>JAODKE010000035.1:17931259-17949750 GCA_026779605.1 Mormyrus hasselquistii | reverse complement strand
ACACACCAGTAAAAAAGGAGGAGTTGAAGGACACATCAAAGCTGGAATTAAGACAGTCAAGTCCTTATTTGAGAAATCCTAACGAATAGACATGAAAGACTCAGCATCTTAAGGCTGTCAATCTATCGGATTAAACACACTCAGACACGGCGTCAGATAATAAGTGCTGCAAAAGTCTCCCTGGAACAATCCGTTATCTGAACCTTAAGATAACCCATCTTCATTAAGGTGATGGTGGATTGTGTGTGCTGAATCATCCTTCTGTGGGTTGCTTTAAAAACGAAATGGAGTGAAAATCTGTCCACATAGGGAGTTTTCAAAGTGAACTAGGGTTTAATTATATATAAAACATTTTTGTTGAAAAGAGTGATTTAGTAAGGGATAACTGTGGGACATTTGTATGCCTCTATATCATTCGGGTGTATGGTTCTGCAGGGTAGGCTGTTGTGCCTATGATCGGAAGGTAGCTGGTTCAAGCTCCTGTTCAGCAGACTGATTTTAATGTTGCCCCCCTGAGGAGGGTTTTTAACGGCCAATTGCTCCAGGGACCGGCTGACCCTGCTGTCTCAATTGACGTCAATTTGGGTAAATGCATCTGCTAAATGGATAAATTGTGGATGACATTCTGAGCAAAGAATGCTGTATTAAAAGGAGGATAATTTGATATTACAAAATAGCTGCGTCATAAAGAGGTTATTATGCTAATACTTGAGGCATACATGTTATGTATCATTTGTAAATATAAAAGTGCAAACCATTTTTTTGCTTCGTTATATAATTTAAAACATCTGAATATGCCTATTATTTAAAGATTTCATAATTGGCTTATGGTGTTCTGAGTTGTTTATGACGGGGAACTCGAGATAATTACCCGTGTTCCCATGTGGGATGCTGGTGGAGAGGTTTACGGTGTGAATGTGAGTTGGCGTCATGTTCCCTGCCGTATTTTTGAACTTCACAACCTTTGGCTCGTGTATCTGTGACAGTAGGTTTTGTTCGAATATGTATGCTTTTTTTCTCGTCAGACTCTTGTCGTGGGTGGAATGTGTGTAGTAAACAGCTGAATTTGAGCGGCATAAATGATCTTCAAACGAAATGTGCTGTTTGTTTCGTGCTATTAGGCATTAAATTCTGATAATGAAGTCGCATGTTGTGTTTCACTGATGGACTGTTCCATGACACTTTAACTAAGGAAGGGGTCATATGTGGCAGCAGAGCACTGGTCTTCTCGGCAGAAGAGCCGTAACTACACAGGACCAGTTTGCACTGTCATGGTTTTTCCAGCATTCTGCTGAGCAACATTAAAGCATGCCAGCAAGGTCAACTTTATGCATTTTTTAGGCAAAAATCTGTGTATTTTGCTGCCTGGTGATGGTAACATGTGGCACAGGTATGAATAATATTTCATTTGATTTCTGTAGCACTTTTCGTTACCAAAAATCATAAAGGGCTGTTTTGTTTTTAATTAATCCAGGGATGCAGTTTGCCTGCAAACTGAGGAGGGATAGCAGCAGGGCTAGTCATCTGTAGTGCATAATTTGGTTCCAGAAACACAGTCCGGATCTTGAAAGACGTGTGGAGGTTGGAAAGGAAAGCAGGTCAGCGAGATAAGTGGGGCCTTTGCCATCCCATAACCAGCAGGAGCACTTTGCTGTCCGTCCGCCGTCTGATGAGGCGCCAGCGAGATTGAGCTAAAACGAGAGTGATGTGGGCTGACTTTCTTCCTGTTGTTAAAAACCCTGGCGACACTAATCTGAGGAAGTCGTCCTTTTTTAAAAGTATACAGGTCAGCTTGTTCAGACATGACCAGTCGATAAGGCAACAGATGCACAACCTATGTAATAATCATACATGGGGGGCATTTACACATTTACTATATCAAAAGCCTCAACGTGGCACAAATACCCAAAGTCTACCTGACAGTTCAGTATGATTTTTTCCTCTTTAAGGTTTTATTGTGTTCGTCAGTACAGGATTTACATTGTGCATTATTAATGTAGTTGGGATTGATAGCTGTATTAGTGTGAACCCCACCTGAATTCGCACAAGGTTTAAAATGTTATCAAAGCTGAGCTGTTTTTGCTCTGTGGACAAAAGTATGTGGACACCAGCTTGTCCAACATCTCATTCTGCAACTAAGGAATTATTATGAAGTTTGGCCCGTCGTTGCTGTCGTGGCCTCTGTCCTGCTGGGAAAGGCTTTCCAGTGGATGTTGGAATATTGCTGGTGGAGCTTCCTGTCGATCAGGCTGGGATGTTGATGCTGAGTGATCAAGCCCACAGCTATGAGCTCATGGGGTTCAGCGTCTCACACCCGACCTTGCTTCCAGACGTTTTCCATCACAGCAACTTCACTTGTGGTTCATCAGGAGAGCTCCAGCAGGATAGGAAATGCAGAAAACTTGTTGGAAAGATGGCTTCCTATGATTGTGCTACGTGGAAAGTCACAAACCTGTGCTGTACATTCTGCTGCTAATGTTTGTTGCAGAAGGTGCTTTATTATGTTCCCGTGCCAGCAATGGTTGTGACTTAATTAACCAATTTGTATAATTAATAGGGGTGTCCACATGCACCGCCAACGCCAGTTTTTGCACATCACAGGTTTTAAACTAAAAAGTGTTGATTTCATAAATCGCAGGTTTTTTTTATAATCATTAAGCAATAGAAAGTTGATTGAACAACTATAAATGAAAATATACGTCAAATAAAACAAGTTTCCTTTATAACATGGAAAGAGTATGTAACTGCGCATGTCTGACATTCTATTAACTGGTTGTGTGGTGATGTCATAGTCAAATTCTAGGCTGTCCTTTAACTTTAAACGCAATAGTTAACTGTTTCATCCCATGAAACAGCAGTATTTAATGTCCCTTGTAGAAAGAATGCCTCAATTTTTCTCTGCTGTTATAACTGCTAGAGGAGGTTACTTTGATGAATCAAAGATATGACATTTTATTGCTAATAAAGGTTCTCAAATGCTGAACATGCTTTAAATTTGTGTGTGCAGAAACTCTTAACTGGTAGTATACTTTTGGTCATACAGTGTATCTTTAATATCTGCAGTCATATGGCAAATAGAGTGAGTTAGTGGGCAGCCCCATACTTTCAGAGCTGGGAGTTTACCCCATATTGCTCTGGTTGTGTGAGAACTAATGCCTCTAAATGTGTGTGTGCATGTGTACCCTGCAATCGATTGGCGTTCCATTCAGGGTGCCCCTTGATTTTTGTTCTGTGCTGTATTGGAGAGGTTCCAGATCTCCCTGTAACCCTGACTAGGACTAGTGGTTAGATGTGCATAGATGTTTTCAGGTTATTTATCTTGTTTTCTTTTTATTATAAAAGCTGAACAATAGCACATACTTGAGCCCTTCTGTAACTTGGATTATCTGTAATTTTTGCCGAACTTCGTGTTTTAAGTGTGTGTTCGTTCTGTAGACCTTGCTTATCTGCTGTCCTTGCTTATAAAAGGAAGTTCAGGATTTTCTCGCTGTGGCTGATAATTAGTTTTCTCGACGGCGACCACACAGCTTAGACCCGTCCTGCGAGTGTTTGTGGAAATTCCCCGTCGTCAAGAGGAACCAAAAGTCAGCTGGGTCTGGTTCACAAAGGGAACAAACAACCCATTTATGCTGCTTTGATTCTAGGTGTTAATATGTCGTAACTACATGGGCATGCTGGACATGGGCGAGATCGACCACTTCATGCCCATCCTGATGAAGCGGGAGGAGGAGGCCGACATCTCTCCGGTGGCGGCCCATGGAGCAACTCATTTTCTGTGGATTAAGCATAGCAACCTTTACTGTATCCTTTCCCTGGCTCCCTTCCCTCTCTCGCAGACTCCAGTAGAACCTTTAAGGAAGACGTCCAAATTTTTGGCACAAGTATTTACTGTAACCATAGTGATGTGTAAAACGCCACAAAGAGGCTTCTGCTGATCTTTAACCATCAGCCGTTAGTGGTGGCCATGACCAAGAAGAATTCCAACGCCGCCCTTGTGTATTCCTTCCTCTACAAGATAGTGGAGGTAGCTGCAACATACATGACTGACATTCCCATTTTTAACTGATCTGCGTCGCTCGCATGGTCAAAGTGCCCATCGGTTAAGTGGTTCTCTTCTTGTCGCACCGTTGACTGTAAAGGTTTTCCAGGAATACTTCAAGGAGCTGGAAGAGGAGAGCATCCGGGACAATTTCGTGACTGTGTACGAGCTGTTGGATGAGGTCATGGACTTTGGCTTCCCGCAGACCACAGATAGCAAGATCCTCCAGGAGTAAGTGTTCTAGTGGCTTTTGGTATGCCCGGTCTATACAACGGAGTGGACCACTTAATCTGAAAATTCTACACGGTGTTCTCCCTGCTGGTAGAACTGGTTTGGTCTGTCTGTTCAAAATCGATTTCTCTTTTTCTCCTTAGGATAAGAACACTCCGTCTCTGACATGGTATATGTAATATTCATATAGGCATATAAATAATATGTAAAATTAGGCAAATGTGTGAGCTTGCATGTTCACAGGTAGGTTCTTGTGTTCAGGACAGCTTGTACTATCCATGAGCTGTCAGCCTTGGGGATTCAGGCCCAGCAATCAGTGTCTTCCTCCTAACCAGTGACTTCCCTCTCAGCTCTCATGCTAACATTAGATTTTCAGATGGGATTCATCATAAATGCTGCATCGAACTGTAGACTCGCTGGTTCCCCCACCCCCACCCCCTTGGTGCATGTTTGTTTATGATGTAATGAAAGGGAACATAGGAGCAGAAAACAGCTAACACTCCTGTGGTCGTTTTTTTGGTGCTTTTTTTTAACATATTGTTTTCTCATTTGCGTAATAAGGTACATCAGGACACATGGTTAGAAATGATTCTCTGATGTCATGCCCTGCATGGATTATGGTGGAGCTGATTTCCTGCGTAATTATTTTGCTGCATGGCGGTGCCCTGCTCTCGTGGGACAATACGGCAATAGGCTCGTTATGAAGAAGGCCGCTGAGGTGTGCCTGCTGGAGTCTTTCGCAAACGAGGCCTTTGACTGTCCTCGAGACGCCCATCAGGGGATTGATTAACTCTCATCCCTGCCAACAGCGATCTTGCCTCCAAAAGTAGGGAGCCGGGAGCAGGGAGGATGATGAGGAGGGTTGTGTGACCATCGAGGACCCCGACAGGATTCATGGGCGGCTGTGATTCTGCCAGGAAAAACCTGGAAACTGATAAATAAAGAGGTTTTGTTGCATGACCAGTGTGGTTGGTAGGGGGAACGGAGATCAGGTGCGTGTGAGGCTGTCCCGCACACACAACAGGGCTGTGAAAGAGGACCCATGGGACGTGGGCTGCATAAACTCCATAGCAGCCGAACTACGGCGACGCAGCAAACATATTCTATGGAAGTGTTTACAGAGACTGCATAGGCGTGATTGCATAATCTCACAATGACCACAATGGGGATAAAACTGCCAGCCAAGGAGAAGGTCGATTTTACTCTATGTTTTTAATTTTTCAACAATTCGTCATCCATGTCTTTGCAGATACATCACGCAGAAAGGACACAAACTGGAGGTTGGTGCCCCCCGGCCCCCAGCAACTGTTACCAACGCAGTCTCTTGGAGGTCAGAGGGCATCAAATATCGGAAGAATGAGGTCTTTATGGATGTCATTGAGTCAGTCAACCTCCTGGTACGAGGATTTATCCAAAGGAAACCTTTAAAAAGTGATTCTTTGCTCTGGTGAAGCGTCACACTTTATCATATTACATTCTCATGTTAATGAAGCTTACATTAAATATGGAAATACTTGTGTGTTCTTGCATTTAATGTATTAAATGTCCTCAGATTTTACAGTTAGATTTAGTATAATAATCATCTCATAGTCTTGATGTGAATTTCATTGTGTTTTTGGTAGCTGTGGTAGGCTGTAAGTTCTGCTGTCTAAAGGGCCTTCAGAAGCTGTTCCCATACTTCCATGAATTCATCCTTAGGAAGCGGCTGCAGAATTTCCTTCCGTACAACAATCGTCTGGGGCTTTCCATTAACACCCAACCCATAACCAATGAGCCCCATTCGATTATCACGGTGTCGCAGTGGAGACAGAGCGGTTCCTGTCATGCAGTGAGAGAAATTTGTACATATTTAATCCATTTTGCGAATGCCGTGGGATTTTAAGAATTTTTATTTTGTTATTGCCAATCCTGGCATTATGGATGTGACATTTAGACTTGTGTCATGTTTTTTCATGTGTCCTCTTGGACCACAGGTAGGTAAGTAGATAGATCGATACGTAGATACATGCATGCATGCATTCATACTTTATTGATCCTGAAGGAAACGTAGGCATCCAGTAGTGCAAATATGCAAAAGTACACACTACAATAAAATAACACACAGGGATGGTAGAGGTAGACAGTGTGTCTTTGGATGCTGTGCAAGGTCAATACCTTGAAAAATCATCAAGACAAATCCTCAGAATTCATGTGTGAACATGTAGGTTAAAAATATCTTGCACTTTATCAGCATTATTTATGTTACCACAAACAGACCATAGCCTGGAATCGCTCTGTTCGTTACTGTTTATCTTGCTCACTGTCAGCTTTAGCATCCCGTTTTAAGGTGTATTTACAGCAGCCTTCTGATAAACAGTGACCCTCCTTTTCCTCTTCAGTTTCTGTGGTGGGGAGTCGCCTTTTCCTGCTCTAACCCCCCCCCCCCCCACATCCCTTCGTATTTATGCATTTATTTTGATCCTCTCTCGGCCGGTCTCTCCCCGCCCCCCCGTGTGTCCTAGGTGAGCGCAAACGGCAGCATCCTGCGCAGCGAGATCGTCGGCAGCATCAAACTGAAGGTGGTCCTGTCTGGCATGCCGGAGCTGCGGCTGGGCCTCAACGACAAAGTGCTCTTTGAGATCAACGGCAGTAAGTGGGGGGGCCTGCAACACCACAGCCCCCCCCCCCCCCCCACTCCCTCTCCCCTCATTTAGGCGTCCTTTCTGCCCCTCGTGCTGGATTAGAGGGGCCTCTGACTGGGGTTTGTGCCTGTTGCTCATTGGCTGATCCTCTGAATTCTCTCCACTTTTGCTGCCTGGTTTTTTCTGCAGGCACTGGCTGTCAGGTTAAGGTAAACCCCTAGATTTCAGGAGGCAGGTTAAAGGACGCCCCTCCCATACTAACCACAAAGGCAGTGTTCAGAATGAACATCATGTATTAAAAACCTACACATATCTGATACCCTCTTTTCTAAAAAGCAATTAGAGAGTCCAGCTATCTCTAACTTCATCAATTTCATCTAATTGACCTCAGCGTCTTGCATTCCAGCAGCCTTGATCATTTTCACTTTCCTGACAAAAGTCTTCCCAAAAATGAAATGTTTTCATATCAAAGTGTTAATTGCCTAAGATAGCTTTGGTTTGCATACAGAAAACCAGAATTTATGTATTCAATGATCGGATATATAAATATAGCACAGAACTGTTTGAATGGGCTTCTTGCCAGACAAACAGTCATGCATAGCAAAAAAGCTTACCTCAGATCCCTTGTTTTTCATTTCATGTGATTTTCTCTGTCGCTGGAATCGCAAAATGGCCGGCGACAATCCCACAGCCCTCTATAGACTAACAGAGGTGCTAAAGCTATTCTTATAGCACACCTTACAGTCTGGCAGCATTTTACGAGTGGTCTCCACGTGTTTGCACAATCAAAAAAGGAAGGCAGACTCAGAGCTCTGCATTGTGAAATTTTGTGCCTGTGGACTGTCTTCATTGTGTTCCTCCTTTAGCTTAAGGGCGGTGGGCTTTCAGGGACGCCCCAGGATTAATAAATTCTGAGCTGGGGGGGGGGGGGGGACCTCACTAACCTTTCCATCCAGTATCTGATGTCACTGGCTGCCCTTTTTATTCTGGAAATGAAAGCTGGTGCAATGAATGTCCCTGCTGACATTATAGCTGTCTGCTGAGTGTCTGATCTCCAAAGCTCCATCTCATGACCCCCCCCCCCCTCCCCCCCCCGGCTGGCTCCACGAGTTGCCGGACCCCTTTGTCACCTATTAAAATGCCACTGATGCCCGCTCAATGACAGAGGTGGCGAACGGTCACCGTGAATGTGATCCGATAGGTGTGGCGAGTCCAGAACCTGCTAGGTTGGGCCCAGAACGCATTAAGCCGGGCTTACCAGCTGCAGCTGGGTTTTATTTATTTATCAAACTGATGTGTTTTTTACTCTCTGCGAACATCAAACTTTTTGATGTTGTTTTTTTTTTTTTTTAAAAAACATGACCCCCCCCCCCCCGACATCTGATCCCAGGTGCCTCGTGTTTGCGCTGAACAATCTGTTCATTACTTTTCCTGTTTAACTTGCAGTTTCACATCCTCTTGTTTTTAAATTGACCTCATGTTCTTATAACGGGCTTTGAATTATCTGAGTCCATGTAAGGTGTTTTAAATAGACCTGCCTAGCTGTGTCTTTCTTTTACAATTGTTGTATGTTTCTGTCGTGATGATAGTTAACTAACTGACTGAGTAATTATTAATGGGATATTGTCAGTCAGTGTTCTGGTGTGACTGCAGTCTGCATTCAGCGCTACGCTAAACGCTAATGGTGCGAATTTTTGTGCTCCTTAAGGAGAGAAGAGCAAGACAGTGGAACTGGAGGATGTGAAGTTTCACCAGTGTGTGCGCCTATCCCGCTTTGAGAATGACCGTACCATCTCCTTCATCCCCCCTGACGGCGAGTGTGAACTCATGTCCTACCGGCTCAACACCACGGTAAGTGCCTGCCCCCCTGCCTTACCTTCCAGCTAATAACATCCTGTATCTCTGCTCCACTTCCTGCTCCAGCAAGTCTGTTTGCTGCATCGTTGCTAAAAGACTTATTATCGATGTGGCTTGTATCTCCTTAAGTGTGGAAACAACATGCTGATATTTTTTCTCTTATAAATGACTGATGTCGATGGGATGAGGTCACAGGGTCACCTGCCTGTTGCTCATTGGCTGATCCTCTGAATTCTCTCCTCTTTTGCTGCCAGGTGAAACCACTCATCTGGATTGAGTCTAAAATAGAAAAGTACTCCCACAGTCGTGTAAAGATCAAGGTCACGGTAAGGTCATGGGTCTCCAAGCCCCCGCTCTTCCTTTGTGATGGGTGTTGAGGGGCTCTTAGAGAGGAGGCAGTGGAGGTTGGTGTGTTTGGTTCTCTGCACTCGCCTCCATGGACACACCTGCCATTGCACATTGCTTTCGCAACAGGATGTATATGACGTGTGCCCTTGTAGATCTTAGCCCTTTAAAGTGCAAGACTGCCCCATCTCCCCAGCAAGTTCCCATTTGCTCCCAAAGCCGTGACCCCTTTCCTCCATGCGATCCAGGCCCGGAGCCAGTTCAAAACCCGGTCCACCGCTAACAATGTAGCCATCTTGGTGCCAGTCCCCAGCGACGCAGACTCGCCAAAGTTCAAGACCAGCATAGGCACTGCGAAGTGGCTCCCGGAGAAGAATGTGGTGCAATGGAACATAAAGTCCTTCCCAGTAGGAATATAGCCACTTATTGAAAATGCATGAATATACGGGCAGTTTGCGACTGACGTAACTAATCAGTTTCACAAACCCTTAAGTAGGTCAAATTTTTCGTAAGTTGGATTTACCTTCCCATACCAAAAAAATATGCAAGTCAAAAATATAGTAGCAATAGGTACTAAACAAAACATATTTAATTAATGAATAGGTAAAGTGTAAATTTACTCACAGCTGTATGTCAACTTTTTGCTTAACACATCCGTGAACTCTGTTTATCGTGGATATATTTTGTGTAAGTCCTGATTTATTTAAGTTGGTGTTACAAAAGTCCAGAGCTGCTTGCATAGGATGCAAAAGAAATGTTGTTTGAGGAACTGACATCAAGCTTCCAAATGGCAAACACTGCAAACATTGCAGTGTTATTGTTAGGGACAAAGTATATAGCTAGTTAAAAATGTAACTTCTACCCCATTATGTCAGAAGGTGGCGATAAAGAGCCCCAGCCCCGCTTCCTGTTTGGCTGCGGCCGCTCGCTGACAGCACTCTCCATGTGTTCCTAGGGGGGGAAGGAGCACGAGATGCATGCTCACTTCGGCCTGCCGAGCGTGGAAGCCGACCAAATGGAGGGGAAGCCGCCCATCACGATCAGCTTCGAGATCCCCTACTTTACCGTGTCCGGGATCCAGGTGGGGCTCCTTACCGAGCTGCGGGGTCAAGACGTCGTACAGAGCCAGCGCCACTGAAGGACCATGCAGACCTCCTCGTTCATCCTAAGAATGAGCACTAAAAGCACTTCAGTTGGATATCTTCAGTGGATATATGTTTAGTTTGATCGCTAGATATTTGGTATCAATGATTGTGTTTTGATCCACATTTTATCTAGCAGATGCTTTTATCCGAAGCGTTGTACGTTTTTTGCGATTGCGAAGTTAGACAACAATCGGGGATTATTGGTCTCGCTCGGGGACTTTACCACACGCTGTCCTCGTGTTTAAGACCTCCACAAATGGTTAAAGCTAGATTAGCTCAAGTTAACTAGTTGTTTTTGCAAATCGAGTCAATTCATTTTCCTCTGAAACTGGGCACTGGTTAGCTCCATCAATCCTCCATCCTAGCTCCATTCTGTGAGCCCAGCCCCTCACCTGTGACGCCATTGTGTCGACAGGTTCGCTACCTGAAAATCATTGAGAAGAGTGGTTACCGGGCCCTACCATGGGTACGCTACATCACACAGAGCGGCGGTGAGTTTGTTCTGCTTAATTTAGCTCCACTCAAAGCTGTTGATTAGATTGTTCTCATTTTCACAATCCGGCCGCAAATGTCTTTTTTTGTGATATTTACCCAGAGTGATTGACAGGCATTAATATGTATGTGATGCAGTAATTTCCTTCAATATCTAATTTAGACAGGAATGTATTTATGTTTGTGGTCAGAAAGCCATAAAATCTAGTACACAGAAACTGGCACGTATTATATTAATAACAGAAACAGAGACATAGGAATCAGAGAGGATGTTGGGTTTGGGGGGACAAGTCCCCCTAAATTTTTTTTTGGAGTCATCCCCACCCCCTGCAATAAATATACCATTCAATATAAATTAGGTTGTGTCCTCTCCTACAATATCACAGTCTCTCCTATGCCGTTGGACAGAACAGTAGTAATTAAAAGGAATTTCAAGGGAATTTAAGATGGGCAGTTTGGTTTTGGATTCAGTGACTGTGTTGGGTCTGTGGAGATTTGATTGAGTTTTCTCCCAAAGGTCTTGTGTTTAAGTGCGCTGGTGTCTTGTGTGTGTGTGTTTGTTTTCTCTAATGGACTGGCACCCTCACCTTCCTGGGTCCGACGATTTGCCACAACTCCAAAATGGATTTGGGGGTTATGGAAGAAAAATGAATCTTTATTTATATGTTATAACGATGTTTCTGGTTGCTTTTAATGACTTATTCAGTTGGAAAGTGATGGAACTGCCTATGATCAAGTACACAATAACGATTCATACGTCTGTCTTTAAGTGGAAACTGAACAATGCATTTGTTTAGTATTTTTACATTGAATGTTACAAAGAGTGGGTAAATGTCATTGTTCCGGCAGCGTCATCCTCTCTGACAGTAAGATCTGCTCTTAACCCATCCCATGGACCATACTGAGTCCTGAACATATCTCCCATGCTTCTGAACTTCCTGCTGCCGTATCCTATGTTCTGTGGCCAGCTGATAACCCATATACTTACCGGTCAGATTACACATATTCATATTTTTGTAACTTTTGCTATTATTTATTGTCTGGTAAGCTTGGGCGATATTCTAGTAATACGGGCAACCATTGTATTTTGGGTATACCACAGTATTTTGAAATATGGGCATCAAAATACTATATACCACAGTATAATGTCTGAACAATATGACGTATGAAAAATTTGCCCAAGCCTACTGTCTGGACAAATGCCTTTTTTTTTTAACATATTTTGCATTTTAGAAGCCTGTTGCATTGGACATCAGTTATTTAAAGTTAATAACCTTTTACCATCTATTATTACTGCATGTATGACAACTCAGTAACTACAGTAGCTATATGATGTATTTTATGGGACAGTACTGTCCGCCTATCAGCAGTGCTAAAGTTCACACAGATGCACATAGTTTTACTCATTATCAACCTTGAATTGTAGCTTTAATTGTACTTTGATATCTTCTTTTTATGACAAATTGCATTTGCGATGTCATTGATAAGATAAACAATCACTTTATTGTTATATTTGGCAGATTACCAGCTTCGGACAAACTAGGGGCACTTGGGCAAGACTGACACCCCCCCACCCCCTCCTTCTGCGTTTGAGAAAAAAACAATAGCGTGCAGCCTGATTCAGAGGACATCGTCCATGTGCAGCAAAGAACAGAGATTCATCTTGGAAAGATTATTGGTTATCAGCAGATCAATCAGCACAATATGAGTGGTGTCACAGAAGAATTTCAGAGCCGTGACTGAAAGCCATTACTGCATAGGTCTGTCCTTTGGGTTTGTTTTAGTGCTGAAATGAACTGAATAATATTCCCATTTGCAACAAAAACATATGCAGGGTGCCTGTTTCTTAACTGAGCGGAGCACAAAGGATAAAAAGAAATTTTATAATTGTCTGGTATGATTTCTTAGTTTGTTTTTCTCTGTTAATCTATAATTGTAACATGTTTCTTTTTATGTGTTAAATATATACTACATTTCATTTGCATATTTTTCAGGTACCTGCAGTAGAATACATTTCTGAACAGCTAGAAAATGAAACACGCTGAAGTGCAAACACTGTCTTGATGAACAAACAGTTCACTTTTGATTATGGATTGAGGATAATGTCTTACTTTCAGGGTCTTATCCAAGTTACTTTTGAAGTCAGTTACTGCATGTGTGTAGTCTTACTAAAGAAAGACTACATTTCCCCGTATTTGTCCTTTTTAAACAATAAATGTTTTCACAAGTACTTTGTCTGTTTCTTTAATGTTGAAGTGTTGGGGAGAGAAGCTAATATTTAGCATTAGCATTATTGTGTCATAGTGGGGTAACACTTTACAAAAAAAAAAACTACCCTTATAAATGGTTTTTGGATGGTTTATAATCAGATTATTAGGTTGTATCACTTTATAAGTAATTAATAGACAATTATAAACAAGTCATGTTTGTTATTAATGTGTTACTTCCATTCATAAGGGGAGCCTTATGGTACAGTACAGTGGTCCCCATAATGATCATTGCTTTATACACACATTAATCCTCAAGTTCACTGCCAAAGTCTGATTTGTCTAGATCAGTGGTGAGTAATCTTATCCGCAATGGGCCGGTGTGTGTGCAGGTTTTCGCTGCAGCTTCCTAATTAGATTACTAATTAGACTGATTGGCTGAAGAGTCCTCACACCTGGGTTAGATCCCCTGGCGTAGATCCTTCCTGCTCAATCCTTCTTGCTGAAATGGTAGTGGACCTCCAACCTTCACCTTGTGGGTGGTGCTACGCAGCCACTTTGGGCTGAACCCGACTGGGTTACCTTGGTGGTGCCACCTGGTACTTGCTGGAGCACCACACCCCCAGGGGTGCATCCTCTAGCCCTGTTCCGGCAGGTGTATACGAATTCTTCATGGTACGTTTAACTGGGGATCATAGCTTGTCTGGTATCTCCTGAGAGCTATTCTCCCAGATAGACCCTACAAGGAGGTTCAGCTCCAGAAGACAGAGCCCTGGAGTGATTGTAGGAGGGAATGTGCGATTGACAGGCAGATTGTATCAGTAGCTGCAGGGGAAGCCCAGACAGCTTGGAAACATCTGAGGATGCCCCAGAACGGGCTGGAGACTGAGGCCAGCAACAGAGATGTCTAACCTGACCTTCTCCGCATGCTGCAACCGCAACCAGGGAGTTGGTGGGAAGATGAGATATCGAGTGGTTCTCAGATGCCTCTGCTCAACACCTTCGTATCCCAGACATAGCTAGAAGATACAGTGGTGCCCTTCCAGCTGCCACCTACCATCTGATGCTCCAAAACTTACTTTTAAGGAGAAGGGTGTCGGGCCAACAAGGGGGTTTGTGTGGAAGCTCCCGGCTGGATCTCGAGGGCGCACAAAGTTGGCCATTGTCAGCGGGTGAGTGACGGGTGCGGGCACACAAAGGGTAGGCTGTGGGAGCTGGCATCCGCCGGCACAGCTGGCCCGGTCCATACGCCAAGGGCTCAGGGTCGTGGAGCGGCTTGAATGCGACTCTGCTGGGTTGCACAGCTCCAGAAAGTCAATCGTTGAGGAAAGTTTTTCAGCCAGACGGGCTGCATCTACTCAGACGTCATTGTTTTTGCCATTTGGTATTTCAATCAATATCTTTCATCCTATTATTTCCCTCTGTGATGTGTATAAATCATAATCTAGCTGTGATTGTATACAATTTTGTCCTCATAAGTGTGTGGAATGAAATATGCGAGTTCGGCAAATTATATCCTTCCATTCTCAAAGCTGACACCTGCTACATTTATCTCCTTCTTGGTCTGTTAAATATTTTAAGACAAAGTTTTAGATGTTCTTCCACCCCTTTCCTGGCATCTACTTTTGTTTTGTTTTGATCAGAAACAGCAAAATTCAGGCTAGCTATCTCATAAAACCACCAGCAGAATTCTACACAACAGCAGGTTACACAGGAAAATATTCATTTTATTACTTGCAGAAATAGAACAAATTAGTTAATTGATTTCTAGTATAGAAAAATAAATATGATTATTGATTTTCAATGGAAGTTCTCAATAACACAATCTTAAGTTTTCAGAATTTGGTTTGTAAGTGAAGCCATTATTCCACATTGGTATTTGCAGTAGCATCGTTCATTTACCCTTTCTGTGACCCTGAGATCAGAGTCATGCTCCACCAAGCAGTAGATTGATAAGTGCATCCAGTATGACATCACGCAAGGTTAAGGGATAAGGGAATTCTCAGCTGAAAAGCAATTTGTCTTATTTAAATCACTGATTACTGCATGGATGTATAGCATCAATAGATACCACTTCAATGACACAGTGCCTCATAACTATGCACATCGGTGGAAATTGAACTCTTGGTAGAAAAATTTGTATGTGTATCAACACAACATCGATCAATTCTCGAATGTTTTGTCAGATTTCTCTCTGTGGAAATTTGCTCTTTTGAAGGTGTAGCCTTTCAGATCTCCAGCTTCTTAAGGCATTTCTCAGTGCAAATGTGGCCTCATGATAATTTGGATGAATATGTATTACAGTCAGACATTTCTTCTAAACTGATTTGGATCTGAAGGTCATCCACACACCAGACCTTTCCTCAGAGGAGGTTAGCCAAGCTGGAGGTAGTCTCTCTGCGGCCCTGGTTCATGTGGCCTGACACGGTGAACACCTCCACCGCCCGATCTCGGAGCCTTCGGGGATTGCTGATTCTGTCCTGCAGAAAGACCACGGCGGAGTAGATGGCGACGGCCAGCACGGTGACCCCGCCGACAGACAGTAGCACCACGCTGGAGATGAACATGTCGTTGAGGGCCAGTCCGGGCCGGGGCAGGCCGTTGGCAATGGCCAGTTTGAGCAGCACGGCCCCGCACATCAGCAGCGCCAGACCGGCGAGCACTAGGACCATGAGGTCGAGGAGACCGCCGCTCTTCAGCACGTCGATGCGGCGACGGCTGCGTACGCAGTTCATGTCCTGCACGGCGGAGCTGAGCAGCTGCTTAAGCAGCACGGCAAGCGCCAGAAGGCAGAGCGCCGTTCCTGCACCTAGGCGCCACTCGCTGGACATGCTGGTGGTGGAAGAGAGCAACATGATACCACCCAACCCACAGACCACGATCAGCACCACCGCCGCGCAGAAGCACAGCAGCGACCGCCGTGGCTGCCGGAACCACCACAGCTCCACCTGCTCTTCCAGAACATTCTGTTGGATCAGCGCTGGGTCAGCCTGGCTGCGGGCCGGAGGCGAGAAGTCCTCCATTTCCGGCATGTTCCACGGCCGACCCCGCCCACTGGGTCGGCTCCCCTGTGTATAGTCAGACACCTGGGGATGTCGAAACACGGTGATCATTATCCCACGTGCGAAATCCAGGGGGCCATGCATCACTCATCTTGCACTACAAATCAATAAACCTGCCCAATCAATCCGATGGCACTATCCCCTTATTAAATCCCAGACAATAAGATTTACAAAATCATTTGGGGGAAATCCGTCCAGATGTGAACAAATGGGCCAACTGCATTTCATTTTTCAATATGGGACAATCCTGTAAAATATGGGGCAGGTGGTGATTCAGGTTTAAAATCTTATTAAACAAGATTAACAACAGGCCCTGGGCTTGTGCCCGGGTAACCCCATGCAGTCAACCACCCCGCCCATTCGGTAAGCTTTTTTATGAGCACCACCCTGCCCCCCTAGTCAGAAGTTTTTACCCCGCATGCTGATTAACAGATTATTGACTTTACATCTCTCTCATTTCTCTATCGGCTCTGGGACCCAGAAACGGCAAACCCAGCCACCAAACCCCCCATAATTATAACTGGCCCCTGATGGCCACCCCAATCAAAATTTTCTACAGCTGCCACGGTCCCTAACCACGTCCAATCCTACTGAAGTGAAAATAGCAAAATGCAATTAAAAATCTCACACACAGCTGCTGAAAGCGGGGCTAATCCCCCTGACATGATATGACACCTGACCTACACAAATCACCGTTCACTAATATTTTGCAGCCATGTTTTTGAAAGGGGGTACTGAGATTACGGCATTAAGAAACCCACCCCACCCCTCCCCCTCCATGAACTCCAGCAGTACTTTCACTGACTGTCCCTCCCCGCAGCCGCAGTGGCCCTCAAGGTTTCCGTGTGGACAGCTTGTCTTTACCATCCCATCAAAACTTCCTTCCTCATCATCCTCACCGTGATGCTCAATGGCAGGATATACAGGCACCTGCCCGGAGTCTCTGCATAAACTAAACACGCATTTGCATAAGGCAAGACAGCCTGTTCCTCAAGTCTGTAGATGAAGCAATTTAGCAGCAGCTCCAGTCAAATAATTACTGAGGCAAGTCATTCACATAACATTAAATAGATCCATCAATCCACCCATTGTCTGTGCCCCTCATGCAGGTTCGCGGGGGGCTGGAGCCTATTCTGCAATCTACAGGCGCAAGGCAGGGAACGACCCAGGATGGAGCACCAACCCATTAAATAGTTGCAGTACATGACATTCACAGTGCTGGTCAAAGCCCATCTGCCTCCATAGGCAGGCGGGCGGCGGGGTGTTAGCTATGTGCTAAGTTGCCCCCCTTTAGGCTATGTTGTGTATAGGATTGACCAGCCCTGAATACTTACCATAAATATCCCCACAGCCTTTCTATTGGTGTACGCATTATTTGTTTGCTTTTTTTTATTATTCAGACAGACAGGTTTGGGCTCCATATTAATATTCAGAAAGTCAACTTATTTGAATTTTGTCGCATTACTTAACTATATATGAAAAATGGAAATTCCCCTGTAAATACCTGGAAAATCCCGGTCGCGCTGCTCCTCCAGGGCGCACTGTCACCTACGGGGGCGCGCTGCAGAGTGCCGCACTTGCACTTTTCCCCCCCGCGCGTGTGTGTGGCTCCAGGACCAGCTTCGGAAGGGGCCCAGCGTCAGCAGCTGCACGTGAAGCTACTGCAGACTCACATGGTCGGCGTGCGTAGGTCTGCTTTCCCCTTAATTAGTGCCTGGAGGTGTTTTCCCACACAAATGCCAAGTACATAAGCTTGTAGCAGCCTGTCGTCATTAAATTGGCCTTTTGGCGTTTGGCAGGTTGACTTCCTCGAGGTTTCGTATGCCGTTTTTGAACACATTTGCAGACTCTTCACAGTGCGTTTATAAAATTGAAAATCCCGTCTTTGCAGGTAGGGAAAAAATACACATCTAGTATCTGCTGTGAAAGAAAATCCTTTCTTCTTGTCGAACGTCGCACGTCAGGAGGGAAGCAGGATGCTCTTTGGCACTTTGCGAAGGCTGATCAATCTGAGCGGGCCCTGCTGCCACCTCCTGTCCAGCCTTCCCCCCCCCCCCCCCCCAGTGACGGATCGTCTCTCGCCAATCAAAGGGAACAATGAGGGCGATGGAGCTGCTGAGCACGCCTGCTGGACGTCCTCTCAATTATTCACGGAGCCCCGAGATGCCGAAAAGGAGGACGGCTTACAGTGAGGTTTCCGAGGGTGTTGCAGGGGCCAATGGTTCCCCCATTCAGAGCCTCGATCTCTAACGGGGTCGCGGGGGGGACGGGGGCGTCCCCGTGAGCATCCCACTGCATTAAGGAGATGCCCTGGGCTGGCTTGGCGATGCTGGACCTCCTGTAACCGCCGATAATGTCCTCCTGTCCTGACACTCCTCAGCTCTGTCTGCTCCAATAGAGGGGGGTCAGGGTCCTGCAGCCTTGGCTGAGGTATGAATCTGTGCCAAGGGACGGTGGGGAGGGGCGGGGGGGCTGGGGCCCGTCGCTGCTCT
>JAODKE010000035.1:17910427-17922565 GCA_026779605.1 Mormyrus hasselquistii | reverse complement strand
CTAGATTTAAGGAAGCACTTCTTTACACAGCATGTAGTCAGAGTATGGAATAGTCTTCCTGATAACGTAGTGCAAGCAGAATCCTTGGGTTCATTTAAATCAGAGCTAAATAAGATTTTAACAACTCTGAGCTATTAGTTAAGTTCTCCCCAAGCGAGCTTTATGGGCCAAATGACCTCCTCTCGTTTGTATAGTTCTTACGTTCTTAAATGCAGCTTGGAATGGCAGGACAGTTCTTGGGTGCAGAACCAGACATGGGCCTGCAATGACCTTGGTGGGGTGGGGGGGCTATACTGATATAAATAGCTCATGTAAACAAGCTGGTGGGGGCTGTTGGGGGCTGGGGCAGACTCCTGACTCACCATCATGCGATGTTGCCCCCAGTGCAGCATATAACACTCTTCACTATTCTTGAAAAGTAAATAAAATTTGTGCTGATTTTCCAGCTTGACATTTCCTTCACAGCCTTATGGAAGAAAAGTGAAAGCTGAGGAATTACACAGCTAGGATGCAGTAACTTTGTCCAGTATAACCCCACTGCTGTAAAAACAAGTTTGAAGCGCAATGCTGTAAATTGCCTTTCTTAGTGCTGTCTTCTTCTTATTCCCGATCGTATACAGCTGTGACCTTAGCATAAGGTGGGGGCCACTTTTCCTCTTTGCTTAGACTAGTTTTCCTCCCCTTCCTCCCCAGTCTTGGGTGGTGGGACTGGGTGGATAACATGAGGGGGCTCTGGCTCAGCTGGCTAAGCCTCTGCTTGTAATTAAAAGGTTGCTGGTTCAAGTCTGGCTTCAGCAGAAGAGTCCCATCTCTGGGCCCTTGAGCAAGGCTCTTATCCTCCAGCTCCAAAAGTGCCACTGTAGGAGAATTTCCCCACATGGATCAATAAAGTGTTATTGTTATTATTGTAAATTAGGCATAGGTGCCATACCATAGTAGGCCCAAGTGCACAGAATGTTCTGTCTGCAGAAATATTAGACAATGGTACACTATATGCAAGGTTGCACATAACACATTCACCATTAAATAAGATACAATGGCAATCGATTACTATAACAGAGCAAATGCATACATATTTTATGTGTATTTGTGCTGATATGACATGAAATTATTATGTATTTTAACTTTTATATGAAGTTATGTGCATCCCTTTCTTAATGCTGGGACACTTGGCTATTACACCTCCATCCATCTACTGCTTTTCCAGGTCAGGTCGTGGGGGCAGCAGTCTCAGCAGAGAAACCCAGACTTCCCTCTCCCTGGCCACTTCGTCCAACTCTTCTGGGGGAATCCCGAGGCGTTCCCAGGCCAGCCAGGAGACATAGTCTCTCCAGAGTGTCCTGGGTTTCCCCCAGGGCCTCCCCCTAGTGGGACATGCCTGGAACACCTCACCAGGGAGGCGTCCAGGAGGCGTGGTCTCAGATTTGGAGGTGCTGATTTTCATCTTAGCCGCTTCACACTCGGCTGCATATTACTCCAGTGAGAACCGAAGGTCACGGTATGATGAAGCTAACAGAACCACATCATCTGCAAAAAGCAGAGACTAATCCTGAGGTCACCAAACCGGACACCTTCAACACCCTGGCTGTGCCTAGAACTTTTGTCCACAAAAGTTATGAACAGAATCAGTGATAAAGGGCAGCCCTGGCAAAGTCCAACCCTCACCGGAACCGATTCCGACTTACTGCCGACAATGCGAACTAAGCAACAACCTTTATAGGGAAGGCTGGCACCCCATACTCCTGGAGCACTCCCCACAGGACTCCCTTAGGGACGCGGTAAAATGTCTTCTCCAAGTTCACAAAGCACATGTAGACTGGTTAGGCAAACTCCCATGCACCCTCCAGGACCCTGCTGAGAGTATAGAGCAGGTCCACTGGTCCACGGCCAGGGTGAAAACCACACTGCTCCTCCTGAATCCGTGGTTCAACTATCCGATGGACCCTCCTCTCCAGCACCCTTGAATAGACCTTACCAAGGAGGCCGAGGAGTGTGGCCTCGTGGTGAGATACAGGCGGCCGCAAGTTCAATAACAGGACCACAAGGTCGATCATCGAACTGCGGCCTAAGGTGTCCTGGTGCCAGGCGCACATATGGGCACCCTTATGCTTGAACATGGTGTTCATTATGGACAATCCGTGATGAACACAGAAGTCCAACAACAAAACACCACTCGGGTTAAGATCAGGGGGGGCCGTTCCTCCCAATCACACCTCTACGGGTCTCACTGTCATTGCCCATGTGAGCATTGAAGTCCCCCAGCAGAACAAAAGAGTCCCCAGGAGGAACACTCTCCAACACCACTTCCAAAAACTCCGAAAAGGGTGGGTATTCTGAATTGCCATTTGGCGCATAAGCGCAAACAACAGTCAGGACCCGCCCCCTGCCTGAAGGCAAAGGGAGGCTACCGGGACTGAGGTCATGGAAGCCCATTTCATGAAGCTTCCGGTGCACAGTTATTGAATTAACACAGCACTAGTGACTTTTACACACTACACGCCTCAGCACTCGGTGACCCCCCTCTGTTACTTTACATGATCTGCAGCTTCATGGCTGAGTTTCTGTTGTTCCTAAATGCTTCCACTTCGCAATAATACCACTTACAGTTGACAGGGAAGAAATTTCACAAACTGACTTATTGGCATCCTATGACAATACCACGCTTGATTTTTGTACTATAAACTGTATCTGAATTATCCAGTAATCTGTGTGTGTGTGTGTGTGTGTGTGTGTGTGTGTGTGTGTGTGTGTCCTGCTCGAGCACTGAAGAGGAGATTGCATGCAATGATTGATTTTCTGCAGTTTATCTGAGTAGAAATAAAATATTCTCTGCATACACGTCCTTGGACAGTCAGCTGAGTATTTATTGTGTGTATATATATATAATCAATACATTGGACGATTTTATTCAATGTTCATTGCATAAAAATTATTATTATGGAATAGTAGTTGTATCACAACATAAACACAACCTAGACACCACAAACAAATAAAATAAATTCAATTATCATAATTTTACCGAGGAAACAACCTACACTAGAATGCTCTCTGAGACTAGTATATTATACAATGGCAGACTCGATTGTATATATATTCTCATTAGTTCTTCATTCACGCGACTGAAACATTAACGACCTTTCTCGGTTACACCCGTATCAGAACCCAGCCGCACATATACACACTGCGTAGTGCGGACATCAACGGGAACCTTTCTTTGGCAGTTGTTTCTGTCGCCCGGAACAATTTACGCACAGAACGAGGCTAACTTCCTCTAGGTACCCATGTGACGATCCACTTAGCTTGGCATGAGTTTATAGTTCAGTGTAGATTTTTATTTAATAGGCATATTTAAATAACCATGGAAGATTTCGAAAACGATAATCAGTTGGGTGTTGAATCAGAGGAAGAAGAGAGCGACATTTCAGACGGAGAGGTATTTTATTATTGTATACCTAACTGAACCAAATTATGCTATATAATTAAAATAGGTCGTGCGATGTAACTCAGGGAAAGGGTTATATAATCGTTTAATAAACTGTAACTGATTTTAATTCGTATCATCACCGAAAAGGCATTTGTGGCCTTTAGATATACATTTATAAAGAGCTTTTCAAACGAATTTTACCATTGTAATTAAAATGTGGACTAATTATAAAACATTGAAGGGAAATTAGTTCATAATCGAGATTTCAATACTTTTTTAAGCTTCAAGAAGCCTTTTCAAAAGGTTTGCTAAAACCGGGGTTGAATATTCCTCTACAAGAACGTAAGAAGAAGGTCAATAATGTGGTGAGTGCCGTAAAACATTTATGTAATTTCTGTTTTTTTTTTTTATTTTTTTATTAATGATTATTAATGAGCGAAAATGTCTGAAATGTTCGTATTTTGTTTGTGAGCTTGGCGTAAAAGCGCTAGTGTCCCATCTGCTGTAAAATACTTGTTGAATATCGATGTGAAACATTTACAGGCGGGTCTCAAGCAATGCTTGGCTGACTTCCGAAGAAATCTTCCTTGGGTGGAAAGGTTGGACTTAACCAACGGTCCTGTGGCTGATATTGTGGCAAAAGCT
Source organism: Mormyrus hasselquistii (assembly GCA_026779605.1). Lineage (NCBI taxonomy): Eukaryota > Metazoa > Chordata > Actinopteri > Osteoglossiformes > Mormyridae > Mormyrus > Mormyrus hasselquistii. The sequence continues at coordinate 17,918,496 of JAODKE010000035.1, read as the reverse complement.
GACGGCAAGACTTCCATGGACGATCGTGGAGAAATTAATGCTGAGGATGACTTCCAGAGGGAAATGCACTTGTGAGTATCTTGTTTGATGCTTGAAGCTGAGCAAGAAACATGACTTCAGTCCTGTTTTATATAGGGATCCTTTTTTTATTCCTTCCCCATATAATAAAAGGACAGGTATCAGTCCGATATTTACTGTAAATGGTGAAAGAGCATAATGCACAGACCCCAACCCCACAGTCCCGACGCATGTGGCTAGGTAAACTACCATCCATGGATGGCCTACACTGTAAGGTTTTGTAATGTCTGTATTCTGACTGATTTCCCTTAGAATTCTTGAGAGCGAGTGGGGGGTTGTATGGGTATAAGAGTGGGGAAAAAAATCCAACAAATATAATAGGAAAAGTAGGCATGTATGGATGGGAATACATGAAAATCTATACACCATATATTTGGCAACATATTTGAATTATTTGAGAAAGGAACCCCCTTGGGACGAATTTTTATCATTTAGCAAAAGGACAGCATTTAAGGAGTCTGTTTAATACACACAATGTTTTGTCTCAACTTTGTTTCCAGTTACCGGCAGGCACAAGCAGCTGTCCTGGAGGCGTTGCCACGGTTGCAGATGTTGAAGCTTCCCACCAAGCGTCCCGAAGATTACTTTGCTGAAATGGCCAAGAGTGATCAGCACATGCAAAAGGTGTGTGATGCTTGGATTTTTACTACAGACTGAATATATGAATTTAAAAAACAGTTGTGCATAGAGCTGGGCAGTATTTTGTTGATAATGATTTTTTTTTTTTCTTCATATCAAATCGTATTGATAATTATCATGATGTAAGTCATTATTTCTTTACTTCAGCTCTTCATTTTTGCTTAATTCCCTTAGAGATTCAGAACATGGAAACATAACACTAAAAAACTCAGGCAGTATCTTTTATTGCCATTTTTTTCTTTGAGTGCCTCGTTCCAGGGATTGGCTTTGATTAGGGCTGGGTGATATGCCCTGAAAATGGTATCACAATATTTTCCGTGCTTTGCACACTATTTATATTTATCACAATATTCTAAAATTCGTATGTAGAAAACGGTAAAGTGTGATGGGTGGTTTTTCTGCGTTTGATGACCATATTGTTCTTGTCTTTTTTTCCCTGTTGCAGATTAGAAAAAAGCTGATGATGAAGCAGGAGGCGATGGAGAAGTCTGAGAAGGCCAAGAAACTGAGAGAACAGAGGAAGTACGGCAAAAAGGTGCGTGCCTTACCTACCCAGCTTTACAAACGACACATGGCAGAATCACAGGACTTTTCATTCATTGTCTCAATTGTTTAATATCAAGATGTGCATTGTGTGTCTTTCAGGTTCAAACTGAAGTTCTTCAGAAGAGACAGAAAGAGAAAAAAGCCATGATGACAGCTGTAAAGAAATATCAGAAAGGTGTGATGCCATTTCTGTTTGGTTTCTTTGCCATAGTCCAAATCTAAGGCAGTATCTACTGTTTGCTTTAACTGGTTTATTGGTTTGTCAGAATGCATTTTGGCTTGTTTAGGTGCGTGTATGAGCTCTAGAACCGCAACTGACAGAATGTACAGTGTAGCACTATTCTAGCTGTCACTCTGTAAAGGCAGATTATTGAGAAATTTTACATGCTCGTGATCTAATATTGTCAACATTCCCAAATTCCTCATTTTTGGGAAATTCCCAAAAAAGGAATTTCCCCACGGGGATCAATAAAGTTGTGATTCTTCTTATTATTATTATTAAATCACACACACCTGGACTGTACTGCATCATCTGCTTCAAATTAACATGGGAATCTTAGAATTCCTGCTTTCTATGTTAGTGTCATAGTTATGACTTTCTGGCTGATAGCAAGCGATTTAAGGATAACCAAAAAGAGATCAGACTACCAATGATGCCATTTAGGTGTGGTGATCTTTCTCTAGTAGGAGTGTCTGCTGACTGGAGTAATTCTGAGGGGTTCTGGTCCAGAAAGGGTTTTCAGTCTCCTAATCCTGGACAAATTTAAACAGTAATTGACAGTTAGAGCAATGTAAATATACTGTTGACATAACTAAACATTGAATGAATACCTAGATTTACTGTGACTTTGTTTATCTTTCGTAGGAATATCTGACAAGCTGGACTTCCTGGACGGAGATAAAGATAAAGGAAAGAAAGCGCTGGACAAGGCAGCGGCAAAGAAAACGTAAGAGCTGTCCTCGTAGATTAGTAAAGCAATAAATTGTTTTGGTAGATATTTAACGCATATGTCAGTGGCCATGACCCGTCTGCAGGCTTTGCGAGGTGTTGTGAGCTAGTTTTTAGTGGACCGTTTTGCCAGTATAATTCTATGAATTCACAGCCCCAGTGCCAAGAGGAAGTACAAAGACCAGAAGTTTGGCTTTGGTGGGAAGAAGCGAGGTTCTAAATGGAACACCAAGGAGAGCTATGATGATGTGTCGGGCTTCCGGGCCAAGGTGGCTCATGGGAAAGGGGGGAAGAAGTTTGGCAAAGGAGGAAAGAAGATCCCTAATGTAAGTACCCCCCCCCCCCCGGTGCTTGTATAAACACTATGTATAAATTCTGAAGATGGTTACTTTTTCCATATTTATAACATTTACAACTGTCATCTGATTACTGTGACTGATTACTAGTTGTAACTGTGTGTAAGAATCACTCTGTTTTCACTAAAAGTTACCGATGTTCCATCAAATGGCACTTTTCCACTGGCACCAAGTACCGAGCCAGACCCAAATCGCACCGTGAACGGATGGTTTTCCATTGTAAAGTGTCTGAGCTTTACCTGACCTGTACCTGTGCTGACCTGGTCCAGCTGGTTGCATCACCACCATCTGATTGGTCGAAATGCAGAGATACCAATGATTTGCGAATGGATTATATGAAGGAGAAAGCATATGTTCTATATATTTTTCATTATTAATATTATCGCATATCGCCATGTATTGCTGCATTCCCAATAACTTTGAACTTTAAAATTTCCAACTTCCTATTTAAAAAAAAAGTACTAGTGAATGGCTGAATGGAATGGATTCCTAATGCAAAATTAATGAATGTTAATTCTGCTAGCATTTATTACTAACATTGCGATTCTCACAGACATGCTAGAGGAAATTAGCACATCGTTAATCATGATGTATATCGTATGAACAGTAAATGAGCATCTCTTCGGTTTTACATGGCTTTCGGTCTCCAGTCCAAGCCGACCGACAACAGTGGAAAATCAAAAGTCCAGTATTGCCAGTGGAAAAGCGCCGAAAGTGTTTTGAGTTACTTTGACTTTGCTGTTTCTCTGATTTTTATTTATTTTTTTTTTACTCTCGTGATTCACTTGCAGAAGCGACCAGGCAAAAACGCACGAAGGAAGATGAAAAGTCGATCTTAATGGCCTGCAGGCGTCTTTAGGCTGCTGTTGTTTTTTTGTCGTTAAACCAACATCCTCAGTGTGCAGGAGTATTGTGTAAGTAGCCTGAAAAATCACACGCGCTGCTTTGAGCTTCCGGCATCCTAACTTACGCCACCAGAACAGACTGTCATTTCTGTAAGTCTCTCTGAGGCGACTGAATTAGGGGGGCTGTAGTGTGTGAGAGGAATTCAGGCTTTGACCCCCCCCTCCACAAACATGAAAATCAAGGTGGTGTTTATACAGACATGTTAGTTTTCTTTTTTTCATTCCGGCAAATTTTTATTGTTATAGTTGAGTATAGATGGAACTGTTTACTGAAACTACAGTTTCCTGCAGTTCATCAGGATGACCGATTTTTTTTTCCCCCCAGAAGACTTCTTCCACTGAGAGGACGGGATTTAATGTTAATAGTTGTATGTAGAGTTCAATGACAATATGCCAATATAATGATTTGAAAAAATTGCTTGATTGTAGCCATTTGTCATGTTGCTAAACTTAATTTTATACACAAGTAGAAAGGGTGCAGTGTATTTCAAGAATTTTGTCAATATGACATGATTTAAAGCATGTTCATGAATGTCCACAGTTTATTTATATCATTTGTATTGTCCAGCTATGAATTGTATGATTTTGGACAATAAAACTCTACCCCAGGTTTTGTGTCTGCTCCTGTAACCGCCATGCGGCATCCATGAACTTGGTGATCTCGGACTGTTGACGAGGGAAGTTGAGTCTTCGGTCGCTGTGATCTGAAATGATCTGTGCATTCAAGCAGCATTAGACAGGTTTCATCTTATGTGAAATATTTAGGTCCTAAATGCAGTGGTAATGAAAGCAGGAAAATAAGAAATATATATACATATACACACACACACACACACAGATATTTAACAGCTGCTGTGTCTGTCAGTTTCCTCACCAAGGGTGTTGATATCCAGCCAATCTCCTGGCTCTCAGTCATTGGCTGGGTATACTTCTTTCTTGGTTCCATTTGACCTCTATGGATGACTTCCAGAAAAGCACCTAACAGAAAATGATGATAGTTACTTCCAGTAGGTAAATATATCCTAATTTTAGAAAATAAGATGGGTGGATAATAGGAAATGATTATAATCTCTGCTTCAGTGAGTGCATCAAATACCACCAAAAAAGAAAGGGAAGATTAGGTGGTGTAAGAATGCATTATATAGTAACTCGATAGAATGCAACAAATTGAATGATGATGATAATACGGTGATGTTGCAATTTTAAATTATAATGTAGTATAAATTTGTTACATTCTGTTGAGTTATCACATAATGCGTTGTTTCATGGTGTGTAACACGTAATATCACATGCGATGAAAATTCGTTACATTTTATCAGGTTATGACTATTGTTACGTGGCATACCTTTTGGAAGGTTTACAGGTGTCTGCTACAGTCGGTTGTTGTAACAGAAATTATAAAATATAGGTTCCAATTAACGAAATAAATGGCGTGTTGACCAGGTCTTAAGATAAATGGGAAAATAATGTGATTTTGAAGCCTAATCATGCAGATACAGGACAGTTTTCCTTGCGCAGGTCAAGGAATTTCTTACCGTTCCAGTAGACGAAATGCAGTAACAATGCTGTGAGCTTTACAAATTCGCTTAGGGAAATGATCTACCAGACAAGTTCACCCTAGCTGGTAGATTCAGAACAGAATCTTATTTCTTTTATATATAATGTGATCCAAAGTGAGACCCTATTGAAAAACCGGGATCTTAATCATTTAATTCTGTAAATAAAGTTCTGGCACGAGCTAATGACATACCAGCTTTTCACCGTGCATCGTTAGAAACAAGTCCTATTTGCTGATGAGACCAAATTTGAGATTTGGGGCAATAATGACCTCAACCTCACAACATATTTATAGGGGCACGTGAAGAACAAGGAAGTCAATAATCCAGTAACATCGGAAAATGCTTTTTGGAACAGCATCGAATCATGCTGGGGTAACAAGGATCATTAGGTTTTCCAGAAACTTCTGGAGTCATCGCCAGCTCAAATGCAGTCAGCGATTCAGCTAATCAAATTTTTATGCTGATAATTTGTAATGAAGTCTTCCATACTTATAGGACAACACAGAAAATGACTTACAAAAAACGAATGAATGAATATTTAATGAGAAAGGAAATCAAAATAGAAAGATTTTTTTTTTACCAGTGGTGTCAGACTGTTGCCCCCAACGATACGAAAGATCTTTCTTTCTCACCCCTGTTGCATTTTGAGTCGTCAAACTGAACATTTTCTTTCTCTTGCATTTTATTTTATTTTGAATGAAAACCGCACAACGCAGCTGCAAACATATAACACTCACGGTCCCCTTCTTCGTCCTTGTCGGTTTTTCTTCCCATGGGCTTGTCAGTCAATGGATGAACTGCAACATAAATGGGTACACGTCAAGAACACCAAGGTAATATTTTAGTTATTCTTAATTGCAAGCGTGCATCGTATAACTCAGTGTGGCCGTACACTTTGTGTATGGATTGATACGAAACTCCGTGTACAGCCTCTGACACTGCAGTTCCTTCCGTATCGTCTCGACCCGAATGGCATTTTGGTGAACAGCGTCCACTACTTTTTCCTTGGGTTTAGCGGCTGCCATTTCGCCGGCTAACGGAGCTGGCAAAGCCTCTTTGCCGAAGCGAAGCTGTTGCTGGTTGCGGTTCCGTTGCGCGGCAACAGTAAACGAACCAGGAGAAACAATTGTAATTCCGCCAGGCGGCGCCCCATACGCAGTTATCCGCACACAAAATCTTGAAAGTCAAGTCATTGAACTGTAGTTTAGTCTTTAGTTGTGGGAAGGGACCGTAAACCTGTCCGTACACGGACAACGCGTGTGTCCGTGGTAATAAAGAAACAAACACACAAGCAATTACATAAAAACTGTAGACTAAAAATTGCGTTTTGATTACAATGTCTGAATTTGCCATGTTGTTCACCCCTAGTTGTGAAACCTGGCTATTTTTCCAATGGCTGTTGCTTTAATAGAAATAATCACCACAGATTCACTTTTCAAAATATGCATTTTGTAATAAGACATTTCATGAACTATATTACATTATAGTTTATAATGCTGGCAGTTTGTGGATATCATGGGCTCTCTCCTGGCTAAATCAACATTAAAAACTGCTGGTAGTCAGGATACCAACACAAAACGATATAGAGCATTGAACATCTCAAATTTAACTTTAGATTGGCATAATTTTAGGAGACCTCCCATCAAAGGTGCTCAGAATGTGCTATTACTGTCTCCGGATGCAGAAACAGATAAAGCATGGAAATCCATAAATATTTAGCAATAATTATTTAATATATTAAATATATAGTTATCTTAATTTGATTGAACCTTCCTGTTAAGTTCAGCTATTTAACTATATCTGCTTCATATAAATTAATAGAAAATGTCGATACTGACTAATAGAGCTCAGTTACTGGATAGATTTTTTGTCAAGTGTTTGGTTACTTTTCAAAACATTGAGAAGGAAATATTTCCATAGCTATGCGTTACTAGGCCTGTGCTATTTTGTAACAAAGTCACTACATTTCCAACATCAATATTGTTTTACTAAAAGCTGAAAAAAGTGTCAGATGCATGACTTCTCTCTTTCTAAAGTTTCACCTTTCACAGGTGCATGGAAAGATTGCTCTGCGACACTCTTATCTGCAGCGAAGCCATGAGAAAAGTGTCTCCGGTGCAGAAACTGGGCTCTCTGTCTGTCTCAGACCGCCAGTCATCCGTAACCACAATCGCACACGACATATAAATAAATCCTTGATCGTCTCCATGGGTTTTCCGATAAAGCGAGTGCTAATCTGACGCCGATCGCTTTGTACTGCATGTAGAGTGGGAAACGCTAGCTGTGTGGGTTCACATGAATGCTCCCGCTATCGCCCTTTGGCTCCATGGCTGCAACTTTATTATGGAGGAGACCTCGTTCCCCTAAACACCGGCGAATGGGAGAGACGGGAAAATCGTAATCTTGGAGATAAACAGACACCCGTCGCCCCCACCATCTATCAGCTATGGCTGTCTTAACTGGTCTTTTATTCACCCAAGTGCTGGGATGGCAATTCATTTGTGGGAAATGTCTACATATTGCTCTTTGCCTGGATGTCAAACTGTACGTGTCACCTCCCTACCACACACACACACACACACACACACGCACGCACATGCACACACACGCGCACACACGCATATACAAACACACACACACGTTTGAAAGTATATCTTTGTGGGGACTCTTTATTGATTTATATGGGGAAAACTCTAATCCCAATGTGAGGACCTTAACCCCCATAATGCACTAATCTTAACAACAAATAACCAAACAAAAACAAAACATGAGACTTGATGTTTTTAGTTTTGATTGCTTTCACAGATCTTTGTGGAGACATGAAAAATGGTCAAAATAACATCAAAATAACAGGTTTTCATTACATTGTTGGGAACGTTGGGAACATTTGGTCCCCACAACACAATATAAATATAACCCTCCCCCTTCCCCAGACACACACACACACACACACACACACGCACACATACCCCCCTTTCTAATCTCCCTGTTTTGTCTCTGCAGTGACATTGTACTTCTCAGGTTTGTACGTGTCTGG
>JAODKE010000035.1:17893910-17910327 GCA_026779605.1 Mormyrus hasselquistii | reverse complement strand
GGGAACATTTGGTCCCCACAACACAATATAAATATAACCCTCCCCCTTCCCCAGACACACACACACACACACACACATACCCCCCTTTCTAATCTCCCTGTTTTGTCTCTGCAGTGACATTGTACTTCTCAGGTTTGTACGTGTCTGGGGAGCAGAGGACAGGAGTTCTGATACTTAACAGGCTCTGAGTTAAGGACAGCAGCATGGGAGATATTAAAGACAGCTACTGTTATGTTAAACCTGCTATGGGACGCCTTCTGTTGTGGGGTTATACCATATGCCAAGGGAAAGCAACACATTTTACTCTCAAATTGCAGTTGAAATAAAACATAAAACATAAACGCAACAGTTGTCTCAGAATAAAGGAACCAATGAAGGAACTTGGCTGCATTCGTTTTGAAAAACAGTAAGAAGATGATAGCTTCACTACCTTGCTAACAGATATGAAATAACTGCCAACTTAATTTAATGTTTAATCAGTCAACTTAGTACTGGATACTGTGCTCCAAATATCCATGTTAGTTAGCTTACTTCTGTAATGTCCCATTGGCCGTCAAGTAGATCTCTCTTCCAAATATGCTCATATGTGATGTCTTTATTTTACCTAAAGATGGTGAAGCTTTACACAGCTAATCTAATGACTATTTTAATTACCGTGTTTACTGAAAAATTCTATTTTCTGCCTGTTATACAGCCATACAAGCTTTTTCTCAGTGAGTGAAAATGTATACAAATAATACTGTGAACATGTATACGATTAATACTACATTTAATACTACAGATATATCCCAGTCTCCAGACACTTGGAGTTCTTGACAATTGGCAATTATTTATTATTAGTATTAACAGAATGTTTCTCTCTTTCTGTTTGCATTCATAAATATTTTCTTTAGAAACACAAGGAGGATATTTTCAGCAATCTGGAAGGCTTGGTTGATCTAATTTAACCCTTGAGTTAGAAATACCAAAATCCTTTTGAACTGCGTGTATAGTTGTAATATTATAAAGGAAACATAATGGTTACAAATAATAAATGAAATTGTAGTCAGGATTTAGGGATTTTGTTACTCTGGCGTAATCATTCATCTTTTTTTCATCATTCTAAGCCAGTGATCAGTAAATCATCACGATGACTTTTGAGGCAATACCACTTAAACCCAGGCCTGTTGTGTCAGAGATGGGTCCATCGCTCATGTCACATTCCTTCGTAAAGTGGCCTTTGTTTGGAAAGCGGATCTCTTCTGTACACACACTGGCATGTCGTGCCACTGTGGGATTTATTGACAGGTGAACAAGGCACAAGTTAGACCCGGTTTACAGATGAAATCCTTCAGGTTTTCATTGTTGGCATCACATGGACTCTTTTTAAGGTTTGCAGATGTTTGTTTTTTGAGCTTAAGGTGAACAATCCGGAGAAGAGAAGAGTGATTTCTCCCATGAAGGCAGTTGATTGTGACTGATACACAGTCAAACGGTACAGAAGTACTGAAGCTGTTCATGTCAGTGAATTCATATCTCCCATCAACGGGTTTCGCATGGTAAACTCTGCTGATCGCTGGAAAAGTGAAATTCTGATTACTTTATTTTTTGTGCTCATTTTCCAGGAATTTCCACATTTTCTAAGCCGCTCATCTCAGTTTACACATATAATTTACCTAGGTATATAAATAAAGAACGTAGGTTGACTGTTTTTTTTCCATGGAATAAGAACACTACAAGGAGCCTGATTTGTTTTGTAGGTCATTTAATATGTGACAGCTCCTTGTTTAATCTTTTAAAAGCATAACTTTGGGGATGATTAGATCATGCCCGAGTTGGGTAAACCAACTCTTCTTTGAGATGCTGGGGGAAATTCGATTGTGGTTTCTTCCTCTGCTTGACAAGCCAACTAAACGTCAGGTCTATTCACAGCTAACCACTTCGCCGCACGACAAAAGCAGTGTTGGATTTCGGGCTGAGAAGCAGGAACAACATGTGAGCCCTGGGTCCTGGTCTCTGTCTTGAGCTGTGGTGGAAGTGAGGTGGAGATACTGTTGCTGCTGTCAACTTGGTCCTCCCCATTGAGCACTGTCACATTTATGTAGACAAGGAAGGTAAAACCAGTGTAACCTTAGTCATCTGTTAAGAGGTATTGTCAGACTTTTTTTGTTGAATCAAGTAACCTCGGTATGTAGGAAATGACATTACAAACAAAAATAATATGCTGCATCAGCAAAGGAGGGTAGAGTAACTGTTTGTGAAGAGGTTGTACTAGATTTCCATTTCCACACATGCGGTGGAGAGAAGAAATGAAGGGGTCAAAATATATTCTTTATCAGGAAAAGTTTATATTGCGATCCCTTTAACAGCAGTGAAGGTTTAGCCATGCCAATCCATAACCGTGAATAAATATGACGACTGACTCAGATGATGAGAAGTTAATGTAGATTTGAGTAGTTAAAATTTACTACAAATTAAGCTGTAATTCCCATGCAGAGTTGCTTGAAGATTACTTTCCTTGTATTTGTCCATTGTCTAAACTACTTATCCAGTTGGCGTTAGTGAGGTTTATGGGTCAAATTTGCTAAAAACGTCCTAAATGTTTGTAACGCATTTGAAGAGTTAACAGGATATTTATCTCAGTTTCATGCTGCCAGTGTATCCAAGAAGCACTGAATGATTGAAGCTGACAGCTGAAGTCTGAGGTCACATTTTTTGAAATCTACTAAAATCCTCTCCCACCCTTTGCAAGAATTTTTTGAGTTTTTGTTCACTGCTTTATAAAAAGAAAAAACAGAGTCACACCTATGTTGACATTACATGAAAGTTCAGTTTGAAAACCTTCAGGTAAAAATTAAAAAATCGTATGGGATTTCCTCCTGCAGTGTCTTAGTTTGTGGTCAGAAGCAATTAAATTTTGAGATTAATATTCAAGAAGGGAACAGCAGCACATTAGACTTTACAAAGATCCGCATTATGTGGAAATGTTTACCTTTTTTAAGTACTATCAACATAGAGGAATTCCTTAACTCATCTCTTGTTTACACAGGTGTAACTCAAAGCACACCTTGCTCAGCTCTTCCCATGAGGAATGTCTGGGGAGCGATTCCTCATCATCTGACACTTTCCAAGATGACGGTGAGGCAGCCATGATAAAATCCTCGAGGCTTTTCACCTATAAGGCTCCCCAGTGTTACAATTTAAATGCGGTAATTTAAATCCTACACACCAGCGAACGTGTACAGCTTAACAGTGTTTTACAGCCTCAGCTTATTTTTCACTTGCATTATCAGTCGTAAAAGAAGCAAGGCATTGGTTTAAAGGTAAAATGGAGCCCTTTGCACAGAGCCGATTGGTGTAATCTAATTTTTGTGAATTTAATCTTTGTTCTTGGGAAATGTGGCAAGACTAGGAAGAATTTACCTTAATAAGGTGCGAATTAAGGCAGCAGATATTATGGATTTTTATACTTGTAAAAGCTGTTGGAGTTCATGACCCTAGAAATGGCAGATTTTGGGGGAGAGTACAAATTATGTTAAGTATAATTGGCCAGGTCTCTGTGTCTGTGGCTTGTGGAACTGGGGGGGTAGTCTGGCCCACACCAGAGAAGACAGAAGAACACAGAAAGGATGAAAGTAAGGCTGAAGATTTTGGATCTCTGCAGAACAAACAAAAGCTATATCCTCAACCCAGATCAATGAGTGGACAGCTTAATGGAAATTGTAATGTCTTTTTTGAAGCACATCTAAAATAGTCCCAACAAACCTGACGAGGATGGATGGTTAAATGATGGATGGATGGACTGATGGATAGATGGATGCGTGGATAGATGTAAAATAACAGCTTTTCATTGCCAATGCTGACAGGCTTCTTCCTCAACCATCGCATGACATATGGAGTTAGGCTTTGTTCAGACTATGGAATCCCTGTTAAGGTAAACAGCAAATAAAATGGCAGGAGATATATTTTTCAGGGGAATTGCCCCCCCTGGGTTAATGTATACGAATGGCTGGCAGCATCTGACAGCATGTGTTTGCAGTTTTGGCAGCCTGAGGCGTACAGACAACCAACGGTCGTGGTGGGAGGGTTGGGTGTGACTTGTGAAACTCCTGTCTGGACATCCTTCGTCATGTTCTCCTCCAAACCCCCCTCCAGCTGGGTCCCTCATTCCATGCCTCCTTCCAGTGAAGCGGCAAGCTCTCTTCGTCAGGAATTCCACATTCATGCTGCTGTGTCATGTGTACGAGGAAGGGAAACTCATCCAGGACGATGGTGAAGCTAGCGGTCCACCTAAAGCAGGGCTGCCGGATAAGGGTGACTGCGAGTGACCTTCTGCCCTCTCAGTGTATAATGATCTGCCTCTGTCATGTCCCCATATGGCCAGCAGAGGTCGCCTGCTATATCATGATCATATAATTGTTCCCAGCCCTAATGTCTTAACCACCCACACCTGTCTTGAGTTTACTAATTGTGTTCAGTGTATATATGTGCCTGCCCTCACTGTGTTCTCCAGCTTGGTCATTGTCCCTGTTGTGGTTCACCCTACGTCTGTCTCGTTATTCCTTCCTGCTCACCGTTTAGAGCCCTCATGGTTTTTTCTAGTTCCTTGTTTGTCAGCCCAGTAAAGTCCTTGTCATACATCCCCCTTCAGACGTGACACAGTGGGCCACCTTCCTGATGCTGTATAGGGTGTATGAGGTCTATGGAGCATTTGACAAGGGCTGAAGGATTAGAACAATTAGTTTGTTTTGAATTATTTTTATCTATATTGAGAGCCCTTGGTAGTGCTGTTGCCTCCCATCGCTCAGACCAGGTTCAAGTCTATACCAGGCTTATGTGTGTTGGGAGTTGCATGTTCTCATATCATATTTTTTCTGGGTACTACAGTTTCCCCCCACAGTCCAGAAGTTTAATTGGAGTTGGCAAATTGCCCAGCGGTGTAAGTGTGCATGGTAATAGATTGGTGCCCTGGCTTGGGTTGTTCCTTGGTCTCTGTAACCCCCCCCATATCGGACGAGCAGTCAGAGAAAATGGATAGTGGGGAAATCCCATGTATGTGCCTGGAAACACCTAAATTTTTATAGATAAGAATTCCTAGTAAAATTTTCATTACATTACATTTCATTGCAAAGACAAATATATAACCATACCTGTTGACCTTATCACTGCACTATGAATGCAGAATTGTGTGCATTCTGATATCAGCTATCGTGTTTTCTAACCAATGCATGTTAGCGATTGATAAAGCGAAGTGTATCTGTACTGAATGCAGTAAAGTATGAGGTTCAGGCAGATAAAAAACAAGCGGCGGCTCAGGTTAAGCAGGCTGCGGCGTTCGGGGCTCTGAACAAGCCCTCCCTGTAGGCCGGCCCAGGGTATGTATGTAAGCGCATGTAAGCAGCGCTCTCCGGTTTCTGCGCTATGCCGGCGTTCCGCTGGTGAGATGGCCTGGCGGGCTGTGAGCCAAGCAGGGCACGCACCCTGACGCTGGCTGCACACGGGCGCCACCGGCAAGAAATGAAAGCTCCCCTCAGAGCTAAGTCCAGCCTGGGATTCGGGGGGGGGGATAACTCCCCAGTCATGAAATCCGATGACTTTCGGGAATGGGTCTGGCTGCAGATGGTGGACTCGGCCCTGGAGCCGGCCGCCTGTCTCCGGAGAGTTCCAAACCAGCTGTAGGTCCCACACAAAGAAAAACACGGGCTAATTTGTTTCATATTAATTGGAGGGGCCCCCAAAACTGCCTGATCCTGTTTGACAGGCGCACTGACACTAATGGCTGTTTGTCATGCAGAAAGCCCGCTTGTGTTTGTATCAAAGGCCTGGTTTTTCCACTTTACGTACCACACAGATAAGTCTTATTTCCTGCACTGGAGCTGCACACAAACTCACCCACAGAAAGTGACTAGTTCCTTCTTCAGATACATAAGAGTTACTTAGACAAGTTATTCCTTACCATAATATCCCCACAGTGATCGTCACATGCGGTTATTTAATATGCAATCATCATGTGTCGGATATTTAAGTACAACGAATGAAGTTCTCTGAATTCAAAAAGCTGCAGAAATGCCAGGTGGTACAAGTTGGTTTCTATCACTTGTAACAGAGAGCAGAGCAGCACACTTTGTAAAAAGTGAGACATGATATTCGTTCTGACTGTGTTTCGTCTGTGATCCGGAGCCCTTTCACAGAGAGATGGAGTCGTGTATCTTCCCTCTCTCTCTGGAGACGACTCGGGCGCGGTGGACAGGTGATAGTATCAGAGAAACCTGGGGCCTGTGCTGTCGAAATCCAAACACGGCAGGGGGGCACGATGGGCCCGAGATAGTGCCAGGGGCCGCGAGGCGTCGCAGACGACACGCAGGCTGACAATCGGGGGATGATCGAGTCGAGTGTCTCCTTGGTCAGGCGCTGCGGCTGCTCGGCTGGCGCGACAGGAGGGACCGCGCTGGGCATGCGGCCCCCGCTGGGATGCTGGAGGAGCGTCGCTGTACAGATCGGGGCGGATGGTGGACCCTCGTAACAGAGGGATGGGTCACTAAGTGCACATGTCATAGCTGCCTTAGTAATGCAGTCAGATTTACGTATTTAGCAGACACTTTTGCTAAAGGCAAGGTGTAAATGAGCCTGGGGTCAGTAGGGGTTAAGAGTGTTGCTTAAGGGACCAACAATGGTATGATTATTCTGCAAGCCACATGACAGGATTTGAACCCACAACCTTCCCCCACTTTTTTTAACCATTCCTAGGCCAGTGAGTTTCACACCATTCTGTATATGTCACAACTCTCTAACCTCTTGTCCTTGGTTAATGGTTTCAAAAAACATTTGGCTGGATCGACAAAAATGAATGTACTATCAACTCTACAAAGTAAACACTGTCCATGTGGATATGCAGGGTGTCTAAATATGTGTTCGGTTACCCTGTCACCACCTCTAATTCCCCTCCTCCTCACCAACTGCATACTTAATAAAGGTTGCATTTATACTCATGATTGCACATGACTCATTACTGCTGTGTTTTCACTGGGATTTTTCCAAAGGTCCATGCTGGAGATGTGAGACCCTCGACCTGAAAGAAGGTTAGTGACGACAATTTTAATGAAATGAACAGTTTTCTGCATGGAGCCTTTAGAGTGCCGGAAAGATGCCCGGTGAGTGCCACCTCCCGCACCCACGCCGGGCAATGCCAGCTGAAAGACTGGTAACAGACACCGGAGAAAATCAGTCAGCGAAAATCTGGATTTCCCTTAAACTGGGCATGCAGACCTGTTATGTTAAAACATAAGCAATGAAGTCAGTCACCTGAAAAAGAACGCCTAAGTAGAGTAAAATATCTAGATTCATTTGTTTGCAATGGTGCAATTTTCCCTGCTGTTTTCTTGTCTACATGACAGTTCTAATTTTCTGCTGTGATTTTTGAAACAAACATTCTTGAATTAAATAGTGTTGTAATAAGTTGCCTAGATTTATTTTTTTCCGTAACAAACTTAAGTGAATAAACTTAGATAGTGGCACTCTGGCCTCTAGCTTTGCGGTGCCTGCTGGAATTGAAACTCCACCAAAAAAAAAAAAATCAGGATTCTTGACCCGTAAAGCAGAGGTGTATCGCCGAAGGTGTCCGGAGACCCAGAAGCAACGGCGAGTCCCAGTTCCACACTCTGAGCTCAGCCCAAAGCAAACACTGATAAGATGCCGCCTAACCTGTACCAGGAAGTCTGGGGCATTATGCCAGGTTCGATGGCTGCTCGCTACCGTGATCTGAGAGCAGTTCAGGAGCCCCTGAGGGCAGGCCGGTCTGACAGGCCGCCGAAAGTAAACCAGCTGAGAATTTTTTTTTAAAAATAACAGCATAAGAAATGTACAGTAAGTGCAGTTTCTTATGAGCTATAGTTCAACTCACTGGTGAAAGTCTTGTTATATGTGGAGCTGATTTCATTGCTTTTATTTCTTGTATTATTTTATTTATTTAGCAGGCACTCTTACCTGAAAGTTACGTACATTTTTTTGACAAAATAGGGTGACCATCTGGAGGTTACAGGCCTTTGCTCACGGGCCTCACAACAAAATCACTCGTGTGACCTGGAGAGTTGATCCAACAACCTTCAGATCAAAGGCACAGCCTCCCAATCCACTGAGCCACATAGAAACAGACACTGCTTCAGAGACCAGCTGGTCACTTCTTATAATTTATCAACCTGAGCTGGAGGGGGCGGGCGTTATTTTGTTGAGGCAGGTTTCAGTTTTAATGTGTTAATTCCCCCTGTGGATGGCCGAGGGTCCCGATAGAGGCCGAAGAATTACAGTCATCAGTGCTTTCATTTATGAGAAGGGCTCATTAAAGAAATTATTCACACTCGGCTGGAATTTTTCTGGAAATTCGCCGACATTTTCTGCTTAATTGTAGTCCTTGGAGTGCAGAGTCAGTATGTCAAGGGGTAGTGAATGGGACGCAGTCCTAGCTGATAGGTACATGCTAACAAGCCAGAACTCACTGCTGATGACGGGCCCACTGTGCGTTTCCAGTCACTGTCGATGTGACTGAGGCCCGACAGACCAGCCGCAGTGCAAACTGTCTGCTTTAATTTAACAAGTCAGTCTGTATCGGCCCAGATCTCTGTTAAAAGAGGATTCACTTACTGACAGAATGGGTGTGTTTACGCTTAAATAATTTTATACTGTTGATTGGCAGTAATGTAAACTATGATGTCAGTAGAAAAGAGAATGGCAAGGACAAAACCACTATTAAATATTCAACAATTGAAATTAATGCCCAGTATTTGAGTGGTTGGACAGGGTACATGATAAATTATTTATATTTGTTTATCTAAGCTGTTTCATATAACACTAAGTGTTGCAATATTTCAGTCCATCGATCTGATTGTATTATATAAAAATATATAATCATATAATTCCTATAAATCCTGTAATCCTATAATAAATAGTAGCGCGATGGCATACAATTCCATTGTGCTACTAAAAATTGTGCACTTAAAATTGGGGGTCAACCTCATAGAAGGATTAACTTCCTGGGTCTCTGTAGTGTGATATAATTTTACAGATGCATTATTGGTCCTTTCGAAAAGCGATTTACTGCATGTCTTACTGTGGCTACGCAAAAAAAGATCTGTTTAGATCCTGTGGTAAAACAACAGGATGTTTTAATGGAACAGAGTTCAGTTTCATGGGATTCAGATTATAGGGTATGATTATAAATGCAGGCCTGCTGGTATTTTGGCTCACTCTGTAATTACCATGGTAAACTTAGAAAACAAGCAGTGAAAAAAAAAAACAAAATAAAATGTCACAATTAATTACTGATTTTACAAGAAAATGCATATATAAGTTGTAATTCTTGAGTGAGCCAGAAAGGGAAATTGATCCAATCAGGTCATTTAAGGAAATTTTTTGGTAACGCTTTATATCAACATCACCTTCAAAATGCATTCATTATGCATTCATAGTGCATTCATAGAGCATTAACATACAAACATCCCTTCACAGCTTTAATATACATTACTAACAATGATAATCTTTGTTACTAATGTATATTAAAGCTGCAAAAGTTTGCTCGGTTGTTAAGATATACATACATGCTGCTTATGAATGCATAACAAACCATTATGAAAGTGATGTTAATGGGAACCAGCACCTCTTTTTAATAAGTACATTCATCCCCTTTGTGTTGTCATATAAAACGGGACTCAGTTTCTGATGCTCCCACCAATTTCTAAGGCCTGATGTCTGATGTGTTTTGTTATGTGTTTAATGATATGTGAAACGACATATAACAAAGCCAGTGTCACCCTAGGTCACTCATAAACTCATCATCACTGGTGATTGGTGAAGGTATGTCTGGGTGACTGAATGACAGAGACAGTCTGGCCATTTTCATCACAGAGAAGGTTATAGTGGGAGTGTTTGATTATCGTACACAATTTTAATTTTACAATAATTTGTTTCTTTTTTCTGCATCAACATTATAACAAAACAATGTTATGATGACATTGAATGACATAGAAACAACAACGTTATTTAAGGATCTGCTTTATTAATAATTTTTTTTGAAGGTCAAGAGTGAAACAGAACCTGTCAAGTGATTGAGGCACTGGTGAGATGAATGAATGTATTCGATTGGCCAGGCTCTGTGATGGCCACACCCCTGGAATGACCACACCCTTGGGATCGCCACACCCCCACGATGACCACACCCCTGGGATCGCCACACCCCTAGGATGCCCACACCCCTTGGATGGCCACACCCCTTGGATGGCCACACCCTTTACCCATCCCCACTGCCTGCATCGCTTCTACCTCATTCGTCTTATCCAGTTTTGTCCCATAGAACAGGACCCTGCATTTGTAGGACAGGTCCTCTCCATGCTCTGGCATGCACACGCTTCTCTGCAGCGACGGCATATGTTTGCTGCTCCAAGAATAAGAATTCTCGTCAGGAAATCCCAGCTCGTAAGGCACACTGTGGATCGCTCACTTTCAGCAGTTAAGCCATGGGTATTAGCTGTATCGGGGGGCGGAGATGGATCCGCGTCACTTCTGAGCAGAGGATGGAGGGGAGCAGCCCTGGGCGCCTGCCAGGGGAATGTGAATCATTCACAGTTAGCGCTGGAGGTCTCACTGTTTTTGCCAGCTACTCTTCTCCAAGGTTGATCTTGTTCACCAGGTTTGGAACAAACCATTTTGTGACCCTCAGATGCATTTTTTTACTTCCTATAATTGATCTGCACTATTCGTAAGGATGTCTCTGTTTTCACAAAGCCTCAGAGATACATGCAAGCCAACTGTAAATGTGCACACGCCCAACACATCAGTCGCTAAAAATCCGTTTCTTTAGAAGAGGTATCTGGGTGCAGAGGCACCTCCACCTCCCAGAATTCCTGCATTTTGAGGCATAGAGAACAAAAATAGTGGCCCTACACTCAGTGAATCGGCAAGATAATGGATATGAATCAGTTGCATCTTACCAATGCAAACTAAGGGTGTTTTTATTGAAAAATAAAACTTCATGCCTTGTTTTTTGCTTATTTTTGCTTTTTCTGTTACATTTCATTACTTCTTCTCCTTTGTTGAATGGATTTTAATCATTTTACGGAGCCCATGTGATTTGAGTTTCCATGGGATTCCATGGGAAATCTTGTTACCACATTGCAGCATCTTATTTACCCGGTTGGATCCTGGCCTGTTTTTCCTGTCCCCCCGGTGAGCTGAAATGGCTGGACACTCAAAGCCCTTGACTATTACCTTTCACCTGAGAAGCCACGTTTCTTCCAAGGTTTCATGCATCAGTCCGTCAAGGGTCTTGTGTTATGTTAGGCATTACTTTTAACATTCATCATGCTTGACACAGGTGGGATTCTGGACCGTTTGTCACGTAGCTAGTGTTCTGTTATCAATCCCAGAATGCCGTGAGAGTTCTGCGGCGTAGAACCTGAGGCTGAACAGAAGCCACCCTGACACGCTCCTCACGCTCGGTTTAATCAGGGCGATTAACTTGATTTATGACTCTACTCCTGAAAGTGAAAACACAACACATCAAGGGTCATGTTACAGCTAAATATTTTTTTTGAAAAAGCCATCAGCTCGGAATCGTAACACATGCAATCAGGTCTGTATTCGGCCTTGAGTCTACAGAGAAAACACTGAAGTCTAACCTCCAGGGAAACAGGAACCGCAAGCGTGAGCCAGAGGGAAAAGAGTAATATTTACATGAAGGACCTCACTAAATCAGAGCACTGTTTACATTCTAGTGTCATTAATCCCTGCAGAGTTTGCCGTTCATAGTGGCTTCTTCTGCCATCAGTGCTGGATGGACTGTGTGGGCCATTTGTCTTGGTTTTCTATATATCTATATCATATAATTGCACTTTCCCAGTGTAATGGTAATAGTAGAAATGATATTTTGCATCTCAGCAATTCTGATATATAGCTGAAGGCTGTAAGTCATGCTAATCTACTCCGAATAATTTCTTCTACGGTCTTCTCAAATTAGATGGGAGTGAAACCAGATATGGTTTAATAAGTTTTGGTTTTGTGGCATCAATCTCCTACCCAGAAGAGCGTGTAAAGACAGTGGCAGTCTGTGAATTCAACTTGCTTCATGGACTTGGGTGAGACCTCAGCATGTCTATGCATGGTCACATGTGTGCGAGCTGTAGCCTTTTACGCAAGAGGCAATTGATGATTTTTGTTGGAAAGCATCTTTGCTTAGCTGTTGACTTTAGAGCTGAATTTGTAGGATTTGCCCTGAGAGGCAAACCTTAATCATAAATACTAACCTGACCCAGGTAAACTAGTGAATAACATAACATAGCTAACATTAATCCAGTTTCCAAACTAAGATGGGTATTGTAAGGTAGCTTAATGCTGAGCTGTGCAGCAGTATGAAAAACAACTCCTGATGACTGAATTTAAATCTAGTAGCCATTTTTGTAGTCCATAATTTTAATAATTACACTGCCCTTAACAACTGATCAGGTGTAGAAGATTATATAAAGTACATTAAAATACATATATAATCCACATTTACATATATATGTGAGCAAACAGTATCTATCACAAAATCTCTCACTTGATCTGCTTGTTCTACAGCAAATGCAAACTCCTTCAATCAGGTTGTAATCTGGTGCTTTTCATTCTCTGTTCAGGCTTGTTTGGGTCTAAATGCACTGGATTTGGCTGGCAGCTGGATCTTTAGATCCTGGTTTGGCAATGGACTCCAGTGGTCCCATTCCAGGTTCATGTCTGCGGATGTGAAAGAGGCAGTTTATTGGCATTGGGGGAATTTGTCATCCCAGACTCACAGGTTATTTGCTTCTAATTCATAGCACAATAGGAAGAGTACTGTAAACTGACCTGTTACATCCATGCATTCATAAGCACCCATTTAGTACAGGACTGGGTGGGTGGATGAAACCCAGAGTTTCACACATGAAGCCAGGCCAGGGGATGAAGGCTGTCGGAGCGGATGGGCTGCAAACCCCCCCCCCCCCCCTCCCCAGGTCTCTGCTGGAGCTCGTGCATATTCTCCATTACCCTTTGAGAAAAAGCTCTATAACCAGCAATCCGGTACAGGGTCACAGCCATGTGTGAATAACAAACTACACAAAGAATGCAAAACAGCTTAATCCGTTTTCACCGCAAAGGTAGAAAGGGGAATTAGGATCTTGCCTCAAAACAAAAAGACAAGGATAATGTCAGAGTTCTTGTTTATTTGTTTCATTTTTTCAGGCATCTCCTGTAACCACCTTGATAATACTCAAAATTTAAAAATTAATCTCAATATATTGGAAGTATTGTGGAAAATCACCATAGCTTTACCATTTGAAGTGGTTTCTCAAAATGGGGATAAGGAGTCTCTCTCTCTCTCTCTCTCTCTCTCTCTCTCTCTCACACACACACACACACACACAGACACTCAGGTTTGTAATTATATCTTTGTGGGGACTCTCCATTTGTTTCTGTGAGGAAATCTCAAATCCCAACATGACGACTTTAACCCCCACACAGCCCTGACCTTAACCATAAGTAACCAAACAAAATAAGAGACTTTTGACATTTTTACTTTTTTAATTGTATTCACAGATCTTTGTGGGGACCTGAAAATGGTGTGAATGTAATCCACACACACACGCACGCACACACACACACACACACACACACACACACGTCTGGGTAAGTCCCAAGCTTTGTGTTCACGCCGACCCTGTACTGAATAAGTGGTTGTGATGGCGGTTAAGCCAGTTAGGGGAACCTCTGCACAGCCTGTTGTGTTTGGCAGTTCCCATGTCCCCAATCCCCTAAGTGGCTGAAGCTTCTCATATCATGCAAATCTCTCCTTGCCAGCCAGAGGCACTGCTACTAATTTCTCTTGGCTTAGTGACTGTTACTTTTATTTTATGTTTTATGTACTTTCACCACCTCCTAACATCAAAATTCTGTTTAACATGTGTAATCATTTTTGGCCTCATGACCAAGCATGCGCTACCACCAGTTGACCTGAAGGAGGTGTCAATGAACAAACAAACTGGGTTTTAGGACGGGCGGTTGTACATACAGAACTGAATTTTACATCCAATAACTGAGTTCCGCATATCAAGAACAAAACGCCCCATTAGCAGAAGCAGCATTTGGATTTTGCTTGAAATGCCAAAGCTCTAATTAGCCATGCAAGCTAGAAATGTTGACGTTCATGATTTGGTTGCAGACCGCGGGTGGTCACATGGCCGGTGACCTCGTCGTTTACAGTGCTGGTATAGCAACAGCTAATGAATGGGAGCTAGAAAAATGTAGAGCTGATTAAAGTTTGGTCTGGAGGCGGCGGCCAAGTGGGAGAGAGTGACAGAAACAAAATACGTGGAAAATGTTTCAGTGACACTTTGAAAACTGTGAAATCTCCACCTGTGGTTTCAAACCGGTTTTTGAATGTTCCCTTTCGGGAACCTGCGTGCAAACCTTGGGTGAACAAAACCGAGATTAGGTGATGACAGACGGGATCTCAGAGGCCAAATCCATCAGTAAATATCTGCCGTTTTGACAGCAGAACTGGGCAAAGTGGAAAAAATGAAAAGTAAACGCCTGTTTACCATTCACTCCATTACAGTACAAAAAAAGCTAAATAAACAAACGTCTTGGTGGGCCTCAGTACAAATGGCTGCAATAAAAATATGCATTTTTGTGTTTATTATTTTCGTTACATGATATTTTTACAGAGGTTGACTAGGGTGTATGTTCATGAATATATGTGAGCAAACAAAAAGATTAAATGACTTTAGGGGGTTAAATGACGGTATGTATGTACATTTCATTACTGAAAATCATATGCATTTCCGAAGTGAAAGCTATGCCACATAAGGAATCCTGGCTTTACCACTGCCAGATGTTTGTTTAGTTAACATCTTGGGTAGGGGGGTGAGTGGGCTGGGGGAAGCGACAATACCTGTATTTTGATAAGTATATTTTTTTCCATTACATAAACAATCACAGTTGTTAGCAGCCGTAGGAGAGTCCAAATTCCCCACCCTGAATATTGAATTTCAGTGTCTGCTGAGAGCCTGACATCTGAGATGGAGGGAGATGTTGAACCTTTGACAGGATTTAGAAACAGCCAAATATGCGAATTGTCTAAAGCAGTCCCCGGACCTTGGGGACCCACAGACGGTCCACGTTTTTGCTCCTGGGAGGGAGTAAAAACGTGAATTGTCAGTGGGTCCCCGAGGACCAGATTGGAAAACACTGATCTAAAGGTACAATGACTCTCCTTCATGATTTCCCCCCATAACTGAGTTTCTCTTGTATTCAGAAAACACCCTATGCTAGGTTTGGTGGTCACTGGGCCCGGAAGGTGACGTATGGCGGGCCCTTGCATACTACCAGGGATACCCTAGGCCAGGACTGTAACTGTATAGCCAGTGGATTGGGCCAGGCCCGCCAGACGAGGCGCGGGGGGGTGGGCACATCAGGGGCCTGGCAGGAAGATCAAAGCATCAAAGCCCGGCGTCAGGCCCTGATGCTAAACACTGCTGATATACTGGTGGGAGGGAGGACGATGTTAAGATTGCACCGAAATGTTAAGGTGGCGTCATGCTACGCACAAGCAGCCGACGCAGACCCGCTCTGAACGAAATTCTGCAGTATCGCTATTATTTCACTCCTTTCGAGAACTGTCGCTATGATTGAGCAGGGAATTTAGCTAAAGCAGCTTTTCCCAACTCATTCCTTTTTGGAAAAACGTGGACTGTCTGGCAGGTAGCTGGGAGGGAGCGAAAACGTGGACTGTCTGGGGGTCCCCGAGGAAAAGCATTGATCTGGCCTTATTTTAAATATTTGGGAAATAAATGCCACTGAAACCGAGAAACTAATCCTAATGTATTCAGAGTTGGGGCCAATTTAGCTACTGGCCGAAGTTGTCACTGTCGCTCAGTGCCATTGGGCCATTTCAGCCACCAAACCAAATGTTAATGAACCAGCTAATGAAGTGCATCTCTGAAGGATTGGAACAATGCGCCTAATCAGAGTTCAGACCATCCTAACAATGGCTGAAATATGCATGTTATTCAGAGAGGTCAGAATACATTACATCACAGCCTGATGTTCCACAGACACCACAATTACTCGGAATTTAGAGAGGGATTTTCCTCCTTTCAGCTGAGAAATAATTATGCCCATCTTTTAGAGTAATTATCTCGCTTCACACCTTTTGTCTGCGGCCCTGGAAACGTTAATCTTAACGTTAACATTTCCGAAATCCTGTTCAGTATCGTTGTGCCTGGCGTCAGAAGACCGGGCGGCAAGGGGGGGGGGGGGGGGGGGCCAAATCTCCCCGGGGCCCCAGAGGGCGCCGTGCTTTTCTTTGTTTGGGGGGTGTTCGCCCCGATGTTAGCCCCGCAGGCCCCGGGTTGGACAAGTAGACCGCGCGCCCTCATGG
>JAODKE010000035.1:17880631-17893810 GCA_026779605.1 Mormyrus hasselquistii | reverse complement strand
TAAGTGTTGCGTAAGGTTGCAGTGGGGGCGGGGGGATGGGGGGGGGGGGGGGGGGGGGGGGGGGGGGGGGGGGGGGGGGGGGGGGGGGGGGGGGTACCCATATGCCCAGGGGCCCCATGATAGCATCGTACTTCTTCGTTTGTGCGTGGTTATCGCCCATGTTGACGCCGCACGGTCCAGAGTTGTCAAAGCTATCTCGCTGCCTCATCGTGAGGCGCACAATGGGCGCGTGGAAACAAAACAAAACAAACCAATGCGAGATACAGATCAGCAGGGGCCCCAAACAAACTCACTACGGCTCCACAACAGCCAGGGCCATAGAGAACAATGTTGCTAATGTGACACTTTTGCCCGTAGGAAGGGGAATGAAGCTCAGGCCTCATAAGGGGAACCAGCAGGTTAAACGCAGCAGTCAAACACCCCATGATTTTGAAGTAGCAAAAAGCAACAGAAAAATCACACAGCAGAATAATACTGTGACGGTAGTACCTATAAACCTGGTTTTCTCAGGTTATATGAAAACCTGCTAAATAATTTGACTGATTTCACATTTTATCTGCTTCTAACGAACCACCAAGTGATTACTTTACATTACCGATTACTGATTACTTTAAGAAGTTAATATTTTAATTAAATATTTTAATTAATATTTTAATTGAAGAAGAAATGAAACAGAACTTTTGTATTGCTGGATTTGTATTAAAAACTCTAAACTATCTTTATAGCATGTTTTATTGTTTGTGAGTGATAAGGAATAAAGGATACAAATAATTTACGTTAATAAAATGATACATTTGTTAAAAGATACTTTATAAAGAGAAAACAAATACTGCATGTGTGTAAATATTTGTTAATAAAATGCTTATCCCCTGGGTGCCAAATACAAAATTACTACTGTATCGCAATACAATTAGATTAAATTAATGTTGCAATGCTATTGGGTAAATATTTTTAGTCAAAACTCTAATGCATTTTAAAATATTCGCATACACTTTGAATCAATACTAAAATAAATTTATTATTTATTCAAACTTACAAAACTTTTTATACTGCATTCTGATTGTTTTCAACAAGCCATATATGTTTAATTTAAAAAAATATATAATTATACAAAATGACAAAGTGAGAATTTTTAGGTCTAGGAAAATACCATTCTTTTCTAAACTGTTCCCAATGTTTCGAAATATGCTTTTACTAAATATACCATACCTGTACAGTCGATGTGTTACAACTCAAAATTTCACGTAAGACAGAACTATGTAACAAACCAGTGAAATCCCTGGTGGGCACTATAGCACATAAATGTGATACGAATTGTGTTACATTCATTCTCAGGACCCCTCTATAAATTCCAAGACCCACGTATAACTGAATATCTATGTGGGCCCAGCTGAAACACATTCACGGGGGGGCGTATTTATTAGTTGTTCAACAGCGACTCCACTGAAAACGGCAACGCAGACGGGGAGATCTTTTTCCTGGGATCCGTCTGGGACCAGTAATGGGCCTGCTTCTCTAAACCGGGCTTTGCTGCGAAGAGGCACGGGTCAGAAGATACACAAGGCCGTGAGGAGAGAGAACCATCACGGAAGAGCAGCTCTGGCCTGAGGGGGAGCCGGCCAGCGACGGGCGCGGGCGCAGCGATGCCACCAAAGCCACTCACATTGATTTTTGGTGCCAAAGAGTCAGTGTGCAGACCTTCCAGGCTGCTGAAATAACCCTGGCAGACAGGTGGTGCCGGCAGCTCGTCCTCTGGGCAGCACTCCCAGGTGTCCTGCAGCCCCAAGTCCACCCCAGTGGGCGTTAAGCTACACGGGGCGGGCGGCGGCTCATAGCTGCTCCCCATCGCCCGGGCTTTGAAGATCTCTTCTGGGTGGCAGTGAACCTTCAGAAGCAAGGGGCTGTTTTTGTGCATGGGGAGGTAGGCCAGCGACAGAGGCCCCGCCACGGGGCAGCACTGGACGGCGGGGGCTGGAGGAAACGCGGGCTGGAGGAATGTAAGGCCGGACAGCTCCTCCAGCTCCCTCTGCTGTAACTCCCGCTCGAGCATGATGCCCTCTAGCTCTCTGTCTGCAAATGCTCGCCTTTTCCTCATACGCTTGCTGAGAGATTGATAGTGCACTCCCCTTGGCCAGGTGGGGTCCTCCAAAACTGGCTTATACCCTGGGGGGGGGGGGGGGCAATAAGTATTATTGTCACATTTTGCATGTTACTGACTAGATGGTGCAAGTAAGAATTCTTATGCATGGATGCACAAAAGACAAATAAAAAAATCTGAACTGAACAGAAAACAATTTATCGTCATTGTGCGTGCATGTATGCAAGTAAATCATACGTAATCCAGCAAATTATTAATAAAATACTGAGGGTGATTTTTTCATACGTAAAATTTTATACATGGTAATAAAAACCTTGCTGCTTTATGTATAACAAATTTTGACTGGAATCTATAAAGTTTATCCTGTTTTGAAAGATCATGGAAATGGGAAATAAATGCGATTTCTCTACATACTGAAGTAGCAAAAACCCTATTGTACTATATGTTACGTACTTTACGAATGAGGTCTGTACTTTATTTTGGAACCTAAGTGAACTGTATGGGTAACACAATCTCTGGGTGAATGAGAATAAATCATTTACAAGTTACCTTGCAAAATACAAGCTGTTAATAAATACCTAGAGGGATTAAGAATTACCCATATTGACTATGCTTTACCTTGCAATATGTTGTTTGCCAGAAAGCTGGGTCTTTGGTACCGATGATACGCTGATTTTCTAAATGACAAGGTTGATCTGCCGTCTTTTTTCCCCTGTAAAGGAAGAAAATGTAAAGGCCATGACAACTGCATGGCATATTTTCGAAGATGTAAAACAGAGATCCACCTACGGTTCTCAATAGTGCGTTATTTTACCAAAGAAACATTTAGTTATTTTATTATCGATCCAGCACTACTTTCTAAAACCAAAATAATTCACTATAAAAAGCAGATATTAAAATGGAAAAAGTTTAAAAACACATAATAATGTGGCAACTGATGCTTAACACTGAAATAACGCATATTTTAAATGACATTATGTCTTTCATTAACATCTTAATCAGCGACAGTAATGTAGTAGTACAGCAACTACGAAATGAAGTGTTTTTTTTTTTTTTTTTTGCTTTACTATAGTCTATAACTGATCGTCACAATTATTTATGTTATGAGTTAAGCAGCATGAAAACATAACGGCACTGGCACGGCTGCGGAGCCACCAGCGGAGGATGGGAGCTCTTACCTCGGTCGCCTGCTGCCTCCTCAGGGCGACCTGCGCGGCCATGACCCGCTGTCTCTCTACCACCAGCACGCAGTTGGCGCAGTGACAGTCGCGCCAGCGGCAGAAGCGCTTGTGGCCCTTGAGGCCCGATACGACGCCGTGATTCCGGCACCGGGCGCACTTGGGGCTGCGGCTCAGCCTCCGCGGCTGCTGCTCCAGCGCCTGGCTGCCTCCCTTCTCGCTGCCGCCGTCCAGTTCCGGACGTACAGATCCCTCGATGCTCTCCACGTCAATGTCCTCCTCATTGCTCTCGGATTTGATCACATCAAGCTTCATTGAATTTAAGTCTAACGCTACAGTGCACATATATAGGCCTAATCTAAGTTCTGCTAACTTTATCCCCTCTCCCTGCTTTAAGACATCACACTGGCCCACGTTTAAAGACGCGATTGAGTTTCATGCTGTATTTAAGGCGCAAAGAACTTGTGCAAAATCAGAGGGGGAGCACTTTTTTTGCTTAGGCGAAAACTGTAAACTGAAAAAAGTCACGTTTTATGCAACCTCTCACTGACAAATCTCCTAGGTGTCCAGGATCAGGCACATCACCGAGCCCATGGTGAGCTTCTGTACCAAGAATGACTCGGAATACATAGACACAGGACATATACCGCCATCTGGCTGAAACGCTTCGTCTCCAATTTCAGCCAGATTCCCTGACGTCATAGTCCAGGGCTTCCGACTGAGGAAAACCCCCTTCTGTCCCCCGCCCGAAGCGCCGTTCAGCTATGCAACCAGACTGAATCCCCCATGTCAATATAAGTGGGCTGTCACTTATAATGTTATTAATTATGTGTTTTTTGTGGCGTGCAGGTGGGCCGACAAAAATGATGCTAGTTAGATAAACAGAAGACCTACTTGTTTAATTTGCATGTGTTTATACACCAGACGTTTTTGTTCAATGCCTCTTGCAAACCAACCTGTGTATAACCAGTAACCAGTAGCGTGACCAGAGAATTTTAATTGGGGTAGCCATTTTGGAGGCGGCCGTACTATACTTAGCCTATATTCTATGGTTCCGCTTAGAAAATAAAATGCATGTGTTTTTTTATGACGTGGGATGGCTGCACGTGGTCGCGTATTTACATGGAGTGAAAATGACGCCTGACCGCCCCTTAGATCCGCCCCCAACCAAGATAATATCTGAATAAGAGTAATACAAAACACCTTCAGAGTCATACAATAAATAACACCTGTGTTAGTTCAGTCACGAACTAAATCCACAAGTAATTGGTGCAGCGGATGGCAATGACGCCTCTGTAGTCCATGGTGATGGGTTCGCGCGCCGGCGTGGAGCACGCGCAACTTGCGTCATGCCGGGTTTCCCCCGCAGTCCAAAGACAAACATAGATGGATAAATTTGATTATTGTCGTTATTTATGTTTTACTCGCGCAGAAGCAGAAATATATTAAAACTGTAACGAAATACCACATGGGCTCATTAAATGAATCTTACATGTGATGTTATAATTAGCTAACTCGTTAAAGTAATGCTCATTTAAATGCTAGGGGCCCCATGTCAGATTAATCGCGTATTATTTTCACAACAGGATCCGAACATTTGTTTACGAAGTAAACGCTATCATTGAAGCCGCGGTGAAAATTCAAACGAAGAACTACATTTCCCCCCTCTTCATGACAGTGTCCACGTCCATAAGGATATTGATCACAGTTTATCGTTTTGTTCTGTAAAAGGTGATTTCAGGCAAGCCCTTAAGAGCGTTTGTAGGTTATATCTGCTTAGGTTTTATATTACCATAATTTGTGCATATGGGTGTAAAAATGCTTACAATTTGAAAAGCTGTTGTTTAAGCAGATTAATTTTCTGGTACATATTTAAAACCCCCTTTTTCTTTTATTGTACATAGGCCTATTTAGCAGATAGTTTTATCCAAAACAATGTACAAGAATGAAGGGTCAGATAGCGATAGCCCCTGGAGGAGTTAAGGGCCTCGCGCATTAGCCTGACGGTCTACGAACCCCTCATGAACGCCTACCCCAAAGAAGCTCAAACAAGCACCCATTCTGTGATTTCAAAAGCCAGAGGTTTCTTTGAGCAGTGTGAATTGCTCCTTCAGTTATCCCGACCATTGCCTTGTCACAGTTGTGTTTTCGGTACATTGAAAGTGAAGCTCTTTGTCACTGTTGGGGACCCTTTGTTCTCTTTCATGGGGTTTTCACACTTTATCTCATTTCCAAAGACCTCTATAGGCTCCGATTATAATCTCTGGCCGAATAATCACAGGACCGTCGACGCGTTGTCTTCACCCAACAACACTGCTGGATACAAAGAGCTGAAGCTAAATGTAGCTAAAACGGATGCAAATTCCAATTGAACAATAATCAATAGAGACTTATTAGTACAAAGTAAATAAAGATAAAGGTCTGAAAAATAAAGAAGCTACGGCTGCATATTTCAGGGAATGCTTATGGAAACTGCAGTTGCTACCTTGTTGCAATTCACGGTTTGCCAGGTTTGTCGCATATATTGTATTTCTTTCATAAATACGGGATTGCAGTTTTGCTGATTCCAGCATCAATCACAACGCGGGTGGGAGCGGCGTTTAACAGCAATTGTACACAACCGACGTAGGCACATTTTGCGCAGTTTCCCACAGCAGAAACAGGCGCCTTCTTTTCGTTCACTGATTAAAGCTTAGATAAGAGCCCACCTGTGTGTCGGAGACCATCATGTCCAAGGGGCTTGTAGTGGCGATTTCAAATGTGATTGTAACACAATAATTAGGGTTGCTGGGGGTAAAAATTATATCTAGTTTTGGTGATTTTTTAAAATAAAAAATTAGTGTCAAATCTCATTCGAAACCAAATAATAATCTATCAAATTTAACTTGCTCTTTGAAAAATTATGTCAAAGTTCGCTTATAAATGTATATAAATAGTGGTTTTAGGCAGGGCCGCTTTTAACACAGGTGCAATCGATGCAATGCACCGCGGGTCCCTGCAGCGAGTCACGAGTTGATAGTTGTTTAGCTAAAGATTCGGACGGTTCAAAATGGTCAGCGGGGCGCCTATGACAAATTCTTGCACCGACATCTACAAAACCTTAAAAGCGGCCCTGGTTGCAGGCCTATAGAAAATAGATCGATGGATTAATTAATTAGACCCAGGGGTGTAGTTAGAGATGAATGTATAGGGGGATTGAGTTTTAACTAGTGGGAGGGCGATGGCAAACGTACACAGTATATAATATGAATTATTTAAGTCAATGAATACACATTTATTCGGGGTGAAGGAGAAAACAGGCAAATGAACGCCCCAGATTAGGTGTATATTAGAACCGATATAATTGTTAGCAAGTTATTAATAATTTAAGTTATTAATAGTTGCTTCAATTTGCTATTATTTTGTGCTATGCAGCGCATAAAATTATATTTAAATGGCTTTAGATGATTTTGAACAATAAGCTGGTAACTGCTGTTAGCACATAGCTTTTCTTGACTTGTGGCAAAGCGCAGCTTTTATTTAAAAGCATTTGGGTTTAGCATCCTTAACATTAAAGGGATTAAATTATGCTGCGGTCTTTATTTGAAGACTAAATGCCTAATGTAGCGCATCAAAGTAGTTATATAAAAGTAGACCGTTTACTGCGGATAACCTTTAATGTTTAAAAATACGGACTCGGCTATAGGTCTCCACACTGGTGTGCCAACATTGCCACCTTGTGGTGACCCAAAGTAAATTTTAATAATTGTTCTACAAGAAAACACCTAATATGAAGTTCTTAAAAATGAGCCTTCGTACTTCTTGAAATAAGCCCCATGTCTTTTATTTCAGATATTTGTGGTTTTATGATATAATCAAAAATAAATTATTTATTTGGGAACACCGGCTGAAAATGTATGACCGTTTGAATGTTTTGGGTCGATCACTCCAGTCGCCTGGTGGAAAGGCACTTGCAGCTTATTTTGCACGTAGATTGATTCATCCATCTCCAAACACCAAGAAAAAATGTGTACTTCGATCGTAGACCCCCTGGTGACGTGTACGCACTTCGTGCCATTTTAGTTTGATACGCAAATCCCAATTCACATCTCACTCAGGATGTCTAAAAAGTTTCTTATTTGCGAATAAATAATATATATTCACATGTGGTACATTCAGAATCAGAATTCTGTAAGATTGCTTTGCAATACTGTAAAACCCATTTCAAGAAATGGATTTTCAATGTGTATTTTAAGGTGCATTATCTCTGTTGGTGGTACTGTTCTTTACGCAGAGCAGGATTTAGTGCTGAGAATATCATTGGTCTACATACTTCATTATATCAATATAATAATAGTTTGGAAAGAACATGAATATGTAATTATTATCAGTTTATCATTCCTGTTGTTGCCAAATCTAGCTATACGGTGCGTTCATTTCAGTAAATTTCTGTAACAACTGGGTACCGGCAAGTGTGAGAAAAAATAATACTGGCGCCATCTATTGGAATGAATAAGTGACACTCCTATCTACACCGGAAAAAATGCCGTCTCTGTTATGTAGATACTGTTAGGTATCAAAAACGCACTAATGTTCTTTCCCTCAGTTTCTTACCTTTTAATGCACGAATCCAGTTCCTGATCTTAACTCAAAAATATTTTTATGGCACCCCACAATAACATATAGATCTTGGCCACCTAACAAAACAAGGAGATGATAACCAATGGGGGGGGGGGGGTGGGGGGCTCCACTGTCATTCTCTGATTCAAAAATACACCGTTGCCTAATGATGAATTTTGCCCATTTGTATGAATTATGAATTATCATTGTTCTAGAATCACCCCCGATTACACTGATTAGTGTCTGGTTAACTTAAGTACTTTGCAAAGATGTCACCTCAGCAACTGTTTCAGGTGTGAAAAAGAAGTGAAGTCTGCAGGGATGCTCTCCGGCAGCCTCAGCATCCCACTGTGAGGGACGGGACATCATCCCCACCTCCCCAACCCTGACTGTGCGTTCGGGGGGACGGAAAGAGCAGATGTTCGCCTGTTAATCCACACGGGTCTGCGTGTGAGCGTGCCGTCGCCCAGGGACTCGCGGCACCCCTCTCTCCACTCCGTCTGTCCTCCGTGGAACCAGACTGACAAGAGGAGCCAATTGAATTAAAGGTCAGATCCTGTCAACTGAAATGCCGCAAACTTGCTGAGTGAAACCGGCCTCCGTGTCAAAAGGAGCCTCCTCTGAGGGCATTGGCACCTCCAGAAAGAGAACCTTCTCCTTATTTATGGATGAAACTGGAGAAGAACTGCCAGTCCTCTGTGGTGGAGATCTTACAGAGTAACAGCAGCACCATAAGTATGCTGTTCTGGATCCCCCTTTGATAGCATTAATAATTACCTGTCAGCTCTAGTTCCTGGGAAGGTGCATTCTGATCATTCTTTAAATGCTCAATGATTGTCCACAGTTTCTCCTAACACATTTTAATGCCCCCCCCCCCCTTCACACCAGTCTTCAAGCCTACCTGTTAAGCCACCTTCCCGTTAATCATAAGGTGACACTATGAGACTAGTGCCTCTCAGAAAGCAACACTTATAAGCATTAGAATTAGTGGTCATTGTCAACACACCACACAGTGCGCAACAACGAAATGTATAAATGGATAAGATACACATATTGCTTTTGATCATGGTTTGTGTTGAGCAAAAGATAACGTCAGATTAAACTATTGCTACAAGTTAGCCGTACTGGGAAAATATAGTTGGGAGGGTATCATATTAAAGTCAGAAAACAAATCGTGTTTGTATGGGACGGATTAAAAAAACAGAAAGTAGATGTGGGAGAGTCTCCGGTTGGGAACTGAAGCACACAGCAGGGCAGGGAGCAGGGTCTTTATTTGTGGAAAAAAGTCTCCTTTTCATAGGAAACGGGGCTAAGTATCAACTGCACAGACAGTACAGACTGAGCAAGCGGGAGGAGAATACTGCTCCTTGGCGAGGATTGAAAGCAAAAACAAACGAATGGGTTTCTAAGGGGACGTGGGACAGGATTTTGCAGTTGTGGCTCCATCCAGGTCACGAGGGGTCAGCAAAGCAGAACATGGCAGATAAAATGCTTCATAGGCACTTAGGAACCAGAAGGAGGAGGCACTCTGGGCATGTGATTCTCATCCCTAATACTGCCACTCCCCGACGGTAAAATATGGTTACGGGAAATGTGTCCATTTCAGGGGAAAGCTGTGTCAGTATCAGGGTAAATGATCACTTCCTCTCAGTTTACCTATGTTGACCCTTTATGTTTGCATATCATCACGCACATGGACATCTGGAGTGTTTACGGAGCAATGGGCATAGAATGAAAAGGTATCAGTCCTCAGGATGTCTCCGAAGGAACGGCATAGAGACAAACGTAATACAGAAGCTGAA
Organism: Mormyrus hasselquistii; assembly: GCA_026779605.1. Classification (NCBI taxonomy): domain Eukaryota; kingdom Metazoa; phylum Chordata; class Actinopteri; order Osteoglossiformes; family Mormyridae; genus Mormyrus; species Mormyrus hasselquistii. Next base: position 17,884,133 of record JAODKE010000035.1, on the reverse strand, counting down.
AGAAGGCTTTGATGGGTATCATCAAAAGAGGAGAGTGGACAGTTCTTGGAAGATCTGAAAGGATCTCTACACACCACCTGACAGTCCTTGAAGTTCAGGGATGGTTAGAAAGAGATAAAGTTATTTTATCTTGCAGGACCATACCTAGAATTCACAGACCTTTCCATATTAACAGTTGTGCAATGGAAACCTTGACAGGTAGTGCACATTGCACAGAATTCATAGATCTGTTGCTCAATCACCAGAGTAAACCTCCTACCTACCAGTCACTCCATTCTGGCTCATTTGAGCTGACAATTCCGGCACTGCTACTGCTCTGCATATTGCATATAGATCCACAAGTCGGTGGAAAGTGTCACATTAACTTAGGTGAAAGATTTTGGAATGTAATTAAGCCCTCGATGGAGATAGTCTGTGAATGTGGGGACCACAATGCTGGGGGGGAAAAAAAGTATTTGGGGTTTATTGTTTAACATGCATGTGGCTGAAGAAAGCGCTTCCTATCGACGCATATAAATAAGATATTTGCCGTCGTTATCCGCTATTATGAGTCTTACCTCCGCCGACGTGTCGCTCATTAACAGAACCAAAGGCAATAAAAGCGGGGCGCTCTGCGTCAGCATGAGTATTGATTTTAGCGCTGCTTGGTCGAGGTTAATGAGAGCTGTTGAATAATTTATACGCCCATACCTGGGATTTTTACTTGGCAGTGCGTCAGGTCTTTGATCCGCCTTTTCCCTTCACTGGTAACCAAACGCTCGTCTGCTCAGACTATTTGAAAGATAAAAAAGAATATAAACTTTATATGATTATTCTCATATCTATCCTTTTGTTTTAGAAATGTGAGGTCTGGGAGATTTTATGTCAGTCCGAACGGAATAAATATGTGTTTTGCATTATTTTGCATTTGCCAAACCCATTATCTTAGAATCTTATTATTCTGAGACCTCTGTATGGAGAAGCCAAATTACACGTCCTTATGCAAATTGCTAGTTAATTATATTAAACAAAAACTGTGATAAAAAATAATTGCCCGTCGGTATATTAAAAAAGACTAGATATTACCCAGAATACCACGGGCATTCAGAAATGCTTTTAAAAATAATTATGAATCGTTTAAAAACCTATGCACGCTTTAATGGTGATCTCAATCAAGTCTGTAATAAAAATAGACATATGGGGAAAAGGAGAAAATGCCGCTATTAAAATTACGAATTTATTTATAACAAATATGATTATGAACGTCCGGTCACTGCAGCAGCTGTGTTTTAAAGGTTCACTGAATAAACCCTCGGGTGAACAGTGCAGTTGCCACGCAAGCCTCGCAGCTAATTATTCTCTGCTTCCCTTATTGAATCCATTTGTGAACAAAATTGTGTTTTATAAACCACCAGAAAATGTGTAAATGGCGGAGGGGGGCAATAAAATGCGGTAACTCATAAATAATATTTTGATATAAATAAATAGCGTCTCAGAGTCTTTGGCAAACAGACTAGCGCGCGTGCAACTGTTTGCATTTCTGTGACTGGAGTTTATTATAGGAATATTAATTCCACAATATATTACTATATTCTCTGTATTTTTACCTAACATAATAAGATTAAGTCTAGTTAATTAAAATATGACTTTAATTTTTAAAAAGGATTCTCTCTCTGACATTTTATGAGGGCTGTTTGCTTTTGTAATCACGTTATTTTACTATATTATAAAATTATGGGTAAAATTTTACTTGAGGGGCACAAATAATGCAGTAGTACGAGTGTCGGTTACGTACCGATCCCGTGTTTTTCATCATTAATCAATCATAAGAACATAAGAAATTTACAAACGAGAGGAGGCCATTCGGCCCATGAAGCTCGTTCGGGGAGAACTTAACTAACAGCTCATCATAGTGGTTCATTTACTTCATGCTCGTGGGAGTTTTACTTAAAGAAAAATGTGTTGAGGGTCGAAAAAAATAATTGGTTCAGAGAGATAACCAATCAGATTGTAAAGCAGGTGGGTCTAAACAACTAGAGGAGGAAGGACAAAGACATCATATTGACTGGTTCTGCTTCCTCTAGTTGCTTGTGCCCACCTCCTTCACAATCTGATTGGTTATTGCGCTGAACCAATCATTTTTTCAATTTACCTTAACATTTTTCTGCAAGTAAAACTCTCATGAGCATATACGGTCATGATTTGTACTTCTGTAATAACCGAGTTACTAAATTACTTGTGCCGCCACAAGTAAAGTATTACCAAATTATGTTGCTTAAGCAAAAACTGGATACTTAAGCAGTCATCAGAGTTCAGCTAGCTGACTATCCAAATATTAAAACCTAGAAGACCTTTACAGCAACGTTTTGTCATGTAGGCTGGGGTGCCATAAGGTGGGGGATAATAATAAGTAATATTTTATTGATCCATGTGGGGAAGTTCTCTTACTCTTGGGAGGTGATAGCAGGCTGCTCACAAAGGGCAGCCACCTGTTGCAGCACCCAGGGGTTAAGGGCCTTGCTCAAGGACCCACAGATGTGCCAAGGCCAGGCTTAAACCAGTGACCTTCATATCACAGACGCAGAGGATTAGCCCACTGAGCCACACACTGGCCCCAAAGATGAATGTCTTAAAAATATTGGAACATAATTGGATTGGTCTGGGTTGAGGTCCCGGTATGATCTCTAGCAGCGTTCCTGCCTGTAGGAATTGCCTATTCCATTGCAATGTCTTCATTTTTACATGCTTATTGAATAAACATTTAATTTCAATAGTTTTGCAGCCACCCCACAGAAAGAAAAGTATCAATATCAATAGGGAAAAAAGCTATTTTTTGTCTAGTTTACACACTTTCCTTTTGGAGCACTAACCCACTGTAGGCCTTGGAGAAATATTTAATTATTAATCCTGCCTGGTGCAAGTTAAGGGTCTTACTGGTGGAAGTCTTGGTGACTTTTCTGAGCTACATTCAGCCTTTGATGTACCATCTAGCTCTTCGGGGTCTTTAAAGATCAGAGGGACATCTTAGTCATCTAGGAGTTATGTGTACATGACCTTGGCTTGAACAGCTCTTTCCAAATGAAAAGTCTAATTAAAAGAACTCAGCTTGCTGTCGCTCTGGTGGGAAAATTCCAAGAGAACGGCGTTCCTGAGCTACCAGCAGTGGTATGGATGCATTTTTGGGCCGATACGGATAAACATAGCGGGAGAAAGGGCTTAGTTAAATGGCCACATGGTCCCCTTCATCTGCCCAGCTTGGGTACGCTCAGTGCTGCCACTGTCCAGCAATCGATGGCAGTGCACCCCACTCCCGCTCTGAGTGGCTTCCCACTACCGGTGTTGTATGCCTGCTTTCACAGACTTGTCACATTTCATACCGTCTCATCCCGCTCTCTCTCTCTCTCTCTCTCTCTCTCTCTCTCTCTCTCTCTCTCTCTCTCTCCTCCTCCTGTGTTTTTTTTCTGTATGTGTCTGTCTCGCCCTAGTCTCTCTTACACATGCCAGTCACGCTTCTCTCATTCCC
>JAODKE010000035.1:17841690-17870014 GCA_026779605.1 Mormyrus hasselquistii | reverse complement strand
ACGTGGAACTTGTGGACATGTCCTTCTCCGTTATTAAGGATGGAGAGGGAGGAGGAGAACATGACGTGGAACTTGTGGACATGTCCTTCTCCGTTATTAAGGATAGAGAGGGAGGTCCTACATGAATGCTGAAAGTCTCATGTGAAAGCGTGTCCCAGACAAGACAAGGGAGATGGAATGTTCCACAGTTCTGATCCAGCAGATTCCAGTGTTAGCCTGGAAACTCAATGTCCCAGCTTTGAAATGGAAATGTCTCCAAATGTCAATGGTTGGCTTTTGTTGGAGAAGTGCTATTGGGTGTTACCGAGGGTCTAATTGGTGGGTGAAAGCAAGGCTGACAGGTGTGTGGGCCACGCCATTGGTGGGAAAGTCTGTTTAGCTTAGCCCATTGTTGCCTCACCTGATACATGATTTAATCAAGAATTACACATGAGCCGAAACCCAGTAATACGCTGGTGGTTTACTTGTAATTAGACCAGCTCAATCTGTTTATGCATGGTGAATTACACAGCTGTTGCGTTTTGCAAGAGTGACTGAGTTGAACAGCAATAAATGAAAACAAACATGGAATTAAATCCTGCAGTAATGTCAAAAAAAATCCAATTGCCAGTGTAACATTATTTCTTATTAGGCCCATATTTTGCAGTTGATCTTTGAAAGCTTTTCCATCTGTTGCGTGCAATCTCTGATATTTCACGTCCGCAAAAAGCGCGCCTCGTTTCAGAGTATCTGTGTCATTCGCCAGGCGCTCGAGATTAAATCGCAGATAATACGCGAAAAAAGCGCCGAACGGCGGAAAATGACGCGTGCTCACCGCGCGGGTAGCCGTGGCAGCGGCTGCCGTGATACGATTAACGTGCGTGGAGCACGCGGTGCACATGCATGGCGCTGGCACCGCCGTGTCCTGAAGCGCAGATGATCGGTTTTAGAAAACAAGGCACCATGGAAGAACAGTACAAAATCACAACTATACACCTATAGCATGAACTTCTGGAACAGAGACTCTGTTTTGCAATTTGTCACAGTTATTCTTGCGGAAATAACTTGAATTGTCCTTTGATCTGTGCATGGGGAGATGCAATTTAACTAAAAGATCGTGATCATTTTGCTCTGTGGCTTTCAGAAGTGTGTTTCATTGGTGGATGCGATCTAGAGAGAAAACAACATGTCACTCTCACAAAGCAAATTCAGGCTAGGCAGTCTAATTAAGAACCGTTAGCAACAAATAATCATTCACCCCAAGGCGAATTTAGAAGTATTTATGGACGTTTTTAATTTGAGATAGATGCTTTGAAAGCATCTGCTGAGGAGCATAATGAGGTCGGTTAAGTCAACCTTATGTGAAGGTGAAGCAGATTCTAAGATGGATAAAGGTGTTTTTGTTACAAGTACTGTATGTCTGTGTAACAAGTTTCTTAAAATGATGTAATCAGAAGACACAATGTTTTCTGGATGGATGAACTTAGCTTTAATTTGAATTGCTTATATATTTTTAATATTTTCAATAATTAAAAAAGAAAATTGCCTTTAGGGTTTTTAAACAATTTGATATTTTTAATTGTCAAACTTTTTCTTAAATCTGTAAAAAAAAAAACGCTTGGTAGATAGTAAGAAAGTGTTATTTGTAATAAACCACATGGCTCTTTGAGCAGTTACTGGCAGTGTTTTTCTCAAAATGTATACATCTTATTGATAATTGTATTCATTCCTATGAAGCGTTATAGTTAAAACATTGTGACCAGTGGTTTGCTGAGACATGCAACCTCGCACCTAGGGCTGCAATGTACAGTCTTCGTTTATTAATTACAGCTTAATATGCTGCACTTTTGGGTCTTTCCTGCATCGCAGTGGAAGCTTCAGAGCCATTTGGCCGCACAGAGGCACACTCTCCCTGTTGTATGTCATGCATTTTAATAAAGACACAAACAAACGACATTCTTGTAGAGGACAGTCTTGTGATTCCAGGCTGATCGCGCAGTTATCAAGCTGCATTTTGGAAGCCGTCTTCAAGATGTCTCTGGAAGTTTCTCCTGCTGCATAATCGTTGTGTTGTAACTAATCATAACAGTTCATTTGTTGTCTTGCGATAAAGAGTAGATTCCCGTCCGGGACTTACGCTGGACAAATGGTCATGTGAATAGGTATGTGCGTAAACTATGGGGACTGGGGGACTGGGGGGTTTTCACCCCCACAATAATCAGAACTGGCCAATATCGCCCCCCCCCCCCCCCCCTAAATGATCATATTGTCATGATGAATGAGCAGGGACCTCAAACCCCACTGTTCAATCCAAAGTGACACCCTTTTGATTAGGTAATGTGAAATGAATGTATTGTATATTTTTTTTAATTAAAATTGATTCAGCACAAGATCAAGATCAGATGCCTGCGGTTCTACGTGAGACATGGGTGCATGAGTTAAGCCTCATGCCACATTCCATCAAATAACTGGGTGATGAATTATTTTCAGGCTACAAAATCACCTGGATTGAGTTCCCAGGTACAGTGATGGTGGTGAAGCAAACAATACAGTACGATGCATAAGCTGAAGATGAAGCTTACCGGCTTATTTTCTGTAACAAATTACACTGGCAGGGTCAAGCTCCTGAAACTCCCAAAGGTGGTGAAACCTGGAGTTACTTAAGTCAATGAGATACCATAAGCTGAGAGAAACGCCGTTTCTGTGCGCAGGCAATCTCCAGCATTTTTATTCTTGGTTCAAAATGCCAGTATTTTCAAACCTACTACATTCTAGAAATGCTTGATAATTTTCCCCATTGAATCAAACCATACATCTTGCAATATGGTTGACCTTTAACCGCGTATGTTATTATTCCGCACCAGCGGATTCAGAGGTAATATCTGCAATATTTGCTGTTTGTTTCGAACCTCATTGCCAGCATATTCCCACAGCGCCGTGACGCCCATCTTCTCCGAGCCCAGATCCGTCTCCGGTGCCAAGCGTGTAGCTATTTGCCTCGGCGAATCTCCTGAAAGTTTCACCCATGCACCATGTTTATGTATGAGGCAGGAAAGACGCGGAAAAGGGAGAAGAGTTCAGGTAGCCCCATCTGTTTCCTGTGCGGTCCTATTCCTGTGAATCTAGGCAGAAGATCTGATGCCTGAGTGACTGTTGAGACACATCTCCTGAACATCAAGCCCACAAGCCTGCGGTTTTTTTCTGCTTGTCTCCAAGAAGAACTTGAACTCGCTGAGGGATGACAGCAGCCTGAAATATCAAGTGCGATTAGAACTTATAAATACTTCTCAGTAGGTTTCTGTGCGTAGTACTCGCAGCAAACAAATTATTGAAGTAATCATAGTGGTAACTGGTTGGGTTTAATTACAATAGAAGTGTTGAACATCTTCTGAACACCCATGATTATACCCAGCAACTAACAATGACTTTTTTTTCTGTGATGGGATTGAAATGAAATGAAATGAAGAATATGTAGTTACTGAAATCCAGATAATCATGGGGCAAATGCATGGGGTAGAGAATAGGCAAAAGCAGGAAAATTAACCTTCAGCATCATCAGTGTGAATACTGAGAACTTTGTTGCACGTTTTCGCCTCTTGTGAACTTTACACGCTTCATCATGGTCATGAGACTGGAACGGCGCCTTTGTAGGTTTCCGGGAACGTCAGGTGGTTAAATACGTGGAAGGTCATTGGATGAAAGCGTCCAGCCCCTGTCGCCATGGCAGCTGTTTTCCTCCCTAAATTGGATTATCTCCTTCTCAATAAGGCTGTGTGTGGCTGGGAATTCGTGACCAGGCGGAGGTGGGGGGGAGGGAGGGCACATCAGTTTGGCCTTTCATTTGCCCAACGACTTGGGCCATGTATGTTCCATTTCTTCACACGCCCGGATCCTTCCGCAAGGCCCTTTTGTGTCGCAGCCCGTCCTGACAGTTCCGGTGGTCCAGCGTGTCAAATAGGTTGGCCCCCAGCTGCAGCCCCCACCTCAGTGAGACCCGCTGTTTTCCCCTCACATCCCCAGACCTGTTTTAAAGCGCTTCAGTGAAAGCGCACACACAGAAACCTCAAAAACAGACAGACCCCCCCCCCCCCCCGCCATCCTTTTCTCTCCTCCCCTCTCAGAGCCGGCCCGCACTTTGAAACTCTTGGCAGAGTGTGCTGTTTGCCACCTGTACGGCTTTTTTGGCAATGAATCTCTGGGGGGGGGGGGGGGGGGGGGGTCAGGGTGGAGAATAAAGAAGCCTCAGGGTTTTCTTTTGCTTTTGAGGAAAAGTAACAACGGAATAAAACAACGCTGCCAGGCCCTGTGACGGTCTCAGCCCGGGGACAACGATCTCCTGCTAGCGGGGATGGCTCTCCATCCAGAGACTTGGGGTGAGAAGTCTCAACCCACTTCCCCCCCCACCCCCGGTTGGCCGCCACGGCCGAGCCCCTCGTGTTCAGTGCCTGTCGTCTATTCTCAGACCCCTTTATTTTGTTAGAAAATGAGCTCAACCTACACATCACTCCCTCCTCAGCATGTCTGCATAATGCTCTTCCCTTTTCTGGAACACTTGCGTCTCTTGATTTACATAAAACCACACATAGACAAAAAAAAAAGTTTACGCAAATGCTAACAACAGTGGTATATGCCGTAAGTAATTTATAGTTTATCTTTTCATTTATTTAATATTTACTCTTTAGGTGTGTATCACTAATATAATTTTGGCTTAATTATTATTCGCTTCAATGGTATTTGGGGTCAAACTTGTGGTTTTCAAATGAAATCGATTATTTACATCAGTTGTGCTAAACTGTTCCACCGTGCATTAGCTATCAGGAAATACGCTATTTTTAACATTTTCTTGTTAAAAACTTAAGAATTGAACCCTGAACCATGCTGTCTGATTTTGTTCCACTGGCTCTTACAATCAACACATTGTGATTCCAACCTCATAAATCAATCAACAGATAGACTGTGAGACAGGTTAGCTCCAGCCAATCACGAGACAATGCAGGGGAAGGCGGTGCCAGAAGGAAACTCGAGGTCCGCTCGGCTGCCAGTGGTGGGGCACTTGAACAAGGGGGATGTTGTGTCCCTCTGCTGCTTTGTTCACATTCGGCAGCCTGTCGGTGTTCAGAACGATTACATCACAATAGCCAACAATCGCTGCTTTCGTAGTGAGGCAAATGGGACGTCGGTCATCGCTGCACCTGTCAGCCAGCGGAACTCTGTTCATATGTGACAATGATGACATCACTGTGCTGGAATGAGACCCAAACCACCTTCTTTCTGTGCTGTCCACTCTTGCTTTCTATTAGTCCTTTGCTCCTCTTTCGCATGGATTGAGCATCACTAGTTTTATACAGTGAAATTTAACTCCAACCTCATTATCGAATGAAACGTACAGCAGAAAATAGAGTCATGACTCTGCTAGCAAAACATAGACTTCAAGATTCAAACGTATAACTATGCTTGATATATGTTTTCACTGTTAAAGCTTTTGCCGCCTATGAACATGAAAAACATTTTTTAATTCAGTGTATTTTTTTGTTCTGCCATTTATTGAATCTTTCGGTATAACGGCACAAAACAATTTCTGTTTTTGGGTGAAGCAAACGTTTCACCACGGTTTCATCATCTTTGACATTTAAATATACGCGCATACGTCCCATCGATGTCGTCGTGTCGTCCACGGCCTATGCAAACGTTCGTAAAGCCGCGTTTGCCCCCCCCCCACCCATCCACCCTCCCTCCTCCCGAAAGCCCTCTTACCGGAGCCACTTCCCCCAGACAGCTGTCATGTGAAATAGCTGGGAATTAGCGGGAATGAGGAGCCATCTGCTGCTGGGAAAGCGGGCCCTGAGCTGGGTGCCGGGAGAGGAAATGCGGGAGTCGGCCTGCCGACTGACCTGGGCGCAAATTGGCACCGGGACCCGTTGAGTTCAGCCGAATCCTGGCGCAAGCAGAAGGGCGACGGATCCCCTTGTTCCCAGAATTACCTCATATGCCTCATATTCCCGGTTAAATTTATGGAGGTGGGGGACCCCGGGTTAAAGTTGTTGTTAAGGCCCTAACCTAAAATGCTACTGTAACAAGCAGGAAAACATGGTGGGTCCCTAGAACTCGGGGCCCGGGTTTGCCTAAGCATGAGCCCTGGCCTTGCTCACATCTGAGGGCTTTTGCAAAATTTACACAGAAGCCAGCAGAGAATCTTAATCAAAATGCAAATGTCTCACCCCATTTTAATGACATAGCTAAAGATGCCTTTTCTTCTGCTTCAGTTTGATGCAGTTGCATGCATTTTACAGTGTCATTCTGCAGTTCGACATAGAGTCTTCGATCCACTTGATGGCTCCGGATCTTGTGTGGACTTTGCCGAGGATTTGTAGAAAGCTTTCCCCCTCATGACCTTGGACAGCGGGCGGCTTTCCGGGGAGATTCTGCGGTCCTGGCGGCTCAAAAGGACGTGGGCGTCCTTTGCTTCTCTGGGAGTCACACACAGAGGCTCGGTGGTGATTTCTTGTCAGCCTGCAATTCCCACGCCGCTGGATCCCTGGTACCCCAGCAGGCTTTGCCCCGTAGCATCGCGCGGGTCATTCCTTGACGAGAGCAACGAAAGGTCTTTTTCTTCACCGACGACCCCCTCGCTGTGTGCCGGCGTCTGATCCGGTAGCTTCTGCCAAAATGTGCAAATGTTACGACCCGACTGTATCCGTCCTTATTTGTTAATGCAAGAAAAACACAGGGCTCACCCTCATCTTAGAGCGCCTTGCTCATTAATGGACATCTTTTCTTGCCTCGGAAATTCATTCTGTCAATTTAACGCTTCTTGGCACCATTCAGGAGCTAAATTCACAGAAGAGGGTTACCCCAAAACACATCAGACCACTATTATAGTCTGATGGAAAATGGTGTTACCTAATGCAGAAGAAGAAGAGTCAAGTCTACATGCTATCTTCCCATATAAGGGCTTATTTTTAAGTGATTTAGTTTGACATATTTAATAATTCGGCTTGAATAGCTTTGTTGTACTGGAGGTAAAAGGATGTTTTTCTTAGGATATTTGTGTGGGTTGTGGGCTTTGTGTATGGGTGTGTGGAGTTACCATCCTTGTGCTCACGTGGTTTTATGTGTGTATGAGTTTGTGCCCAGTGACGGACAGACTTGTGCCCCGTGCATTCTGGGATACAGTCCAGGCCTACGATAGCCCAGCAGTGGATGTGAAGCTATGAACGTCAAATATAGGCACGATACCTTTCTCTTTGCCTGCAAGATAAATGGAATAAATGATTATTGATAAAGGATTAAAGTCAAATGTGGAGATTTTGAGGTTTCAGCACATGTGCTAGGTCACAAACATGGCGGTGTTCATGGTGCCATATGGCTAGTAGCTAAAGGAGCCTGTACAGGTGTAATCCAAGACCTCGGGGGCCCCACTGCGCTGTCACAGTTGCGGCGGGGGCCCCACCGCAGGACACTGCGCTGTCACAGGTGCGACAGGCTAAAAGTCAGCAGTAGCCGTGTGTTGAGCACGGGATCGTGCTAAGCATGGCTTCTGCTGAGCAGATAGCTCTCAGGCTGCCAGAGCACCGGGTGAAGATTCATTCTGAACAAGAGCAACTTGAGAAACTGGGCTCCCCTTACAGTCCCCTGTAACCCAGTCAACAACTTAAAAAAATTGGTAACTAGAGGCCATCGGCTGCGCTATTTAAAAACTATTCACACTGCAGTGAGAAACTGCTGAAAACGATATTTTGGGTATGATGCTGCTATCACATACGGGTCTGTCTCCGGTCCCCTCCACGGAAATGAGCGCCATCATCCAGTCTCTGGGATATTTCGATTCCAGGTGTAGCCACTTATTGTAGTGATGGTCGCTTGTTTCCATGTGTGCGTCGGCCTGGGTTGCTGACAACTTGGGCTAATCGCCATCTGCGTCGGTATCACGGTTTGCACGGGGACTGTTGACTGGTCTATGTTTAGGAAATGCTCTTTTAAGCAGCACGTAAAAGCTAGCAAGCAGTGTTCCCTGATGATTTTTGGGGCAGCTCTGTGAAGTCACGGTTCGCTGCTCTGATTCGCATGAAGCTGCTGTTCAGCTCTAGAAGAAAGGTTCTTTAAACTTTCTGGAAAAGTTCCACGTGTTGTGAAGTCCTTTTAAACATCTACTGTCATAGCAACGATAGAGGAGAAGCACAGATCAAAACCTGCAAGAATGATTCTGTTTGCTGCTATTAACTCTGCAGAAAGGAGAAACACCATTCGATACAAAAACACCGTTTATATCCTGTAACATAAGTAAATCCAATTAAAGGACCTTCCACTGAACGGTGAGATCTATTTCCATATGTAGTGTCCTGTGCCTGTTGACCCCTGCGAGTCCAAGTTAAGTCAAAAAACTGAGCCAAAAAATTGCAGTCTGAGTCAAGTCTCGAGTCCATGTATTTCCAACATTTTTTCTGTCACGTCACAAGTCATCAAACTTGTGACTGAAGTCAAAGTCGCGTTGTGAGTCATGTAGCTTGAGTACCTGCCTATGTCAGATTTTGTTGCCTTTAGTGATTAAAACTTGCTGCAGCAAAAAACAGCCAAAGCAGTTCACAGGATATGATACAGATAGAGATACAGAAAGAGAGTGTCCACTCACGATTGTCCTCACACAGTTTTCATGACCGTGTATATGCAGACATTGATGCATCTTACCAACCGACTATCTCAGGAGAACTTGCAGCCAACTGAAAATGCAGATAGTACAGAATTCATATACACTGGAATTATACAATTAAAGTTATGGAATCCACTATAATCGCTTGTGCTAAAGTCTTCTCGAGGCACAGGGTCCAAGTTGGGTCCAAGTCTCAAGTATTTGCCATCAAGACCAAGTCAGTTCATCAAATCTGTGACTTAAGTTCCAGTCAAGTCACAAGTCAATAACTCGAGTTTCCTGCTGGATAGTCCCATTTGTATGTTGGTGTACGAAATATATTTGTATATTTTGTGCCTCAGAATCCTTGCTGGACAGCCAAACTCAGACTACCTGAGGAATTTTCACATCAGTTCCCTCACCATGCATATTTAATACTAATTAAACTGCTAATCTGTATTTTTGACATTATGTTGCTGTTCATCTGCCTCTCATGTGAAATGATGATTCTGTACTGATATACTGAGCAGTACCATCAAACGTCTTGAGTCAGAGTTTACTGTTCATTACCTCTGATGACTCTGGACATTTTTACTTCAGTCAGTCTCACCTGACGTCAGTATAAAGTGCACCCAAATCCCCACCATTGATCATGCTGGAGTGAAAGTCCATGCTGGGATGTGTAGTGGGTCCGAGGGGGGAGGGGGGATGCCTCCGGGGTTTTGGGTTCAATCCCCCCCCAGCTCTATGTGTGTGAGGAACAGGTGCCATCCCCTGGTGGGGGGGCAGCTTAGTCCATTTCACGTTGTCTAAAAATGGGCAGCCAGTTTATCTTCTACCCCCAGATTATTTTCCCATCTTGCTACTTGCAGACATATCAGGTCCAGAAAGTAAAAATCCAGACCAAGACTTTGTCCACCTTCATCGAAGTTTTTGCTTCCTCTCCTCTCCTCTCCTCTCCTCTGTTCTTTCTTTCTTTCTTTCTTTCTTTTTTTCTTCCTTCCTTCCTTCCTTTCTTGTCAAATGCCTTGGCCTGACTAAAATTCCTATCCCACACTGTCTTTTGTCTTGTATTGTTTTGGCACAAGAACTTCACTGTGTTCCACATTAAAACGATGAATTTTGCCAGCGGGGGGCGCTGGCTTTGGGGTCTGCCCTGGGTGCCAAGTGACCTTTGATCGGCACGGCTGTGGAGTCTGCATGTTACCCATGTCCTCTCACGGGATCCTTATGGCAGCTCTGTTCCCTCTTGTGCTGGATAAGTAGACATGGAAGATGGTTATGAAACAGTTAAAAACATCGAACCAAAGGCAGCCCCTGTGATGAGAAAGTGAAAAATGACAAAAGTTACTTCATTTGGCCTCCTGCCTAGTAGCCCACGGAAAGCAGGACAGGCTCAAGTCCTGCCGGGGGTGGGGGGGTGGGGTGAGGCAGCAGTACCCCCCCCCCATCAGTCTGCAGCGATGCCTACGGTCGCCTGGCCACCTGCAGGGCTGTGGGCGGATCTGAGGGGATCGCATCCTCCTCCAGGCCTGTCACGCGGCTTGAAGAAGCCTTTAGCAGCCGGAGTGCGAAGAAGCAGGTGGCTGACAGTGGCCTAGTCGGAGGCAGGCTGCTCTAAAATTCACCCCTCTCAGCTTGGAATGGATGCTGTGCGTCAAGGGGGAAGCTTACCCGTAACGGGGTAACGGGCTGTTCCAAGTTGTGACAAAGTGGGGGGGAGCCTTTTATTTTTAGTAGTCGTATCTGCTAATGTGTTCTTCAAAGCAAAGACATACATCCCTGTGTCTCCATTCATGGTTAGTGGCTTTTGACTTTGCATTGGGGAGTGAATATAAATGCCTGTGGAAGCTCGTACAGGTCACTGGACTGGTGAGGTGCCTCTCCATCGTGGTGGGACATCAGAAAGGAGGAGAGAAGCAGTGATGGATGATGGGGTTTGGCTGTGTGCAGCTGGTGAAGCGGGGTTAAGGTACTACAAGCCTTGGCGGCCTGCTGGAGCAGCCTGAACACGACCCATGATCCGATCTAAAAGTGTCCTAACGCATGTTACTTGTCTGGCTACATTTTGATTTCACTCTTTGTTCTTTACAATGTTTTATACATATAACACATTTTTCAAATACAAAGTTATATGAAGATCATTCTGAAAGGATTTGCAATTAAAAACATCACTAGATTCCTCTTAGATGTTCTTTTTGATAATGTATGGCATTTGAGGATATGTCTGGAAGCAGGATCCATCAAGCTTATCCTCTGATTGGCTGCACTGCAAAAACTGGTTTTCTCTCATTGTTAAAGTAATTAAACTGAGCGACCAGTAAGTAAACCAACACCATAAATTTAGAGCATAATTAGAAGCTATTAGTGCTCTGCCGAATTGTTGTTGCTAGACTGAATTTGACAAGAAAATTGGAGAAAAGGGGAACTTAGTTATTTAGCCACACAAAGCACTTTAAGTTGGTGGAATTCATGGTTTGGAGTTGGATGAGTCATTTGTTATTTTGCACTATTATTTTTGTCAGGTCTGGAGAAAGAAAAAATATTTATAGCAATGGAAGATGCATTTGACAGGGAACCGCACATTATATGTTCAATTCTTGGAATAAGATACATATCAATTTTTCTAGCAAACGGAAGCCTGTGGGGCTGATAATGCGGCTGGAGAGCACTGCAGAATCCATTAAAATTCATCTGAGGGCTGTCCAGCAAGAATTCTTCCCCATCCTTGGGAAGCCTCGAGAGGTCACAGAAGCGTTTGACCCCGATGTTGCAGGCAGACGCTCCAGCCTCACCCCCCCCCCGCCAACCTCCCGTCGCCCCCGGATGCACCTGACTGCTGCCCTAATCACCCCAGGTGTCACCTAGGGACCAGGCAGCAGATCAGGCTGTGAGCAGAGGGAGCAGCTCTCCATCTCGCACAGACCCTCACATCTCCTGGCTCTGCATTCAGTCCGTCAGCTGCTGTGACAGCGGGAGAGGAGGGGGCCACAGAAGACCGGGTGGAATATTTAAGCCCCCTCCCACACCACCCCTCCAACCAAATGTACATATGTTTAGCTCAGCAAAGCATGTCCTGCGAATGTCAGCATTGACCACAATAAAGATATGAAAAACAAGTTCAGAATAAAGCTATTCTGTGAATCGCGGCTGGTAATATGCAATTAAAATGTTTCGCTTCACAGAGTAATTAATTCCAGTGTCAATGAATTATACGGAAAGTTTTATTTTTTTAAAGAAAACCTGAGTTAATTTTACTGTATGAAAGGGTTTCAGGTGTATAGAACTCCCTCCGGTATTTTTTTATGGTTATTTTTCTCTCTGTAATTTGCAGCGATCGGCATGTGTGACGGCCAGCGCAGTCGTGTGGTATCGACCCGCTCATTGACACACGGGCCAGACCGCACAAAGTGCAGCCCGCTTGCTGCAATGGGACCTGAATGACGAGCTGATTGTGACAGCTGAGTGACAGGGGCCGATCGACGGATTACAACACAGACCCTTTCCCTGCTCTGTTTAAAATTCAGTTATGAAGCTTTGAAGGGTTGTGGTGGCTAAAAATTTTCAAATAAAACAAACAGAACTTCTAATTAAAGTTTAATACAGGAAGCACAGAGCGTCCGGCAATCCAAGGCTGGAAATGAAGCAGCCCCCTTGCCTGAGGCGAATAATTCACACAAAGGGCCCACTGGATGATAGAAAATTGCATGTTGGACTATATTATTTACTAAACTAGCCCAGCTGGCTAGTAGGAAAAATTCTTAAGTTCCACCAAATGGGGTATGAGAGATTTTGATATTGGGAGGAACACAACTTAATAATTTATATACAATTTTTATTTACTGGGAGATGAATTAAGACAAGTTAAATCCATCCATCCGTCCATCCATCCATCCCACTCACCCAGTACAGTGTTATTGAGTCTGGAGGCTGTCCTGAGTAGTACAGGACACGATGGGACTGCACTGGCCATCTGGCAAACCGGGCATCTTCCCGGTGGACTGAGGGGCATGTGAGCCAGTGCTGGAGCATGATATGGCGAATGAATGAATGAGATTATTACATTTATACGGCACTTTTCAAAACACCAAATGCACCTTACAGAACCAATGGGGAGTCACTTCAAGCAACTGCACTGTGTGGCCCCCACCTGGATGATGCGACAGCGGCCATTTTCCACCAGTACACTCACCACGCAGTAGCTAAGCTAGTAAAGGAGCAGGAGAGAATTCACCAGTTACATATAGGGGATGGTTAGGAGGACAGATTTGAAAGGACCATAGTAGGTGATTTTAGCCAGGACAACAAGGTACCACCCATACTCTTTTGAAAGATGCCCAAGCATAATTTATAACTCAGAATCTTGGTTTTACATCTCATTAGAATTACAACACGATTTACACAGCACAGTGTCCCCATCACTGCACTGGGGATACACACAGACCACAGGATGGGCTTCCCAGTTGGTCACACCAACATCAATCGCAGCAGCGGCTCAGTGTTCAGACTCCCATCCAAACACTGGCCAGACCCACAACTGCATAGCTTCAGACACATCACCTGGTCTGAACTACAGGTGGCACAACTCATAGGACACCAATCCAGGACAGGTACAGGGCCAGATCTATGTTTCCTGGGGTCATAAGCAGAGATTTATTTGGGAGGCCCCCCCTACCAAGAAATTGATGATAATTTCACATAATTCAAGAGTCTATTCTGCATATAGTTGGAGCTGCCCATTTTTCTGCCTGCACATAAACATTTTAATTTGATGTATATGGCTTTATTTTTAAATTAATCTTAATTTTGTGTAATTATTCTTATTTATAAATTCGTACATGACAGTATAATATTTATTTTTTCCTGAGTTTCTGCCTTGTACTGATCGGGCCCTCAGCAGTGGCCTAGTTTCCTATGCCTGGACCCAGCCCTGGGTAGGTACTGAATTATAGTTTTCATTTATACTGTACACCTTACTTTGGCACCCCGCTAAGTACCATGGCTAAGAGTTCCATGTCTAATGGATATTTCATACTTCTATTGTTATTTAAATATAGATGTTATAATAATTTCTTTTGAAATTATAATGGAGCGCTGCCTTTTGCTTTAACTCCTGATTATATGTAGATCGGACTTTTGTTCATGTACTGTTCGGTCGTTTTCGACGCGTCTTTTAAGTGAACAAAATGATCTTGGTCACTTTTCTCATTCCTTCACTTCGTTCAGGAAGTGATCCATTGTTTAGGGCCCTCTCCTTCGCCCCCCACTGGTGCAATAGTGTACAGACGTCTGAAATAATCAGTATAGCTGAAATCATTTAATTAGGCCTAACATAAAGTTAAACTTATAATGAACGTTCCAGTTGAATTAACTGAAAAAAAAATCGATTCATTGAAAAGAACTGGTGTTGAACACGTTTCTCATTACATTTACTTATTTAACAGACGCTTTTGCCCAAAGCGACGCATAAATGAGAAAAGCTTGGCGTTCCACGCAAAGAATGCCAGGTTTAGCATTAAAAAGAGAAGGTACACGTCTTAAAATAAACCCCGCATTACCTACTATTTAAATATGTTTATGTCCTTAAAGTCCGTTTAACGTCATTCCTGCGTTACGTGTAATTATTTTTATGACTTTTCTAGTTATTTTATTTTCACACCCGTGTCTCGACAAAGGCGTGGGTGCTGGGTATGAATTTCGCCGTTGCACCATTTTCGGGTATACTCATAACTTCGGGGATGTAAAAACACTTTTTTAGACACTTTTTTGTGTGGATGAAACATGTAGACCCAGGAGAACATGTGTCTGACACCTGTACAGAACCTGAACCGAGAAACTTATTTGAAGCGTAGCAGACGCCCCAACCCCCGGGCTGCACAAACTGCGCAAACTGACACATGGTTTCCTGTGGCGGCGCTGTCGTGTGCGCTAAACCCGCCCATGAGCGCCGTCACCGGTTCAAACTGCGTGGGGATCCACGGAGCGCAACGCAGCGCAGAGGCACCGCGGCAGCCAGTGCAGCCGAAGGGGAGCAAGCGCAGCCCGGCTTTGTTTGTTTGGTCGCCCCGTCTGTTTTTCTTCCCCCAGCCTGAACGCGATCCACCTGCCGTAGGAGATGTGGACGGATATAGGGAAGATCATGCTGTTTCATTTATTTCTGATGGAGCTGCACTCAGCGAAAGGTTGGTTCTTTAATTTTAATGATCGTTTGGACGTATGAATGAAGTGGCTGCGGAGCCGGGACCCACACTCGCTCTCGTTCTGCTGTTTACACTTAGGCTATCCACGATAGATTTAGTGTGGCAGTAAAATAGCTAGTACGATATAGCCTTATAAAATTCTGTTTTAGTTGTTAAGTGCTGAGGCAAAGGGCAGTGTCTTGGATGTTTCGTTTTTGTTTGTGTATCTGAACATATTTGAACGAATGTACGATTACTGCCGGGTAACGTGAAATATATTACCTATATTTGTAGTAAGATGTGTCAGATAAGAGTTGGTATTTGCACATGTTTTTGACCGCGGTCTCATTTACGGGTGTTCAATGGGAAGCTCTTCAGGAATACGGAGTACCGTGATCTCTCTCCTCAGTAATAAATACTTCCGTAATATCTCCAGCTTATAGTTTACTTAACCATATTATGTTCTTTTTATTGTATATAAACTTTTTTTGTTAAAGTCAATGACCTGCATTAATCGTGCCCCTTTTCGTTGTAGGGACTAAAACGGATTGCGAGGAAGGTCAGTTTAAGTGCAGAAACGGGAGGTGTATTCCTATCATCTGGAGGTGTGATGATGATGATGACTGCGCGGACAACAGCGACGAGGAAAGCTGCCGTGAGTACACACGCATAAAGCTCCATGTCACTCGTGCTTTACATGCGTCTGTGAAAGGCGCTATATGCACGTTATCCCTGCAGGTTAAAAATCGCAGCTTGTAAAGGGGGCGGAAATAACGCCGGGTTTATGTCCCAGCTGACGTGCGCATAGTTTATGCTTTAATTTCTGTAATTTCTTCTTTATAAGGGGACATACGTCCGCGCTCTGTTAATTGTGTTTAACTACCGGCGCATACGTTGCATGAATAGTAACTGTAACTGGCTTTTTTACAGCTCCATCAAAACTTTTTCTTTATGTTGTTGAAATGTATAATCATAATTATATGAGTGATGATACTCAGCAGGGTAATTCTAAGTCATCAAGAACAGAAGCGCTGGGGCTGTCGGCGTCCGCGTGAGGAAGCATGCTGCATGTGGTGCTGCAGGGCTTATGGCGCTAAGCGAAAGGGCACCTAAAGCGCCGTGATGTTTCACATTACACGTTCTTTGGCTAATAGAGCAGAGAGAAAATGCCAATGTACGTTAAACGGAAATTATTCTTCCGGTCCGGTTGTGTAGCTTGCTGCTATTAGAGTTAGGAGTGTCGGGGCAGTTTCAGAAATTTTAACGACTTTATTATTATTTATTATCAAGACAAAAACAATAGGGATCTAGCAACCATGCTGCTTGGGCTCCCTAATAATAATGAACTTTGCCCAATACCCCAATTGAACTACTAGTTTTATTCTGATATTCAGTGTTTCATTTTTACTGGACCGTTATAGGTTAGTTTGGTCTAAGGCACCACAGCGTAATCACTCCTGGCACTCCAATTGGCCAGCCCTTACTCGCTTTCTTTAACCACTATGCCCCCTGCTGGCTCACAGGTCTCAAGGTTCAGGCACACTGTCACTGCCAAAAAGCGACAAACCATTCTCTCAGTACAGAAATATGAACGCAGACCTGTTACAGAGCGTTTGATAGTGTGATTGGCTGTCTGATGCCCCTTCACTCTGAGCGGCGGGGGCGGAGGGGGGGGTTGTGGGTAGCAGCGAACCGTGAAGAGGGAGATGCGGAAGAAATCCAGTGGCGACATCGGTGCTTTTGTGACTCTTGCTCCCGAACACTTTCCCCCTCGTGTTTCTGTGCTTGTCGGGACAGCGGTATTGGCGGGGGTCAGCACTGCCGACTCGCAGCGCCATTTGACAGGAGAGCTTTCTCTCGCTGTCTTTTTTTAAGTCGGTTGGGAGTCCTGTCACACACACTGGTGGGCCTCTCTCTCTGGAGGTTGCCCAATCCTCATCCGCAAAATGAATTTGAATAATTCCTTGAAGATTGTCCTTTGTCACCCCCCCCCCTCATTCAGTAGAGCACCGGGGATTCCTGTCTTGTTGCCCGTAGAGACCGGGGGGGGGCTGAAATCCCCCCCCCCCTGCCTTTTTTAGAAGATCTCAGTGCTTTATTTTAGATGAAGTGGCCCTTTTTTCAGGGGCTGGATGGAACAGGGTAAGCACAGCTGAATTAAAGGGCCAGAAGCTCTGACATTAAGGAGAAGCTCTGAAGGCGTCGGATCGAAGAAAAACAGCTCAGTCTGAAATCCTCCTCCTTGCTTCATCTTTGGTGATCACGCATCCTTTGCACCTATTGGTTTCAGTTTTGTCTTTCTTGTAGCCTTCCACATAAAACTACAAGACCACCCAAAGATGGCCAAAAAGATTAGTTTTCTCCCACCTTCTTTTCCAGTTTTTGAGTTTTTTTTCTGAATTGTTTTTTTTTCTGCTAGCGCCCCCTACTGTATCGCTGAGGCATGCACGAGGGCTTCTCGGCCCAGCGATTTCACAGAAGGACAGTGTGGCATCTGGGAGGCTGAGTTCCCAACCCAGCTGGTCTGCATGCATCTGCTTGCCGACAGGTCGCCACGCTCATCTGTAGTGCCATGTACGGCGCTGATGGGAAGGAGTTTGATGTTGCCCTTCTTGTATTTGGGCATCTTTTTTTGGAGAGGTAGACTGTACCCACTTTTCCCACTCGCAGTATAGAGGCAGTCTCTGCACGGATGCTAATGCACGGATGCTAATGCACGGATGCCATGCTCGGCTTGCTTTTTGTAACTGCCAGCCGTGGCAGGTTCAAAGGGTTGGGGGTGCTTGTGTGTAGTTTAGCTGCTGGCAAGTTATTGGGGGGGGGGGGGGGGGGGCACCCTTTAAACCCTGCTTTTGTGGGGGGCCCCTGGGGTTGGGGGTCCTTCTTGGCCACAAATAGTCCCTACCCTAAGGGTCCCAAAGTGGGGCCACACTCAGAGTCAGAAACAACAACCTTGCAGCTTGATCTGTCCTCAGAAGCTCCGTGTGACACAGCAGAGTCCTGCCACGTCTCCCCTCCTCACCACTTGTGCTGTGGGTGGGGTGGGTAGGGGGGGTGGGACCGTGCCTGTCACCTTGCTCCCCCTGTTGCTCGGGGTACATCAGCAAGCTGTCACGAACATGCTGGCCGGGCCAGAGGGCGACAGCAGCGTGTCACACATCTATGAAGTGTTGGAAGGCATTTTTCTGAATTGCAGCTGAGTGAAATCAAAGGTCATTATATTTTTCTTTTTTAAATGGCTCGCACATTGGGGTTGAGCACCGGGAGAGGCTATGGCAGCTCGAAAGGCTTGGTCTTTGTCCTGAGGGGCACAGTTGAATAACTTGCAGGCCTGAGGTGAGCTGTTCATCTGCATGCTAATTAGTTTAGCAGACGAGCTTGAACACTTATGCGGGAGAGTTTGTTGTTTTCGTAACTTGTGGACAGTGCCGGTCTAAGCCCATGTGGCCCCTTAGGCAGGCTACACCGCCAGCGCCCCCTGTTGGAGACCAAGTAAAATGGCCTGGCACCTCATCGGAAGGTGGCAGCCACCTGTGTCGCCTGATTTGTCGACCGTCTCCTGCTGTGGAGGGTTAGCCATCGATTTCTCGCTTTGGCTCTCTGCTGACCATCCAGCAGGTCGTTACGGCTTCCCACTCTCTGAGAGTCTAATATCCGAATTGCAGGTGGTGCTCACTGCTTGGTAAGGCACGGGCGCTGTTGTAGGCTGCGAGTTCATTCATCAAGCTGACTGCTCTCCAGAGGACCCCGAATGGCAGTCCTCTTCACTGCCTGAGTCTAACACAGCCTCCTAAAGCTCTCTGCTTCCTGGCAGACTCCAGTTTTACTTATTGTGATTATGATTTTTTTTTTTTCTGCTTTTCTCCCCATCATCAGAGTGATTTATCGAGCTATGTTTATAGGGAGTGTGTGCGTTCCGTGTCATTTAGCACGCTGGCAGCAAAGGGGTATCTTGTCTGTGAAGATTTGGGTCAGACGGGCAGGTGTGTGGGTGGGTAGGGGGGGATAGCCATTAGTAAGACATGTTTCTTGTTTTTTTTGTTGATGAGCCCACTGGTTGTAGCGAGTGGGGATGCTCGACGTTGGTCGCTATGGGCGACGGCGGGAGGCTCGGTGCTTCCCGAGTGTCTTTGTGTGAGGCTGTTTCAGCCCATCCGTAAAGAGCATAGCCAGCAGCTAAGGGTTGCCAGGTATGTATGTACTCTCTCTGCTTGAGCCGCTCCATAAAGAGCGTATCTTGCAGCCTTGGGTGTTCTGTGTTCTGTCTGTTTCCGCTACGCTGTCTGGCAGGATGCTATAGCGTAATCCTTCCGCTGAAAACGTAACGTCCAAAACCGACTCGTTTGTTTGCATTCCAGTAATCCCTTCCTTATTTTTATTAGCCAGTCGCTCTGTCAGAAGAATGTACGAATTAACCTGCAATCGTTTAATACCCCGGTGAGATTATTAACGTTTGAAGTCGAACGCCGTTTGTTCTTCCCTAGATATCGCCGCCTTTGATGTCTGTTACCTTTTTTCCTGCTCTTTCGAATTCACTTCAGCCTCCCACAAACAGTTTTTAATTTTTTTTTTGTGAAAAAGAACTTTTAATTTGCAGTCAACCTAAAACAATCACGGTGACGTGTTTCCCAAGCCGACGCTGGGAGGTTTAAAGTGAATTTTAAATGTCACACTATTGCTGTTGAGATATTGTGTAAAACTGAATGTTAATTACAATGGATAATGCTTGTGGTTGGTTTTTAAGTGAGCTCTGCGTGCAAAGTTCCTGTCTGTCTCTAGCAGGCGCTACTGGTTCAGCCAGGAGTGGCTGAAGCTGTTTTCTTTCTTAGCCCCGTTTCCTCCAGAGGTCTTTAGTGGCTCAGGATGCTGATTGGTCCATTTCCAGCGGCTGTCACTAACGCAGCCCCCTCCCTATAAGGTTCCCCATACTTGGGCTGCGTCCCTCTCATGCCGTCAAGGCCTTTCCAGCTGCCTGGCTCTTACCAGACAGGGCTGCTGTCAGCATCCCCTTCCTCGACTCTCTGAGGTGACTTTCTGCATTCCTCCGTCTTTGATGAGCGGGGGCAGTTTGTATTGAGAGGCTCAACAGGGAAAGAGAGGAGAATCTGACCCCCCTCCCCCCCGCCCCCCCATTTTTATTTAGTGTTGTTCAAGTGTGTTTTTTTTTTTTTCCTGCTAGCCCCTCCCCCCCTCGTGTTCTCTTCTTTTTGTCCATTTTTCCCAACCCCAACCGTTTTTTCCCTGAATGCTAGGACCCCTTTTATTTGCGCGCCTTTGTTTCTGCGCAAGCGAGCGTCTCGCACCTTTGTAAACGCCCTCGGCCTCGCTGTTGCCGGTGCCCTCCCTGTACCGGCTTGGGTAAAAAGCCTCGCGCCGCTCCGGCCTGCCGTACAGTGTAGGTTTGGGTGTGTATATATGCGTCGGTGCTCGTGACGTCCCGCGCCTCCTTTGTGTTTCGTTTAGCGTGGGCGTCATCCTGAAAGAGCACTTCCTGTAACCCATTTCATGGCCTGGTCGTACATCCCCGTCAGGATCCTCTCCACGCCGACTGGGGTGTGAAGAGCATAATGCTGTATCCTGTAGAAATATAAGGTACAAAATCTTCTCCTGTCTCATAGGAGAAGACCATCGATTAAAGACCACCCCCACCACTGTACTCAGCTGATCTAAGGCCTTTATGATTCCTTTGTTCTCTTTCTGCGATATACATTTTTTCGGTCACAGTTTTCAAGCCTCCCACGCTATCAGCTCATGGGAAAAGCCATTATGAAACGGATGAGGTGGCCGGTTAGAGGGTCCGTCTCTGCAATCGCCCTCGACGACCCAGCAGACAGACCCGCTGCTCGTCGTGGCAAAGTGCGCTTTGATTGGTCGCGTGCCTTCAATTGTCTGCATCCTCCGGCCCGGTGCGGGATGAAGTGGATTTTGGGGGGGAAATAACACCCAGGCTTGGCTCTTTCTTTCAGACCCCCCGCCCACCCCTACCCCTTCTTTTCCCTCTCCCAGCAGCACAATATCGGCACTGGGCTGGAACTGCCACTGTCAAGCCTCAACAGAGCCAGATTTCAGATCACAAGGCGTCAGGGGCTGTTATTCCGGCTCTATGCCACATACACAGAAGGGGCCATTATTTACATGGCTGTGCTGCCCCCCCCTGCTTATTAGCGTGTCTGATATATACACGTAGCTCACCGGGTCACTCATTCCAAAATCTTTCTTTGTCTCCTGCCCTCACCCAGCTCTGAGCGAAACACCCACTTCAGCTAATAGCTTTCAGAGCAATTCCTAGGTAGCGCAGCATTTTCCAGTCCGGTCCTCGGGGACCCACAGCCAGTCCACGTTTTCGCCCCCTCCAGTCTCCCTTGCAAGACTGTCCACAAAAACAAATGCAAAATGTAAAAAAACATGGGCTGTCTGGGGGTCCCCAAGGACCGTACAGGAAAACACTGTTCTAGGGTACAGTAGTTGGCAGCTGCCGTCCCCATAGCCACTGAACTAATTGTTTAGAATAGAATAGTGATACGTGTGAGAATTACGTTTTGCCTGACATACGTTGCTCTCCATGAGACACAGATCGATGTTTACAGGTGAGAGGAAGCTTTGGGGTTAGAGCACAGGAGATTAAAGGTTTTACTCACTGCCCTAAAAGTGGCGTCAGTGTCCCAGCTCTGGGATTCGACCCACCGTCCATCCAGTCATAGACACAGTTTTAACCCCCCGAGCTGTACGCTGCCATTGACCCCCCCGCCGTGTCCCCTTAGGCACCATGCACAGGTTCTCAGCTTGTATTAATCCTCAGTCAACCGAGTTAGTCATGAAGACAAACAAAAAACGTGCCTGTTGCTGTGGCAACTCGGAGTCAGTAAACGGTGATATGACGTGACTGTGTAGATTGTCATGTAGTTTCCTGGTGAAATCGGCCTACCCGTCGTCACTGTGGTGACACCAGCTGTTAACCCGGTGTAAGACGTGCATTGCGCCACGTGGCTTAAACCTGTTTCGCGGGAACCTCTGCTTTGAATATTGTCCTGAGAATAAATTGACACGTTGGTAAAGTTGCCAATAAACTGGGGTATGAGAAATATTCCAAGTTGTAAAGTTTCCAGGGGAATTAACTGGAATATGTGGGAATTAATGAGAAAATTCCCAGAATTTTGAAAACCTAGTTGTAATCCCCCCAATAGTCAAAACCAGCCAGTAAAACTCGACCCCCTTAAATGGGTGGAGACCTAACCCCCCCCTGCCCAAAGTTATGCCTTTGTTCTCACCACTGGTAGCATCTCTGTTTGAAGCATTCTTCTGTTCCACACCACCATCCTGTCAGGCCTCAGAACTGCGCTGCTGTTGAGCAGTAGCCACCGTTCCCATTATTTTCTGCCTCCAGTTACATAATATTTGATGCAAAATGTTAAAACGGTGGGCCGAATTGATCTTGTTTTTAGGCATCGTCGCTCCTTAATCAAACAGCCTCTGCTTGTTCTGTAGTTGGGCAAGGAATGTTCTTGTATCTGGGCAGGCAATAGTGAATGTGAATTGCTTGGAGAATATTTTATTTTTTGTATTTTATTTTATTATTTTTTTTGAAATGCTCATGACTGGAGTTCATGGGATTCATCTCTAGGAGGATTTGGATGAAAGAGAGTGCCAAGTTCAAAGTACCGACTCAAGTAAATGCACCTAATTCTTTATTTAAGAGTCTGTAGACATATCATCCATATCATGAGCTGTTGCCTGGGCAGTTTTTATGCATCAATGTAATTTTTTAAAAATTAAAATGCACATCTTCATGCTTGGATTTTTTGATGAGCAACTAATATGCAAAATACGCAAAGGAATATCTTTTGTGTCTCGTTATTGGCCAATAAACACTGTGCTGCAGGAGTTATTTATATTTTACATTGTGCGGGAGCTTGAGGAAATGATCATGTGACAAGGGGAATTTGAAAATAAGATCTTGCCTTTATTATGCACCTTTGTCCTTTTGGGGTAAAGGAGGGAGTGGGTTGGCGGTTTGGATGTAAATGGCAAATGAGACAACAGCTTGCTATTTGGAAGGTCATGACAGGCTAATATTGCTCTAGTCTGGATGCATGTAAGAAAGACGCTTGTGTTTGTGTGGCTTGGTGGGTTAGGATGCTGTGCTTGTGATCAGAAGGTCGCTGGTTTGAATCTCAGGATTGAGAGAGTGATTTCGCTGTTGACTAGGCCCTTAGCTCCTAATTGCTCTAGGGACTGGCTGATTCTGCTTTCCCAATTGTGTGTCACTTTAGATAAAACTGTCAGCTAAGTACGCTAAATGTTTCACAATATATATGCAGTGAAACAAGGAGTTGAATGGATGTGGGCGCATATTCACCTGACTGACCTCCCGGGATGCTTGATGCCTCCCGTATTTCTACAGGAGTTAAGTTGTTTGTACATTTTTAAATGTGTTTACCGTGCTGTGCAACGCTGCCTTAAAGAGTCAATAGGAGGGCATGAATTGTTAATGGCGTGTTTAGCAGGCAGGCGCTTGTGAAGCACTTTACAGAACCAATGGGGGGCCACCACAGGATGGGCTCCCCCTGTTGGCCACACCAACACCTCTCCCAGCAGCAGCCCAACCTTTCTAGTTGGTCTCCCATCCAAATACTGGTCAGGTCTACACTTTCTTAGTTTCAGATGGATTACCTGGTCTGAACTGGTGGTATGGCTCTGTGTTTGGGACTCTGTGATCAGAAGCTTGTTGGTTCAAGCCCTGAGGCCAATTGACTGGTTTCTCCGTTGGGTCCTTGAGATACGCCCTTAATCTCCAATGGGTCCAGGGACTGGCTCACCCCGCTTTCCCAGTTGTATGTCCGATTAGATAAAAGCACCTGCTAGAAAAATAAATGTGCGGAACTGCTTGAACACGTCGGCCCTCTTTTAGTAGCCGCTCGTTCCGTCACGCCCCCTACTGCTGAGGCAGCGTCATGCACCTGGCAGCGTAAACAGGCCGATCTATCGCAGGCCCACTTTCATCCAACGAAAACTCAGCCACTAAACAGCTCGGCACAACGGGGAAGCCCTGTTCGTGTAGGGATGACTTTCAGACTGGAACCTCGAGGAGCATAGCAGCAAAACGCAGGGGAGGGGTACCGAGGTGGGGGCATCCATAGAGGAAAAAATTAAGCCTGTGACCAAAGTCCTTATACAAAGAGCACAAAATAATAATAGAAAAAAACACATTCTCTTAAATGCCGCATTAATTATGGCCGTGATTGATGTATCTTTATGCTCTTCTGGGTACTACTGGAATATTAATTGTGTCACTTACATCAGTTTGGGGAAACCTCTGGCGGAATCTCAATACCAAGAATGAAGAGATTGTACTTGTGGTCTTGGTAGGCCAAGCTAACTTGTCTTCCAAGAACGAACTTGCGGCGCAGTGAATCATGGGATTGGTCTCTCTTGACGTGGTTGCCACCAATGTACCCTTTATATGGGGGGGGGGCAAGAACGACATCCTCGGATTTTCACTGTCCTCTGCACTTCTGTTCTCGGTATTGGAACTGGCCATTGGCAAATGGAGAAGATGTAAAACGGGTATGTGAGAGCACAGGTATGGTGTAGTTCGCATATAGAGAAACACAGCAATGCTACCCTGGCTTCCCATTCGCTCCTTCGTCCTGTACCGCTGTTATGCTACAAACACATAAGCAGCCAAGTGTCCGGTCTGTCTGAAACGGATGCTTTTATCAAAAGAAGACACTCCTAGTTGAATAAACATTAAACGTTGCTCTCCACTTAAGCCAGCTGAGATTTGCTTTTCTTATTGTCTGAGTATGTCAGAGATGTTGGGCGTTATCTGGGATTTGGGTTTTTAGTTAATGAGGGTGGAAAAGAATTTGCGTGCTGGGGAAAAAGGGCGGAACTCCGTGTTCTTTGGAGAGAATTTACCAGTGACCTAATTACAGAGGTTCCTTTCTGTGGGGGTTATAAACCACTAAAGCTTTACTAATTTTGCTAATCGGGGCTTATAGAACACTTAATGAATTACTCCCAGAAGGAGTACCAGTTCAGTCTGTGGCGCACCGTGTGAACCTTGAATCCTTTATCTATTGAGACTATCCTTAATCTTTATCTAGTGTTACCCAATAGTTTGGACTTAGCATGTAAGGTATTTAACTGCGATTTGCTCAAGAACATTTTCTGCATCTGCACTAAAATCATACAGCAGGTTATAAAAGTCTTTGATGGGAATCTGACGGTGTTTGAAATGGTTTGGCTGGGTGCCTCAGAGATGAATGTTTGTTCTGTAAGGAGCACTGTCGTGGTTCCTCGTTTTGTTTTACAGCGGGTTTGCTGAAGGCCCTTGCTAAGGATTACCCAGAAGCCCTTGGTGGCACGGCTGCCCATGGCAGTGCTCCAGATTGGCTCGTCTGGAAAAGGTTTCGACAGCTGGATGTGAGAACTCATTTGCAACGATTATGGTGATCAGAAGAAACACGAGTGTTTTTTTTTTTCTTCTCCAGTTGAATCCATGTCTGGTTTTGGATTAGGAATGCTGTTCTTCCCGCTCTTCACCTCACCACTAGAGGCACTCTAGTTGGAGATTTTAAATGAGCAAACGTGTTTTAAAACGGCAAATACATGTCGTCACTTGGTGACTCAGTCATTTAAATATCAATTTGCACTGGCTGACCATAAAATCCATGTGATATGAAATTGTGCGATTTATATATAATGATTCTGCTGATTACTGTGGACTCAGATCACCCATTTATTAGCAACCTAACTAGTCATCGGAGAAGGGAAAATTGCTGTTGTGTCGATAGACTTTGATTATATGATTATAATTATAGGGATTGTAGGCTCTACAGCAGCCCTATTGTGCTCTGTGGGTCTTCATAGATCTCCTCTTTCCTGATAAATGTCTGTGGTGTCAGCTTACATGTGAAAGAGAGCTTCTTGTCTGGAAACAGCTGTTTTGATGATGTTGTTTTATTAATGACGTAATACTGAATCAGCGGGAGTTTGCCAGTTCGCAGAATGGTCCAAGAAACTGCATAGCGAGCAGATTAGTCACTCTAACTTACACTAAAACAGCTGATTCTTGGGTAAATCTCAGAATTTCCAGAAAGTGTGGTTACTGCTATGACCATAGCAACCGTGCGGAACTTGCGGGATGCTGACACATGACAAATCCTCACTGGTGATTTCCAGCTACATGCAAATCGAAGCCCACTCTTCCAGTAATTAATGCTGCTTGTGGTCAAAGGCATGGAACAAAAACAAAACCATTCTCCTTGGAGCTTGTCAAGCCACGTGAAATGTGCTGAAATAGAGCATTCTGGGTTCCTTCTGGGGAAAGGGGCGGCTTACACCTGACTTTAGCGTCTTCAGTGAGTAGTGCAGGAACCATAGGAACATGACCTTGTTTGGATATCAGAAAATATTATGGGATAAAGGAAAGGACAATTTCCCCATGAGGATCCATATAGTATTTCTATTTTATTCTATTCTATTCTGAAACAACATTAAAATAATAGGTGTCAATGTAGGCTTCTAGAGAGAGAAGATAAACTGTACTGCTCATTCTCCTTAACCTTCTTTGGAAGGTTCTTGATCCTTTTGATCATCCCTTGTCTTAATTCTTGATTTCCATTTGTTGATTTCCAGCCTATAAAGGCAACACGTGTGTAATGATGACTTGTTTTGATGTATCATGCGGAGCAGGAGCTGAGGAGCTGAGCCTCAAAGGGTCCGTGCGTGTTTGGACCTTGCTGTGGCGCTGCAGAGAATTGGCCTTGCTTTGCCTATTTCCATAATAGTCATGACCTTTTAAATGTCTGCAGTATGACGTTGTGATGTAAGTCAGTGTTTTTCAGCCAAGCCTCCACCTCACCGGGGACCCTGGACAGTCCACATTTTTGCTCCCTCTCAGCTTCCAACTTGCCTTTATCGGATATTTGGTGTTCTTGATTGGGTGGGACCTGGGAAAGGAGCAATAATGTGGACTGTCTGGGGGTCCCTGAGGACTGGGTTGAGAAACACTGATCAAATTTATTTTATTTTTTTGGTGGGGTCTGGGATTCAGGAGTGGCATAGTGGTATGGTGGCATAGCAGTTAGCGCTTTTGCCTCACACCTCTGGGGCCTGGGTTTGAGTCCCCACACTGGCTCCGTGTGTGGAGTTTGCAAGGCCCTCCCGTGTCATTGTGGGGTTTCTTCCAGGCACTCCGGTTTCCCCCCCCAGTTTCAAAAAATGCTGAGGCTAATTAAAGTAGATGTGCCTATGTGAGTGAATGTTGTTGTGCGTGAGTGTGCCCTGATGGGTTGGTGCCTCCAGGATAGGTTCCAGACCCCCACAATCTTGAATAAGATAAGCAGTTACAGAAAATGGATGGATGGATGGATGGATGGAGGGATGGATGGGAGTGGGATTTACTGTTGTGCTCATGCTCAGAAGGAAACATAAGCTGCTGAGACAGACTGGCATCTCTAACCTGTCTGCTGTGTGTAGATGTTGACTGTGACGCTCCAGCCTCCCATCCAGGATCTCTCTTGTCCCAGGCCTCCTATTTCCTGAGAGAGGCTTGGCTCATCATGGCTGTCCTTGGCTGCGCCAATCTGGGAAATGGATGGACAGATGGATGGATTTCACTGACACCTTGCTATGCCCGGCGCTTCAGGCGTAAATTAAATATGGCCGTGCTGTAAAACCTACAGGGGCCCAGTGCTCTGGGGCTACAGTTGCGGTTTGATGCATCTCCGCTGCGTTCTCTGAGTGACGAGGGCTGGGCAGGACCAAGATCCTGCACGTTTTTATTAAACTGTCCCTCTGATCCTACTGTGATAGTGTGACCTATCTTTCTAGGAGCTGCAACAACAGGGGTCTGTCCACCGCCCGGAAAGCTGAGGCTCATTGTGAAAGCAGTCTGCATAATCCAGTCCCTCCTGTTAAGGGCCGTGAGGTCGGGCTGGAGGTCACACGGCGGGGAGCTAGCAGAATAAACGATCCATTCTTATCCATCCAAGAATCACAGAATCTGAGGATGACTGACAGGTAAACCTGTGCTAGGAGGACAGCTTGAAGTATGGAAAACCACAGTACAGATATTTTCTTAGTGTGCTGTACATCTTTTCTCTGGATGTTCATTTTATATGCAACACGGAATCCAATACATTTTTTTTTTTTTTTTTTCGGAAAAAAATATCCCTTGTTTTTTTGGAAGCCGGCTTTAAGATTCCTGCCTGCTTCTCCGCAGATGGCCGGCACTCTGGCGAGTTGAGGAATTGTAGCACCAGCATCCAAAGTTTAACAACTAATAATTGGAAGAGGTGTTAATGAGCCGGCTGTTCTCCACACAGCGGCTGCCTCACACCTCCTCCAGATATCTGCGCTCGGTGGTGCCGGTGCGGGGAGTCTGATCCAGCACAGATGACCTTCCTGAGATCCTGCTACGGACAGATAAGGAGCAGTCTGTATGAACCTTAGCAGAAGTGGACATTTCAGGTCCAGAAAGTAAAAATCCAAACCAGGATTTTGTTTCAACCAACTAGTTGCATACTCTGTGACT
>JAODKE010000035.1:17753563-17767207 GCA_026779605.1 Mormyrus hasselquistii | reverse complement strand
ACTCCCAGGCCCCCGGTGCAGTCAAGCCCGAAGGTGTGCCTGGAGAATGCCGTCTTTTTATGCCGAAAGGATGTCGCCGCCGTCTCCTGGGGAGACGACAGCCAGCCGCGCACAAGTGCCGAGGGTCGGGAAAGCATGCTGGCCAGCTCATACCGACCACTAGGGGGCGTATGTATTTTATTGTCCTTAAATTATACCTGTCATTCACTCTTTCCCTAGCAAGTTATTTATTTATTTAACTTAGATGACTACTGCTACTACTGGATGACTACTAATACTACTAGTACTACTACTACTAGTTAGTTTCCACCCCCGACACTACTGATAGCACTCCTGCATCCCACTGCCCCTGAACGATGATGCAGAGGTACCGGTTAGAAGGGTCTCGGGTGCGAAGATTACCACGATTAGGCAGCCGTAGGTAATGTTGGGCATCCGGCTTGGTGCACGGGGGTGGGGTGTGGTAGAGGCACTCTTGGGAGGTGAGGGATGGAGGGCAGACTTTGTTTATTCTGCCTCCGTGATAGGGAGTAGGCTGATGTTGAAATGACAAATAACATTTCGTGGAAGGTTCTAGAAAAATGAGCGGTGTGAGTTTTGTGGGCCCCGGAAGCACCACGTCCTGGTATCTCGGCGTTCAGTGGCCGACGTGGAGGCTGTGACTGGCAGCTTAATTCAAAGGCCGTGTTTAATACAAAATGCTGACCTTTTGGGTTTCACAGCCTCCTAAGTGCAGATTTAAAATGACTGATAAGCGGATCTGCTACACAGGGGACTCTGGAGTCATTTAACATCTTCCATAGGAGAAGAGAACTAAATAATGAAGCAAGAAATACAGGGGTTATATGTAACACGGGCTGAAGAACGCGATTCTGGCTTGCTTGACCCGGCCCCTTTCTGTCCAGCAGAGGGCAGCACTAAATCCACCAGCTCTTCCAACATCAAACCCACATCAGAATGTCTTCCATCTGTATGCGAGGCACATTCAGCTCCTCAGCTACTGAAAGCAATGTTTTCAAAGTCACACTTCAGACTGGAGTCTGGTGCGAGCCAGGTGGATTATGGGATTCGTAGTACCATGAGTCATTGACTTATCCACGAGCGTGAAAAAGTTCACAAACACAGCACCTCCCTTGACAGCGGAGTTTTTGTTACACGAAAGAGAGTATTTATTTTTCTGGGTGTACAGCTTTGTCTTTATATTTTTCATACTTTGACAGGTGTATTTCTAGCAGTGAGTGCTGCTGAGTAGGGGTCTGTTCTGTGTATCTGTCATGTATTTAAGGCTCTCCGGGACTAAGACGGCAGAATCTCGGTTCTCCACGTCGGTGTGAGACGCCTGATTTATTTAGCGGTCTGGGATCGATGAGTCTTTGCTGCAGTGTTTTGTAATTATTCTGATTATCATCACTTTTATAATTAAATGGAAAGTAATATATATGCAAAGCATTAAGGTCACACGCTGCTGTGGTCGTCTTGTGTTCAGATCTGCCACAGAGCGGATTGTACAGGTCAGGCTGTAGCTGGAGGAAGACAATGAGCGAGGGCGACTTTAAAATGCCCTCGTGATGCAGTTTGTGCCACAGAATCACGTTTGGCGCGGTGCCAGAGAATCCGTGAACCAATAATGAACCATAGTACAGATTTAAGCGATTCCAGATTCTGTGCATCGGAGAGCTTGCGGTAGCCATGTTGGATCACGTTACCCAAGGCCATTAGCCAAAAGCACGGCATGGCATTCTGAGAACACTGCTGCTTGTTTCTCTTTCGACTGGAAAGAAAACAGTTACTTTTACATTTACGCTTTTTCCCCATAGAAGCTGGGGGTCTGTAGCAGAATCAGAGGCAGTTTCTGTGTCTGTCGCCTCACTGAACGCCATCCGCCTGTCACTGGAACCAAGGGGCGGAGAAGTTAACACGAATCTCTGAGTTGATTATTATTCGTCGCAGTGGGTGTTTACAGTGACGCCGTGAATCAGAGGACGACATATCAAGGCAGAATTCCGTAAGATCCTGCTTGAAACAAGCTGGATTCACTCACTGCTTTGGCAGGGCGCGTGTTTGTGTGTGTGCGCGGTCACACGTTTGCTCGTCCCTGGCTCTCGTTGATGGTACCTGTCCGTGTTTATCAGAAATAACTGGCTGGCTTGTTGGTCCGCCATGGGGATGCTGTGAGGAGGATTCTTGTAGAATGGGCCTCATTCCAGTGTCGCGGAGCATGATTTGTCAGATGCAGGGCCCCGAGACTTAATGTGACGTTGAAAGGTGGGCCAAGCCCCCCTCCCCCACATGCTTCACGGATGGGGGCAGCCAACAGCCAATCCTCTGTAGATAGAACTTCCCAGTAACTGGCCACACCCCCTCTCCCACTTCACGCTTTTGTAGCAGGTCGACTATGTTGCTTCTCCTCTCCGCTTTGTCACTAACCGCCCCCGACGTGTCACCAGACCGTCACCTCCATCGCTGTTAACCCATTGTTATTCGAAGGGCTACCTTTCTGAAGTTTGGCACTCGAAGTATGGGGGCGGGGAGGGGGGGGTGACCTGAACCCGATTAGAATCCCTTGGATTTTGGTTGGGCCTTTTTTTTTTTTTAACCACAAACCAGCCGCAGATGATGTCACCTGATGACACACGTTGGCCCATGAGATCCCCGCTGCTCCTCTCTCTTTTGTGAGTCACGCCCCTGCTGTTCCTGCAGCCTTTCTCATTTGACGTGCATTACTTGAAAACCACAGTCCAGGCTCCTCTTCTGAACCCGTCGATGTACATTTGGGGGGGGGGCATGGGGTTAGCGTGTCTTTGGGAAGGGTCATCTGTACGATCATTCCACAGCCATACCGGGAACATTTTGTATGCCGTTTGTTGCACAAACTTTTCAAAATGCCTTCTGCACTGTGTAAATGACAACGTGGGAGGGGAGGGGTGGGGTGGGTGGTGGGGGGGGGTTGAGGGTTGGAAGGGGCTCTGATTGTTGCAGACAAATGGTTTTGAATCATGACTTGTAAATACTTTTTCTTACTGCAAAGATTTTGATAATGTTTTAAACATTTCTGTAAAGAAAATCTGTGTGTATATGAACCTCTAGGAAAGAGTGTAGACCATATATGAATTTATTTGTACACAAGAGCCCTGGATTTATTTACTACTTGATTGTAACTCAAATTAATAATCTACCAAAGTGTTTTGTCTGCATTTTAATTTGGTTTCTTTTTTTAACATGTGATAGAGACTCAGTAGGGCCTGGTTTTCTTTAATATATTTGGTTGTGTTAAAACATGACTTCTTAATTTATTGGTGCCTTGTTTGTGTTGATGTTTATTCCACTGGATTTGTTTTTTTTGTGTACATATCTGTTGGTAGGCAGGAAAATGGGGGGGGGGGGGGTCGTACTTGGCAACTTCTGTACTCACACTGGATACCCGAACTGAATGCCAAAAGGTCTCACTCCTCTTTCTACAGAATCAAGCTGTTCATAAATATCTATATATATTCATATATTAAATTTATAAAAATCGCATTTCTGCGTTTTTTTCTTGCTTTATTCTCCCGTGTCTCTGTTTATTGTGCACGTGGCCGCGTGGGTGACCAGCACAGTCCATGTTAATTCACTGGCTCTCGACCGAAATGCATTTTGTGTTTTTAGGTTCTGTTTCTATCGACCAGCCCTGATATGGTGGTTCCTTCCCTCCTCTTGGAAGCAGCCTGAGTGCATAATGTGTGTTTCTCACCCACGCGAGCGTCTGCTTTATTTTCCATGTTTTTATTCTTTGCTGTGTCGCCCCCCACCCACCCGTCACACCCCCCCCTTGAAATTGGAAGACCTCACCCTAGTAAAGCTCTTATTCCCAGCCACCTACCCAGGTTACATGGTTCTGTCTGACACCCCCGGAAAGCTGCAGACCTTCCAGGTGAACTTTCAGGTATCACCATCTTAGCGGGTGTTTTTATACAAACCTCATTTCGGGCTCAGTTAAAGGTCTCCAGGTGCCAAATCTGCACATGCTGTGTTGGGGTGTTTCCTGTTTAACATCCATCTTCCGTAGCTGCTTATCCAGTCCAGGGTGACGGTGAGCCTGGAGTCCATCCTAGAATGCACAGGGCACGAGGCGGCAGACAACTTGGAGAAAATGCCAGCAAACTGCTGGGCACACACACACACTCACACTCACACTCACACACACACACACACTCACACTCTCTGGGCACTTTAGAAAAAACAATTCACCTGACTGCTGGCCTTTCTGGAAGTAAACAGGAGTATCCGGACGTAACCCACACAACATGTAAACTGAATCTGTCTTCACAAGAATGTGTTATACTATATGTGATAATACTTCCTTTGTTGTATGTTTTCATAAGGGGGGAGGGGTAACAAGCGTCTTCTGAGTGGCACAGATAGCCCAACTTGTAGCTCGAGCTCCCCCCAGTGGCAGAGGTGCGAGTCAGCCTGCCCATCTCTGTTTTTAATGCCTACCTAAATGAGTATGTAAGTGCCATCGGTGGGCAGAGAAGGTAGCACAAAGCCCTTTAAGGAAGCCGCCAGCTGCCGCTGTGGCCGGCCCGGACTGATGGAAGCTTCGCTCCACACAGCAGCCGCCACTGGACCTGCCCTGCATGTTAAGCACTTCCGTTGTAATTAGTTGTCAACTGTTTGCCAACAGACCCACTGAGCGCGGGGGATGGGGTATGGCATCTCCTACCACATAGCACGTCGCGCTAATGCCAGACATCCAGCAAAGTCTTCCCACCTCTGTTTCCTTCACCGCCTCATTCAGGAACCGTTCAATCGAGCACCATCCACATCACAAGGCGATTTCTGCCTGTAGTCTTTCATTGTCCCTGAAAGTTCAGTTTCCGGATTGTCTTCTCATATCCAAGGAACAGCTGTGTGTGCCATTTCCAGAGCTGTGGTCGTCCTTTGTTTGTTTAGTCACTGCCATAGTGCTGCACTGGCAAACCATAGGGCTGTTTGTTCGGTCAGCAGAGGCGTCAGAAATCAGAACCATCTGCAATGGAAATTAGCGAGTATTTAACATCTCGTGTTGCTGGCCCTTCACTGGTGATATAGATGGGTGTTCCAGAGTGCACTGGAATAAATGATTGTGTTCCTCTCGTCGTTCATTCATTCGTTGGTAAATGCTCCGTGGAGCTGCTCTTAGCTGCATTTCAGACGTCTGCCTTGTGTACATTGTACGTTCCCTTCTTAAAGCTTACATCCCCATTCGATATTTGTCCATATTATTATTCCACACGGTGTGAAAGCAGCAGAGCACAGTGGGCGGTGCTTCGCAACAGCCGGCAGTCAGTCCCCGCTGCGGTTCCGAAGGCGCTGAGAGGCGCCCCGTTTGCGCTTCGGCGTGAAAGGCGGCGCTGTCTGCGGGATTCCGCATTATTCCCGCATGAAAAGGGGCTCGGTATTAGTATGCAAAAAACACGCTGCTACCCGCTGAGCTTAAAAGTAGGTAAAGCATGACGATTCGGTGCACCTTTTAAAAAATAATAATGCATTTCAATGAATAACTTTGAATTTAAGCAAAAAGCGGTGGAGTTTTGTTGTCCGTACTTGTGAGCAGAACATTTGACCTGCCCGCAATGCTCGCACCGCAGTAAGCTTTCTAACTATTTATGTAGCTTTTTTGTCGTAATAGGTCGCCTGATGCTCCGCTACAATGTTGGTCCTCAGGCGTCCGCGCTTCCGCACCCACAAGGCGCGCACGTGAGATTGACTTTTGGCGTATTAGCGCCATCGGCTGGACACGACCAAAATATCCAAAACACATCCTTATAAAGTTTTTTTTATCGATTCCAAATCGGCAGAGATGCAACTACATTTACTTTCATTTTTATAACACGATTGAACCGGGACCATCTATGTGTAAATTAATTCATATGACTGCTAGCTTTGATACTTAATATTTTTCTTTATGCAATCGTTGTTTAGTTTTATATACTACATAGTTTCAAATTGGTCCGGTTGTATGTTTCTGCTTGCTTATATACATTATCGGAATGCTTAACGTTAATCTGTGTTGAAAAGACATTGTAACCCACAGTTATCTTCAAATGGTAAGAGCTGTAGCCTGTTATTCGCAAATAACACGTTATATAATGGAGTAATTTCTACAATTACCACTGAATCTCAGCGTTAATTACTGTTTTGGAGCACATATTGGGTGACCAGTTATATTTACCAATAGTTGAATAATATTGCTTCATGTTTGCAATCTAACGTTGTAATGCTCTCTGTAGAAGCGATATATTAGGGAAAACGGGGTTTTCTATTCGTGAGACTCTTGCAGGATGTATATTATTGAATTTCTTAGCTCGTGTGTATTTCTGGTGATTACTTCAGGTAGTGGCTTGGAAACAAGAAAAAATGTCAGTCAGAGAACAAAAGAGTTTTGCAAAACAATATTTAATATATTCATTTCACACTGATAATGCACTGAAATACCGGGATGGATTACCAAAAAGTATATACTTTTTCTTTGTACTTATTAATTCCCCTTTATAGTATAAGTCTTAACACACACACTTGAAAATACATTATATTTTTGGTTGGGAAACATCCGTTTTAACCAAAACAAAATCCAAAAAAGGTAATAAAACTTTATGTACTCTAAAATTACAGTTTCTAGGTTAGAGAGAACTTTATGGGGGGGAACGGAATAACCCCCAAATTAATATATTTCTGCATTCTGTTTGCCAAGCATTTTATTTAGTGACAGATACTTAGACAAACCACTTACTGACATATTTCCAACAGCATTGAATAATTAGTTTATGCGCATGTTAATAATTGATAAAAAATAAATATTTTAAGTAGAATATTTTAAAATAGTATAAAACAGGGTTAACCAAAATATGTGTATGTTCTGTACACGGTTATTCATGGATCCCTCTGGATATAAACACACCGGGGGAAAAAAAATCTCATCTCAGACAAACACATAACAACTCATCGGATTGTCTATGCGTGTGATTTGTAGAAGGATACGATGAATATTCATACTGAAAGGAAAATGCGTTCGAAATAAATTCCCGACAATAAAAACCGGGCGGCGTGTTCTGGCAAAGGTGCAGTATTGGCTCAAATCACACAAATATCCCGTTGCCTATTCGGCGTCCGCCTCTTCCATTGCAGCCCATATACAACCAAACAGGAAAATGCGCTATACGCGGTGCATCGTCTTTGTATTCAGGAATATGAAATCGGGGAAATCTATTTAATTGCAATATAATATTCTTCGTGCATTTCAACCGATACATCGCACGATACGATACAATCCGTAATACAGGCAAAGCAGGCAAAAGTATAACGGATTACAAGGGAGGCTGAAAGTCGGGTGTATATATTATTTATACCGCAGTCGAGACAAAAAAGCAGATAGGCCTACAGAACAGAAGGGGTGGGGAACTGAAAATACCTTTCTTTCACCTTGGATATACGTTTTTAACTCTGGCTGCCACTTGCAGGGAGAATATGAATGTAATGAGCGAGCGAGTTGATTGAAATGGCTTGTGCCGAAAAATCGGCCGTGATTGCGGAGAAGAGGCAGTGAAGACAGAAAAAGAGGAGCTGTTCCCTGACCGCTTTGAGTTAGACCGTAATAATGCAGGCAGGGCTTTGGGTAAGGACGCCATGCTGTCCGCAGCCCCTCTAATTACGGCTGAAATATTAAAGTACTTCTCTGGAAGGCGTTTGTAGGATGAGCTCAAATTAGTAGGCTACTGCTTCCTTGTCTCCGGCACAAACACGCCATTAACAAGCCAGATCTCTGTTGCTTTTCCTCTGAAGTCTTCAGTACTGCGCCATTCAAGCAGCATGCCCTGTCTGTGCTCCAACCGTTTATGAATGGGTCACACCAAGACCTGGTAAAGGCCACCCAGCCAAAGGTCCAGGAAGACTTGGGGAAAACAAGTAAGAGGAAGACATAGGTATGTCATCAGAAAGCGATGTTATGGTGGAAAGAGAGCAGAACACAGCCCCAGGAGGATTGGCCCAGACAGTCCTGGGAGCACATGGGCGGCCAAGGTGAATGCCTGCCTGAATCCTCTGTTGTACTGTTCCCAGTTAACATGACTGCCAGCTGCTTGCACACTTGTAGAGCGGAGCGGGGCGGGGTGGTGGGGGGGGGCAGAGTGGCCCTGGGGTCCATCATGGCAGGGTGCCCACTGCAAATCTCAGCCCCTCCCCCAGGCCTGCCTGCATATACTACAAACTGCCTGTTTTGATAAGACGATCATGCAAAATTTGCAACAATATACAGAGATCCCCCGTCTCTGGGTTGGTAAATTTGACTGAGCCTAGCACCTCCCCCCGCAGTGGTGAAACCTTTCCCTGTCCCTGACAGACAGCTGAAGGTCCATTTATCGTCCGATAATGACCCCAGCTTTTTCTTTTCATACGTTCACCATCTCAAATCACAATGG
The DNA here is from genome assembly GCA_026779605.1 of Mormyrus hasselquistii. Taxonomy (NCBI): domain Eukaryota; kingdom Metazoa; phylum Chordata; class Actinopteri; order Osteoglossiformes; family Mormyridae; genus Mormyrus; species Mormyrus hasselquistii. The sequence goes on along the minus strand of JAODKE010000035.1, from coordinate 17,758,772 downwards.
CTTTATGGGGGAAGAATCTGTGGTTATTTATTGAGGCCAGACGTGCTCCAGCAGACCCCTCCTGCCTCGCAGCCGACCTGCAGCTTCCCAATGTGGAAAGCAGCAAAGCGGCAGGCCATTACAAATATCATACCCAGAATAATCACTGCCAAAGAATAGGAATTTCTCCATCCTGTATTACTAACGAGGGTGGCCACGGTGCAAGGCAGCTGTACAGAGTCTCTCACTTGTTGATGCGGTAACACGACCCCCATCCCCCATCCTGGTTCAGCATGCAGAACATAGGCCAAAGCCGGAACGTGTAGCGTGACCTCAGACGGGTCATGGCCCTAAAGTGGTGAGTCCGGCGGATTTGTTGCTTCTGCTTGTTCATTCTCCTGACGAGAAACCTTCAGGAGGAGCCACATGGAACCTCAAGGAGCGGCGGACGGACACGACCCTCGGGGAAGACGGCAGGTACGTTTCCACAGAAGCGATAAAGAGGCAACCACAACCAAAGCCCACACAGGCGATTGGACACAGAAAGAGTTCAAGGTGTCTTTGATATGTGATGCAGCATCCAGGCGGTGGTCTATACCAGAGGACTCCACTACAGTTGCTGCAGGCTGCTCTGAAGACGCCTCAGTGTGGGTCCTTCACCCTTGGGCATGGCAATGATGTAACAGCAGTCTGCCAGTGACGGGTGATGGGTGCTGTCTTTGTAGCATGGACACAAGCCGTAGCTGCTGGAGCTGTTTTACGGCGCCGGTGGGAGAGGGGGGTGGGGCTCGTGGGCGTCAGAGGCTGGTGCCGAGCCTGGGTGCTCCTCAAGGAGCTTGACAATCTCGGCGTGGGGGGCCTTTGATGCCAGAAAGAGAGCAGTGTGTCCTTCCTGGAAAACAGAGGAGAGGGAGGACATCAGAGTCAGCATGACGCCACTCTGCTGATCATGGGATTTGAACCGGCACCTTTCTGATCACAGAACCCATTGACCCACCCACTGTCCCATCTGTGGTCCTCTAAGGTGCCACAGTAATTTTTGCTGGGGGGGGGGGGGTCCCCTCACCGATTTTGCCGACGCACATACTCGTTGGCTCTCTGGGAAAATGCCCAGTTTGCCAGATGGCCTGTGCAGCCCTGCAGGACACCCATGCGAAAGTTCAGAGAGCATGGCACACACATGGTACTGGCCTGGGAATTAAACCTACAACCCTGGAGTCAAACTGCTTCCCAGTGAGCTTCCCATCCAAGGTAATTACACTAAGGGCTGTAGTATTAATGACTATACTGTGATTGGCTCGGATCCATTGGCTCATTTTCTCTGTTCAAGAGAGTATACTGCAGTGAGGGCCCGATCCAACCTGCCCCCCCCCAAAAAAAAAACACATAATCCATTCACAGGTTCTCAGCAGAAATAATTCCTTCTAAAAGGGATTAGCAAATCTCGCCTACTGAGATTTCATGACTGTCGCTAACCAAACTTCTCTATTCAAACACGACCTCACAGTCACACCTGACATCCTCCTGCACTCAGATTCAGAACCTCAAGGTCTCACGAAAACACGTCTCGTTTTGTTCAATCCTTTGAATGCCAGCAGCATTCTTTTCAGAACTGTACTTTGCAGCTGCGTCCAGAAGGTGTCACTGTTTACAGTGTCACAAAAAAAAACTGAGCAATTGGAATTTGGCTTGAATAAGTCTCACCCAGCGCAAGTTAAGTTGTACCATATGTTTTTAGGAAAGCTGATACAATGTTTTGAGTAAAAACTGGGCAAATAACAAAGAATATTCATCAACATTAAGTCACTTTGACAGAAAATAAAAGCTGCCAGAAATTTTTAAGGTAAACCGTGTCTTATCTATTATAATTTGGCATCCAGAAAAAAAAATATAGCTATAAGCAGCTGACAAATAGAGAAAGCTCAGAGAAATGTCTGACTCTTATCCAAGTGAACACAAACTAGAAGTAGAGATATCACTGTGAGTCTGTGCGTTGTGATCCCTACCTTGTCCACAAGGTGGCGGTCACAGCTGCTCTCCAGCAGAAGTCGGGCAATCTCTGTATGGCCCTGCTCGCAAGCACACATGAGGGCCGTGCATCCGTCATGGTCCTGGGTGTCGACGTCCGCCCCGCAGGCCAGCAGCACACGCACCATGGCCGTGCGGCCGTGACTCGCGGCCAGCATGAGCGCAGTCTGTCCAGCCTGCGCGGAAACGGAAACAAGTGCAGTGAAAAACAGTGCAGTGAAATGGTGGAGAGAAGGGGAAGGTGGGTTCGCACGAAGGAGGGAGATAAGGGAAAGGGTCTGAAAGCCATGTAGTAATGCTGTTTGCGTCTCTGTTAAGCACTTTGGGGCACCTACATTAGGAAGGGTGCTATATTTGAAAGGCGCTATATACAAATACGTTGAATTTAATTTAATCTGTAAATCTTTTCATATGAGAGATCGTTTTCCAGATCCAAGCTGATTCGTGTTGTTCTTTTCTAATTAAAAAGGTATGCGAAATGCTTGTATTTACATTTTATTTATTTAGCATACCCTTTTATCCAAAGGGAGGTACATTTTTAAGAAAGGTTACTTCATCCCTGGAGGCGGTGAGTTTAAGGACCTTCCTTTTAGTTCCAGTGATGAAGTAACTTTGTTGACAGCGGCCTAAGCTGCAAGCCACCCCATGAAAGGTGTGATTGATTATAGTGCACAAAGAGGAGAAAGCTGGTCTGCAGGGCGGTTGCGGCAGGCAGCTGTACCTGGCTGGCCTGGGCGTTGACGTCCCCCAGCCTGAGGAGCTGCAGTGCCACCTCCACATCATCCGGCCCGTCGGCGGCGGTCAGGGAGGCTAGCATGACGGCGGTGTAGCCAGCCTTATTCTGGTGGTCCACATCACAGAGGCCTGCAGGGACAGCGCATGCCTGACATGCCTGGCGCCTGCAGATAAGCTTCACAGGACCACACACACCAAGCTTTTAACATTTAGAACCAGAGCACCCCCTGGTGGCGAGACAACCACTTTACCCGTGTCCAGGAGCAGTCTGACAATGGCGAAGTTGGAGTGCGACACGCTATAGTGGAGCGCGGTGTTGCCATTGCCGTCTGCGAGGTTGATGAGGAAATGGAGGAGCGTAGGGGCCGTGAAGGCCACCTGCTTCAGGTACAGTGTCACCATGTCCACCAGCGAGTCCATCTGGCTGGAGATGCGGAACCACTCCTGGTAGAGCACCATCAAGACCTGCCTCTAGGGGGCGATAAAAGACCACAGTTCACTGCACAACACCCAACATCAGCCCTACTTTCCAATGATTATGGCTTATCCATGTAAACAGACCCACTATTTCTGAGAATTTTTGTACTTTCCTGAAAAACGCTGAACCAAACAGCTGCATTTGTTGAACGGAATATGTAATACATCTGTTTTTTTGACATATAGTTAATTATGTGCCATAAGGTATGTCCGAGACTCTTTAAATTTTACCATTTCTTTGTCGGGGGAGCTGATTTCTGCCAGCCGGTCTTTGAGGTACATGCAGGCCTCCATGAAATCTTCATCTACGGTTTCCCTGGGAGCAGGAGTGACACACACAGCTCAGGGCAGCCAGCACAGTCCATTGATGAGCAGCACAGACTACAACCAGACTGGTTTCTGGGAACAGCGGCTGTGTCTCTATATTTGGTAATCTACAATCATGGGACCGGACATTTCATTTTTAATGAGTATTTTTACCAGTGACACAGCTAAAGGAAAATAAACCTTTACCATGATGTTACTGCATGGATAATTGATTAAAAGGCTGGGATTCGTGTTTCCTCCCATGTTGGGAGAATATATGAAATGATATATCAAAGCTGAGGTCTCCACCTGGCCTGGGTATGTAGGTGATTCTTCTCCATATATTAAAAAGTCTGTCAGCACTTCCTTCATATTGGCCTCCAGGCCAAGCAATGCAAACAATGAGCGGAATTGTGTCCATCTCCAATCGTCTACCCCTGCCTGGGAAAAGCCGCAGGGGCGTGTCCAATATACTCCCTCAGTTGGCTTGAGATCAGATGAGTTGCCGTCACGCGGCTGTGCAGCTGATGAGGCCTTGACCATGGTCCTCATTGACCTACCCTCTTGGGGGGTCGTCCTGGGAGTCCACACATGGGGCCGGGGCGCTCGGGTCACCGTCGGATCCCGCCGCCTCGACATGCGTGGGCTCCTGCGGGCTGGCATCACCGGATTTCTCCTGCTCCTCAGGCTCCGAACTGTCATCCACGTTGTCCTCGCCGCTGGACTCCTCACTGGAGGTCGTCTCGTAGCTGAACCGAGGGCAGACATGAAGGAACAAATCAGGGACCCTGGGTTTCCCAGTGCTGGGGGTGTCTGGGTGCAGGGGCGGGTCTGGCGGGGGAGGGGTCAGTGACAACATACTTGGCCCCTCCTGTGGCCGCCTAAACAAGAATGTTACATGGGTCTAAAATAAATGTATTATTATTATTATTATTACTCTTATCAGTATTTACATTTATTTATGTGGCTAAAATAAGGTTAAAACTCTATGCGCTGGGAACAGGCCAGACACAAACATAAGAACATTTTCAGGACGGACTCAACGAGATGGACAGGTGGTCGAGTCGCTTCAGCTGGTAAAAACCAAAGTAATAAAATAATCAAGCTTGTGGAAGCAGGACAGTCTAAACAAGAAATCAGACTGAGTTACACGTTTGTAAAAGCTGTAAAATGTAACTGCAAAGCACTATATAAATAACTTATCGGTTTTCAAAACTGTCTTTTGCTTCTTAATGCTGGCAATCTAATGTAAGAATATTTGGAGGAACTTACGGTCAAAAGCAATTGGCCAAGGCTACCGCCCCCCCCCCCCCCCAATTGAAAATATCTAGAACAGCCACTGTCTGGGTGTGTCTTCAAAAAGATGCCTCTCTTAATGGAAGTCTATGGTGTGAAAGTGATTCTCAAAAGTGTAACCAAGGTGGGTCAAGACATGGTAATGATATGGAGCTGAATAAAATTTGAAATGGAGGAAGGGAATCCACATTACCTTCCTGATAAAGGACGTCTGCCTTGATGGCTAACAGGCTAACAGCATCCCTTTAATTCAACAAGTACAGAATTACACATCCTCCTGGCAGCAGTTGTTATATTGATATGTGTGGGTGTGTGCGGTGTCTTGTGCGGTGAAGGGAGGCAGAGGGTGCAGTACATCAATGATGATTCCATTATGGATCTCGCCACT
>JAODKE010000035.1:17739369-17753463 GCA_026779605.1 Mormyrus hasselquistii | reverse complement strand
GTGGGTGGGCTGCCGAGGGCCGGGAGGCGATGACTTTCCAGCGGGGGGGGAGGCGGGTGGGGAGGCGAAGAGGCAGGGAGATGGCGGGGGGGGTGCTCGAACGGACAACCAAGCATACCCCCCATTCACGCCGACAAATTTGAGGTTCTTCTTGCCGCTGCTGCCATTTCCCGGCCGGCTGCCGTCATCGTTCTTCTTCATGATGGACTTCAGGCCTGAAGAGAGGACAAAGGGGGGGGGGGGGGTACCTGTCAATCCGTTGTGAAACAGCAGCTTCTCAAAAAAAAGTTTGGGTCACATGGTGGCTCGCTGTTTGGTGTCTTAGCTGGGTTCAGTGGTTTTGCTATCTATTAGCTTCCTGACAAACCTGTCTGGCCTCGTTATGTAGGAATTTATCAAAAGTCACTTCATGCGCATCTACTTAAAGAAAAACCATTTTAAAAATCCCCTTCTTTCTGAGTATACAGTGAACACAGCTCCACGACTTCCTCACTCGTCGTCAGATTTGTATAATTAGGTATACAAATTGAAAAAATGAACAAATCACAAATAGCTGCACAAATAGCTCCGGTTCACTAAATGCTGAGTGCCGTTTGAATGCTGCCCCCAAATGATGCCAAACACATTCATTTTATACAAAATCGGGGTAGAAATGAAGTCAGCGAAGACGCAAGAAGGGAAACCACATCCATATATCTGAATTCTCTGAAATTAAATGTGTTAGGGGTCATGACAACATGTAATATTCTATCACTGACAACATATCTTCTAAAAAACAAAATTATATAGGTGTCACTCTGTAATGGTTTTTCAGAAGCTCTTCACTGCCCATCATCGGTGTCATGGCTGACAATGGCTGAGTGATGACTGAGTGACTGAGTGACGTGTTTCTGTTTGTCACAGCACTCGCCGGGACCAGCGGCTTAAAGCGGCAGCTTCTGCCTGCTCAGTCAGACACGTCCCGCTGCTCTTTGCCTGCCCTTTGCAGATTTCGGAGTGTCTGGATTTAATTACGGCAGGACTGTGTTCATCAAATTGTTTAGGGGGAAGAAAACAGCCCTGAAGCTGGCTTTGGGATCGTCCCGCAGGGGCTGACTTGGTACATTCCAGAAAGAACGATGCCTTCAACAATCACTACAGAAGAACTGCGGCAATTAATCAAACTATATTGAGACTTAAACCATGTATTGTTTATGACATACAATTAAGTATGCGCCTAATTAGGAGGAAAGATGAATGAATCAATAATAAATCCGTGGCATTCTACATACCAAGTAAAATATTTCAGGGCAAAGCACTTAAGAGTGGTGTGGCGTGCTGTGATTCAGCCCACCTTTACAGATCTGCGAGAGGTCTTCCTGCATTCAGCTGACAGCTACAGTGTAGCATTCTGCTGTCCCAGGGCTCTGTTACATCCCTCTGAATTTTAAATACGCCTTTGGTATAACAGTGATAATGGTAGAATCTGAGCCAGAGCACCCTGGGGAATGAAGCTTACCCGCTCTCTACCTGGACGCCTTCCAGCAATGTCATTTGTTTCACTCAGCGACATGCTGTTAATCTTTTGATTGTAATCAACAAGACTTTTTAGACTTGGTACATTTTCAAGTCCAGCAGAGCTCAGGAGAAAAACCGCTGGATCTGCTGAGTACATTTTTGGGCAACAAAGTGGTATGAAAATTACTATGAGCTGGATTCTGCATAAACTCTGTAGAATCACCCCCACCTCCCCCTGCTACCTCTGACGCTCAAGCACCTTAGCTGTTTATTTAATTTTACAGTAAGACCTGAACGCATCTTTATATAGTCTTATGGTTCTGACTGAGTGAACCGTGCCAGAATTCCAATGTACTCGTACCAGGGCAAATTGCAAATAAAGTTTTGCTTCAATTCAATTCAGTTTAATTCATTTCAATTCAATTAAATTCAATGTCCTCTGCACGTCAGTGACAGATATCTGTTTCTTTTTATACATTGGGAATTACCTGCTTGTTGAGTGGTGGCCCCTTTCTGCCCCGGTGAAGAATAAAAGGTCGACAGAGCATTCAGGGAGCTGACAAGCTGAGTCTGGATGGAACTGATCTTGGAGGCTGGCTGCTTGAGGGTGCTGGCGATCTCAGGGTGCCCGCCGCTCAGGCACGCCCACTGTTCGGTCAGCAGGCCCTGGATCCTCGTCACGTACTGGCCGATGGCTGCGTTTGTGGCCGGCATGTCCTCTCCATCCTGCTCATAGCGCTGATGTCCTGGGTCCAACTGGCAAGGCTGCTTCAGCTCCACCAAGCAGCCAGCTTCCTCCAGAAGATCAGAGGAAGCACCTTCTTGGTCCATGGATTCCACAAAGACATTCGACTCCTCAGCCTTCAAAGTTTCCTCTTGAGCTGTGTGGCGAGGTTCCTCCTGGGGATCCGTTTCCACAGCTTGGTCGCATACAGTCACTCCAGCTTCCACATACTTCTCAGTTGTTAAAACACTTACTGAAACCTCTCTGTCTTGTACTTCTATAGCATCTGTTTGGGTGCTCGAGCTTGCCAGGTTTTTTAGTTGTCCACTAGTGTTGGATGATATCATTGTCTCATCGGTTGAAGCTCCTTCATAAGTCAGTGTTAGTTCTTCTGCATTTTTATGCACAGACAAATCAGAAGGTGAACCAGCAGAGAAGGATGGTGCCGTCTCTACCAAATCATCAGTTTTTTGGTCACTCTCATCAGTATCCTCCATGTCTTCCTCAGAATAGACTCTTAACTTCTCCATTAGCTGCTTGATCTTCTCCTCTTTCAGCTTATTCTCCTCGATTTTTTCGCTTAGCAAAGCGTTCGTATTTTCTAGCTCGATTCTGATTTCACACAGCTGCTCTTCAAGGGCTGCCAGCTTTGCCTGAAGAGCTTGAATGATAAGACTCTCAGAGTCTTCACCTGCTTGCTGGTATGTGGGGTCCTCACTAAAAACAACATGGGTTTCTGATGCTGTTTGTTCTGGCTGGGCTGTTCTCAGTGCTTCCTCATGTCCTGGTGGTTCCTTTGTAGAAAGACTCTCCATGAGTAGCCTTAAATGGGTTGCCTCTTGTATTGAGGGACTTCTCTGCATAGTCTCCACTTGTTCTGCTTCTTTATGAGATGAAGGACTTCCCACTGTTACTTCATTTGTAGAAGTACTTCCTACAGCTTCCATGTTCTTGTCTGGTGTGGCTGCCAAAGGGTTCTCTAACTGTTCCTCCTGGGAAAGAAGATCATTTGACACCATTTCCTGCGTCTCCATTGCCAATTCTGGTACTACTGCTTCCTGTTCCAAAGAACATTCCACTCTGCTGCCATCATTTTTTGCTACTTCGGTTACCTCTGTCACTGTTACCTGTACCAAAAGTTGGTCTGTAATGGAAGCTGTTTTTTCTTGCGTGCCTAACTTTGGCTCCACGAACCTCTCTGTGACTTCTGATTCCAGCTTATAAATCCGGTTATCATCATCAGGGACAATGAGAGGCTGCTCAACTCTTAGTTCTGCGGTAACGGTGCCGGAAACGCTTGCATACTCCAAATGATGCTGTCGAGCTGCACTCTCCCGGTGCTCACATGGCAGACACTCTGCCTTGTTGACCACAGGCTGGGAGTTAAGCCGCCGGAGGAGCTGCTCTTTCTCCTGCTGCAGCAGTAAGATCTGGGCTTTGAGTTTCGGGATGGTTTTGACTTGCTCCTCCAGCTCACGGACCCTCTGCAGGGCCGTGGCAAACTGTTGGTGCAGCCCTGTGTGTTCCCCAAGCACGCCGCTCCTTCTGGTCCCCACATCTGACGACCTAGAGATATTCTCAGAGGAGCCATTCTCCCTGCACGACTCCCCAGTAGCTTGAGGTCCAAGAACCTCCAAAGACTCTGAGCTCTTCCTCATGACAGTCACTGGCATACTGGATGCCCTGAGTAGATGTGGCCTGATATGTAAGCCCAAGGGCTGCTCGTCGAAAGCTCTGATAGTGGCCTCCTCCACAGCTTTATCTGGTCTGTAGCTGACTCCAGATGCCCTGGGGTAACTGGGAGACCTGCCCTCACATGGCCGAAACTCATAGATCTTCTCGACCTCCATGACGCGTGCCTTCGTTTTGTGTCCGAGGGTGCAGGTTGACGCCCAGGTGTCCCTGGGCGCGCTTCGTGCTGTGTGGCCCGGGAGGCTGAAATTCCGAGGTAGAGTGCTGAATTTGGGGCCCTTGCTTCTCCGCTGGATGTGGACCCTCTTGATGGTGTTTCCTTTCTCAATGTCATCCACATACTTCAGGAAGTCCAGGTCGAGGTGAAACCCATAGGGCGTTTCCACGTAGTAGGGTAGCTGCTTTCGCTGGCCCCCGCTCTCAGGGGCTTTCGAAGAAAAGCCGTTTGCTGAAACATGCAAGTCACCTGCTTTAATGTCGCGCATAATATTCCTGCTTTTAAACCAAACTTGAATCGGCAACTTTTGTGCTGACTGGGAAATTCTTACGATAGCAGAGGCATTTTTAGCGAGCAATCAGACAAAACAGATTAAAATCATATTAAACAGGCAAAAAACAGACATATTTTAATGGAATTTAAAAAATAAAACTTACCATTTTTTTTGTCCATCATTTTAATTAGTTGTGATTAGTATTCGTGATCTGAAACAAAAATCATTACAAGTAAACAAAATATGCTTATGACAAAATATGTACTAAATATGGATTCATCACGCTGGCAATTTCAACACAGCGATACATCCATCCATCGTATGCACTGAGTCACCATGGCACCCTCCACTACTGAACATAACATGTATTTTAGAATCTGCCAACCACAACCTTTAATCCACTTTGCAAGGCTGTCCTATTTACATTTTAGTATATTACATATTAGGCATTAACACTAGAATAATCCAGCCAAACCTCAAGCAAAAACTATCTAACCTATTGCAGTATAATGAAAAGAGCAACCACGGACATTTGTGGTCGTGAAAGCTTCTCTAAATGAACTACATTCACGTTGAGCAGCGCGTAAAATGTTCCGTTCCAGTGTTACTCATCTGTTCCAGTTACAAATGCCAACTGTGAAAGCCATTAGTTTGGGATGGTCTTCACAAGGCAAGTATTATCAAACCAGGAAACATTCAAAATTCACTACGATGGTTTTTGTTTCTGCTATAACTACCTACAAAAACTTTAGTTTGAACATTGGGAGGGTTGAGGTGTCCGCCCATTTAGGGGGAGACGTGATTATTGGGGGGGTTGTATTGCCCAGTTATTGGGGTCTTTGTAACTTCCCCTCATCCCCCCCCCATAGTATTCACCCATTTACCTAAATACTCATGAAATAAAATAAGAGGACTTAAAGAAAGCCTAAATATAAACTTTATATTCTGCATCTATCTGTTTTCCATGTTTCTCACTAAAAGTTAGAGCCAATGTTAAAAATAAAATGCGCTGCAGAGGAGATGTACTATGTCACTACGCGTCCGTGCCAAGAAACCTCAGAAGAGCACAGCACAGCCTGCATGGAGGTATGAAAGCAATATCCAGTAATTTCAACCAGATTTTGTTTTTCGTAGGACAACACTGAAGTAGTGTTGAGAACTGAGATTAAAAAGAAAAAAATAAAGAAAAAAACAGGAAGAGACTTCATCATTTAGATAAAGTTCATATCTGAGGAGTTGTTGGTTGCCCCCTTAAATTCTATGCTCTGAAATCCATGTGTGATTGGGGGGGGGGAACCTGGATGGAGAACTGTCAAGGTCAAACACCATCTGCATCAGTCTCATGCTTTGATTTAGAGCTTCTGAGAACAGAAGGTTTAGAAAACAGTGTCCAGCGTTTAGTGCCTCCGGTGGTTATATGTGACCAATGGTGGGAAGGTCTCCCCTAACGGTAATCTTTCCCAGAGAAAAACAGAAACTGAAATCATTGTTATTTGAACTGGGGGGGGCTTTGGATATTCTCCAGGACCAGAAAGCGGCTGTCCTGAGGCTGTCCTCACTGTATACCTGAAGTGTGATGCGCTGAGAGCACCTATAAGTAGAAGTGTGTAACGTGAAAGGCTGTGAGATAGCACTCAGCTGCATGCTAACAGGTGGTCAGCAGATCACATTTACACCTGACTCCTGTTTAAATAAACGGGGCGGGGGGGTTTGAATTGGGCACTCGCAGAAGCAGTCAAAGATTTTATTCAGCTAAACGAAATAGCCAAACCCCCAATCAGCAGCTACAGGAGTATCAGATGAGCTCCCCAGTTCAGTGTGGCTCTATAAACACATTGTTTTAATGACAGCACTCAATACAATAGAAAAAGCTGAAATTTAATTAATGACAATTAAACTCAAGAAGCTCAAAACATGGGCAGAACCAGCAACTACCTGTATGTAACTCCCCGGGTCAGGATGCCATGCTCCTGATTGAAAGTTTGCTGGTTCAAATCCCACGGTTGTCAGAGTGGTCATGGTCCGTTGAGCAAGACCCTGAAGGCTGGTAGTGTGGCTCTGAAGAAGGCTGCCTCTACATATCTTTGGTTCCCAGGCTCGATTTCACCCTAGAACTTTCTGAACTGCTGTAGGTGATGCTTTGCACAGTATTTCTCTGACTTCAAAGGGATTCCAAGTAAGGAAGAATGGTAAAAAGTTCCAGCTGATGAAACGACATCCAAATAACGAAGAGAGCTGGCAGTAATACAACAGGTAAAACAGTGAATCTACAAAGCTCCTCTCTAGTTCTTCCACATGAAAAGTGTTGGATGAATGAATGTATAAATACACTTTAAACTGTTAAAACGTTTTTTTCCTCTATAAATGAATCTAATGCTGAAAGATACCCATGAAAGGACTACTATACAATCACCAGTAATTTTTAAGTGGCTCTTTTTTCTTCAAGGGTGAAATGACAAGATCACCCAGTCGGCCTCATCACAGCAGCTGGGTGATTTTAAAGGATCAAACACAAAGTCAAGAAGTCAACAAGCTGCGCGACAGAGACAGGCAGGTGCAAGATGGTGAAACAGCACAAGGACTAGGTGATAGGAGTAAATGTGTCTCATCCTCATCATAGTAACCTGCCACATTATTTGCTAGCCATTATTGAGGCCATCATCTTCGTTTTAATTTTATTCTTCGAATTAGGCATAATTCAGAGAGTAGGTGGAAACAGCAAATGTAACGATGTGTGTTTGTGTATATGACGAATAAAACTTGAAACACCAAATTAAGTTGAGGCATGAGAAATGGCATTCATTACGGGTCCAGTACTAATTTCACTCAAAACAGACGAGTCAGCGTATCTGCTTACATCCCGATTGCACAGCCCAGCCAAGGATGTATGATTGGGCTTTTCATGAAGGAAGAAATTTACGAATTAAAGTCACCGCTCGCATCGATTCTCGGTGACTAAAATTAAATAATCCAAAATGACTGAGCACAAAGTGCATGTAAGCAGCGGTGATTTAATCTGCTTCTGTCGCGTCGTGTCCTGATCGAATGAGCCATAGGCGGCCAGTTTGGCAAAATGAACCGATACAGGCAGGTTATTTCCCACCAGATACGGTTACATAAGGGTCGCTTCATCCTCCGGAGCAGATGAAAACAGGCGGCTGGCGTACTGATCCCCCGGCGCTACTCCGGTATCTGTTCCCCCATATAACTTAAAATAAATAAAAGTGCCTGCAGACCATAAACCCCACACTATATACCGTGTCTGTGTCCAAAATCCGGAGAAAGGAGTCATATAGCCATATCAAATGCTATATTTATTATTATTACGTAATGATAATAATGTTATTATATCACATTTCTATTCAAGCTTAATATTAACCCTCACATAGCGCATTAAACTGCCCATCTCATGACCGTGTTTGGTAATAGGCATGCATTTGCCAGATGAGTGAAGATAGGTTAATTCCGTTAGGATGACAGTGTGCTACATCTGTGCAATAAAGACTAAGGAGTAAAAAACAGGGTGCGTCTGTCAGGCAGGCGTGGGTACGGCGTCGGCTGGTTTGGTCTATTCCCCATCTTCGGGAGCAGCACACAGACCTGCACCTATCAGGCACGTACTGTACGGCTGAAAACACAGCGAAAACAGCTTTTATTAGCGCTCTGAGGTTTCTGGGTATAAATAATTCAGCTAATATCAAATGCATACGCTGTTTTGTTCAGCAGCACGGTACTGTATGGATATACGGTATAAGGAATTTTACGGGACTTGAACCTAAAGAGCTATACGGGATACACAACAATAATCAAGGAACAAGTAAACTCATTTCATCCATAAGAAACGGAAAACTATTTCAGTGTCACGGGTAGCGACCAAAACATTATTATCTGCAATAAATACATCACAGCATAGATGGATAAATCTTGTGGTTGTCATAAGCGGAGAGGTGCGGTTTCTCCGGGTTCACCATCCATCCCGCTTGAGACGCACATTCCTAATCCTGGTGCTTCATTTACAGTACGCGCGGAATTACCCCCCCACCCCATAAAAAGCCCTTTTCTGCTTGGCAACAACTCTCACTGCAGCCCACTTGCGTAAAACCCCGCGGACTTAAAAGCATCATCCTCTGTAGGTGTGCACACCGTTACCTGTGTGTCGCGGCCGAACGCACTGATGCAAGGTGTAATTAATTAATTAGCCAACCGGGAGGGACATCCACTCGCTAAGCGCCTGCATGCCGCTGTCTCCTGCATTGCAGCAGCGGCGCTGCCGCTCCGTTAATGCAAGCGGCTCCGCTTGTCACAGACAGGGACCCGCAGCCACATGCAGAAAATCGAGGACGCTAAGAAATAAATGCCCGAGGGCTGCCACAAACCTCTTCTCCGAGCCGCCCTGCAATGCTGCCGTGCACAGGACGCGCTGGCTGCAGCAGCTGCAGAGTTTCTCCGCTCCGTTACCCAGGCTTTCCCCCCTTACTCTCCCCCAACTTGAACGGGAAAACACACACACACACAAATGCTGACCGTGCAGCTGAGAATAAGGGTCCCCAGCTGCTCGATCCGACCGTCAGGTGACAGACAACCTTGTAACTACAGCAGAGATCCAGCTTATGCAATGAGAATTACAGCTCTAATCTCTCTCATGTTTGGACTCGGGAATTTAGCGAAAATCCCCCCTTTCCTCCTTATAGAATCCGGAGCTGGCTACTGGTCTTGGGAGATATGTAAGTCCGAGGAAAATAGTCACTCTCCACAGCTTTCTCTGGAACACCGGTAAACACTCACCACTCAGCAGCGCAATTATTGCTGCAAATATTGAGTGAATTATTAAATGGGGACTTAAACGGTATCTTTTAACAGTCCGCCTCTTATCTGCCTGGAACACAAACACTTCGGGTGGAGTTTATGTTGGCTCATTAAGTCTCTTTACTGCTCACAGTTGTATTTGGATTTCCAGTTCCATTCAGCTGTTGCACAGAGATCACAAAGAAGATAATTGTAGTGCAATTAAACTGCAGTAAAAGTAAAAACTGCGTTATTGAAAAGCCGTCTCATTATGCAGTGGCAAAGGAAATAACTCTTCGCATTGTATTGTGGGAAAAGAAAGAATTTGTTTTTTTAAGTGCTGTTGTTAAAGCCTGAGAGACAGACTACATGCTGTTGGTTGGAGTGAGTACTTCCATGTGGGGAAAGATCTAAAAAATAAAACTATTTAGTCTGAGTGTGAGGCAGGTACACCTGACTGTCCAATGGCAGAGCCTCCTGCTGGAATCCCTGACTGCACGTTCTACACCACTTGACTCTAGTTAGAGCTAAATTATAAACATCTAACCTCCTACTCTGAAAGTAAGCAGCTTCCCATGGGTCGCTGCCTCCCGAACTCGGCCCCATGGGCATTTTCGCGGGCCGTAGCCTCTGCTGTTTCTTTCCGGAGGGAAACCACATCCACGTTTTTGGGGGGTCGCTGCCTCACACTCTTCCTCAGGCCTCGTCTGGCTCAGTCAGGATTCCCCACCCGAGTAAAATTTAACCCAAAGTATGCTAAGAGTGCTCCCCTTGGCAATACCCTGACAGGGATAACAAGCGCAGTACTGATTCTACAGTAGTGTCACATAAATATCTGTATTGAACAGCAATGAAACACCATGACCACGGTTAAAACAAAGCTGCTTATGGCACTTCTAAATAAACAAATATGCTTTATTTGCCCAAGTACAGGTAAACTGGAATGCTTGTCTTTGCCAAACCCATGTTGCTCTCCACAGCTTGGGGGTCACAGCACAGGGTCAGCTGCCCCTGAGTTGGGGGTTAAGGGGTAAAGAACATGTGACTGTTCTGCCAAGGCCAGAGCTGAAATCGGTGATCTTCTGAGACTTTGCTTGCTGAGCCACCTTAAGATCCCCCTGTGGCGCCCTCCCTCCCCAGCCAAATCGGCTTGCTAGGTCAGCGCCCTCCCTCTCAGAAGATGGCACCCTGGGCGGCCTTCTTTGTTGCCTGATGGATTGACCGGCACTGTTGAGACCCATGAAACAGCATGTCGGAGAGGAGCAGGTTACCCACTAAGCTCGCATACGAAGCAAGTGGCAGAACACAGCCGGTAATGACCAGGTTATAGGCCACACTGACCCAGGGCTTTGTCGTGTTTTTCTTGGCAGAGCTGTGACGCCACATACCCCGCTTGAAATTAGCTGAACCACACAGAATTAGGAAGCTAACAGCACCAACAGGCCTATCGCTACTGTACTGGGCACTTTTAAAAACAACACAATGTCGTCTCCGAGTACAACGGAAGGCCACAGGAAATCACAACACACAACTGTCAGAAAACGCAGCGCGGCTATTCTTCTCCGTATTATTTGAGATATTGTCATGCTGCGTAAACCTGCTGTAGCTACTGAGGATGCCTGGATTACTATGCAGGAATAATGCTGACAGGTCCTGGCGACACAGGAGTACGGCTTTCCTCACTTATACATTTTTATTTCTCTTTTTTCACCTTTCCTGCATGAGCGCCATCAAAAGACGATAAAATTGCTCAGCCGTCTCCACACAACCCACGTCACGTTCCGCTCCTAACGGCAATGCTGAGTCTACGGTAATTTGACGGCTAATGGTTTGAAGTCTGCAGTATAGGCCCATGGAGACATGGGAATGATTTTATCCGTAGGAACTGGTGCTTGCAGTTTTTAAAATGAAGACCAAGCACACATTAAAAATCAGCAGCGCGCAAACATTGGTATTTAAAGTTTAAAACAAGTACGGCTCGAATGGCGGTTAAATTAAGAAATACTGCTGTGATCTGCATCATTGATGTCCTCCTCTGTCAAGGAAACTTCTGGAAAGGCAGAAGTCACAGCTAGTGTCAACTTTGTTTATTATGCTTTTTTATTCATATTAGTCCAACTTCAGAAGTATTCCGAGTGTGAAATCGAGCCCCGGGAAACGTGATCCTCCAACGGAGGCTTATAAACGATTGCTAACACCTGTGCAGGGAAAAGGCTGCCCCCGCTCCTGTTCCCCGGAAACCGCTCACTGCATCTGTTGCGTTTTGTGTCGATCCACGTGCGGCCCACACTGAACGTTTTCATGCTGGGCCTACTGATGCAACATACGACATGCTGATCAGAGGACATAGCACCGGTCTGGACCAATAGAGAACCCTTCTAATACCGGAACCCCCTGGAGGGGGAGGGAGGAGTACTGGGGCTGCTGAATGAGTAAACCAGACGCGTAAAAACATGCTTTAACAGCTCTTTAAGAGAGGAGAGGAAAGGGGACTTGTAATAATAGATGGAGGAGTGATCAGAGACAGAGGATTTGATCACAAGCGACCCTAACAGACACCCTGAGGAATAACAAGATAAAAAGCAACATTGAAGACACTGGAGAAAAGTGTTTTGCTGAAAGGAAACTTCCAGAAAATGGGGACAGAGGGACGCGGTTCACTGTCAGAGTCAGGCTGAATTGAGACTTGCTTCAGCCTGGACACATCGGATTTCTGGCCTCCAAATTATACTTATGAATCAAAACCCTGCAGCAGGAATAGCTGACCTTTTCACCCAAAGCAATACGACATATTTAGCTAAGCAAACTGTCCGATATTTCTCTAGAGCATTTCAGGTGTAAAAATCACACCAACACACTAACAAAATATAAACAGTTAGCTGCAGCCAACTTTGTATGAACCTGGTGAAAAAGCCAGTTGTATATGGTCATGTCCTAATTATTAGGGTGTGGCCTAATTGTTGGGGGTGTGGCCTCTTACACCTGCCAAGGTCACATGGCTGCCTCTGTCAGTAGCTACCCGGGTGTAGCAATAAGCAATGGGTGACAGACTAAATAAAGTGTGCGAGCGCCACCTGAGTGTCACCCAGACCCGCTCTGCCCCCGGCCTGCAGGATAATCTCTTAATCTCCGCGCTTGCAGTTTGACAGCACACACCTGGGGTGGCACTGGTGAATGATCTCCACACACATGCAGCGGCGGTACAAGGCAGCTGGCAGGCGGCAGCGGTTCGCGTCGTTATGGAGACGGACTATTCAGCCCTCACTGCGCGACATAAGCAGGAAGACAGCAGCAATCAACCGTAGCTTCCAGCAGCCTTCAGATACAGGATACTAACCCGACAACGCCGAAAATGAGTCAATCGCTACACGTAATTAACAGGAGCCCTTTTCAAGCGGGATCCATATCGCAGGCGAGGGAAGGAGAGCCCTTCAGTGCAAATAAGCAGCTTCCCTAGCATTTAGCGGGAGATACGCCGATTAGCGTGCAGCACAGGAGAGATCAGATGCCGGCTGCTGTCAGTCTGGCTGCTCTTTGCAGTCTAGATATCTCACCCACTTCCATATAGGGGGGCATCTTAGACTCGCCACTTTTCAAGTCGAATAAAACTGACGATCATCTGGGTGCACTGGAAGGCAAAAAGGCCCGATCGTCCTGGTTGGCCGGCGTTGTGAAGAGGAATCAGGGCAAAAGCAGTTTTTTCATTCTGTTTACCTTTCAGATACTTTGTCTGGTACAGACACAATCGCCCTCTTTCCTGACCCCTCCACTCCAATCCAACTCAAGTAAAGAAAGATAATCCATATTAAAGCTGTTGTTTATATGACAAAATCATATAAAGGACACTTAAGTTCATAAGGAAACGTTATGGCCTTTGAGTGAATTACACAGCTTGCGTCGATATTTGGGACCATTTATTTGTACAAAGTCAATCAATGGAACATGTGCTATTATGCAAAAACCCCTCACAGCTGCAGTGTGGACTTCCCACCCCCCAGTGTCAATCTGTTACATTTTAAAATCCCTTTTGAAAGGATCCTTTCCTGGAATAAAGAAAACTGAAGAGTAAATCAGTGTACATTCTTCTACCAGGAAACACTATGACCTGGTTGCTATGGAAATCATACAATGTCTGGAATCAGGCACGTACATGTGTGTGTGCATCAACATTTGTTGGGTACTACAGAGACACGTGCAGACGGCATGGGCTGGGTATGAAGTTGGCAAGTGATGCAGGCCAAAGACTCCCCACCCTGCCATCCAGCGCTCTCAAGCTACACCCACTCCCTGCACAAACTGGCACAGCATCACATTCTTGCCAGACTGGGACAGCTGGTAGTGGGTTAAGGCCCAGCAGTGGCCCAGAGCACCTGCTTCAAAGTGGGGGAGACGCCCAGGGGCGAGTTGCTGCCCCAATTCTCTCGGTAACATCGGCACACAAAAAAGCAGTGTTATCTGATAATTTTGCTCTAGGTTATTACTGCATACAAGCCTTGTCTGCTGTCTCAATTATGGAACCAATCTATTCATTTTTCAACTGGTTATCCAGCTCAGGGTCATGGGCGGGATGCCAGTCGATCACAGAGCACACACACACACTATGGAAACAGGACAGGTCAAGGGAAATCCGTGCAACATGGGGAAAACATGCAAATCAAACACCCAGAGCAGAGGTGGGATTTGAACCCATAACACTTGTGCAGCTCAATGAGCCACCAACATAAACCTTCCATCTTATTAAAATGGTGCAAAGTACTGTAAATGCGGAGCACACCTGAAAAAGTTTAAGAACATAAGAAATATACAAACGAGAGGAGGCCATTCGGCGCATCAAGCTCGCTTGGGGAGAACTTAACTAATAGCTCAGAGTTGTTAAAATCTTATCTAGCTGTGATTTAAAGGAAC
>JAODKE010000035.1:17707808-17727769 GCA_026779605.1 Mormyrus hasselquistii | reverse complement strand
TTGCCAATGCATATGTCTCTCTTGTTCCCCTCCCCTCCCTCGTGCGCTTTCGGGTCTACGAACCCCCCCCCCCCCCCCCCCCCAAGCAGCAGGAAGGTGCTGAGGAGGCTATACCAATGAACATTGAACTGCTGGGCAGCTTTCATAGCCTCATAACGTCGATGGAGCAGCTCCAATCTAGCTTTCTCCTCAACCCAAAGAAGTACAGTGATGGTGAGCTGGCCATCCCACCCCGGAGACTGCTCAACACACTCAGGTGAGTGCCTTCTGACTGTTGGAGATGTAGAGACCTTTATTTTTCACTAATGGTGATAAAGTTGGGGTGACCACGAGGATGTTTTAACCATGACATTTATTGTTTGGCCGCAGGCAGCTGAATCCCATGTATGAGGGATATTTGCAGCATGATGCGCAGGAAGTGCTGCGGTGCATACTAGGATACATCCAGGAGGCTTGTGAATCCATTCAAAAGGAGCATGACTTGGCAAGCCAGCCTCAGGACTTGAAAGCAGGTTGTCCTGGGGGTGAGATGGAAGAGGAGAGGCGTGCCATAACAGAGGAGACTTCAGATGCAGGTGAGGCATTGGTGAGCTGTGGGCAAGAAGGGAACGCAGAGAACCAGACCCCCAGGAAGAGGAAGAGTGACATAGAGGCAGGCAACGCCAAGAAGAAGTCAAAGTCCATCCAGGTGAAAAGTGAGACCGAGGAGCCATTACATTTCACCCGGTCCAAAAGGAAGACATCGGGTGACATCGGCACAGAACATACCCAGGACGGGATCGAGGGGGCCAGTGATCCGGAGACTACAACCGACGGCTCTTCCAAGGTGACCACAAGGAGACAGAAGCGACCCAGGCTGAGCTGGTTGAAGCCCTCAGGCAAGCAGCCCAGCATATTTTCCAAGTTCTGCCTCAGGGGCAGGATCAGCTCACACGTGGGAGCCAATACCAAGCAGGAGAAGGGAGACCCGTCCTTGCCAGAAAAGGACAAGGATGCTGGGGGTGAAGATGAGAAGCTTCGCTCCATGAAAATCAAATCTCAAAGCGAAGGTTAAATATGCTTGTTTCTCGGCTTGCGTAGATAATCATTAAGGGATTGTCGTAATGGCTAATGCGAGTCCGACGCTCATGTGCTGTTGGTGCTGCTCTCCCTTCACAGAAAACCGCTGCTTTGACCTGATGGAGCACTTGTTCCAGGGCCAGCTGGTCCTGCGCACTCGCTGCTTGGAGTGTGAGTGCTTCACTGAGCGGAGGGAGGATTTCCAGGACATCAGTGTTCCTGTACAGGAAGACGAGCCCTGCCGGCTTGAAGACGACTCTGAGAGTGAGCACCACCCCACCCCTTGATTCTGAAACCCACAACCAAGTGGGATTATCCTTTAGATGGAAAAGGGTTTATCCATCAACTGTATTAAAGTCTTGGTTTATGTTCTCAGTCTCCCCAGATCCCAAGCAGGAGTCAAAGACCCTGAAGTGGGCCCTGTCTCAGTTTGCTTCAGTGGAAAGGATAGTGGGTGAGGACAAGTACTTCTGTGAGACCTGCCATCATTATACTGAAGCGGAGAGGAGCCTCCTGTTCGACAAAACCCCAGAGGTTGTGACCATTCATCTCAAGTGTTTTGCTGCCAACAGTTCAGAGTAAGTCTTTAGAGGCACTTTTGAGCTTTCCTTAAAAGGATGTACATTGAAATGTGGAGGTATGCTGATTGGTCGTTTTTATGCTTGACAGGATAGACCCATACGCCGGGCTCTCTAAGGTGAACACCCCTCTCCACACCCCGCTCAGGCTGTCCCTGGAGGAGTGGTGCACACAGCCATCCAAGGAGCACTACGAGCTTTTCGCAGTAGTCATGCACAGCGGGGTCACAATCAGCAGCGGACACTATACCACTTACGTCAAGATGATGGACTTGAAGGACATGAAGGTGGAGCTAGATGAAGGTCCGAGGCCAGATTCCCCAAATGCGGTGGCCCCGGCCTACAGGGAGCGGGACTACGATGACGGTGAGGTGTCCTTCAGCCTCAGTGGGAAGGCAAATGTCACCACCGGCAAGATTAGTGCCAAGAAGCCCACCGATGGTGTAGGACTGCTGGGAGGTCAGAAGAGTGTCTCTAGCTTCGAGCTGGGCAGCAAGCAGGCTAACCCAGACAAGGCCAGTGGCGTCATGGCCGAGTGTACCAAAGAGGAACCCAGAAGTGCCCAGGGCCACCAAGCGGGGGTTAAGTGTGAGGATGAGAGCAGGGATACCCACACCGCAGCCTGTGAAGCAGGCGATGTGTCCATGGAGACCAGCAAAGACCTTGCCCAGCATAACCTAATAGGCTATGAGGGCAAGTGGATGCTGTTTGATGACTCAGAGGTCAGGCTTTTTGAGGAGAAGGACTTCCTTAATGGCTGTTCTCCAGAGACCTGCACAACGTCCACCCCTTATCTTCTGTTCTACAAAAAAGTCCAGGAGTGAATGTGTCTGTGGCTTGAGTATTTCAGCGTCGTATGTCTATAGCCGTGTAGCACATGTGACTGCATTTGTCACAAATCTGTCTTTCTGGACTATTTTTGTGGCAATTAAATTTTTGTTTTTGTTCCTCACAGCACCTTGGCACTTATAGTGCCTTTTATTAATCTACTTCAGTTAATTTCTACTGTAAGAATGCATTTGAAGTTCTTGGGTATCACTGTTTGGTACCAACCTTTCTATGCGTTCTATATGATCTTTGCTTTATAGTAAGATTGCATGTATTTCCAGTGGTATAATGAGGTGTTTCTTCCAATGCGATGCATTGTATATATTCACTGCCCCCATTCTGCCTTAGACTGAGGATCCAAATGCTGACAGTCTTTTTAAAAAGCTTTTCCATTTTTGTGGAATGCCGAATAGAGCATAGCTTTCGTTAATGAAATAATGTTTAGTTATGGTGTATTTTTAGAAGCGTAGACTTAAGTTCTACCACCAGGGGCAGTGGTGGGATTTGACAGCACTCATCTGTTTCAAGAGCTGCATGATGAACATGTGCTTCCGGTACTACCATATTTAGACTGTACCACAGTTCATAATTTGGATAAACTGCTCAGTTCAAGGTAGCTAGTTCTGTGGCCTGTCACCTGAAGCTTCCCATAAGTGATTTTGTCAAACCTACAGTTCAGTCTAGGCTGACAGCTGTGGTGACATTCAGAAATGTACAACATGTTCATACCAGCTGTAAAGCCACAGTAGCAGATTCTCTTTGAATATTAGAGCTGATTTATATTTTTATAGCCATGTAAATGTGCCAATGTAAGATTAAAAGCAAATAAGCTAGTCTTCTGTAATGTACTTTGTACAGTGGCTGTCAACATGTTTTTATTCTATGCAAACATGTTTGGGCTTATCATTATAGTCCCATTACTGTAGAAAGTGAAGTATAGACTGATGCCACTCTTCTTCCTGGAACCGGAATTTGATGAACAGGGAAGCAACATGAAAGCAAGTTTGACTTTACTGGCTGCAGTCTAATGCCAGCTGCCATTGAAACAACCAGCACACATGAATCATTCATGTTAGATTTATACCTTGACTCAAACTCAAATGGTGAATTAGCTCATCCTCTGTCTTCAGGATGATCATGCTGAGGGCTGGCTGATCACTGACGTCGCTCCATTTTAACTACCTTTTTGATGGTTTATCTCCAGCCCTGGCGATCTGTTGGCTACCCATGTGACCCAATGTGTATTATAATGTAGCATATACTGGATCTTATTTTCCTTTGTCTCAGGAAGCAGGGCACATAGATTAATAAAAACTAACCTGAAGCTGAATTCCAGTGGTCCTCATTTGATCAATATGCATAAGAATGCTGACTTGCTTTGGGTTCATGTGTATATACAAGAACCAGACTCAGGGCATCACCGTTGCTACAGTGTGGAATTCTTATCAGTTACTCTTTCTGAAAGCCTCATTAATGAAGCAGAAGTAGACATTAAAATATTTATTTATTAAAATATTTAAACAAAAACCTACATAAAACTATTTTTGGAGGACACGTTTAAAACATTTTTCCCTAACAAATGCAAAACTTAAAAAGATAAAGCAATACTTTTTGATAAATAGTGGTACATTTTTTGCTTGTCTTCAAATTAAATAAAGTTTCAGCTTGTTCAATGTCTAGGAAAAATGCATTGGAAGAGTAAAAAAAAAAAAAAAGTGCACAAAAATTGGAATCCATATCGGACGTACTTTGCAGTAAGATCAGCTTTAGCATGATCGCGTAACAGATCTGTAAACTAATAAGAAACTGGAATGACGTACCAAACTCATATCACTTCAGCTCGTCTCTTACTGACATGAACACTGGTTACCAAAGACTGATATTTACACATGAATAAATAAGACCTTGTTTCTTCTTAATCTTCAAATGTCCAACTTGCGAAGACTCATTCTACTGAAGGAATCTCTGCAAAAGAAGATTGGTAAAAAAGCATTACAATTGTGGTATTGAAGGTGTAATCCCATGAGATTTATATGCACAAAACGGTGGAAACTACCTTATCAAGTAGTCCTTTTGCTGCGTGTTATGTAAAACAACCATAATTAATAGCATTTCTGCAGATTAATTCAACTGAGATGATACAATAAAAAATATGGCACAAAAAAGGAAGGCAAAGTATATTCTATGGTTTTCCAGTATAATTAAACAATAATTATCCCCTTAGCTGGTGTAGCACAGTCACATGCTAACAGTCTCTCGCTAATACCATTTAATTCTGACTCCATTTGATCCATTAGAAATTCAGTAGTGACTGAACGTGAGTCAGCGCAGCTGCAGTGTGCTGTAATGGGAAGGAGGCCTATCACCACACCTGTGGGAGTTGACCTGCAGGATGGGCTTGTAGAGTTGGGGAATCTTTCTGTTGATAAGGGGTTGGAGGGCCTCCTTTAGCCGGTGGTAGTTTCTTTCCAGCTCACGCTGGTACTCCTTCTGGTCAGGACCAATCAGGCTCTTGTTTTTGCGCAAGGCGTCTTCACACCTGAGGAGGTGGTGCTTAGGTTTAAGACATCTCTGCCATGTACGCTTTGATTTTACTCTATTACGTATTCACTATTCCTTTACTTAGCAAGCTCCTTTTTCTCACCTTTTTGTGAAGTCTTTGAAACACAGTCGTAGTTTATTATGGTGTCTATAGAGCTTGGGGTCACTAGGAATTTCAGAGAGGAAGACCTGAGCAACTTCAAGAGGTCCCTGTACAAATTAAAATACAAATCAGATTCAAGCTCTTGGGCCCAATTCCAGAATTTCACCCATGCCTTTATACATGACAGTTTTTTCTCAACCTTTCTTGCACCGCAACCCAATTTTCATTATTGCTAGTTCAGTCACAACCTTGTATCAAGTATAGGTCTAAATTAACGCTATGATCAGCACGCAGTGCACTCTGCCAATCAATCGCACGAATCTGATTGAATGTGCCAGTGAATCTTAATTAAACAGCTGTGGTTTGGCTTCTTGGACTGGTTGAGTGTTCACTAGTTTTGCACTAAGCATTTGCAGAACCAACACCAGTTTGTACAGGTTAATTCTAGGATTGGGGCTGGGAAATCTCATAAAGCCATCCTGTAAGATGATACATAACCAGCCTGGAAGGTCTGGCCATCAAAGGGTGTGTGGAGATTAGAAACCTTGCTCTGCTGCTCACCTGGTTGACAGTCGTACCGACAGAACCCTGTAGCACCATCTGAAGCATTTTGGCATCGGCGGGGTCCTGGTGTGTGGCAAAGGCCAGCTCCTGTGTTTTCTTTTGCATGTCTTCAATGGCCACTTCAATTGGCATGGAGATGATCTGTGTGGAAGGGACTAAGGCTTAGATGCAATCAAAGTGCCCGATGGCGTGATTGCCAAACCAGCAGGAGCTACACAGACTGTTCTGAATAAAAGGCTTATCCTGTACCGATGCCATTTTTATAGTTCTTTTAAAGATATAAGTATGGCTGCCACTAACGACTTTAATTAGATTAATTAAATGAATCGATTAATAGATAATCTATCAACTATTTTATTAGTTGGTTGATTATTTTAAATTCATGTTTTTCCAAAAAATCAGACTGACTTTTTCATTCAAGTTAATTTTATTATGAAAACAACAAACTATATCACTGTAGGGCTTTAGATAATGGACGCAAACTTTGACACTATACCAATGTTTACTTAGACCCACAATTTGATAAGCAGATTAGTACTATGCCTAAAATATTAATGAGGCATATTGTGACACCCAAAAGTTGATAATCCGTATTAATTTGGCGTGTCTTCATGCTTATTAAATTCGGTTAGCGGAGCACGCTGCATGCTACCGTTTTGGTAAATCATGGAAGCGATAAGCACTGAAGCGGCGGTGAAGAAAGGGGCAGCTTAGCAAACACAGCATCTTTTAAAAGAGGAGATATTGTGGATAAACAAGGTAAACAGACATTAGTGATATGATGGTACTTTTTGCAGTTTAAGGTTTGACACTTCTTTTGGTAAACAGTTTTTTATTTCAATTAAAATACGGTTTTAAAATTTATTTCTATTTTTATTTCCGTTTTAGTTTACAATAACACTGGTCCCAACGTGCACAAACACACACCGGCACCATTAATCAATGTAGAATAAGACCAGATTTTAGCCTATTATTCAATGGAAATTCTAAGGTAGCAGGCAGATGCTTTTATGGCTTTAATAATAAGCATATTTAGCAGCCATAAGTATTATGGTATATTAAACATTAAGGATATTAAAAAGCAGACCATACTAATGACAATTTAATAGACATGAACTGACAACACTTAAGGCAGTTTGGTCTATTCTGGCAGCCCATCATCCAGAACAGCAGCTTTGTGTTCTCTCTTCAGGGGCTCATGCATAGTACTAATGCCATTGTGGTATGCCATCGAACTCTGCACGATTTACAAACAAAAAATCTTTTCGTTTTATGATAATTTACACTACTCCAATAATTATCTAGTGATCCTGAAGGAAAACATACATTATAATGAATTTAAGCATTTTAAAAATCAAAAATGTAATTTCATGAAAATAAAAAAACAGCATGTCGATTTAAGATATTGACATTGACTTTTCAGCAGTAAAAGGACAGTAAACATCCCAACTTAATGCAACACTATCTACTGCAATGCTGATTGTTTCCACTCTTTAGGTTCTCGCTAGAAGCAGTGTTGTACAAAATTTCAATGGTTCAGGAAGAGTTTACGTTGGTTACTGACATCTATGCAGGAGAGACAGGAATAGCAGGGAGCCTCACCTCCTCCTTGTGGATGATGTTGATGCGGGTCTTGATGTAGGGGAAGGCATGCGAGGTGGTGAGAATGGTCTTGCGCTTGAACTGCTCGTGCAAATCGCCGTGTGCCCGGCCGTCCAGCGTGAAGGGGGTGCAGTACACGAAACGCCGCAGGTTGTAGTTCTTGTCGAAATACGTGATGCGGTCCTTCATTTCGTATGTGTCAAAGTAAGGCTCGACATAGGTGATCTGTATAAAGGCCTAGACCACAAATGCAAAAGCTATCTGATACGACTGATCAAACACCGACTCTCTTACTTTGTACTTGAAGAATACAAATGCATTGTCTTTGGATGCATGAATTCTTTACTTCAACACGGCAAGAGGAAGCATCTCTAGAATGAAAATCATCCATCAAAACTGATATTTGAAATTAATCTTAGAAAAAGGACACAGACCTACCCAGGTAATTATTTGTTGTGTTTTAAATGGTTGCATTTCCTGACCTGCTCCTTTACCTTATTTGGGTCCAGCTTGCACTTGTCCACGGGATTGGAATCTTTGATCACCTCTACCTGATCTTCCCCAAACCTTTCCCCATAAAATGCCTGAGAAGAAAGTGAGTCTACTTCAGTTTTGGCTACAAGCCGCCATGAACCCCAGGAAAGTCGAGCTAATGGCTCTGTGGTTCTTTACCTCTAGCCTGTGCGAAATCTCCGCCAGCTTCGTGATCGCTGGCTCCTTGTACACAAATTCTTGCTCATCCAAATCTCCAAATTTGGATCCATAAAATCCGACTCGGAAGTATGTGCCAAACATACGCTTTCCATCCTAAAGAAAGGGGGGGGGGGGGGGGGGGGATGAAAGCTACGGCTATATTAAATTTTACAAAAAGCAACTAAGGATTTAAAGATAAAAAAAAAAAAATACTTAAATGACAGATAAATGGCATTAATGAAAGGAAAAAAAAAAGCTGATATCACGAAGCAAAAGGTCGTGTATAAACAGGACTAAATGTGAACAGCAAATGTGAAAACGTTCACGCTGATAAACAGCCAGACAGCTGTCCAGTGCAAAGGACAGTTTATACATTTAGCAAGGCCTGTCACATAGATACTGGGACATTGCGTAACCCGACAGAGGAAACCACCTGAAATGATATTCTACTGTGGCTCTTTGTGTTTGACAGCCCGATAAAACTCTGCGGGACCTCGATGCCAACAAAGCTGACACAGGATAATTCAAATCCTCGCAGAAACAGTCACGCCTGACCGAATGCTACAGGGATTGAGCACTAGCTGGCAAAAGGGGCCCCTGCAGGACGTGAACCCTGCCAAGTGCTACATAAGCAAAGGGCTGGAGCAGAACGCGGTCAAAGTCGGACCTTTCATTCATCTGTCTCCTGGTTACACAACCGTGCTAAAAGCAGGCTTCATTAAACAAAGTGATCTGCAACTGTTTACCTCTGAGATTTCATGACGCAAAAAAAAACTCCAGGCCAGGTATGTGCAGGGGTGGGGGAGGGGGCGTTTTGCCCAAATTATTCAATACGAAGTTGCACATGAGCTCTACAGGTACCGTGTGCCCCTTTTTTAACCTTTTTGAGGGGCACGTACTCAAAGCCAAGAAAATGAAATTAACTTCATTTGGCTACAAGCTGTATAATTTCACCTAGTTACTGCAGTAAAACTGTGTACAAGGGCGGGGCCATAAAGGCTATGGCCCAAGCTTAAAGCTGATTGGCCCCCAGAGTGCCCTCTCTTCCTATCACTCACTGATTCAAAACAAATCATTGTTTGGCCCCTCTGTACAGATCATGTCCCCTTTTATAGCCCCCACCTTAAAAACCCCTAGAATAACTCCCGCCTGCAGTAGGAAACTTGCCTGGTTAGTAAGAAGAATCTACAGGGGCTACGATTGTTGAAAGAGGAGTCAGTACGAGAGTATAACAGACAGAAGTGCGGATTACTAATGGGTACAAAGGCCTCCTTTTAAGACACACCACCACAATGTTTTGGGCAAGGAGGGCAGGAAATAAAACTCAATTTACTCTACTGAAAGGGGGAGAAAATGAGATGTTAAAGCCTCAACATTCTCAGATAAAAGGGTAAGAATTTGTACCTTTGCTGTATCCTTGTAATTGTACCCTTTAAGGTACAGAAATAGACTCTGAGGAACATCCCAATGGTACAAACAGCATTAAAGTACCATCAGTTCCTCAGAGTCCATTCCTGTACCTTAAGAGGCACAACCAGCAACCTACAACAAGGGGTACAATTGGCAGACCCTTGAGGGTACAGCCCCAGTGACAAGCAAAGGCACAAATGGATACCCTTTTTTCTTGGAGTGAAGAGAAAAGACCATGCAAGCCAATGGGAGGCAGCCCGACACGGAGGTCCGCAGAGAGAGCAGGAGTGGCATGAAACAGGCGTGCCAAGTCAGGGCAACCGAAGAGTATAGTGGGGCCGGGTCAGGCCAAAGCAGAACAACCAGGGCTAAAAAATCACAGGCATGTGACTACTAATCCACGACAGGGGAGGGGGGCAAGGAATCTGACCTCTCTTAGGGTTTTTTAAGTTCATTTGGGAGTCATACTGGTTTGGCTCTGTCCCTCTGCATTCAGTTCCCCATTAAGTAAGAAAGAGAGGAAAAAAAAACCCTGAAAACTAGGAACTTACCACAACACACAATAATTAAAGTGGGAAGGAGGGGGATCAGCAACCAGGGAAAACAAAGGGAGAAAACAGAACATTTTAATCAGGTCCAGGAACATCCAAAAGAACACAAAATTAAAATTCACAAAGATCAGCACCTACAGTGAAAAAAAGCAATAAAATTATCATAGAAAACAAAATGAAAGAGACCGACACAAAACTGAAGATCTAAACCATGCAGAGAAGGTGTGACGAGAGGATGGTTCAGGCGGAGAGTGAGGAGCAAAGGCTGGAATGAGATCCCCTCAACCAAGCTACACCTGAAGAATACACTCAGGGCACAGTGATGCTGAGGGACTGGTGCTTTGGAGGGTGGGGTGATCAGTCCATTTCATGCAGTAAAACACATATTAACGCACAACACAGACAAACCAGGGGTCGATTTAGTCAAAGAAAATAAAATTATTTAGAGACACCTGTACATCAAAAAAAAAATTGAACCTCCACCCAAAGCTCAAATGCCAAATTCCAATTAGTTTATTAGTTTGTTTTTTCAGACGCTGCTGACGTTCACAACATTTTTCCTCTCCACTCGCGTGTACGGAGGCACGGGAGACAGGAGACTGGCGGGAAACGCACTTGAGGCACTTAAATCGAACCCTGTGGTTGAGAAGATGAAATGCGCAGTGACAGGAAATGTCAGATGGCAGCGATGACGGGAGAGGGGACGGGGGAGGGGGGTGGCATTCATGAAAGGCTCTCTGTTAGTGTGGCACACTCCAGATCCCATGCACTGCCTCGCTCTTGGGGGCTGCTTCGCGTTTCAGAGGGAAAAAACTGTTGTTCATTCGTGCCAACAGCCCCGTCGGATGGACGGTGGAACTCGGAGGTTAATGGGACCGTGTTCACGGTGGAGAGTGACAGGGCACCCGCAGCTAGCACACATGGGCAGGCGGGCGGCCGGGAACGTAAGGAGACCTACCTCCCAGCCTGTGCTCTGTGTGACAAAACAAAACAAAAAAAATACAGGACAAATAAACACATTTCCCATTACAGCAAGGAAAAGTGAAGAGAACTGCGTTCTTTAAGTGTGCATGTGTATGGAAGAGGTGCATGATCAATGGCTGACCCTGCACTCACACCCCAAGCTTCACTCTCACCTGTATGTGTGTCTTAAAAGGAGAGTAAAATGGGATATGCAAAAAGAAGCATTCCAGTTCACACCCAATTTATCTTCATTTACTAGTTCTACACTAAATCACTAATTATACACACGACGGAATTGCTAGGCAATTTTCATTGTTTTCATCTTGCGGTGAAGGCATAAGTAGAAACACAAACCATGTTTCTATAAGTCAGAGAAGTAAAACTGCAAAATACTGCAGATATATATGTCTCAGAAGAGGCTGAGAGACGCGGTGACATTTAAGAAGTGTCAGTCTTTAGCTGAGCTCTGCTGATGCAAGCCAACGTGTGTGTGTGTGTGTGTGCACCTGCACCCTGATGCCATCTTACTTTGCATGATGCAACCTTTCTGCAAGGAAACCTGTGGTTGTTAAGGGGAGGTTGAAATGCTTTGGGGGAAACCATTTCATGATCATACTATGAGCCTTGAGCGGTTCTTGTAAATGGATTTATAAAATCACCAAAATATTTACCTGATGCACGATTTTGCCAAAAGCTTCCTGCAGTTTACCATGTATGGTGGCTAGCTTCTTGGCATCCCGGTTGGCCTCGTGGATCGGGATGAGGACCTTGTACACCTCATTAACTGCCTCGTACATTCCTGCCTGCAGGGGGAGCCATAGTCCATGATAATACTAGAACATCCAGGGAGCCCCAGTGCCCCGAGCAACCTGCCGGACTCTCACCATGGAGAAGGAGGCCGCTGCCTGCTCCAGCAGACCCACAAGTCCGATTTCTGTGAAGTACTTCCCTGAGCAGATGCCCTCCTCATCGGGGGACACCACGTCGTCAGAGACGGCAGACTCTTCCAGCACATTTGATGAGATATTCTGAGATATAGCGGCCACTCATTAATATATGATGGGATTTTTAAAATTTGAATTCATGGTTGTTGAGCTAGGTGTCAGTTGTAATTTATCAAAGAGAGGGTTAATTTCCCACAATTTCCCCAAAAATTACCTAGTAAAACACCAGAGGCATTCTGCAGTAGTACTGTTCAGTGTCCCTCTTACCTGGAAGGTGACACAGCCAACAGGAAGGTACTTTCGGTCCTCGAGCATGCTGAGGTATTCGGCCACCAGGGCGGCGCTGTGGACCAGGCACTGGGCAGCCTCTGCGTGGTTGTTCCTCTCAGAGTGCTTCCCTGCCATGTTCTGTAGCCATGTCAAGCGCAGGTCTGGGGAGGTCTGGTAACCCTTGGCAATCCTACAGGGAATGAGATGCTCTGATATTCTACAAGCCCTCTTCTTCCGCTACCTTTGGTAGAAATCAAGTACCATGGCGACCTTCAAGGAGCCAGTGCTGTCCAATTTAAAGGTTGCATTTTGCATTTCAAAAGCAACAAGTTGTATATCCATCAAAACTCCTCACACAAAGGGGTCCATCTTAACATGTGGTTTCTCTAATTTCTACCACTTGTGCGTTTCTCTCCACCAGAAAGCACCACTACCTGTACATGAGGTCAATGAGCATTTCTGGGTCTTCCTGGTGTTCTTTCATCTTTACTGTGTCAGAGAGGATCATATGGAGGTTGAACACAAGATCTTGGACCTGAAAATGCAGCAGACAGGACCACAAATGTCACTGGATTTCCTAGTGTGTCATTTTATTGATTTCTCAAAATTCAAGAGCTTACAAAGTTCTGCCACCTTGCTGCTGCTGGACATAATCCAATAATTCTATTTATGGCTCACATGCAAGAAATTATTGACTGTCCTTGCCCTGCAGCTAATTCCTCTTTGAAACTGTCTAAGAATTATTGAACAGAACAGTTCATTTGTACATGCCAGGTAAAAAGAACAAAATATAACAAAATATTCAAACCTGATCAGGAAATGTGGTCTCCCTCAGTTCCAGATCTTCTTCTGCATAGGTAAGAATGGTCTTTAGGGAACGCCGAAGAAATTCTTCGTTGAAATTTTGGGAGGTCCCCACCAGTGAAGATAGGGACATGGTCACCTGCATCTTCACCCTTGCGAAGTTCTACAAAGGAATGATTGACGAGTGGAGATATACTGAAAGGTGCTGAGGTAATACCAATAATGAGGACTACTCCAATGTTCAAGACCCTGACCCTCAAGGTCGGGACAGAGTCATCTTTTACTGCGATGGACCTGGACTCACATTTCCGATCTCAAAGTTCTGCCTCATGAGCAGGTAGAGGGAGGCACTGGCGTGAGCGCGGATGGTGCTGATGCTGCTGCTGCAGTTCCTCAGGAGCCGCAGGCAGAGATCAGCACACTGCTCCGTCTCCTCCTCAAACAGCAACTCTGGGAACTGGCAGGCACGCCGGCAGGCGGACAAAGACAGAGCGACGGACCGAATCAGTGCCACAGTCGCAGGTCAGCATCCCACAGGTCAGATTCTCACGGCGTCAATGATGATCCACATGAACCTCAACCAGACATAACATCACCACCGCCAACCTGGCCTTCAAGACATCCTCGGCACAGGTAATGCAGCGGCACCCCATTCATTTCCCGAACAAAGTCACAAACCGAAACTGAAGGGTTTAAGAATCGGGATGGAAAAGGAACAAGCAAAACATTCAAGCCAAAATGAAAAACTAACGGGGGGAAAAAAAAAACAAGAAATGAGACAAAGTTAAAGAGGGACACTATGCGGTCACCTTGGAGACGAGGGCTCTTTGCGTGGCGAAGCAGTGCTGCAGATAGAGTGCGCTCTGGTTGCATGCCATACTGTGCAGGAGGACCTTCAGGACCCCTCCCAGAATGCTCTCCTTTGACTCGGTGACTGACACAGTCTACAGGGAAGTACAGGAGGCAAGCAGATGCATAACAGCTGCTGTCAAAATGGCATACCACAGGCATCCAGTGTCCAGGACAGTCCTCGTCAGACTATTAACACTCTAAAATCTTGAAATATCTCTGACTATTATGCTGTTATACAGGAGAATTTGTGCAGTTGCCTCAGATTTAACTCAATAAGTTTAACTTGTCAGGGTGGTATTACAGACGCTCCTTGGGTTACAATGGTCCCTGTTACAATATTTCAACTTTACGATGGGTATTCCAATTCCATTCTGTTTATCACTTTCAGCACAGTATTTAAAAAATTACATGAGATATTCAACACTATTATAAAATAGGCTTTGTGTTAATAATTTT
Organism: Mormyrus hasselquistii; assembly: GCA_026779605.1. Lineage (NCBI taxonomy): Eukaryota > Metazoa > Chordata > Actinopteri > Osteoglossiformes > Mormyridae > Mormyrus > Mormyrus hasselquistii. The sequence continues at coordinate 17,713,551 of JAODKE010000035.1, read as the reverse complement.
GCCCATAAATGCAAGCGTTCTAAGCATGTTTACGGTAGGCTAGGCTAGGCTATGAAGTTTGTTAGGTTAGTTGTACAGTATTAAAATGCATTTGTGCCTTAAGATATTTTTGCCTTATGACAGGTTTGTCGGAGCACAACCCCATCATGACCAGGCTATACTTGCCAAATATCTGACAAAAGTAAGTTCTCATCCACTTGTAGCTGGACGCAAACAGGCAAACACCGTGGTTTCCTCCCGGATCATACCTGCACGATGATCTCTAGAGTGTCCAGAATGATCAAATTGGCCTCGGTTGCCAGATTTCCATCAATCAGTGCTTCGTGCTCCAGCTCCGCCCTGGTTCTGCCACAGAGAGAATTATAGTCAACCAGGCAGCTGGTGCAGCAGCAGGATGCACTGAGGGGTCACGCTGCCTTAAAGCGGGATTTGGGTGGAGGGGGCTCAAACATCTTGAAGCGCTCAGATTAGCGCACTACACTGCTAGCTATCAGGGGGTCCTAGTTTGGTTCCCCCCTCTTCCCCGAGTAACGGGCAGTCCTTAAACCTACGCAACACAGTTCACAGGAGGCCCCATATCAGGCACCCCATCCACTTGTAGTTAAGAAATGTGGAGGAGGGGGGGTGGTAGAAGGTATTGGCCAGAGAGAAGGGTGGGTGGGGACACATACAAACAAAAATGACTGCCACATGCCTGCTTTGGACACCCCCTTGGTCATGCACGCACCCCACAGAGGGACTTAATGTTTAACAGGGGGCAGGAAAGACAGAACCAGCCCAGGATTCTGCAACCACTCAAAAGGGAAGATGGGATTCCCCAGAGGCCATGCTCTGACCACGCCAAATCAGGGCCACGTGCATTCGGCGAAACCAGCCTGACGCTTGCTTTGACCCGTAACGGAAGTCCGTGACCACTTTACACAGTTACATGGCATCAAGTTAGAAGGTAGCCATGAACAAAACTGTCACTCAGCTTGTTCACGGTGTACAGTAGATTAACTGTTACTGTCTTAACACTGTCAGACCTGGACAGAAGCACAACTCACCACAACACAAGAAGGGTTACCAAAGGACCCCCCACCCCCACCCAAAAAAGCAGGCGCCATTTTTAAAAATTGGTTAAATGCACAGCGTTAAACTAAAAGGAAATAAAAACAACAAAAGCACCATTAATGAAGGGGAAGCAGGCGGTAAACAGAAGCAGCACACTGGGTTTACAGTACCTGACCGCTTTCTGGCTCCTAAAACACACAGCACACGAGGAAACACACGAAGGAAGGGAGTCAATGCACACGCGTGTACCGTAAATCACCTGAAACAGCAGCAGAGGACCCTGCCCACCCCCCCCCCCCCCCGCACCAACTCCCAATGAAAACCCAGATGGCTGATGATGGACAGAGGAGGAGTAGCACTGATAATGGATGCCAATACAGAACAGGCGGATGATTCAGTGCCACAACTTCAGTCATCAGACTACCAAGATCAATGAGGCTGGACGGCTGGAGACCCGATTTACTGAGGCCCTCAGGACCCACAGACCATTCCATGCCTCAAACGAGGCGAGATCACCGCTTATATGAAGAGTTGTGCACACATTCCCTGATGCGGAGTTTAGAACCAAGATGGTGTAGTCAAGATATTAAAAAAGGATCAACAGCTCATTTAACTCTTCAGTGATCTTTGAATATGAAATACTGCCATTTCTGAGTCGGGGAGCAAAAATTAGCTGGAGTGACAGAAGTGTAATGCCAAAGCTTTATAAAATAAAAGTCACTAATTAAGACTGCATTCCATCAAACTGACAAAGGGAAAGACAAGATGACCTTCACAGCTATTGACCTGGCATGCTTTTTGCAGATGCAGCAAGAGTGACAGTTTTCATCATAAGAATGGTGTAAAGGCAGTACGGCCAGTCTTTAGTAAGTCTCAAAGGGTCTTAGGGCCCCGCATATTAAGATGTGAGCCCGCAACATCTTCATCGCAGATTGCCCCAACAGGTTCAGTGAGAAATCAGATTGAATACATAACAGGAGTGTTGAAACACTGAAGTGTTGTCCCAGATGTTGAGCATGACCTGCCAGGTTACTATTTAACTGAGGAAGTCAACAGCGTGGTCTTGCGTAACCAGGAGGGAAAAACCAGTCACAAAAGAAGCCCTTGTGCTGTGTTAGCCAGCGGGAAAAGTAAGAGAACCGTACTTGTCCATCTTCTCGCTGTTCTGCCGCCAGTGGGTCATGTCCTTCCTCCAGCGCAGGTTCTCCTGGCTCCCAAAGGCACTCCCAGAGGGACTCCTCTCTGTACGAGAACAGACAGGCCATTGAAGGACTAGCAAACCCGAACACATGCACTGTGAAATTGGGTCTACCAAGCTCATATCCCATCCAACACGGTACCCACCAAGTTGCCCCCGGCTACGTCGGACCATCTCTTGCCGGGCCCCGATGCTGCCCAGGATGGCCTCCTCCAGTTTGGCCTTCATGTCTTTGGACTTCTTGAAGGTCAGGCTGTTCATCCTTTCAAAAGCTTTCTTCCCCTACGTGGTAGGACATCCACAGACATTCATGATGTGTGGGTAGCTCCACGTCTCGCCTGCAGCCTGGAGTCGCAGAGCATGGGGGCCTACCTTGTACTCAAAACAGGAGACGCAGAGATAGAGCAAGTCCAGGAGTCGGTTGAGCTGCGAGACAGATAGGTCTGTGAACCACTTCTGAAGGACCATCTCATCGGCATTCTTGAGGACCCAAAGCAGGCAGATGAGCAGACTACGGCTGGACTCGGCAGAGAAGGAGCCATGCTGACGAGTGTTCTGGGGATAAGGGTGGGTGGAGGTTACACTTTTCACGAGGTGGACAATGCTGGAGAACATCTCGAACATCCACAGTAGTCTATACAGTCTGGGTGACTAGCCATTATGATGGATGAGCAGTCGTCAATTGAAGATAGACACAAAAAGTGTCAAATGGAAGTAAAATATGAAAAATAGCGAATTTGATCATCGGGAAGTTAATGAGACGAAGCTACAGTGTCAGCCATTACCTGTGGGTTCAGTAGAAAGCTGCTGGGCCGAGACATCTGGGGCACCGGCGTCCCGGCGATGGCCATAGCTACAGTTTGGCTGATCATGCTGTTTGCCTCAGTCTCATGGTCATCAACCCCAGTGGTGCCAGGACGTCCCCATTGATTGTGAGACTCTAAAAAAGGTAAACAGCCTGAGTGAATACTACTAGTTCATTGTTGCCAGCAGGCCACGTCAAACTGTTTACTGCAAGCACAGTATTTGCTCAGCAAAAGAGAGTATTACCCGTGAAGTCGTGAAGCTGGGGCAAGGTTTCCATGACAATGCCTATGAGTGGCAGATAGAGCATGGCTACCCGGGCCTTGACTTCAGCATCTGCATATCGGGGGTCTGAGTCATGGCTGGACAACAGGTTGTGCACCACGCTGATGACCTTCTTGTGCAAACCAAACATCCTACACAATAATAGCAGGACACAGGGTCAAAGACAGATATTTGGGTCTAAAGTGGCCCCAAACAAAAGCAGTACAACTAGTAACACTGGAGGTCACTGGGCAGAAACAATTAAAAAACACATACACACACAGAGCTTGTTTGGAGTTGGACTGAGTATCATCCTGGATGGATGCATTGGTGAGCAAATAGATGGTTGACATGGACACATGCCAATGTACTGACCCATCTGCCTCCGGGTCAAGAATGACCGCCAGCTCAGAGAGTACCAGCCCCGCGAGGTAGTGTTGTTCCCGAAATGGCACAGACAGCTCAAACATATTGGCAATCTTCTGGTCCTGGACATGGGTGGAGAACCCAGAACTCTGCAAAAACAAAGACCACCACACAAACTCAAACAAGCTCAAGAATGCTTGAGAGTAACAGTATAAACCCCATCAGACACACTGCAGGAGTAATGCTCCACAGGTCAGACATCGCGTGGATTTGATACGATGGGTATGTTCAGCAAGAGGAACCCCACCTGCGACGTGGCGGAGGAGACGGAGGGGGATGGTGAGGCAGGGGGCGTGAGGAGGCTGCAGGGCAGGTTGAGAGTCACATAGTGCTCATGACTACTGACGATTCGCAAGAAGTCCAGCCGGAGGGACTCCAGCGTAGGGTTTTGTAGGGCATATAGCTTCATGGAGACCTGTGGTAATGGTGCATAAAGTCAGAAAACATGCAAGGAACATGCTCAGGGCTCGAAAGGGACCCTCTGATCCTCCTACCTGCTTCCAGTAGGTCTTGATGAGGCAGAACACAAAGCCTCTATCCATGACAGAAAGTAGGTCATTGAGGAAGAACGCTAAGCTGTTGTTCAATCGCTCTACCAGCTCCAGGTCCTAAAGGGAGATGAGGTCAAAGGTCACATAACAAACATATGAGCTATCTCCAAAAATGAAGTCCTAGTGTAACCCACCTCACTCACCTTTTGGAACCTGGAAACGATGTCACCTGCAATGGTGCTAACCAGGGCCGCGATATCATCCATGAATCGCTCGGGGAACCGGTTCTTCCGTGGGGATTCCAGACGGTCAGTGAAGTACAGGTGGTGGATGATACTCTTGACCTACAAATATAGGAGAGGGAAGCGGTTGGAGGAAACCAATGGCTCATCAAGAAAAAGGACATTAGGAACAACAGTATTGCTTTCCCAGTCCTACCATAAGCTCAAAAAAGAACCAGGCTTGCTGCAAGGCGCCTTCCCGGACACTTCCACTGCTCACCACCCACTGCAGAGCCAGCTCTTCATGGAATAGCTGGTAATGAATACATATGATGTGAAGAGCAACAGGGCAACAGCGGCAAGTCACCTACCTCTCCAATACCGTGTGATAATCAACAATTCCTAGGGAAAAATGAATCAGTCATTTCACATAGTCCTACTTTTCCCTACATAAGCAAGAAGGGTGGATTTAAATGAAGAGGTCACAATCCACTGGCTGCAGAGTCTCAAAACGTCGAAACAAGTACTGAAAGGGGAGGATTCATTAAAACCAGAGTGTTAAAGCCCTAGAGGAACCGCACCTTCATCCGAACAAAGCCTTCAGTGACTCCTAGACAATTTGGCCCAGACCTCAAATTTCGCATTAACGAGGTGTGTAATGGCATTTCTTAAACACATTCAAAAAGGCCTTCATTTTACTGGATTTACTGGACACCTGGCCAGGTGGTCACAGGTATGACATAGATAGAGGCGGGCATGAGGACAGAGGGGCGTGGCATAGGGAGGCCGACTGGCCAGCTCGCCCCGCTCTGGTGTTCTACCTTTTTGGTCGGCAAACGTCCAGTTAATGTTTGCAAGAAACTGGCGGTCTCAGCGTGCGATGACATGCGATTGCCACCACGCTCCATGGCCTATGGGTGGAGATGGATGAAGGGCAACAGATTAGAGAGGAAACCGGAGCCCGTGTCAGACACAATCTGCCAGATATACACAACCTCCCATCCAAACTCACACAGACATACTGCGACTGGTCAAACACACACTGCAATCGGCCAAACACACACGCACCACAACTGCCTGCGACCAAACACACATACACTGCAAATTCCCTTGGTGAAACACACACACACACACACACACACACACACACACATATGTGACTGCCAGTGACCAAACACAGAAAAACCCAACAACTGTACCCATAGCGAAACACACACACACACACACAAAAGTGCGTTTGGCCAAACTTACACACATACACTTGCACATCTGTCTTTAATGTTCCA
>JAODKE010000035.1:17680809-17697929 GCA_026779605.1 Mormyrus hasselquistii | reverse complement strand
ATCCTTCTCATTGAGAACTCAAATGGAAGATTTCTCACAGATTTGGAGTAAATGACTTGACTACATTAAACCAATACGCCCATACTTTTCCTGAACTATATCAACTGCAATGTAGGCATTTATGCACAAATTCACATATGTTGCAAGAGCCCCCTTTGTTCTGTTGTTTTGATGTGTATATAGTTGTTAAGTGGAAGAAAATACAACACAGATGTAACATTTTGTCTGTTTTCTTACTCAAAGGCTGGGGACAAACAATACCCTAGACTGGATTCATATTTTATTTTATTTATATCTGTTCATTTAATATTTTTTTTCTCTGATTATTTTTAGTATCTTTATTTTAGATGAGTGTGTGTATACATGTGGATATCAGTACTATTATTTATTTAATTTTTGATACAGAATAGTTGTAAATGTCCTGCGAATGTATTTTCTTTCTGAAAAGGAAAATTAAATATTTAAAAAAAAGACATAAGGGTTTACGTCATGCTAAGGAGTCCCCTGAGCTTTGCGTGCTCCCATTTCAGCCCCACAGCTGGACAGATACGTATAACGTCAGATAAACTCAAGAATGACATTTTTATCTGTGTTTCCATACCTAGTTATCAAACACTACACACCATAAGAGATGTTTTAGTGCCAGAGGAGCCCAAGGATAATAACTGTAAATTCAGCTTACAAACATGGCATCTCTGAAGCGTAGCTGCCACATATCAGCCATGGAAAGGCTTTCAAAATCACCGCTAAGAGGGTTTCCATGCTGACTGAGCCACAAGTGAAACCAAGGCAAGTACATGGTACATTATTGATGAGTCGAGCTTATGGTCAGCACACTTAGGACAATGAGTGCTAATAAAATTCCCCCCCCCTCCCAAGATCTTTTAAAAGCTGAACAGATGGACAAGGGAGGTAAATGTTACTTGTGTGAATTGCTCACACTGGCAAACTCTTGAGAGGCGACAGAGGGTGTATCAGTTCAGGCATAGCTGGGTTAATCATTAGCCAACCTCCCACCCCATCTCACTGGTCACGCCCCCCAACTGTGACCCAGTATATACAGGAACCAAGCCAGCTGTTTTGTCATCCTTTCCACAGAAAGGCAGAACCTCCTGTAGCAGGCTCTTAACATCAGAGTGGGCAACTCTGATAAAATGAAGCTGGTGTGTCTCCTAGTTTTCCTCGCCCTCCTCGGCATGGAAGCCATGCCAGGAGAGACACGACCCGCAGCAGAGAGCAAATCTCGATTCGCCATGCTCGACGATGTCCAACTGCTGGCGACAGGGCTGCTCCAGCTGGGCCAAAGTCTCAAAGAGTTTGTGCAAAAGACCAAGGGCCAGATCAACGACATCTTTCAGAAGCTCAGCATCTTCGACCACTCATTCAGCCAGCTCTCCGACGTTACCAACATTATCAAGGAGGAAGAGGAGGAACTGAAAAAGACCACAACCTTCCTTAAAGCGAACAATGAGGAGATTAAGAATCTCTCACTGGAGATCAACACCAAGGTGGACAACATCTTGCAGGAACGTAGCCAGCTCCAGACCAAGGTAGGGGGGTTGGAGGAGAAGCTGACAGGCCTCTCCAAAAATATAATCCCCCCAGACCAACTGGTAGAGATCACTGCCCTGAAGGTGAGATCGCTTATGCACAACAAGGAAAAATATGTTTTAGAGCACTCCATTATTCACTTAACAGCAGTTCACCGAATGAACTCCAGGTAATGCTAACAACTAAAATCCATTAGCATTTCTGGATTTTCATCCATCAAGAGTGAGTAGCAGAAAGGTTAAGGACACTAATAACCACTGGATATTTTTGGATATTTGTTCAAGTTCCTCTGCCTAATAATACCATAACAACTGCAGAAATTCAATAACACTTCTGAATAAGCATTGGCCACAAAGCTAAAATCTAATACAATGTTCTTTATGAATTTCTCAATGTTTTTTGCCACAATTCCCAGGAAATAATTGAGACCCAGGAGAAGAACATCCAGAATCTGCTGAAGGCAGTCAAAGAGCAACATGATCAGCTTGACTATCAAAGCCAAAAGATCAAAAACCTGGAAGAAAAGGTAGGATGAATGTCTCATTTCACAATTCTCCCAGGTGTCCATATTAAGGGCCTCTGAGCTGTTATAGACCTTGCTCAAATGCTGTTGTCACTTGTTGCAAGTTGTATCAGTCAGTTGTTTCAATGTCAGACAAAATAAACTTCCCTCATCATTACAGCTTAGCACGAATGTTTTCCAAGAAACACTGGAAAAACAAAATTCTAAAATACCAGAGAATCTGTCAGAGTACCTCACAAACAGCTCAACCAATACCAGCTCCCACACAATGGGTACGTTTAAATAAATTAAGAAGCATGTACTTCAATTTTAAATGCAAATAAGTGTTCATTCTCTGGTGAGCTACTGGTGAGGCATTGGCTTGTACCATAGATCTTCCGGCAGACTGTAATGAGGTCTTCAACAGAGAAGAGAGGAACAGCGGGGTGCATCTCATCAAGCCCAATCAATCAGAGCCATTCAATGTGTACTGCGACATCACTGCCGGTGAGATACCGAAACATTCGTCTCATCGCCTTTGTGTCTTTCAAAATGACAACACACATCCTGCTCACATTCACGGTGTGTGGTATCAAAGTACACTCACAGAGGCACATCCAGGGACCCGCCACAAGCAAGCAAGATAGGGGAATCTATACCAAGATTACGGGAGATCGTTTAAAATAGGCTAGAAAGAGGAACCTTTGGTATGCAGAAATCATCGGTACACCCCACTGTGCCTTGTGGGCGTTGCGGATCAGTTACTTGCAGTTCAGATGGTACCTCCCCTGTTAATTATCTTTCACCTTACCACCGGGTGCACAGATGGAGGGGTCACTGTCATGCAGCGCAGACAGGATGGGTCGGTGGATTTCGATCAAACTTGGGAGAAGTATGAAAATGGATTTGGAGATCTCGAGGGTAAGTGATTAGCCTGACCACTGTCAGGACTTCATGGCTCTAAAATTCCACTTTTTATCCATCTTCTCTTCAACCAGAACAATCAAAATGGGAATTATACTAAAGGGCAGTTAGGAACATTCGGAACAAATCTTTTTCATGCCTCTCTACATCCATAGGGTCTCGTTAAAAGCCACCAAAACACTCTAGCACTTTCTCGCACGCTGGAAGTACATCCGTAAAACTTAAAAGGCAGCAGCTGACAGATCGGTCGCCTCTATTGTTCAGTTTGACGAACCGCCAGCAGCAAATACATCAGGCAAGCTGGAGGACAGCCAACAGACACAATGAGAATGCAGTCCGAAGGCTCAGACACCTCTAGCCAGAAAGAGAGCGAGACGTCGATACGACGTCCTCTGCCTTAACATCAAGGAAGCCGTAGCACCTCTGTGCTGCCAGAGGGACGACTAATGGACTATCTGGCCTCCATTCACAGCATCAGTCATGACTTGGCACGGCGACATGATGTAAGAGGCCAGGGTTGTTTTTGCACCTCACCAGCTTGGCTGCCTATGACCCAACTCCTCATAGCAAGTAAAGGAAAAGTGTCATAGTGACAATAAACTGTGATACTCTGGCTTATGTGTTACAGGTGAATTCTGGTTGGGCCTGGAGAAGATCTACACCATTTCCAGACAGGGGGTGTCAATTCTCCTAGTCCAAATGGAGGACTGGAAAGGGGACAGGCACTCCATGGAGTACCAGTTCACCTTGGAGGGCCCCTCTTCACAGTACACCCTCCACTTACAGCATGTGGCTGGCGATTCTTTGGGTGTCATGGCCAACCAAACCAGTGTGAGGTTCTCCACAAAAGATCGCAAAAATACCAACTCAGAAATGAACTGCTCGCAACAACTCACAGGTGATCATAAACCTCAGAATGTAAACAAAACATACACCGAAAAAAATCAAAAATGCATTTGATTCTTTCCACAATTAAGCTGTTAAGAAGTTTCTTGGCGTCTGTGGCTCAAAGCCCAAGTTATCCAAAAAAATAAATAATCTTTGAATTATGATCATTTCAAATACTACGTATATATTGGTTTTGGCATCCAACTGATCTCAGGCTAAAGGACCTTAAAAGACTGAAAAATCTCCACTGACACCAAAGACTTGCGTGACCAGCCTGAGAGCCCTTGAGTGAATTCTGTGCTGATGTTTTGCAGGTGGCTGGTGGTTCAACCCATGTGGAGACACCAACCTGAATGGGAAGTACATCCGGATGAGACCAAAGAGCCTAAAAGACCGGAAGAGTGGCATCCACTGGAAACCCGACCATGAGAACTCCTGCTTCCTGAAGGCCACCAAGCTCTCCCTCCGGCACATGTAGCACTGAAGCGAGCAGGACGGCAAGCATGCTGCCAAACACTAGGGCAATAGACGTCCAAGAACAGCCCAGGTAGAGGGATCTGACTCACCACGTCGCTGGACTTAATGTTCAAACCACAGAGGATATCGACCCATCAACTTTCAAACAGCTAGGCTGCATGGGAAAATGTCAAACACGACCTGTTCAACCATTCACCTGCCGTAATACAAAGATCCATTGTACCAGTGAGAAGGCTACTGAAGGACAAAGAAGTCATTTATGAATGTTGTACCATTTCAGAAGGCTAGACTGCGGATCTCTACCGTGTTTCCTCTTGCTTATCAGTACATGCGATTCCACATTATGCAACACAACAATGTTAGCAAAGACACCCCCAGTAACACACTACACACGCCAATCAGCTGCAGGTACTCTCTGACACGCATTCACCAAAACTGCAGTAAACTAGACATTTGTTTTTGTAGGTGTTTTTCATTTGTTTTTGACTTCATACCAAACTATTTTTCCAGTGGAAGAACATGGTAACAATAATACAGCTCTTTTTTTTCAAACCGCCTGCATGTAATCCTGTACTGCTATTTTTGGGTCATATTGACTCCTGACAAGTTCCTCTTACAGACTGTATATATTCTGTAATGAATACTGCAATGTTTACAGGATGACTGCTTTCCCTTGGGCAAGCCAAATTAAGAGTTAAGAGGTATTGCAGGTTGTAAAAGTGATTAAAGAATTTAATACGAATAAATCCACCCAACTTCTAATCAATTGGAAGCAGAGGGATTTGAATCCCTATCCTTGGAAACAGAGGGGGAAAATTCAGATTCAGAAAGTAAAAATCCAGACCATGATTCTGTTTCAGCCAATTTGAATACTCTGTGACTAGCTCTTTATACTCAATTGGTTGGCTGAAACAAAACCTTGGACTGGATTTGGACTTTCTGGACCTGAATTTCCCGGAGGTGTGAGGCTACAGCGCTACCCAATGAGTCACTCTGCTGCTCACATGCTTACATCTATAAATTTTAGAGCATTAAGAAAAAAAAATGCTGGAAAAATGTGGCAACCTGACTGGCTGACTCATGCAAACGTGCTCCAGGATTAGAGAAGCACATGCGGACATTAAACATCCATCAGTTATCAGGGGGGAATCTTAAACAAACAACCCCTAGGGAGAGCAGATGGAAAAGGCCGAGCAGGAGCGGGACTTGTCAATAAGGCATCCTGATAAGACCTTCAGAGATCCTGTGCAATATTCAACCTTGGACAGAAATAGCAGCACAAGCCAAGCAACCAGATCCCTGCAAGGTCAGTCGTTGTCATGACCACCAAGTGTCAAATCAGTGATCCCTGTTCCCCATAATCCAAACCAAAATTAAGCACAAATATGGAGCTTAGCTTAGAACCTCCTTAGTTACAAGTTACTGGGCTAAAGCCTCTTAACCATTATATCCAAGTTCCCCTTTCGCACAGGTCCAAAGTACTTGAGTGTTCAATAATTTTGCATCATTCAGTGTAACGTGACATGAACAGCAAACCACAGCTTAACATTTACAAACACTGAAACCCTTAAAAGCCAGGATTTTTGTCTCCTCTGCCAAACATACTATTCACTACATTACTGTACAGCTTAGACGTTGTCTCCAATAAGTCTGCCAGGAAGTTAAGGGTAATGAAAAATGACCACCTATCCTTTAACCAGTGAAGCTATATCCTAGTTTTGTAGAAGTACCTTTTACTACATGAGGAAGGTCAGACCTTGTTCATCAGAAACTGTCTCTCAGTCCAGGCCCAAGTCATCCCACGACTAAAGTAGCACATCTCCTTACTGACAGGGCTGGCAGCCTGCGCTATAAAACCACTGCAGATGATACAAAATGCTCTCTGGTACTTAATCAGGCAAACACTCTCGCGTTACATCCTTCCTTGATTCACTTCATTAGCTTCCTTCAGGCACTGGAGTCAAGTCCTTGGTGTTGACTTTTAGAATGGTACAGCACCTACCTCTGTTGAGTTGCACCTCCAGAATTAGGGTGCATTACCTCCACAACAAGTACCATACTTTTGGCAGCAGAGGTAAACTTTAAACTGATTTTTAAACATGTATTAGAAAACCTATAAAAGGAACCAGTTTTTATGGCAGTGGAAAACTAGCACCTTACTTTTGGTACTTTCTGGAAGAACCAAAAGTATGGCACCTGGTGCGGTGGAAAAGCACCCTCACATTGGGTCTCGTTCTCATGGGTCAGAAAGCCAATGCTGCCTTGTGATCCCTCCACCACATTAAAATAGGTCTGACTCAGGAGGTTTCTCATGAATGCTTCCTCAATGTTGGAACAAGCCTCACAACAGAGATCACATCCCAAAAAATGTTTCAAGACTAGATCCTCTAGAAATACCGCAACTAGCTCACCTTACAACTTGGTGTGTCAACGATCACTCAGTTATGGTCTCTTGGCAACCTTGAATGCTCTGCTATTTTGCACTTGTCTAGCAGAACTAAGCCCTCAATGGGTTTTGATATGTATAGTTCTTCTGATATGTTCTTAAAATGTCTTGTAATGTTTTGCACAGCCTTTGTTTCAATGCTAACTTGAGTCATTCATTGGAACCCCAGCCTAGCTGCACTTAGGGCTAATTTTCTCCTTGACAGCTGTATACTTGTGATCGACTATGTTCTTTCTTGTATATCTGATAAATAAACGAAATATCACAGATAGTACCTGTAGGTAGTGTTGGGCACGTAGATGTCCTTGGCAGGGAATTCGAGGATCTCTCGAGTGGGCCGCACCCTGCTGTCCGGGTAGGGCTTCACCTGCAGCAGTTCGGGGGTCAGACAGTAATGGGGGTTCTCCGGGGCTGGAGAAATGTCGATCTTCAGTTGGGCTATGAGGGTTACAGACAGAAAATGGACAAACGGTATTAAGCACAACACTCAGTTCATCAGAAACTGTCTCTCAGTCCAGGCCCAAGTCATCCCATGAATAAAGTAGCACACCTCCTTACTGACAGGGGTAACAGAGGTAACACTTGCATAACTTTACAAAAGTAAAACAAGTCGTTTCTCCTCCCACCTGTAATGGGCCTCAGCCTTCGCAAAACTGAAGAGGGCCTTCTCATATCAGCGAGGAACTTATACAAGTCTTCGTCACTCAAACGATCTCCCTCCTAAAAAAGTCCATGGAAAGAAACACACAGCTTGTTATGTTTCCCCTATGGAACAAGGGAAGGCCAGTGAGGCCATCGACCCACTACAGAGATAAAAGTAAAAGCAGTTTTTATTAAACTGAACGTTGATCAAACAGATGTGGTTTCCAAATAAACATTCAGTCCCATTTTAAGAGCATTATGTAATGGAATTTTAGTGTCGAGAGACTCCATTGTCTTGAGATCCCTGCAGCTGCCTACGTGCTCCTGGTCTAAGGATACAAGCCTGACCTGTTTGAAGAAATTGGTGACGGTGAGGGTGGCAGGCCGGAAGCTGGTCAGGCTGCAGGACTCATCCCCGCTGGTCGTCCTCTCCAGCGAGCGTCGGCCCACAATGCTGGAATTCCGGCGCTCCGACCAAGAGCCCTTCCGCTCTATAACGGGTTATAGCCTCATGTTTAATACATCGTGACACCGTAATCATGTTATCACGTAACTGTTAACCCAATATGACCTGGGATTAGCCGGTTAGCAGCTAACAGGATAAGGCAGCTTGGTTAAACATGACTGTAGGCAGGAATCCCCAGCAAATGTGAGATGCTGCCATGGTTGGGAGTACCTGGGAGGGGCATCTCCAGCTCATTGTCTCGCTCCAGGCTACCAGCACTGTTGACAATGTTCATCAAGTGGATGGCGGTCCAGGCAAACGGCATGCGGTACCGGCCCAACCGCTGGCAGAATTGCTCTGACTGGGCCCTCAGCTTCTCCAGCTTCTCCTTATTCTACAAGAGGCAGGCCAGCGCCAAAGACAAACGGGAATGGAAAGCAGACCTATGAACATGCTCAAAATCGTGAAGATAAAGGCACGAGACTGGCAGTTCTGTAGAAATGGGTCACACGTACTTTGGCTGCATCGGACTCCTTGAAGACCATGTACGGCTCAGCACATTCGCCAATGTCCCCCTGCTGAAGGACCTTCTCCAGCTACAAAAAGAAAACCCCTATCAAACGGTGGTAAATTCCAAGTGTCTTGATATATTGAAGTATGATGGTCTGTCAAAGAGAAGAGCTGACCATGACAACCATGACATCAAGCTGGCAAGTCTCATGGTTACAGAGAACCAGAATAATACAATCCACCCCCTTGAGACGAAAGAGATAAGATAGAAATGGAAGGTGGGATCTAGTGCTCACCCTAATGACCAGAAAGACATCTTGTGAGGGGTAGGTGATAGAGAAGACAGCTGAGCGAGCTAGTGTGGAGATAGCAGCTGACTGAATGTGGGGCCTCAGCATGGACTTGGTCTGCTCCGAGTTTAGGTCAAAGAAGAAGTTCTCTGAAATCTGAAAGTGGGGAAAATAGGTGGGCAAGAGAGTGATTAAATGATTATAAGAGGTAAAAACAGCAAAGAAGCAAACTCTGCCTGCAACACTAAAAACTGCCCAACAAAGCATCAATGCTACCCCCTAGTGCCTAGAACTGATTTTACAAAAAACGTTTAGAAAGGATCTTCACCCACGTACAATGACTGATGACCTAACGCCCGGAGGACAGGGGCTGTTATTAAACCTGTAACAGTGGGTCTGCTGAACTGGTGATGAATTCACACACTTTCAATGCATTTCAAAAGAGAAGCAACATTCTCCCTCAAAAACAGCATCAGAGAAAAGACCAGCATCACACCTTTTTCTTCTCCTTCACGTCGTACAAGGCCAAACTTGCGAAAATCGGCTCGATTTCTATTTCAAATCTTATGGTGGGGATGGGGGGGGGGGAGAAAAGAAAAGGCTCCAGTCAGCAGATGGGATCAGTCGACAGTGCGGCTTTGAAAATGCTCAGGAAGCTCTAGACTTACTTCAAAGACAAACACTTGACGAGGAGCCTCTGGCCAAAATGTTCTTTGGGTACATCAGGCACAGAGTGTCTCTCAATAGGCTCGTCCTGCAACAAAGAGAGAAGCCAAGCCTTCAAAAAAAACATCAAGAAATGGTCATCTGTAAACCTGTACTAATTCTTTAATTAAACATGTATTACATAGTTAAGTAATTACATCATACATAGTACACAATAAACAAGGGTATTCAATGGAAAGAAAGAAAGTGATTGTCACTGCTCACACACCACAGTACACAAAGCACAACAGAATGCCCTCCGTATTTAACCTATATGTCACACAGCAGTGGGTGGGGGTGGTGCCATGCTGGTTGGGGAATCGAACCAGCAACCTTTTGACCACAAGTACACTCCCCTAACCATTACGACAGGGGGCAAGTTAATAGGGAAACCTGAGCTACAAGGGGCAGTACAGATAATGGTGTTATCATACACTACAATTCATTCATCCACCTTCTAACTCCAACCTG
Organism: Mormyrus hasselquistii; assembly: GCA_026779605.1. Classification (NCBI taxonomy): domain Eukaryota; kingdom Metazoa; phylum Chordata; class Actinopteri; order Osteoglossiformes; family Mormyridae; genus Mormyrus; species Mormyrus hasselquistii. Next base: position 17,688,078 of record JAODKE010000035.1, on the reverse strand, counting down.
AGCAAAATCCAGCCAGAAGTACCATAACTACAGTAAGTATTTTTACCGGCCTGTGCATTTATTTTAAAAACAAGTTTATGAAGATGAACAGACGTTTGCAAGCTAATCTTTCTTTGAATTAATAATAAATATAAAGTAAGATCTAATAAGTCTATTATGCAGTTTTCATGAGCCTCACCAGAGGGCACAAGGCTGGGGTAAAGGCCGGGCATTGGGATGACAATGTTTTCTTAAATAGTAACTCCATTCAGGGAGGGTGACACAGGGATGGGGGGGATAGCAGGTCATCTGAAGAGGCAGCGGGTGTCAGGTACCTCGTCCAGGGCGGGGTGCAGGGCAAAGAGCTCGCGGTGGCGGTGAGCCGTGCGCTGCTCCTCGTTGTGCCGGTCGATCTCCTCGTTGGGTGCACGGTCCAGCAGGTGGGGCAGCAGGGCGTCAGGCATGGAATTCTTCAGGTCAAAGATGCTGCAGGCCCAGCTGCCCCGCGGCGTGTCGTCAATGGACATGGACCTCCGCTTCAGGTCATCCTGGAAAACCCGCGACACGGACTCTGACTCCCCGGGTCCAGACCAGACTCCGCACTCCAGGTCGAGGTGCCCAAGCAGGGCCGTTCATCCGGGCTCTCACCTGGTCGTCCTGGTAGGAGCCGACATCTGGGATCTCATCGGACTCAAACACCTGCTTGGGCAGCCCCTTTTGCCTCTCCTTCTGCTTATCTAGGGTGTTGGGGTTGAATCCTGTGCCCAGTTTGTGGTACCTGGTCCAAGCAAGAGAAGATATCATAACCCTTCATAGTAAATATGTAATTTGGGGCAGCATGTGGCTCAGTGGGCTAAGCCTGCGTGCCTGTAATCACAAGGTCGCAGGTTCAAACCCGGCCTCAGCATGTCTGCAGGTCCTTGAGCAAGACTCTTAACCCCCATCAGGTGGGTGGGCCACTTCTGCTATTTTGTGAGCTGAAATCCGCTAGTCAGTGCCTTCATGTTTTTGCTGGGAGTTGGGAGGGAGCAAAAACATGGACCGTCTGTGGGTCCCCAAGGACTGGGTTGGGAAATACTGCACTAGGACAGCCTGTACATTAACACACTCGCTATATAATTTAGATGGGAGGAAGTACAACAAAACAAAGAGCAGGACCTATCAGCCATGGAATGTGACCACAGAGGGGTTTTTCCTCACCCTCCAAGACTCCCGGAAAATGCGAGAGATTTAGGGAAATAGTGTCTTTCCAAATTATATGACTAAAATTAGTGATGCTACATATCTGTGTGTATTACCGATGACCCTTGGGCTACTAACTGAGGAAGCCCCATTCTCAAGGCAGAATAATTTGCACAACGTTAAGAAATTACAATTTATTTATGTACATGATGCTATTATCTTATGTGTCATACAACTAAAAGCAGGGCCAGACAGTCCCTGGATCAAGTTAAGGTTAAGGGCCTTGCTCAGGGGCCCAACAGTGACATCACTCTACTGGGATTTGAGCCTGCAACCTTCTGGTCACATACATAGCACCCTAACCCCCTGAGCCACAAACCATCCATCCTAGAAACGGGTCTGTGAGCTCACAGTGAGGTTTTTAAACATAATATCAGAAAGATATTATTTTAAATAGACACTGCTGATAGGACAGCACATTAGACACTCATTGAGCCGTTTAGCTTACTTCCTGTTGACAATGGCCCAGTCTTCGGTGTAGGACCTGGCGCAGTCTCTGACGTGAGCATCGTTGTCTCTGCGGGAACACAAATACACATCAGGGAAGAATGACACATTAGCAGCGTGTTAATCAACAGTGAGCAACTTACATGTGGATTCGTAAGAGTAACAGACTAATTCAAGCATGTGAATCATTGTATTCATTGATATTAGTAGTTTAAGTTTAAGGCCATAAAACTATTATTGCATTACTTTTTCCTATACAAATTTAAGAAACATAATTTCTCAAAAGGCAAATGAAATGGGAAAAAAACACTAAGTCACATTGCACAACTGTTTCCAGTACTCTTGCACTATTTTGCACTTTCGGATTAGACGTCAAACAGCATTTCATTGTCTGAGTACTTGTACTTTGCCAAATGTCAATAAAGTAGAATCTAATCTAATCTAATGCTACCCGAACAAATCAGGTGATCTCCCACGATCAATTACAGGGTATTTCTCAGAAACCAGTGCGACTGGGGCAGGTATTCCCCATGCGGATACCTCCACCATTCAGGGGACCCCCAACCACAAACACCCCCCCTCCACTTACCCTTCCTCTGGGACTGCCTGCACCAGCGTGCGACACTCCCGGGGCACATATACCACCTCGATGTCATCATGGGGGAACTCCAGCAGGTCCCGGAGCGGCCCGGACTCCACCACGGGTGGGTGTGTCAGGAGGTACTCCTCAAAGTCCACCGGCTCCACGGCCTCTGTGAGAGGAACCTGCAGGAAGAGTCAACATGCATTTCTGCGGCCCGGCCCTGGGTCCAATGTGGATGTGAAAATAACCAGACAGGATGGCAGGGAGGCATTATGGGATTGTTGTCACGTTTTAGGCCTTAGGCAAGAGGAAAACTGTTTGCATGTGCTGCTTTGCCGACAGAAGACAAAGCACATCCTGTACTAACTCAAACTGGGTCACAGGTGGGCCAGAGAGCTAAAGATCGAACCAGGTTTGAGAAGAAGCCATCTGTAATGGAAGGAGGTTGATGAGAAGAGGGGCTAAGGTTGAAAGTAAAATGTCTGATCCGAGAGGAGAAGTCAAGACCACATAATACCATATGAAAAGCTGTGCTAATGCGCTGTATGCATAAGGGGACACATAAGCTAAAGCAGTAGTAGCAATAGTATTGGTCTATGGGAAACACAGAATGAATAAAGTGTTGGTTTTGTGACAGACCACGATAGAGGAAAATAAGGAGGCCAGGCCCTGTGACCCCCCACCTCCCTGAGCTTATATTTGCATACGGCCGACATAAATGCTGAGTCACCACTTACAAGTGGCGTTTTAAAGAAGTAGGGTCAGCCAGTCCCTGAAGCAATTGGAGTTACGGGTCTTGCTCAAGAGCCTCAACGGTAAAACCACTCTGCTGACCATGGGATTTGAACTGACAACCTTCCAATCAAAGGCACAGAGTCCAAATCCACTGGGTAGCATAGCACCCACATAACAATTGCAGCAAAAGCCACACAAAACACTGCAAGAACTGAAAAAGAAACTCAAATCATACCGAACACACCGTGATTCAGTTCCTACTAGACGTGCTTGAGTTACACTTAAATACCTGCAATGAGTGTGACTGAAAGCAACGCTCTCTTATTAGAAAACTGACAGAAAGAAGCACAGCCATGCTGTGCAAAGGACCAGAACATCTTCAGGCTGCGGGTTTCTGGTAAATACCTACCAGCAGACTGAAAAGTCATAACCCCAGCCAGCCCCGTGCCAAAATGAAAGCGATTTTAACTGCAGATCTTTGTTACAGGAGTTTGTAAGGAGCACTTCACAAAAACATAATGTTGCTAACACGAAAGCATCAACATGTTGCGACAGAGTCATTGTGCCTCTTCGGAATTCTAAAATTCTTCTGGAGATTAAAACTTTTTATATGACTTTGAAATGACTTTTTATAAGAAACATAATCCCGCCGTTTGTACTCTACAATGAAAAACATTTATTAGCAACGTGACGCAATGAAAATTCTGGCCGGTAATGTATGTTCTCATTCAGGCCTCATTTCCGGAGTTGGCTTCTGAGTCTCACTCATACTCCTTCTGACTCCACTACCGGGCAGAGAGAAGGTGGCTGATCCTACTCACTGATGACTACAGAGGCTTTGTATAGACCTGACACCACCAGAATGATCCAGGAGCCACGCTGACTGCTTACCGCATTGCTAGCCGTGTTGCCTCCAACACTGAGGTTCTTGAGGAGTTGTGGAGAACCGCCATACTGGCCGGCGATCTGCTTTCGGACCTCAGCAGCAACAGTCCTGGAAGAGAGCAGAAGACTGAGAAATGTAATGGAGACTAGTGCACCATGGGAAGACATTTTTAAAGTATTTCATCGAGTCTGATCTAAAATTACACAGAATGCAGTCATACACACACACAGACACACTATCGGCAAATGAGAGACATGAATCCACCCGAACTGCATATGGGTTAGAGTCGGGGTTAGAGTTCAAACCACCAACCCTGGAGCCGTGAGGCCACAGTGCTTATTGCAATCGACCATACTAAAAGCATTTACTGCAAACATCAAACAGAAATTCCATGATGTAACCTTAATTATGCAGCCCAGCTATTCAGAGCTAAACAATGCTGAGTAACAGTGGCGCAGCAAAATAATCACTGCAGTTTCACAAAAAAAAAAAAAAAAGGAGAACTGAACTTAATAACAGGCTAAATGGGAACACCATTCACTGTTCCCTTATTGTATCTGTCCTCAAGGAGTCCTTGGTTAGAGAGCCAATAATTGCCTTAGCAACCATTGGACATTGAGGCCTATTGTGCTAGCCTTCGCTGCTCGATGTTCGCACACACACAACCAAGGTCTTTCAACTTATCACTGACTGTGGAACATTGGAACTAAACCAGCAAATGACAGGCAAAAAGTTAATGAGAGGAATGAACGTCCAGAACAAGAACGTAACACATAAAAGAATTTATCCCTTGATGCCATCCATACATCATGGTGAACCTAGTGCACAGGCCACAGGAAAGTGAACAGGTGGCCATTCCATCACAGGGCATGTGAAGAACCATGCCAGCACTCCTCTGGGGCAGCTCAGAGACACAGATTCACCTAAACCGCATGTCTTAGGACTGGGAGCAGAATGCAAAATTCTGCAAAGAAACCCAAACAAGACTCCGCGCCGAGAGAAACCGAACCCACACCCCCCTGAGGTATCATCAGCACAGCAGTAACAAATGTTATGGAAACTCCATGCAAAAACAATCTGAATCTTCAGTCTTTTGCTGATAAAAACAGGATGCTTAGGTCAAACGCTGCCGTCCTCTGCTCTCATCATCTTACCCCCACACCGGAAGGAGGAAGGTCCTTTTTCCCACAGAAAAATACTTTGTTGGTGAGTAAACTAGACCCCCGGGGGCCCAAATATTAGCGTCTCTCAAAGCCCCCCTCTGTCCTGCACTGTGGCAGAACGGCTGCATTCACTGCCAACAAGCACAGCACGCTACAAATGGCCCACGTCTTCTTGCCCTCGTCCTCAGCCTCGAGCCTCATTCTTCCTCCTCACATCCGCCTTTTCCCTACGCTCCGGCAGTCTTGTGTCTCTCAGAAATGGGGCTGCTGTGTGCAGGAACACGTGAGAACATCAGGCGACCACTGTGTTTGCCCAAAGGTCTCAGAAGTGAAGTGATCCTATCCGGGATAAAATATGCTTTATGTGATTGCAGATATCATTCACTGACCTCTAGGTTAAAGTGCTGAAGAGAAATGCCTTCAGAAACAAAAGATTTTCTCATAAAGCAGTGTTTCTCAATCCAGTCCAAGGGGGCCCCAAGGTCAGTCCACATTTTTGCTCCCTCCCAGTTGCCAGTCAATCAAGAACACCAAATCCCTGGTATAGGTGTGGTGGGAGCTGAGCAAGAGCAAAAATGTGGACTGTCTGGGGGTCCCTAAGGACTGGGTTGAGACGCACTGCTTTATGGGAAAGTCTTTCGTTTCTGAAGGCATTTTTCTTCGGCCTTTAAAGTAGTGATATTAACAAATACCAGGGATAAACGAATCTGGAAGACAATAAAAGATTCTCGCACCTTGACTGTTTGTTACATGGGACGCGTTCCGAGACCCCAGGGAAGGACAGATCACGTCACAAGCCTGCCAAAGAAGTCTTACGCCACCATGTCAATTGCGAGCGATTCAGAATTAATCGTGGTTTGGCTCCAAACCGCCTACCTGGGCAAGACAGTTAAAAACCAGTGTTTTACGACGTCGCTGATGTGGATTATTTAAACATGCAAACAAATGAATGTGCAATTCTGGAGAGTCCTCTTTAAATACGTGTCATACGAAAGTACCTCACTGAAGAGTAAACCTGGTTAAGTATTTAAAAGGCTAAAATTGGGTCAGAAATCACATGACATAGGCGACACCATTTATGGAAACAACCTCCTCATGAAGGAAGAGTCCGGAAACCGTTAGATCCACACAAACATTCACACCCTGGGCCATACAACGTCCTGTCTGGTGGCAGGCTTATTTTAAACCACCCCCCACCCCCGGGCAGTGGTTAATCAGGGGGTGTTAATTTATGAGGTGCTTAAAAGGCTCCGTCCCGCTGTAAGGATACAGCGGCAACTGATGTGAATAACAAACCAAAACAGATCACAGACAGTCAAAGGTGCTTTGACATTTTGGGCCTGAAAGTGTATCATACTGGGGGCCCCAAACTAGACCAATCCAATCATGCTCCAGTATTGTAGGGTCCCTGTCCCTCAGAGGCCCTTGCAATCATTTTAACTTCCTCCGCTGTATCACGCCTCTGCGAACAGTATAGAAATGAGTCGACAAATACTGTAAGCATCCAAGTGGAGTGCTTCTGACAAACTACTGCAGGCAGAGGCTGACCAGCTGCACTCGAAGCTTTTTTCCATCATCCTCAGAGCGTCCACATGGCCGCCCTCAGACGGGGGACAGAGTCAAAGGCGTTCTGCGATGGTCACAGAATGGAACCCTGAGCACGGCCTGAAGAAGATCTCTCCGTCCGAAAGGGCGTGTGACAGATCCCTGAATGACCCCAGCAAACATGGCCCATTTAAGAGTTTCAATAGCGTGACGCATTTAATTTCTGCAAGCAGTCTGGGTATAACCTTACTTTAAATACGTGTTTATTATTTAAAGGTTATTCTAAGCGGTTAATCACTCTCCAGCTGTGTAATTATAATATCACATATATAGCCAAGAATGCAACTCAAAGGTAAGACGGTCACTTCAACGCATTTAAAAATCAGTAGATTTTAAGTATTATTACTACCAACATGAGTGAATGCAAAATTTTCACAGTTTGTACCACAGATGCCAGTAATATTTCACATCACTCATTCTTGAGAAAATACTGGTTGTTGGTGATTTGAGACAAAAATGTATTTTCTGTTACACCACATTACAACTAGCAAAAGAACAGGGTAGATGTACTCACTAAAAACAAAGCAAACAGAAGAACACAAAAGATCTGAATATACTTCAGCATTTATGTCCCCCATACAGACATTTGAAACAAATGAAACGTGCTTCTAACCCAGAATGATACTTTT
>JAODKE010000035.1:17631855-17643273 GCA_026779605.1 Mormyrus hasselquistii | reverse complement strand
TGAAAATCCCCTATCTGTAGGTGAATGCCCCCCCCTTTTTTTAAGATTCCATCAATGCTCTCCCTGCCAAGGGCTAGCAGGACGCCTGCGATCAGCGGCGTTAGATCTATGTGAGGTCAGTGCGCCAGACGAGCGCCGGTCGGAGAGGACTTAACAAGAACCTTTCAGAAATTCAATTACGGCCCCAGAAATTAATAAATCCTTTCTGTTGGTATGGAACAAAAATTTGTCAACCTGTCCATTTCTCTGCATCTCCCCCTGACCCCGGTCAATTACATTGCTTGTAAATAGTTTTTATACATGTTCAAATGATTGCTCGCCCTAATGTGCAGTGATCTGTATTCGTCACGCTCAGCGACCCCGGCCCAGCGCTGCCACGCCGCCAGCACCCATTTACGCGCCTCTAAGTGAAATTGAAGTTATAATTGATATCAGGGCCATCACCATAATGGGTTCATCATACCGCCATCTAAAATATTAATTTTCTAATTATGGATAAATGATCAGACAAGCTGAGCCAGAACGGGAGACAAGGCCTCTGGGAGTCCAGGCTCTCTGGATGGGGGAGAAGGTTCTGCTCGAAGCCACAAATCTTCCCTAATCTCTGCTGCTGTGTGCTCAGGCTCTATTCGCTCACATAATGGGTAAATAATAGTTAAGAATCAGACTGTTAAGCTCAATTTTCTCTCCTCCAGTCTCTTTTTATATTTATGTATGCGCACGTGTGTGTGCTCCTATGTGCACCCCCCTCCGCTGCTGTTTTTCTTTGTGTTTTATGCTTTTTTTTTTTCTGTTCATCCCTGTTATGTCGGCAACTAAATTCAGGGCCTCGGAACTTAGCTGTTACTTAGCAACGCCTTTGTTTACGTGAGTCCTTCCCCAGGTGCGTGTCAGGGAATGAGGAGGGTCTGCGTCCACGGAGTCTGTTGTTAAACGGTAAATGTCAAGGCTCAGGATAAATAACTGACACAAATTTCATTCGCAGATCATCAATAATTAATTCAATTACATTGTTTCCTGAGTTATCATATGTGCTTGTTCTTACATTAGCGCACGCCAATATATGTATCTGCAAAAAAAAATTATATATATTCATGCGTGTATATGATGCACAGTACATGTGTATTGACTTGTATGTTTATTGTATTATATAGTTTAAATATGTACATCCTGCCTCTATGTAGCAGATAAACGGTTTGTGGATGGATGGATGGATGGATGGATGGAAGGATGAATGAATGATATTGGTACAAAACATATGTGTCTTTTTTTCCAAAGGACAATGCCGACTTATATAGGAGCACATAATAAAGAGTAAAATATCTTCTGGCAGAATGTAAATTTCTGTTTTATGTGGCAATACTTTCTACTAATTGTTTCCCTGCACCTTGATCCCATAATTAGGACCTTACTAATTATCTAATTACCCAGTAGCAGAAGGGCAGGTTGACGGCAACATTTCAGCCATCGTTCAAAGCCTCATTATCCTTGTGAAAGTCATGGCACCCCCCAACCCCCCCCCCCCCCCGGCTGCAGGGCTGCAGGGCCGCAGGAGTCAGCGAGCCCGTCCCAGAATGCTTTGCCACCTTCCGCATTTGTCAAGCTGTCCACCACAATGGCAAGTTTGCCACATCACAAATGCCCCAGTGACAGGCAAGTTTATATTGCGATGGGAAACCGAATGTAAGGAGCGAAGGGGGTGGTGGTGGTGGGGGGGGGTGCAGGCGGGCGGGAGGGGGGGGGTGGGGAGTTGAAGGAGGAATGAAAGTGGTAATTTATAGGTGGTGGGTTTGATTTGCACTTGTGCTCTTGTCTTCCGGTGGACTATATGTCAGAGCTGCTGGAGAATGGGGCGTGGCACCCAGAGCGGTAGCGGCTCCCCCGCTGCCCCAGGCAGCGCTGGGTCTGATCAGGTGTGAGGACTCCTTCTCATTTCCCCGCTCAGCGGGGCTCTCTCTCTCCGCTGCCCCGGGACACACTCCCCCCCACACAGCCAGTGGGGATCAGAGATGGCCAGGACACGGGACACTAGCCCCCTTGTGTTGTGCCTGGCGTCTCGATCGGAGCCACCACGTTGTCTGTTAATCGCTAATCCGACGGCGGGGCCCTCTCCGGAATGTTCCGCATTGTCGCCGCACTTCATTAGCGCCGTTTGCGCCCATCACCTTTTCCTTTTTTTCTGGTTTCCCTTCAAGGTTCCTGCCTGGCTCTGCTTGCGGCAATAAAGTATTTGTCCAGCAGGGGGGGTCTCAGCTACAGGGGGCCGAAAACCGAAGCACAGTCTTCTCTTACAGCCTGGCCATCTGCGGAAACCGCTCCGGATGCCTGCGCTTCAACGTTCAAACAAAAATATATATATTTTACTGCATTTGCATCCCCCCCCCCACCCCCCACCACAGCCAAACGAAATGTGGTTGCTAATACGCATAATTCTAGCAGCCATTCTCATTTCATTCACACCAAAGAATTATTCTCAAATAAAATGCAATAATTGCATTGTGTACACAAACTGCACGTAGATCAGCTGATGCCCCCCCTCCCCTCCCTCGCTGAGGCACCGGCTCCAGGGCCACATGTTGTGTGAGGGAGTTTATTATGGGCGGCCATCTTGAAGTCATTGATGCATCTGGTGTGACTATATCAGTCTAATTGGCATGAAGAGGGCCAAGCTGAGCACTGCCGGGGGTTTCCATTATCCTCCCGGACATCTCATTTAGACGTCGTCATGCAGAGGCCTGCATGTTTGCTGGCTGGCTTAACATCTTTCACCGAGACGTGTCTGGCTAATTCGTCCGCCGGTTAACGGCTGTTTTCGGGAATGAGCTAGTTATCTCGGCGGACACCGGCTTCCTGATCCGAGTGTCGCACACTTGCCGGAAAACTCGCTCCACGTCTGGAAAACAAATGTGTTGAGAAATGTCCGCCCGTTTTATAACCGGATAATAATAACCTGCTGTTGCATCTGACACAGTAGCGTTTGTGTGTGTGTTTTTCGCCATTTTGTAATTGAGTGATCAATTCGTCCTGGATGCTCAGTATCAAAACGCCTCCGTTCGGCACTCCGGGATCAATAGGAGGCAGATGCAGGGGGGCCGAGTTTGATTTATTCCCGGATGTTTTTTAAAAGCCGCCTCAGCTAAGTGAAGACCTTCCCGGCCCCAGCACCCGATTAGCAGGGAGGCTCATTACCACGTGTAAATAAAGACGGATGGCTAGCAATATTCCTTCAAATTTGTTCCCCATTACATTCAACGCTGGTAATTACGGCCCCGGCCAATGCCCCACGAGTGTGCGTACAGTTACATTCATATTACTGTTAATCAGCCCCTAACAAATTGTTCCGTATCCCAGCGGTGGGAGTTGACATTCATCCCGACGGTCAACAGTCGTCAGAAAACCCTCCCTAGAGAGCAGCTTGTCGGCCATACTGTACCCGTGCTGGGGTGGGGATATGAGGAACAGATGCCAGGTTCCTGTCCTTGGCCGGGGGGGGGGCACTTCTCCTAAGTACTTAAAATACATCGTGCTAATCTTCGGAAGATGCCGGTATCACGCCCTACATCAACATCTTATGGTGTCATGATACCGTAGGGGTATCTGAAGCAGCACTGCAACGGCTAATCAGCTTGATTTCTGACTACAAGTTTAGGCCCACTTTGGCTTTTTATTAACTGAATATTTATATTTTTACCAATGAGTCATTCGGGAATTTCGTTCTGGAACGGTTTTTCACAGCAGATCTATTACAACTCTACTGACCGCTGCCAGCACCGTAATATGAAAGGATCCCTGCGTGTCATATTTCACCCTGTAGAACACATAAGCATTTCTGCATAGAACAATCTGGAATGAAAAAAACCTTTTCATGCATTCATAAATGACAGATAAGCACGTTATTATAATAGCTATGATTCTTGTACATGTGATGATCCTAAATACACAGAATGAGCTCATCAAAAGAGCTGAAGCCCCCCCCCCCCCCCCCCCCACCCACGCCCCCCCGCCCCCCAGCCCCGGATCCACCACCCACATCACCCACACCCCCCCCCCCCATCCCTCAACTGGCCCCGCCTTCAGCAGCTGGATCACCCAACCATAATCACTAACCTCCCGGTCATTACCGCCCAGCATCAAAAGGTTTCCATGTCCTTCCATCCATTATCTATAACCACTTATCCAGTACAAGGTCGCACAGAGCCTGGATATTCTCCCAGAAAGTGTAGGGAACAAGACAAGGGATGCCCTGGGCAGGAAGTCAGTCCATCGTGCTGCATACGAACACGGGCAGGGAAATTTAGGGGGACCAAATGATGATGAGGAGTGGAAAAAAAGTAGCTGGAGGAATTGAACGAGGGAGAACATGGAAAGCAAAGTGCCACGCTGTAGGTTTCAAACCTGAGTGGTAACTGCTAAAGCATCTTCCACAAACATGTCCTGTATCATTTTATTTGTGATTAGTGTAATTATACACAACCTGTCAGGGAATAATTTAATTTTTTTCAGGTCTATTCTATTTCTGTCTAAAATCTACCGTAAAATACTTCGAAACAATATAAAATTGGACTGCTATCCTGTTATTCAGTGGGAGACCATGTGTTTTGTTACTCTAAACAAATGGTCATAATTTAGTATTCTTATTTTATTATGTGCAAATCACCTGATATTACTTTGTCTAATGTTAGCTTACTAATGTTAGCTTAGCTAAGTTACGCTACACAAATCACAGAAGAATACTACCTCTGCTCACCCACTCAAAATCATAGGGGCGACTCATAGCGGCAGATACAGCTTGCCGTCAAGTTACCAATGGTGCATTTTAGCAAGTTGTGGCATGCAAGAAAACCATGGCTAAAGGCTAGCCGCTAGTTCCCTGCGATTTCCTGCTATTGACTCACTAGTTAGAGGAGGTCCGCTAACTGCTATGGCTGCACGCTAACGCAGTCGTGTCAAACGCTCAGCTAACATGTCCGTTGGGAACCTGGGATTAAAGAGGCCCTAATTTAATGCCACGTCCTTCCTGTCTCGCTCAGGCTTCACACTCCGTTTATTTATGTTGGGAATACCCTAGCCAGTGATACGCTCCGTAGGATGACAGGACTTTAGCCAGTGGTGTTACGACGTGTAAAACAGTCGGTCGATGACTCTACCACAGCACGCTTTCCATTGCTTATCTGAATAAATTTATCCAAATGAAATAAAACAAAAAAAAAAGATAATTAACACCTGCTCAGGGCTGCCTCACGCTGTTTTTATTGCCTCAGGAAGGCGGCTTTGTCAAACTCAGTTCCTGGCAAGCCTTGTGCTGCTTGGTTTCCATCCAGCATGCTCTCCTGACACTTAGATATTAATTATCATCATCATTTGCATGAAAAATACACCACTGGAAATCCATTTTTTTTTTCCCAAAACCACAGCAAAATGCCCCAAGATGTGACGTACTGTGCAACAGACAAAAGGCAGGAATGGTGGGGCTGTTTCTGTAATTAAGTGGGGGCGGTTTGGCCAATGATCTCAGCATACCTGCACCACCAGCCCTGGCCGCCCGTAATTAGCAGCCGCTCTCTAGCGTACAAGTTGTCTCTTCAGTTAGACAGGCCCCTTCTTCTGGTCACTGCTCGGCCCTCGGCCAACCATTCCAATTAATAATGGGGGCAAAAGCTTCTTGCCAACTTTGGGCACTTTGGCCCGGTTAGATACCTTAACACTGATGCATCGGTGCACCTTTTTGGATGTAGCATTGGGATGCTAACACTCCCGTGTAGACCTGTCGTTTTTATTATTTTGTTTTATTTTGTTTTTTTTTTTTTTTTGCACATAAAACTGTCCCCCCCACCCACAAAGTCATTTAACATGACTGAAGAACAGCACTCATGGAGAGAACGCCTGCTGGTTGCAGCATGTTTGTGTGTTTATCTACAAACATAATGTTTGCTGCTATACTGCCTGTCTTTCAAGGTGTGAGAAGATGTAGGCTATAATAATGAGGCATTAAATGCAACAACCAGACAGATGATTGTAAATATAAAAATATCGGATAACGGTAATAAAAACAAGAACTGTACAAACATGCATCATCCATTTCACAAACTATTGCGTAAGTCCAATTTTACAAAAGTCAGATTTACCTTCCCATACCATAAGGCCACCGTATAGCAAAATATATGTATGTATGTATGTATGTATGTATGAAAGAACACATTAAATAAGTTAAAATCTAAAGTGCAATTTCACTTACAAGCATATGTCGCCATTTTGCCTTAGTGTTTCCATAAACTCAAAGACTTTTTGTGTGTGTGTGTGTGTGTGTAAGTCTGGATTTACTGAAATAGATTTTTTTTCTAAGTCAAGACCTGCCTGTATAATGACGACGATAAAGACTAAACCAAAGACTGAAGACAGTACAGCATAACCACAAAAGAGGAGGGTAAACACAAGAACCATGGAAGTCATTTGTAGCAAATGGATTGGCAGAAGGACTATTCAGCCAAACCCCCCCCCACCCCCTTCCTACCAAAAATCCTTAATCAAAGTGAAAGTGGACACGCTAACATGTCACTTGACATGACCTTTCAGCCCATTATGAATCACCTGCTTCCGAACCACGCCTGTGACTGTCTTTTATCAGCCTCATAATAGATATTTTCTAATCGCAGGGACAACGAGAAGAACAGATTTAGCGCTTGTAATTAATAGCCAGTACAAGGCCTGACTGCCATTGACATTTGACAAATGTGGAGTTAAAGGGAAAATCTATGGTTATGGAAACAAACAGGAGGCTCAGAGAGCGATTCAAATTAAAGGACAGAAAACGGGGAAAGCGCTGCGTTTATTAAATAACTACAATTGTTGTGGTGTATTTAGTCACAGAAAACCAGCTCTTCGGGGACAGGGTCATTCTGAGATCTAGACGGTGCTTAAGATGCTGAATTTGAAATCAGTTCTGCTGACTGGTGACCGCGATGTTGCTCATGGTCTGTGGATAGTAAGGCCGCAGAGTGAAGGGCTAGCAGGTCTTAGGAAGCAGCATCCCAGCATGTGAAGGTGTGGCTGGTGAAGAACTAGGCCATGAAGGAGTCTCCAAGCTATGAAAGAAGCTCCAGATCCTGAAGGAGACTCCAGACCATGACAGAGACTCCAGACCATGACAGAGACTCCAGGACCGTGAAGGAGACTCCAAAGCCAGGTTAGTCATCGGTATAAATATAATTATGCCTCAAGACATTTTTTGAAAAAAACATTTTGATCCAGGGCTTATTGTCTAAAGTCAGATTTCAAAAGCTAAATCTGTCACGTTCACATGTATGTTTGTGTTGGTAAATAAAAGAAGTGTATTTCTTTTTATAACAGAATGACTCAGGAAGGTTTCTGGGCTGGGGGTGGATGCTTTGACCTTTAATTAGGCCGTCTTGTTTCGCATCACCCGAAGGCTGTTGAGGGCTGGGAGTGTTAGCCAAACAATGGTCTTACTGGGACATTTAGGCCTTAAAACGACACGCCGGACAAAAGCTCTCAGCCGAACAATGATGATCACATTACTGAACCCTTTGTGGGCCGGCCGGGTGCAGCGGGGGGCGGGCCGTCCCATGGAGCTGCCCCGCTGAGGACACATTTGTCCCAACTGTTCTTTTCACTGGCAGCCCCGAACGTGGAGGAGGGGGGTGGGGGGGGGGGTTGTTGGGGCATAAGGGGGTTAAGCAGGGAGGGTCCCAGCAGCCCACTGGGCCCCGGACAGAGCCTGCAGCAGAACTCTCAGCAGCCCACCGGACCCCTGTCAATGAAGGTTCAATTTCAGCTGCTTCTTTCAACCCACGTTCCTGTAAAAAATATCCTGCCATGAGAAGAGCATTCTCCTGACCTCCCCCGCCCACCCCCCAACAAAGCTAAGCTCCCACGATTTTCTGTGTGAGAGGAAACCACTCAGCACTTCTCCAACTACAGTAGAACTTGATTATGAGGTTGGGGGATGGGCATCTATGACAGGCAGTCACATGACAAGCACATGACAAGGGTTGCTCTTGCCCCCGGTAAATGCCGCGCTCTCTACACTGTCGTACACCTTTCCACAACCTGACCATCTTCGCTTATTCGTCATGTTCGGGTTTCTCCCAATCTGACACCAGAACTTTCTACTTCTCTCTCTTCTTACCCCCAAATAAAAAGTTCCCGCTCCACAGTCCCATCCGCGTCTTCCGCGATACCCGCTCCACAGTCCCATCCGCGTCTTCCGCGATACCCGCTCCACAGTCCCATCCGCGTGTTCCGCGATACCCGCTCCACAGTCCCTCCCGGAGAGATTCCTATGTCGCTATTTTTCCTTCGGATAATTATCCCCTACATGCAATGCTAAGAGAAAACATTTGTATTAGCGAGCGGAGGGCCATCTGTTATTGTGAGGGATTCCGCCAGATACTATCTTTAGACATACCGAGTATTTGTAAAGGTAGCTGACATAATGAATGAGAGCAACAGGATGACATACCATTATCATAGTTTAATTATGTATTTTGCTTTTTTGCCGATCAATCTATCTAGCCATCCATCTAATAACCTGGAGGTTCCCTAAATATTGTATACTGTTATAAAATGACTCGAGCAGCTAAATTATTCTAGTTAAATCAAAACCATTTATGTGGATCAGATGATTCAGATTTTGATAGGTTTGTAATGGACTTTTCCCGTTCATTAACTGAGTTATAGCTCTTGGATTTTATGCTTTATAGTTTTAAATTGAATACTACATCTTTGATGTTAAAGTAATGTTAATATTTTTAAATCAATGTTAGTAAAATTTTATGTACACTGTTGTATTTGTTGATGGCTGGTTTGCCGCAGACGAAATAGATTTATGGGTCCGGTGTTCTTTTTTACACTATTATCACAACGAAAATGCAGACCATAAAGAATTTTAATTAAATTTTTAATTAACACTGGTAATCAATAGGGTGTAACATAACATCTCGCATATTTCCAAGGGCGGCGTGGGGAAGACGCAATCAAACAAATACAGAGAGCTGAGATATGAAGCTTTATGGGGTAATAAGACTTGGGTAAATGTGGCAGGACCTGCAGTCCCGTCCCTCTCCGCTGGCGTTTTACAGCTCATTTCCAAATGACACAGAAGTGCACTTATTTGCATGTGTAATTTTCCACCAGGCCAGACCCATCATTGCCGCCAATTCATTAAGCTGCTTTTGTTTACGTGTTCGAGTGCCTGTGTCTCTCTTCTTTTTCATTTGGCCGAATGTGCCGAGGTTTGTGAGTGAAATACACCACGGCATTTATCCTCTGGGGCGGAAATCAACAGGAGGTGCGTATTTCAGTCTCTGTGTCCCGAATTCGCATCAAGGTCATGGGTTTACAGGGGCCATTTAAAAACAGGATTATCTATGTAGATATTGGAGGACTGTAAATGTGCGTTTTACACATATTTTTTTCAAAAACTACCTGCATTGAGCTGCGATAATATCAGCTAATCGTTCAATATTCACTCTTCAATCTTGACTTTCAGAAATCTTGAGATTGAAGATCTGAGGTCAAGCCACAGGTATCGGGCTGCGTGAGGTGACCGCGACTCATCTGCATTCCTGCTAAAGCCTCATCCCTCCTTTTCCTGCCCCCCCCGCCAGCAGCTGTATACCCTACAATATTCAAAGTGCACCTTGACAAAGGTGCTTTCAACAGCTAATAGTCAATGATGAAGAATGTCATGGAACCATGACCTCCCGCAGTCAGTCCCAACGTTCCGAGGCAGGGAATATTGATACAGTGTACTCACAGCTGTCTTGGATGTGTGAGAATCTGAGGTGAGAAAGAGGAGGAGGGGGCCTGGCTGGTCCCGGGGGGTGGGCATTATGGGGGAGGGGGTTACCGGGGAACACTGTCAGGATAATGGTCCCAGGAGATTGTCTGTCTCTTTTTTCCAAACTAATCTCCACCCCCTCTACACAGGTGTAACATGGCCATCCAAACCATAAATAAATTGGACTGGCGACAGAATGAGAAGCGAATATAAAGCAATATAGCAATTTTCAATCGACCTCCCCCCTGCCGCCATATACAGCAATGCAGACGTGCGCATGGACGTGCATTGCGCCCCCTGCTGTACTGGTGGTCTGGTAAACAAATTGGTTTAAAG
The DNA here is from genome assembly GCA_026779605.1 of Mormyrus hasselquistii. Taxonomy (NCBI): domain Eukaryota; kingdom Metazoa; phylum Chordata; class Actinopteri; order Osteoglossiformes; family Mormyridae; genus Mormyrus; species Mormyrus hasselquistii. The sequence goes on along the minus strand of JAODKE010000035.1, from coordinate 17,633,138 downwards.
GCTGTTAAAATATCCCAAAACAGAAAGACAAAGGATACTGGCCATTTCATACTTTAGACCTGGATTGAGGGGTGAAGGGAAGCGTCACGATAAAGCAACTGGAGCAGTATGGAGCTATGAGCTGCCTCAGAAAGCACGGCTAGCAAAGCCTGAGAGGAAAGGTAAGCTTGGCATTCGGCGCATCTGTGCGATTAGGTCACTTCAGTGTTTTCAGATTGGAGCCAAAATGGCCGCATGGATTGTCCATGTATTTCTGGGCTCCTGGAGCAGACAGGAACAAAAAGCTCAGAACCCCACAGGAATATTTTCCCATCCCGTCCCTTCACCGGCGCTCCCAAACACCGGCGCTCCCAAACACCAGCCGCGAATTCCTCCAGCAAACAATTGGCCAGGCGACGGTTTGCTCAGCTTTGAGAGAGTGGCCGCAGGTCAGATTCTTCCTTAAGCAAATGTTTGCACAGTCGTTGCTTCTCTGTGCAGGTGCGCGTATGTTTTTTCCTAAGACGCACCTGAGTTTGGTGGTTCGCCGGTCAGTTGGTTGTTCCAGATCTCCGCATTGCCTTCGAGGTGGCTGCCCCGCTGCCCGCCTCACGCCAGGATGACGCCTACCCATGGCCGCCACCGGGCGGGGCTGTGCAGATGGCCTATGCTGATGCCAGACAGATAACCGTGTCGCCGAATAGCTCCCCAGCGTCAGATTTCCCAGCAAGCCTTTTACCCGGACACATTTCTTTTTACTGCGGTGGATTAATATGTGTCCAGAGCTGTCACCATGGAGACTATGACTGAGGTCCGGTGTTTCTGGCTGTTCTCCCGAACGACACACCTGCTGCAGGGAAACACTTCCACTGCATCTTGCGGTCAGCTGCCGAGTCGCTCGTTTTAAACACCAAGCTTGGCGGAAACGGCTAAGTTCGTGCAATTTTAAGGGTAAGCGGCCATTAACTGTGGCGATGAGCGATTCGGGGGGGTTGGGGGTGTGATTTAGCTGCAAGTGCCCTTTGTGTTTCTCCTGAAATATGCTTTATCCACGTTTATCCACAGCCTGCAGTCTCTCCTGCAGCATCCCCCAGGGCTGATCTCTCCTCGCCAAGTCGCTCTGTATGTGCGACACGCTGGGGGCACCGCTGCACTGTTTTGCCATTGTCCACCCCCCACCCCCCAATGGTGTGCGGGGGGGGGGGGCGGCAGCTAAACATTTCCCGGCTGCTAAATGATGATGTCTGCTTGCGCTTAATCCCAAATAGCCGCCTGTCTCCCTGGTATAATAGCACCTCCCACAC
>JAODKE010000035.1:17577927-17610075 GCA_026779605.1 Mormyrus hasselquistii | reverse complement strand
GGGGTGTGGAGGGGGGTGTGGAAAAAAGATTTGTTCCACAAAATGAACCCCTACAGAGGCAGTGGATTAGGGAACCTTCAGGACCCCCCGCAATTCCAGATGTGTGGGACAGTAACAATGAGCTTCCACATACAGATCTCTTTGTACACCGTTAGAATACCAGGAAGCTTTACCCTGCAGCCAATGTCCCATCAGGGCATCGCCGGCTGCCTTCTGCTCCTCTTAGTCCTATGATCTTTGACCTTTCACCTACGAAGATCAAGACAGCTCATGTGTAAACTGTCACCTTCTCTGCTGGCGGCTTCATTTCCGGGCTGTTTTTTCTGTGTTTATTTCCATTTTACTTGAGCTGCTCTGGCTTCTGGGCCACGCCCCCCATTTCTACTCCGCCTTATCCCGACATTGCCGTCTGTTTGCCTTACGCCAGCATGTCGGGATATGAATTATCCATCTTTCCTTTACATCGTCTAGCCGCTCCCTGGCAAAGGCTGTCAAAACACATCTGGTTATTGGAAAAACATTATTCTGCGCCTGAAAGCAGCGGACAGTGTCTTGGCGAGGTGGCCCCCCAGGCTGGCTGTGTCCGAGCTGCTGTTTTTTCCGGAAACCGCCCTCCCTAGCATTCTTGGTGGTCAGTCGCATCGGCCACTTTGAAGGACCAAAGGTGACAGTATGATGCGACGAGGTTAACTTCTTTATAGAGACACTCTGTGTAAATGAAATGCTGGTTTCTGGATTCATTTATTGCATCTGCGGGCGCATGACAAAATGCTGTATTTTTGTTTTTATTTTCGGGATTGCATGCTTTATGGATTTGCATTACAGTGGAACGACAATACCGGAAATCTGTCATGCTTTCAAACTATGAAGTTTTATTCGATTTCGTCCAATTTTTACAAGCGAGTTGACACAAATCTGTTTGCAACTTTCTCCATCTATCCATCTTTCATAGCCACAAATCCAGTTCAGGATGGTAGTGAGTCTGGAACCTGTCCCACACAGCACAGGGTACCAGGCAGGGGGACACCCTGAACGGTATGTCAAGCAGTCACACAACTTTCCATAACCACATGCTTTTTTTGGATTAAGAGAGGAAACCACAGCACTTGAACCATTTAAAGAATCAGAACAGAACAGCATCTAACACAGGCATCATTCTCCAACTGCGACTTTATCTTAAGTTAATCAAAGGAATGTATCTATTGTCATGTGTGTGTTGGTAGGTATTTTGTTAGAGATATTTTGTGCCAGAATAGCACATAAAATGTTTGGCGGTCAGCAAAATATATATTTTTGGGTTTGATTATTTGTGTTTATGTTGCATCCAAAGAGACAAATAAACAATGAAAAAATGCAAATATATTTTTAAATATAAATACGTATTTCTGTAAGTAAGATACACATACATGTTCTCTTTAATGGACTAACACAGCTGACCCAAAACTACAGTATATCTTTAGAAGTGTTGAACCTAAATGTTTTTAATCGCCATATTAGAGCAGTGTTTCCCAATCTGGTCCTTGGGGACTTACAGCTGGTCCATGTTTTTGCTCCCTCTGATCCCCTGTCAGATAGGACACATTTTTGCTCCCTAGGACAGCTAACACAAAACTATATCTTTAGATGTGTTGAACCAGTATTTTTTAGTGAAATGAATCAAGGAGAGATAGACAGTGAAGATTGAGCCAGTCAGGGTATTAGCGAGAGATAAGCAGAGACAAATATGCTTTATTTCATTTTGGTTTGTTTAATTTTGTTTGCTATAGTCACATTTATAGGCAATTCTCAACTGATGATTAATAAATCAGTTCCACAAACACTTAAGTCAGATTTATAGCAACAAACACATAAGCCAAAAATATGCTAGAAAGACATAGTAAAGAACACATAAAACATAAATGAAAAGGAAGTGTAAATTTACTTATAAGAATTGAATTACAGTGTTTTTCTGTTAGTGTGTCTGTAAACTCTATGAATCACAGATATTTTTTTTTGCAGAAATCCAGATTTACTTAAGTTGCTTTTACGTAAGTGAAGTGTTGCCTGTATTGTTTGAGGCCCTCTGGGTTTCTCCTCAGTATTAGGGGCACAAAGAAATCAAATCACTAATCAAATCAGTTTCTCTGTCACTTAACTTGACACTTGGTAGAGTGCAGGCGAGTGTGCAAAGTCCCACAACAGCAGAGAAAAAATTGTGTAATTATTGGAAGTATACAAAATGATTAGACCTTGTGTGTATGGAGGCATGCTGTTTCAGATCCCGAAGCAACCGATCCAGACCAAGATTTTGTTTCTACCAACCAGTCAAGCATAAAGAGTCACAGTCACAGGGTACTCAGCTAGTTGGTAGAAACAAAATCTTGGATTTGTAGCTTCTGGACCTGAAATGGCCAACACTGCACATCACATCACTACACATGATGTTTTCGGGTATTTAGTTTTTTTTTTACTGAAGCATGGAGAAAAATGAAAGCTGAGGTTTTCGAAACACCATCAGTGCAATTTTGGAATGTAGCAAAGGCATGAGAAAGTATGCTGCAATAAATGAGGTGATGATTTATTTGCCATTTGCAGAAATATATGTGCAGGTACATTGGAACACTTCTCTCTATATTTCCCATCTGGAGAGTGGCGCTTGCAGTCTGAGCACAACGTCAGTCATTCTTCCAGCATCCCTGAAGCATTTTTTGTTGTTTTTGTTATTGTGTTGGGGGGAGAGGGGAGCCTGGGATTAAATGTCTTCCAAAAGGTGCGCAGAGCCGGCTCATTAAAAGACAATCCATGCCGAATCTATCCAAGCAAACACTTGCGATTATGGCACGCCGCCGTCCACTAACCACATCAGAATGTCATGTAATGTCAAGGCCCCGCTAGGCCTGGCGCAGCAAACAAACACCGCCATCACTCGGCACGTTGTTTGTCAGCAGAGGGATAAAAACACGCAAACGGCCTGTGGCCTTCCTGGCCGCCTTTCATCCACGTGCCTGAGGGGGCGCCGTTGTGCCCCAAGGCCTCACACAACAGCCGCCATTGTTTTGGGGGTTTGTCTGTCACACAGAGAGGAGAACGAGGGTGTTTGAGCGGAACCAGGGAGACAAGGAGACACAGAGACAAGGAGGATCCCTGCTCCTCACAGGGGTCAGAAGGTAACACCACCTCCATCCATCCATCCATCCATCCATCCACCCATTCATCCATACATTCATCCATCCAACCTTCAAAGCTAATTTTCCAGGGTAGGATTCTTGCTAGCTATTGATGACTGAGTGCAGTACACACTGATACAGTATACAGTGTTCAGAGAGCGTCTTAGGACGCTTGCTTAATCTAGTAAAAATATTACAAATTTATTAGTTTTATAACAAAAAGGATTTCATTTATATATTTCTTTTCAAAAGAAATCACATTACAAACAACCAGTAATTTTAAATGAAACATCTATTTTAAGGTGTAATAGATTGAAAACCAAATTCTAGTTCTAAAAGAGCTGTTCTGAGTTAAAAAGCTCATTGACAAGCAATTTCATTCGGTGCTTTTTAATTAGTAACAACTATGCAATAACGTAAACACAACAAACATTTGCAATTAACAGCTAATTGCGTCAGTCAAAAAAATTATGATACTTAATAAAAAGAATATATCTGTCCAGAAGATATATGCAGATGTGTTAAACACTGCGTCTCCATTGACTTTTTTTACGAAACACATAAAAATCTGCAATATTTGTACAGAATTAAGGACGCTTCCCATGACTTTCTGTGACCAATTCATGTGCTGTATTTTTATAGTTGCTTTTATTCATTTCATACTGTGTTTGATGCATCGTGTATGTAATTATGTACTTTATAGGGGTATAATACCGTCAGATGGGGGACACTCTGGACGGGGTCATCAAATCACCGCAAAGGGCACAAATGCACACATTTACATGTTATGGCAAATAGCCTAAGCGCATATTTGTGGGCTGAGCCCCACGTTCGGGGGAGAACGAGCAAACTCTACGGCAGTTTGAATCCCACACGAGGTGGGAGTCGAACCCGCAACTTTTGTGATAATTTGCCTTTCCTCTTCCATCACGGTTGTTATGAAGAGCGTGTTGAGGCTGTGCTGTGTCACCCCCTGTCTGATCGATGCCCCCCATCCCCGTCCACTTCTTGGCAGTCAGTGTCTGCCTGTATTTATATTGCATCACAGCTCAGGAAAAACAAACTGAACAGATGGGGGGGCATGGCATAGACACATGTGTGTACCCGCTCTGGCTCTGAGGATAACAGCTCAGAAGGTTCCTGACTGCGACCACTAGGAGCTGAATCCATGCAGGAGTACTGGTTCATTCCCATGAGAGCACGGCATCATGGATGCAAGGGGGGGACACTCTGGACGGAGTCACCAAATCACCACAAAGGCCACAAATGCACACATTTACATGTTATGTTACATGTCTGTGCTAATTTTCACAGACCTGCAGGATGGGGGTGGGGATCTCACTATGGGCACAGTTTACACCCCGCCTTTATTAAAGTGGGTCCATTCTCCCTGTATTCCATAACACTGGCATACCTGGGGGGCTGGGCAGCTGGTCGATATTGGGTAAGATGACCAGGTTATCTGCGTCAGGTAGGACACTTCAAACTGTTCATCCCTGCTGATTTATAAACTAACATTCCAATTAAAAACCTGGATTTCACTTAAGCACCTAAGTTCTTGCTGCGTGCTGATTGGTCAGTCTCCTATAATCATGTAGGTGTGACTAATGTTAATGTCAAACAGCTGGATGAGTCTTTCAATCAAGGGAACAAACCAGTCAAAGTACAAGACTGAACAACTGAACTATTTAGCCAAACACAGGAGCCTTTCAGGTTTAAAGTAATGTGTAAAACTCATAGTGTCCCCCCCCCCCCGACTTTATTATCTGGTCACCCTAATCTTGGACCCCCCACAGGTTTTTTTTCTCCTTACTTAGGAATTTTTGGTTCTTCTCCACTGTCTTCTTTCCTTCCCTTTTCTTTTTTTCCTTGTTTCATGTACGACTCTGTTTAAATGATGTAATAATGTATTGCTACACACCTTGTTAAGTCAGTTGGGGTGACTTTGTTGTGAAAGACGCTATATAAGAATAAACTAAATTGAAACACTCCAATGACGTGTCACACTCGGGACGTCAGGTCCCACGGCTGCTCAAGTGTATTTCTCCTGTCCTGTTTGTCCCCCTGCAGAAATAACCCCCCCCCCCAAAGGCGTTCCTGTCCATTACAGTCAGACATCTCCGACTAACAGCTTTACTGGTGCCTAAGCAGCCCCTGATCTTATAACAAGGACAGAGTTATCCCTAGACTGGGTTGAAGGAGGCTACCTTGTTGTGTCCACACCTCCTGCTCCCTCGCTCAGCCGCGGTGTTACGCCCCGCAACGTCTCAGGACAAAAGGTTTTTAGTAAAGTTCTCTTTTCTGTCCCCATAGTCATAACTTCTGGTATGTACATTTGGTTGCATCCAGAAGGTTTTCCGTCCAAAGTGATACCCAACTTTTCGCTCCCGCTGCCCAACCAGGTGAGGCTTCTGTAGAGGCCTAAGGTCAGGATGTTAAAGGCGCCCACTTGGTTTACCCCCACAGTCTTGCTACTGTCATGCTGAGGGGGGGCTGCGGAACTCGTGATGTCCTCACGCCTCCTGTAATCAGCCCACAGCACGTCAAAGATGTTGCTTCAGTGCCACATTTCACATAACTCTTAATCTCTCACTCTCAGCTCTCCTACTTATGCCACCTTCAGCCAATCGATTACTCTGCTCTAGTCACATATACTTTTTCGTAAGGTTCCAGTGTAACATTCTGGCAATTTCATTAGCTGATCCTCCCTATTATACTCAAATAAACTCCGTGTCTCACGATCTCATGATGAAAGGAGAAAATCATCAGTGCTGTCAGGTGTGGGACCCTGCATGTGCTTCATCAACTCGGAACTGTGTTTGGCTGCCAGCGGATAAAGAGGAAAACACTGGAAATCACTGGAAAACACCGTAATTCCACAAGAAGAAGTGTGCTGCTTTGAAAGTATCCAATTTACTACCAGTAAATCCTGAGTGCAAAACATCACATTATATAGAAGGACACAGTGCAGTCTGCATATGGCCACAAGTCCTGTTCTTGTTTCCCTATAACACTCCTTCCCTATAATTTGTCAGGGAAACACGTGATTGTTGTGTTTTATGACGCACACAAGCTGTGGTATGAATGACCAGAGTATTTAGCGACAAAATCACACCCATTGATTTATTGAAGATAATAAATTAGAGAGGTAAACATTTACTAAACAGCCATACTTTCCAGTTGTTTTGGATGGAATCAGGGGAGCAGACTGGATTGTGTGTAGTTGGTCATTGCTTCCTGTCTGGATTGTGTGTAGATGGTCATTAGTTCCTGACTGGATTGTGTGTAGACGGTCATCGGTTCCTGACTGCAATGTGTGCAGGACTCTCACTGAGTTCTGACTCAGACTAGGGACAGACTTTGTCTCCTCACAGCGGAGCAGGAAACACTCTAGTGGAATGACACAGACACATATGAAGGTCTTGGGTGAAACCGGCTGACAACTTCCTGATTTTCGGAGACTCTGACACTCATGTTTATCTTTAATACTCATCAAAAACTGGACCAGAACAATCATCTTTGGGTTTCAAACAATTTTATTCCATTCTGTTCTGCAGGTGAGCGTTTCTACATCTGCATGACATTGAGGAGTATATGGGTCTTGATGATGCTTCTCTAGACAAGGGGCAAGAGTGGGCAGATGTGTCTGGGGCAGATACACCAGCGTTCTTTTCTGGGGTTTCACTAAAGAGAGACATGACAGCACCTGAATTTGCTGGGAATGGGCTTCAGCTGTCCCGGGTAAGCAGACATGAAAGCTGAAGAAGCAATATTGCCGTTTCTTAGAAAGATACCAGTCACTTTATTCTCAGGAATTATTTTTGTTCTTTTTTGAATGGGGTTTTTATACAGATACTGAATGTGTCTTGTCTTTTTCTGGGTCATTTTCTAGGTCTTTTCTGATAAATTGCGGTCACACCTTTGTGTCCCAGTATATAACTCACCACCTGTAAAATACGATCAGCCTGAATACACACGGGCATTTCCAACTCACTGTATTTTTATTGTAACTTATTGCTCCAGTGTGAAATTGGCGTTCAGGAAGACCTGCCCCCGCGGTCTCATATGTGTGAAATGTCTGTAGGCTGAACATTACCACAGTTGCTCTGATTTCCGAATGTAGTGCCTCACTTTGTTGACTTTTGGCATGACGACATTTAGGCCCAGGATAAGATGTTCTGGAGAAACATGCAGGTATGAAAGGAGCAGAGATACGCTTAAAGGTGATTTAATTTTAGATGTTAGTAGCCACATTTTTTGAGCCAGGAGATATTTTCTTCCATAAAGTGGATGGCATGTGTCTTGTTGGGTTTGGACTCTATGCCTGTGATCTGGCGGTCAGTGGTTCAAATCCCATGGTGGGTGGTGTCAGGGGTAGCTGCTTGAGATTCAGGGCCCCAGGAAACCATATCCTTTTGTGCCACCAGATTAATCCTATTATGTTCCAAATTATTTATGGTCCCTGTCACTCAGGGACCCATGGAATCTTCCTAATTTTCCCCCCTTTGTGGCGCCTCCCAGTGGTGCGATTTCACTGTTAGCTCTTTGAGCAAAGCTCTTATCCCGTGATAGTTCCTGGAAGTGGTGGCTGACAATCATTTCTCAAAAAATTATGTAGCTTTGGAAAAAAGTGTCGGCTAAATAAATACAATGTAACATAAATATTACTGATGGTCTGCTTTTGATCAAAGGATTGATGTGTGACGTCACAAGTCAACAGGGGGATGTGCTAAAAATGTCCTGGTGCCAGGTGTGAGTTTTTGTTTGGGGGTTATTATGATGGCATTAAAAAAATCACACAGATGGCGCTAGGTCTCCCCCCACCCCTTTTCTTGTACCACTCAGTCTGGGGAATGTTGGAGAGAAGACAGTGAAAAATGTTAGGTGTTAGAAGTAATATTTAATTAAGCTAATAGAATTAGAGAAAAATTGTTACAGAATGTCATAGGACATACTATTATGGAGACGTATTAGCAGTGCAATTTGTCTAAAATATTCCCTTGTTTTTTTCATTCTGCGCTTGTTTTTATTGAGCTTCTGCCACTGGAAACACACATATTTAACACAGGAGACCGCATGCTAACTTGCTGTGTAAATAAAACAACCCTTTAAATAATTCATTCATTTCAATGATGACCTCATTCCCTCCCCTTAGCCCCATATAAGGGGTCGTAAAGATGGCGCTAACCTGAATTGGCCAAAACTGGACCCCTGTTGCTCTGATGAATTATTTATTTGCCAGTAAGCTCTTGTTAGGATTGATCTCTAATGAGCTGCATTGTTAAGTAAAAACGGCGTCCACTGAGCCTCGTTCAGAACTCTGATCTTAGTTTAGTTTAATGTTTCTCTTTGCACAGTAGTACTTATATTACGGCAATTTGATTCAGAATGAATTCCAAGGACTTGCTTTATCACACTGAGGATAAGCACTTTTGAGGGATGAAAATTAAGTGGTGCTTTTAGTATAAATGATATTCAACCGACCATATAGTCTTATTTCTGGCAGCAAAATGGCAAGATCATGGACAGGATGCCTGTCCATCACACGTCACACTCGGCCATACAATACAAGGCATTTAGCTACAGATACAATATTAGTATTGTACTATGTGCTGTATGCAAATTTTGGGCCTCATGACAGTATATTATATTGGTCCTTCAACCCAGATCAATCGATTATGTTCCAGATGTTTTAGGGCCACAGTCACTTAGGGGCCCTTGGAATCGGGGGAAACTTTCCTCCGTTTTATGGCGATCCCTGGCTATATGTATGTACTTAGTTTACCTAGTTAATGGCTTCTATCCATCTTCCAATTGCTTCTCCTGGTCAGGATTATTGGAAGCGGGAGGTAAAATAGGGAATGAGATGAGGCAGGGGTACACCCTGAACGGGATGCGACACTGTATAGGCGATTTAAAGATGGCTGGTCAGCAGGGGAAAACCCGCGCAAACAGGGATGGAACAAGCAAACTCAGCACAAAAAAGAACATAGATGAGATTCAAGCCCACAAGCCTGGAGGTGTGAGGCAGCAGGTTTGCCCACTGACCCCCCCAATGGCTAATGACTCACTTTGCATTGTCAGATTGGTTATGGCTGTAAAATATGCAGCATTGGAGGGTTGTCGGTCCTCCTAGCGAGTAACAAGTGCAGAAAATGCTTTGCCGAATGCACAGTGCTTACATTTTATGGCTGAATCTTCAGTGGAGAGTCATTGTGGGCAGGATCTTGCTTCTTCATAACCGCAGTGCTCAGGCTTCCAGTGGGTCACACTGCTGATCTGAGTCAGTCTGACCATAGCTGGAAGCAGGCCACTCTACTGGTCAGTATGCTTCATTGTCATGTTAATCGTAATGCGAATGGCAGCCCCTTCTCCCAATGAAACAAAGCCCCACCACTAACTCTATTTCAATATTGTCAGAATTTCAACACTTTTTAAAAAATACATCTTAAATTCTTCCATTCAGGGTATCCCCTGCTGTTTGCTCTTTGCTGTATGGGATGGGCTCCAGGCTCACCGTGTTAAGTGGTTATGGGTGGATGGATGGATGGATGGAAAAGGTGAGATTTTGGCTGAAGCCATGGTCATGTACGCTCCATTTTCTTGGGAGAACATAAGGAGGACCTTAATTTCCCATAATCCCTTTGTGTTGAGAGCACTTTCTCATGCTCAGCTAACTCTTAGGAGAGTGTATGCCTTCATAGGATTGTAGGTATGGTAACGGGGCCTAGACATGCCAATCCGGCGAAGTCTTCCTCAGCCTCCTTCATCTCTAAATGTCTCCACGGTAACACAGGGGCGTATGTTAAAACACACTTAATAAAATCTCACAAAGGGTGATTTTTCCCCTCCAGCCTACAAAAGGATTCTGCGATTGGCCGTCCGGCACAGCTGCCTAGAATAGACCACAGTGGGCCTTTTGTGCAGCGACTCAAGTCCTGTGGGTGTGAATACATTAACCCTTTGAAACAGAGTTATCCTATTCTACCGGCCCTTTAAAACATACTTCGATAAGTTTGTAGCCATATTTGGACCACATCCGCCTGGAACTGTGATAACAAAGGATGAATGGCCGTCATTTACAGATGCTAATTGTACGCGCGCTCGTCAGCAGGGAACACAGGGACTGCAGGACAGCCCCAAAATGTTTTTTTGCACATTACAAAGAGCTTTTTAACTGCCACTGTACATATTTTGTGTCTGACTCATGTCTAGGGATCCCCGCCGTGGTCTGTAAACCTTTAGCTATTGTGTTTATACGATTTAATCGAATTTGGTGGTGAACATGTATGGGTGATTTGAGGAATGAATGGGTTTTGCACAGCTTGTATTATGCGGTGGTGTTTTCCAGTAGAAGAAGAGTCACAGAACTGTTCTCATACACCAGTCCTTTTGTGTCCCATTATTCAAATGGGAATTGTTCAAAAAAAAAAGAAATCTCTCACTGGGGGAAAGATTGAACCCATTACATGTAAAGGCCAGCGGTTTAATGGAAGCCACAGAATGGGTCTTGTTAAGTGGCCCGATTTTGCCGTTACTAACTGTTCGGCGTTCTGACGCGGACGAGAGGCGGGACCGCAGTAAATACCCCGGCGGACACTCTGACATATACCGTGCATTCAGATTACCATGACGGCGTGCTCGGGGAGCAGGATGGGTGAACACTGAGCCTCCGATCGCGATAGTGACTGCACATAGGGACACCTGGGCCCCTGATAACCAGGCGCCCCCCCGCAGTTAGATTATGTTCTGCGGGTGTGCAGCAGAACCTGAAGCTTGCCCAGCAATTTGAGAGTCATACGTTCACTGTATTAAATTGTTTATCTAATATCGAAGTGCTAAGTGGTGTTAGATCCCATCTACGGCTCTTCGTCTGATGGAAGGATGTTGAGATTCGGTTGGTAAAAACTCAGGCCTGTTTTCGTGTGAGGGCCAAGGCCAGCTATGAGGTCACCAGTCCAGCTATGAGGTCACCAGTCCAGCTATGAGGTCACCCAGGTCCAGACCAGAATTTTTTTAAGAGCTCAAAATAAATTTTGAAGCTAAATATTCACACACATTAGGCTAACTAGCATTTCAAATAACTAATTGATAAAAATAAATAAACAGTTTATGAAGGGCCCTGCTCAAGATTCAAGCTCCCTTTTTGTCATTATACTATATGAGGATGTTTCAGCAGACATTTGCTACTATGAAATGTCATTTCTCTGTGGCCCCATTATGATAAACTAAAGGTAAGTTAGAATGTTAAACTGGAAAGGCATCTTTTCTTCGTTCACACCTGTCAAACACTCATACATCCAACATGCAAACAATGACAATATTTAGAATGAATAAACAATATATCCTCAGGCTATTAGCTATTAGTGTACTATGCTAATCATTAATGAATCCAACAGGTCATTCAAAATAAACCCAGGAACCACCAATTATAGGGCTTCTGGTCAACAGGTGTGAAGTTTTGGGGAACGATTTTGACATCAGGGAGAAGAGGGGGGGGGTCATGGAGGGATGGAGGCTGTGAGGGATGTGAAGATGATAGGATGGGGCAATATGGGAGAATCCTTAAGATGACATGAGCCATAGCCCACTGCTCTATGGGTTTGGGGGGGGGGCCTTCTCTCAGCTCTAGGAACCTATACACTAATAAGTGACAAGACCCCCCCCCCCCCAAACTTTGATGTGAAACAACTTGGGGCAAATGGGAATTGGGGCTGGGGAGACAAAAGGAAAGGTTAGGGTTCAATGTTAGAACACAAAGTGGTAAATAAATTGCCCCAACTCCCCCCCCGTGTACCATGCCCACCTTGTTTACACCCACCCCCATCAGCGGTGGATCCCCAGCCACGGTGCGCGGTGAGAGATTAAATCTGCAAAGTGAGTGTTAGCGAGAGATAAAGGTCCCTCTCTGCGTGTTTTCCTGTTCTGTCTCCGCACAATAGGCGTGGAATTGTGCGCGGAATAAATGCATTAGGCGGTGAATGCGGGCACCCGACGCCCATAACCCTGTGTAAAACCCGCTCGCCTGCCGCGAGGAGGGAGATGGAATATCTAAGAGGGGTTAAGTACTGGGGTTACCCATCCAAGGAGCATAAAATGAAGGCTCTCACTTTGATGGACAGCGGTGCTGAGATCCCTGATGTCCCAAAATATTAGGTTTCTCTTCTAATAATGTTGGAAATATTGCCTCCTGTCGTGATTAATCTCGGGCAGAGCCGGCGCTGATTGCAGGTGACGCGGTCACAGCACAGTGGCTGTGTTAGTTTCCACACACCGTCAGGTTCACTCCAAGTCCAGGGTGAGCGGGAGAGAGCTGTGAAAGCCAGCTTTGCAGGTGCCGCTAATGGATTGTGACAGGATAGAAGGAAACCTTTATTTTAATTCAAACAACAAAAGCAAAATAGCAAAACTTATGTACGTGCCCAACTTTTTTCCTGCTCTTCCTATCCGCCTATTGGTTCCCTCCATTGCGCGTGTATGTTTTTTTTCCTTTCGCCTTGTGGATCTTTGCAGTAAACAACGTCTCCCTCAGCACATTGCGCCTCGCTACAGCGCCCCCCCCGGACTGGGCGGCTCTCTGCAGCCGTGGACCAGGAGCAGAGGCATTTGCAGATGCGGAGGATGCCGCAAAAACATTTGTCAAATCAAAGGCTTGAATTATTACACGGAGTTCACCAAGCTTCGCGAGCCTCTTCAACACGCCATTGTCCCCAGGGACCCGCCAAACAAGACACTCTTTCTTAGAGAAGGGTGGAAAAACAGTCCCGGCCATCCTCATAATCGAATCTGTGTGTCCCGGCAGCAGGGCTTCTGGAATTCTCTGCATCGGACCACGGTCAGAGTTGGGCCCGCTCGGCACTAACAATGGCAACATTGATTTTAGGCATGGGAGAATTTTGGTTAAGCTGCACCAGCCAAAGCGGGAATGCCGGCCGACTTGGTCCTGCGGGAAGAGCGAGGCCATCTGGGATTTCCTGGGCGTGAACCGTAGCCGGTTGTTACAGCGTCGGCCGGCTCAGGAACCGCAATCATCTCGCTTTTTCCGCGCTGCCTGAAAGCTCCTTCCTTCCTCCCTTGCCGTCCTCTCCAGCCGTGCCACCGATCAAGCGCCATATTTTCTGCTGCTGTCTGTTGACAATTGGTCCTTGTTTCTTGCCCGGCGTTTGGGGGGGACTGACGTTACATTGATGTCCGGTTGCCATGGGCTTCGGCCACGGCGTAAAGTCATGACCTTCCTGTTTGCCACATAGTAACTTATTGAGTTGATACAAATTACTCTGATTCTTTATCTACCGATTTAGCTGCCGGTGGCCAGAGGTCAAATGCCTCTTTTTATGGCCACCGTTTTTTTGAAGTCGCTGTTACCGCTGAGAGATTTAAACACGACGTCCCATGCGGGGGTCCTGGAGACAATAGGCTGGCCTCCCGCCCCCCTATAGGGCACTTCAAAGGGTCCCCTTGTCAGTTTGTTCATGCAGCCGCTGCTGCTGCTGAAGACGTGGCTTTTCCAGATGGATATGAATGTTTTATAAGAGTCTCTGAAAGCTACTGTTTTCCCAGCGATGGGGGCACTTGGGTGACTCGGCTCGTCAGCCGCTGTGTCATGTGATATCTTGCCGTTCCATGAACGACTCAGAAACAACAAGAATAAAGCTTGTGTCGTTGTTCTTGTGTTTTTAATCAAAAATATATTTCTATATATTTATGTAGGGTTAGGAGCCTAGCTATAAATTCTAGCCCCCCTGACAAAATCTCACCTTTGGGCCCCTGCCCAATTTTACATATAATTTTCCTAATTTCAAGGGCCCCTGTAAGGTGCTACCCCTACAAATCTGCCGGGGTGTCCCTGCTCATGCTGCATCCATGTGTAGGGTGCACTGACTCTCTGTTGCTTCATGTCCTGAGGGTTGTGGGCTCAAATCTCTTCCCTATTTGTGGCCTTTGAAATTTGTCTTTATGTTTATTTCCTACACTTGTACGTCACTTTGGACAAAAGCAACTGATAAATAAAATAAATGGAAATATGTGTGTGTGTGTGTGTGTGTGTGTGTGTGTGTGTGTAACGTGCGCGCGTTAGTGTGTTGACTTCCGATGACACAAGCAGCATGGAAAATGCACCCTGACGCATCTAATACAAAGGCAGCCTCAGTGGCGGAATGGAGTGGTTTGTCACTATAGAGAGAACGGCAAGACGGATGACACAAGAGCCCTTTGAAAAACAGATGGTGCAAGTCTAACAATAAGGGGTTTGCTGCCTGCTCTCTTACCCCAGAACGACTTCCTGTGGGAAGACCATTCGAGATTATTAACCCAAATGATTTCCCTTATGAAAGGACCAATTGTAAAGCTGTTAAACTGATTAACCCATCATGTTTTCCTCACACAGTCCATGCAGAAATTTCTCTCCATATCCAGAAAAAAACATGAACAAAACTGAAGCAGCTACCTGGCTTTATTGTAGTTTTTTTGAGCTGCTGGTGGCAACAGCACGATGGACCAGATGAAAACAATCAACACTATTTTGGGTCTTAATCGATAGCACTCGAGACCTACGTAGGTCTGGCTTAAAATATGAATTGCCATGGTTACCTTTGACAGGTAAAATATGATTATAAAGACTATTCCATTGGCTTTCATAATGACAATGGTGTTCCTTTACAATTGCAGTTCTGCTGCAGAATATAATTTGTTTACCGTTGATAAAAATCACCCTCGGTGTCTTATAATGGAGAACAGTGGGTGGGAACATGACATTCTAATTAAGGGATAAAATGGTGCCTTTCCTTTGTAGGGGTTCTGGCATTTGGGGACGGATTATTGGTGCAGTAAGGACCCCCCCATCCCGTGGTAAATGGCATTCAAGCTGGCCATCAGCTGGCCCCCCAGGAGAAGAAAGCTGCTTGTACCCAATCCAGCTGTGCGGACCCACAGGCAACCCGGGAACACATCTCCCTGGTTCAGCAGGGATGGGCCCCAGTACAGTTACCTGATGCACCCCAGGCATGGAATGTGGCCAGAGTAGCTTGCAGGAGTTTCTCCTGAAATTGGGATTAGATGCAAATTTACAAACATGCAGCCCTGGATTTACATAAAACTGATTTAAGTAAATCTGGACTCATGCAAAAAATATCTGAACTGCATAAAATTTACCTAAGCACTAACACATATACTTTATTTTTCAATATGCATTCTTGCATTCTTTAGTACATACTATCAGTATATTTTTGGTTTGTGTGTCTTTTCCTATAACACATCCAGAATCGTATGGGAAGGTAAATCCTACTTATGTAAAAGGACCTATGTTAGGATTTGTGGAATGAATATATATATATATAAAATCTTTTTTTTATTTATAAATGTGTTTGGATACTGCTGTCCATCCATTTGCCAAATATTTTCAGAAGGAGCAGGGCTACTGAGACTTTCTGTGCAAAAGGTCAACAGAACACTGTAAAGTTCAGCCTAAATGGGGAATAATGGCCATTAGCTGAGCGTCTGTATCAGAAGACCCGACCCCCACCGTCTGAAAACTCATATTAGGTGACTCTAATCCCATTGCCCTGTCCAGCCTGGGGGCCCCGATTAAACCTGCCCTGGGGGGGCAGACGTCCCAGCATCGTCCCTCAGGACATCTCGGGGACAGCCACAGCACTTTGTGTGTCCCAGGTCGCATCCTGCATGGTGGGACGGAGCCTGATGTATGTGATGGGGGGGGGGGGGTCAGCTTCTGGATCGCAGGGGGTCCCAAGCTTAACGAGGTGGGGGGGACCCCGAGGTCAGCCTAACTAAGAAGGGGGCCAGATTGCTCAGTTGAGAACAGTGACGTCACAGTGCTCCCTCTGCTGCCCCCTCCTTCCAGCCCTGAGGACAGATTTGGCCTCTGCATTCTCTGAGAAAATCAGGCGCTTTCATTGGTCCAGTAGAGGACCCAGGAAGCAGGGAAAATGAATGGGAAAATTAACCTGGTGAGTTCAGATAGGAACCTGTCACCCAAAGAGATCCGTCTTCACTAATTCACTCAGTGCCATGGCCCTATTCATCTTGGAGAGTCATTAAGGGCCACAGTGAGAAGCACTTCCGCATTACGGGCCGAGGCGCCCCCCCACATTAACTGGCAGCCACGGTTGGCCTCGCCTGGGCCCCACGGCACGCCGATGCTGAGAGCAGCGTTGGTGCCAGACAGCTCGTCTGGCCCGGTCCATTAGGCCCGGAAGGAGACTCGGTGTCAAAGCTGCACAGGCGGAGCCGGATGCCGTCGGGGTCCAGCGGCCCCAAGGATCGATCCTATCCTCCAGTCAGACCTGGTCACCTGGAGCCACTTATCTGCTGCCTGTGTCACAGCTGTTGAATGTTCAGAAAACCCAGAGAAAATGGCAAAAATGCCAGGAAATCTCGAGTATTTCTGTTACATAAAAATGACACATTGATGAGATTCAACTGACTCAGAAAAAATCTCTTCAAAGACTTTTGCTGGATCTAAACAATAGATCCCTGAAGTTCACAGAGAAGTCTCACTCTGGCCCTGCTTCATGTATCTCTTGACCTTCTAAAATGAAATCTATGTACATTCTCAACTTCGTTCCCCAATCTTCATGTTCATTCATGAAACCTTATAGTCTAATGCAGTGTTTCCTAATGCAGTCCTCGAGGACCCACAGACAGTCCACATTTTTGCTCCTTCCATCTAACAGGGAGCTCGGAGGGAGCAAAAACGTAGATGAGCTGTTGGTCCCCGAAGACCAGATTGAGAAAAACTGGTCTAATGTACTGATTGTTTTTTCCCGTGACTCTCTGAAATTGACCTGCTCTTTTCCCATTTATTCCTCCAGAAGTTTTCATGATAAATAATTAATTAAGAAAAAAACATGATATCCAATGTATCTTCTGAGGAAAAAAAAAACTTTGAGTGTTTAAATGTTTTAATTGTTGGGCATGTTTAACGAATAGTGTTCAATTAAATGCACACTGCACATTTTAACATAATTCATAACCTACTGGGAATGTAGGTCTAACTGTGATTAGTAGGCTTAATTCATTATTCCATATCACGGGCTTTTTTTCGTTGGTGTTTATCATTACGTGTTCCCGGGGATGGAACTGCTCCCATCTCACACTGTTCCCCGAGGGCTCTCATTGGTCTGCAGGGTAACAGTTCATCTCATTTATTTTATATCAGACACAGTAGGTAGATAAGACCTACATCTGAGTGTCCTCCACTGCACAGCAAGATCAACTGTCATCGGGAACGTGTGCGATTCAGATGAACTCCTGGTGTACATGACCGATGAAAATATTTGTAAGTCCTGAGAGAGACTGTTTACTGCTCTCGCCCGGCGCTGGTAAACAGGGGTCCCGATAGCACTATCCCACAGCTGAGCTTTGATTATAACCAGGCTGAGCACTGAAGCTGGACTCTCACATGCAGCTCACGGCATCCATAATTAAGATCCCTCCAGTGTAAATATCTTTCTGTTCTTTATATCAGAGAATCACACGACACTGAGAACAAGCTAACCTCATAACCTGTATTCTTCGTTTAGCTGTGCAACAGAAATCAATTATTTATTTTCATTGACCTTGTAAATATTTACCCTTTTCTCCAGCATTGAGAATAGAAACATGGAAGAAAATTGCAAGAAGGTTTAATCAGAGGCATCAAGCCCTAAACAGAGGGTCGGTGCATGGGGAGAAACGGCCAGCAGAATTCACTCAGGCGAAGAGGTGTACAAATTAAAGCTATAGTATTGGGTTTCACTGGAAAGTTACAAGCAGACAGGAGTTTTCACAAAAATCAAAACTCATTTGGAGCCTAGTGAATTTTTATAATAGTTAATTGAGCGTCCACACGAACCATTACAGCTGGAGTGTGCAAATAAGAGACGGTAACCATGAGTCAAATAAGAAAATCATAGATCTTTGGAGAAATCATGAGAAAAGTAATGGGGTGATTTAAAATGATGTTTAAAGGTAAATTAAAAAATAATGTTTTGAAGTAATTCATAGATCTCAGAAGTTCAAATAATTTCAAATTATTAAGGGCGAATTACACAATAATGTTTGCAGGTGAAATTATATATCTATAAATTGAACCAAAAAACGAATAATTATGAACGTCTGGAGGTTCATTATAAAATAATCCACCCGTCCATTAACCACTTATCCCAGGTGTGGGATTATAAAATAATGTTTATAGGTTTTAAACAATTCTTAAGGTGTTCTCCTTGTGACCTAGACGGAACTTTGAATTAAGTTACTGAGATGATTGGATTATATAATTATATGGGTATAATTATTTCTTAATTTTGCTTACGACAATACTTAAAAATTTGCTTTCACAAAAAAACGTGAATCTGTATGATACTTATTATTATTATATTGTTCTTGTTCTCATCTTGTTGTTGTTAATACGCATAATGTAATCTACGCCGTTTGTTAGCAAATTTTCTGGAGCAAATTGTATTAATACTGTTAAGACTAAGTATGGCAGTGAAACATTACAGCTGAACATAAGAACATATGAATAATGCGTTAGGCGTAACCTGGATCCCCTCGATATGGGGGAAGCGCTCCGGTGCCCCTGGACACTCAGACGCACCTTGACGGTCAGTTCCTCCGCACCCGGCGCGCTGCGGGTTTCGCGCACACATCGACGGTAATCGTGTCAGCGGTACTAACGGAGGAGCGACCCGGCGGCGGTGATGGTGATGGTGATCTTCATCCTTGGCGATGGCTGACACTCTGCCCTGATAACAAGGCGCTTGTTCCCTCCAGACGAGCCTAAAAAGGACAAGCGAGAAGTCAATAAGAAGAGTCGCCATAATGAGCTTCTCCAGTCACCCCCCACTAATCCAGACTAACACCAAAGATCTTCCGATTCCCAGCCTTCTCGCCCGAAACCCTTATGGGCACCGTGTACAATTAATTCACCAAAGCCAAAATTTCCTGTTCATGGACAAAAATGCGGAGTGGAAACTAATAAAGATTTTTAAAATCTTGCCCATAAAATTTAATTGATCTAGGAAACTTGTATAGCTTCTTAGATTATATAAGAAAAAGTGGAAAAGTTTTATATGCACGTCTTTTTTTTTTTGATTTAGTGAAAAATTATGCAGGTATTAATCTTACTTTGCGCATCTACAAATATTTTCTAAATAGCGTTTCACTGAAAGTTTATAAAATGTCATAACAAAGATCACAAATATAAAAAATGTGTCGTGAACATTTTTTCTCAGTGGAAATGATGCGTCTTTAATGTCGAATGTTTGCTTCTCTCCCTCTCAGACATACAAATAGCAGCTATACACTTCGCGGCATCGACTTGAAGCGGACAGTAACGAAGTTTGCTTGTGCGTGCGTTTCTGTTTTCAATGTAATTAAATCTCGTTCAAGCTCGGCAAAATTAAAAAAGGTTTTTAACGTATTCCACATTGCACAAGGGGCTCATCTAAACGTCCTTGGATATTTTCCAGCAAACCTGTCCGCCAGTCACTCTGGCTTAATTCTGGGGTGAGTTTGCATGAGTGTCCTTATCCATTGTCCCTTGTCCTACCCTGGTGTCACTGTCAACCGTGTACAATGCTGGCTGGCAGGAGGGGGGGCAGCATTTCGTATCTCCTTTTTAACCATTTAGCCAAATTGTTTTTCCAAGGCACCATGGACACTGCAGAGTGCAGCCCTGCCTTTTGAACCCCCCCCCCCCCACATACACACACACACACACACACACACATGCACACACACACACCCATCAATGACATACACCCGTATGGTGTTGCACATGCCAGCCATTAATAAACAAATGAGGATTCACCCTGGGTCGTGAGCTCAGCTGGCCCATTTGTGCTGGCGTGGGACCCCCCCTGCCCCTCACGGGGGTGTCTGTCATCCTCTCCTAACCTCGCCATTGTCGGGGGGGGGGGGGGGGGCTTCCAGTGCTGATTAGGGTGAGTGACAAAGTGAAGCAGTGAGTCCACTCAGCCTCTCATAATAAATCTATCAGGGAGTAATAGAATTCCATCAATCCCGTGGCGGCTGGGGGGGTCAGCGAGGCAGGCTGGGGGGGCCGCTCCTCTGGGATTGTACAACTGTTATTATTCAATTATGCTCCTTTCTTCTCAGTTAAAAGACCATGATATCATTATCACTTAATGAATATATATAATTGGATCTGGACTCTTCTTTAGCTTGATGAATACCATTCACTATTCATTCACCCTCTGCTCATCTTCCCGGCATATATTACGGACTTTTAGCTGGAAATGATGATGACAGAGGGAATTTGGAATTAGCTCAGTGTTCATTCAATGCTTAGTTAAACACAAAAGATAATAAAAATGAAATTCTGGACAAAGGCCTCAGGGCCACATGCTGGCTCCCCTGGCTGGCATCGGAAGTCCGAGACCCCTGTCCTGGATCACGCGAGCATCTCTAGGGATGTGGGTCCCAGAGCTCAGTCTTTCTGGATGTTTTTTTTTTTTTAATTTGGTCCACAAGATATCTCAGCAGCCTCTCCGGGTTTGAGGACATAAAAGAAATAAACATGGATCTTGCATCCGCCAGACTGACACTCAGGGCTGCCGGACCTCAGGACCGGTGCTGTCTCCCTCGCTGGATGTCAGCCGGGGGGTTTGGTCATCCCATCGGCAACAAAAGGCGACCGTCCCTTCCCTGCTCATTGTTGGGAGCAAATGTACCAGGGGTGGGGGGGGGGGGGGGCGACACTGTCATTAATCCTAGTTAGCAGCCGCCGCTGGCAGCAAGGAGGAGCCCATTCGGGCGGCACACATGCCCCCACCCCCCCCACGGAGACACTGTGGGCCCCGCGGCCGTGCTCAGACAGGAGCACCTCAATCCCCACATACATCACTCCAAATTAAATTTACATTAGGTGCTGCTCCATCAGGGCCCCCACGGAAGGCTGACACCATTACGGAGCTCGTGGCCCTCATCCATTAAAGCCTATTATACACATGTCTCTGGATTTTACTAAAGTTCATGCATACTGAAGTACAAGTTTGTGTTAAAAATTAAAGCCTCTTTTAGGAGGACAAAGGACTTTCTGAACTGTTGGCTTTGAGACAGTCTTCCCTTAATGCCACGTGGACATTCCATTCGGTGGGGGGGGGGGGGGGGGGGGGGGGTGCCCCCCCACCCCCGGGAGTCGGGGGGGGGGGGGGGTTGGATGGTGACGCCGGCACCTGTCTAGCTGACTTGCCATTGTCCTTGGGTGAGAGTTCCTCTGCTTTCAGCATTAAAGGGACAGCTGCTTTGGTGTCCATTTTGTCGTCCTCGTGACGTTCGCGGGGACACAGGGGACAGTGCTGAGCGTGATAGTGGGAGTGGAAGGCGGGGACGCCGGTGAGGCTCTGGGGACACAGGCCGCACGCCACCTCGAAGGAATTGTCCCTCTTATGGACGCCATGATCCTCCTGGACGTGGACCTTGATCTGGACGTAGGACGGGGTTCGCATGCCGCAGGTGATGCAGCTATAACGACAGCTCCCCTCACTGGCCAGCCGCTTCATGCAGCGTGTGAAGGTGGCGTTCCTCTCTGCTTTGTCCTTCTCCGTCCCCATGCAGGGACACGCCTGAGACAGTGGGGATGGCGTGGCCCTCGGCCGGGCGGGGGGGTCCTCCACGCGGCAGTAGTCCTCGGCATGCAGGCTCTGGTAGTGCTGCAGGAACTCGTCCTCGGACTCCAGTCGCATGCTGTCACAGAGGCCGCAGCACCACCGCATGTCGACGTGGCCGGCGTGCTCGGTGTCGCAGTGCCGCCGCAGCGTCAGCTCCTTGAAGAACCGCTGTGAGCAGATACCGCACAGGAACCTCTGGAAGCTGTGGCTGGCCACGGCCCCACAGTGTCGCCGCACCGCCTCCAGTGATTCAAAGAGCTCCTCGCACATCCTGCAGAGCCACTTGGGAGAGCAATCTGCTGGGGCCAAGTCCACAATGGGGCTGGACTTGCAGGAATCCAGGGTGGACGACTCACCCTCCTCCTCCTCTTCCTCGGTCACTTCCCGCTCACGGTAAAAGGTGTGGCCATGGTGGGTCTCACCCACGTGTGACATCACATCCGCCTGCCGGGGCATGTCCACCTGGCAGCGGCGACACCAGAACAGGAAGTTGGAGAGGTGTGCGCCACCGTGGATGCGGCTCATGTGCAGCCGCGTGATGGACGCCTCGCACATTAGCTTGCCGCACACTCCACACTTGTGGAACACTTGATTGGACACCATTATGTGGCGGCTGGCAGCAGACTCATCCGGGAAGCGCAGACCACACTCGCAGAACCAGGCGACGGGCCGGTGTCTGCCCGATGTGCCCGCGACTGCCCCAGGGCGCCGGACCCTCTGCCGCTTGACTGGGGATGAGTCAGGGGGGTCCTTCGGCATGCCCCTCTTCTTTGAAGAGGTCCTGGGACCTGTGGAGTCAGGACATGGCCGTGGGGGGGGCTCCTGCATGCGTGCAACTTCGTGGTGGCTGCAGTAGTGCAGTATGGACTCCTCCTCAGTGGACAGGGGCACCACCTGGTGGCCAGTGCACTGCGTATGCCGCTCGATCTGCGCCTCGCTGCAGAAGACCTCGTCGCACGACATGCAGCGGCCTCGGACCCGCAGCTGCTTCATGATGTCCGCCACTGTCTGATCAGCCTCAGCCATGGCGCTGGCCTGCCTGCATCGAACACTGGGACACAGGAAACCGGCGGACGTCAACCCTGGGAAATGGCAGGGACTTCCCCCCCCTCCCCCTGCGGAAGCTTCTGGAGCCTCTGGGTGGCGACCCCCACTCCCTGCACTCACTTGAAGTGTGCCTGGGCTTCAGTGTGCGATGCCAGCACTTTCCTACAACCGGTGCAGCGCACGCGGAACGCCACCTCCTTACACAGAACGACGAGGCGGGTCTTGGCGTACCGCGGAATGGGGAGGGGGGCGGCTCTGCCCATTTGGGCTACAACAGAAAGAAACGGTCTGAAATCTTTACCTTAATATCACCACAAAGCCCCCCCCCCCCCAAGTGGAAATTACTCGCCAACATATACTGTGCTGTGCTTTAATCCCAAATGATTCACCAGTTTTATCTGGGCCATTTCAGGTTTAAATGACAATACCCCCAAATGCCTGCCTGCACATTTGGGGCCCCTCTCACCGCTTCCCGGGGGCCGGGTGAAGTGGTTCTTGGCTGCCATGTGCTGCAGGCACTCGTCGCGGATGTTGAACAAGAGGTAGCAGAATGGGCAGGCGAAGCACTGGATCAGCTGGTACTTCAGGCTGTGAACGTGGCCACCAGGATCAGGGGAGGACAGCTGGGGGGGGGGGCAGGAGGTATCAATCATCAAGCCAATGTAATGGATACAGACAGTACATCACAAATACTGCCATTCACCAATGGACAGATCCTCAATTTTAGATTGCTGGTGCCCAGACCGAATCTGAGCCTGGGAGTGCTAAGGAATTTAGGTGGCTTCATTTCTGCCTGCCTTAAAAGTTCAAGGACCCCGAGGCTCGTACCTTAGCACTAACATGGGCCTGCCACGCTTCCTTGCTCTCAAAGTGGCTGCAGCAAGCCACACAGGCGTAGAACGCAGAAGGACTGCCCCGCAGCAGGATGCTGGGGTCACATGGGGAGTGGTCAAACCTGAGGTGGGGGCAGAACCGGTGTGAGTGGGGGGACCCTCCTGCTCCACGGGACCCAAAAAACACCCCTGAACTCATCAAGTCACCTCTTCAAGTGGCCCTCCAGGAGGGGGGCGCTGTCATAGACGCGGCCACAGTTGATGACGGGACAAGTACGAGACAAGTGGCTACTGGGGTGTGCTGACGACCGGCGCCCCCATCTGGAACGAGAGCTGAGTGTCCCGGGTTTCAACTCTGTCACGGAGATACGTGAAAGATCGGTGACGTCCAAGACCGCTTGTCAATGAAGCAAAGCAACAAAATACAACTGGGATTTACCACAATGGTCCAGAGAGCAGAGGATAAATAGCCTTAGTGACTGAGGGTTACCTGGCATCTTTAACCACATGTCCACGCATCGCTTGGCATCGAAATGATCGCCGTTGCTGACGCTGAAGGCCACCTCCTGCCGACCCTTAGCTTGCTGGGAGACCATCTTCTCCTGGAAGGAAGCATAAATTGGCCCTGGAGCTAATCAACATGCTAACTCACTACCTAGATTCCAGGTAACTAACCCATAGAGGATATCTGACAATGCATGGCAGGTTAAACTGCTGTCCATCCAGTGCTGCCATTAGCTCTGAGTACAGTGACCTTAGGGTGTATCATACGGCAGGCATGACGGCAAGATGGACAGGTTGCCAAATGGGATTATTCGTGTGTGTGTCTCATTCTCCGGGCTCCCTCGCCGCTGTCGGCGTCCTCACCTTGAAGGCTCGACACTTCTCTGCTCTCTGCCGTTTCTCAGCAGCCACCTGTTGGGCCAGCCTGTCCAACGTGGAGGCGACCTGTGCCTTCTTCCTGTCGATCTGGTCCTCCATCTTCACGACAGGGACGGGACAAAAACCATGTCAGCGCATGGCGCAGACCCGGCGCCATCGTCCCACCCGTGCCGACATCACAGCTCAGGCAAACAAAGCAGCCGGTCGCGTACGGTGGCCGGTTCAAAACCCCACGAGCGTCAAGTAAGCGGCTCGGAGATGCTCACAGACTCTGGGGCAGCCTTGGCCTCCTCATCATCTCCATCGCTCAGTAGGTCTATGTATTCCAGAACCGGTCTGAGAGGACCCTCCTAACAGAAAGACCAAAAACATTAGACCATGAAAGCCAAACCGAAGGTCAACATCAACCCTCCTCTCAAACAGGGTTTCAAATGGCCAAACCGGTCTGCTGACTTGGATTTGGCTTGGCCACCACACAAGAGGATCCACAGTCAGCTGATAACATCTACTGATTGGACAGCTTTTTTTTAAAACTGCAGGGCATGTGCAATTTACATATAGATAAATAACTGTCTCCGTTTTAGCTCGTTTTCTTCTAATTTTGGGTGTGTCCAAATCATTTTTCATAAGATGCATCAAGAAGGCAGGATATTAGATTGATGGGAGAAATCACAACGTCAACTTACGGAGACGAACTCCACCTCGTCCTCCGGGTTCTCTGTCCCAGGAGAGGTCGCCATCAAAGCCCATTTACCTGTAAAATGAACATGCATTTCATAGCAGCTAGCTAACTAATACAGGGGACAGAAACTAAAAGCACAACCCCAGAAGTGTAGATCGCCATCTTTACATATTACGCCCCTAACCGCTGCAGAAAACCGTCCCAAATTACATGAATGATTATTTAATGCTGCTGCGAAACCCTGCTAGGCAGAGAGAATTAAATCCGAAATAACGTGCAAAATGCAAACTTACAGGCTCTTTCCCCTGGAAGAAGTATACAGTTAATCGGGAGTTTATTCTGATAAGTTCCTTATTTGAAAGACGTAGTCTCAGCTCGATTTAAAAACTAAAATAAATACAGCACGGCAAAATTTAGCTTGCATCAAAAACAAGCAGAAAATGTGCGCAGCAACAAACTAAATAAGGCAAACAGAAAAAACACCTTATAAACACATGATAAGAAGAGAAACATGCGCCATCCGCAGCCGCAAGTTGCACGGCCTTCCGCGGGAATCTTCGGCGCAATAAAATCAGCACGTGGGCGCTTTTCTTTATGGGAAATGTAGTCCAATATCAATGCGTCGCACGGAATGGAAACTAGGGGAAATGCACGCTTTGGCCGACGGGAAATAAAGTCCAGTGCCAGTGCGACGCACAGATTTGAAACAGGGTTTGGGGGATGTGCGCTTTCACTGACGACGGGAAATGAAGTCCAATGCCAATGCGACGCGGGGCTGGGATACTGCAGTGTCCTGTCACTCCACAAGTGGCGAGTATGCGCACCTCGAATGAATCACAGCCAGTATTGCGATTCTTTTTCCCAATAGCCGACACCGAGATTTAATATGAGATAGGATACATTTCGCTAGATGTTCGTGTATTACATTTTGAATCCCCTTAACCTATGCGTAGTGTGCTCATTTATAATATATATCCATATGCTGAAAGTACTGTAGATATTAATTATTCAGTAATAGGCTGTCATTTTAATTTTTAATGTGGGGGCAACCTTGGACGTTAGAGGGATACCAGACATTGATTTCGTACGTCGCAATGAGAGGTTTTCGAAAGTGAAAGGGTCGGTTTTATTTGGGGTAAATTTAAATAAACGGATGCAAAACGTTATGCTGCGCTGCTCCTCCTTCAGTACAGTAGGCGAACACTGCAGCCTGGCAAAGTCCAAAAATGAACGCATCATTTCTCGTTTAGGCTGGGGCAGGTAGGCAGCCTCGGATTGGGGCGACAACTTGCACTTCATATATGTTTCAGTAGCCTATAGGTCATTTTTTTCGCTTTCGAGTGAAGCTTTTAGGATCCTCCATGAATCATGTCAGCAGGCTGCGGCTTGACACCTTTTTGATTTGCTGAGCTCAGATGCAGATGCTCGCCCCTTTTACACGGTCGGTGCCTCTGTCCGTGTTGCTGAGTCATGGATTGTCGGCTTGCATTATTAAAATCGATGCACCTTCAAGGGTAGACGGAGGCTCGGCTGCTAGAGGGTCCCGTGTTAACAGGAACATGTATTTTTACATTTAGAGCAAAGCCTTTAGCAGCCGCTGCCCTACATCGCCTCGCATGATGATCGCCGCGGCGTTTTTGGTCCTGCTCAGACCATACAGCATCCAGTGCGTGCTTTTATTATTGCTACTTTTGCTTGGCACCATCGCCACAATTTTATTTTTCTGCTGCTGGCACCGCAAGCTCCGGAGTGGGAAGCATCCCATCAAAGCGGTCTTCTCAGGACGCTCAAGGAGCCGCGGTGAGTAGGAGACCTCCATAGCCAGCATGACGCTGTAATCCACCCCTGCGAATAACAATTAGATCTTTTTTCTTTGGTTTTCACATTATGACCTATTTAGAAAAATAGCTGTAACACGTGATTTTTGTGATCCACTTGTTATACTTTTGCGGATGTTAATTTGTGTTTGGACCCATATTGCGACAGCTACGTTACCCGTCCGGGCTGCTAAAATTATAATGTTATCTCACCATTGATGTCGGCATAGGGTTTTTCTTATATTCTCTGTATACATAAACTGCCCAGTAACAGTTTCTTGTTCATAAATGTTTGGATCCATTGCTGCGTTATTACATATACTAGAACATTTTTCGTTTGTTCCAGAAGTTGGTCTACGGACGTATCATTTTCGATCAGAGGTAAATACTTTTCTTCCTGCCTTGACAAGATTGTGGTAAGTCTGCATATCCATTCCCCTGTGTAAAGGAAACGATCGGCCACGTCAAAACTTAATGTTTGACTGAAGTTTCATGGTCTTTTGAAGTGATGTAAGGCGATATTTACTTCTGAGTGCGCATTGCGCATGTGTGACTACTAAGGAACATAATGACATTTGCTGAAAATGCGTATTATTGTTTTGGCTATTCGGCTAAAACTACACAGGCGAAAAATAAATTGCTATTATTATTAAGTTTCCATGAACCATTCAATTGTGTTATGCATTATTCAACCAGTTTCCTTATGTTAACCGGCGTGCGCAATGAGTAAATGGTCCAAGTAATAACCAAGACATAAAATATAACATATTTGTAGATGTTGTTTCTGTTGTAAGACCCCCTTCCCTTCCTGCCCGATCCCTCGCGCTTGCACAGGGTTACAGGCACAGTCCCCGTCATGCCAGGAGGACCACACGGGTTAGAGCCAGCGAGGACAGCAAGCCCCTGGTGGAGATCCCAGAAAGCGACGCAGACACGTCGGCTGTGAGGAAGCGCAAAGTTAAGAAGAGGGTCCAGCCGGAATTTTACCAGTCAGTGCAGCTGACTCCGACACGCAAACCCGTAGGTATCAAATTAACACGTGACAAAGGGCCTATTAATATCGCCAATGTTTGTTTATTTCGCATTCAGCTAGGGGTTATTGTTCAGAAGGGTAAGTACTATTTTCCAAGTTATGTAACTATCATAAAAACAACAGGAGAATATTCATGCACTGTTTACTGGCTTATTTTCTAATATTTTTATTAATTACATATATCTCTTAGTACTTAACCCCTTTCAGATAGGCCTAACACAAAGATGCAATGGTTGAAAACCAGAACTGATTGTTAAAATGATATTTAACCTAGATATGAAACAAATAGTCTCTTATAAAAACTAACGGACTAGGTATCTTGCCATTTTTGCAACCACACAAGCTGAGTCTTGTGTTTGCTGGTACTCAGGAAAATATGCGGCATTTTAAAAATGCTAAGTGCTTAGCCATCATAGCAGCAGCGAAGGTCTGTGAGGTAGGCCGTGTTAATCTCTTTATTTGGGGCATAATTCAGGGCTGGAGGCTGTGTTCTATTTTGATTTTATGAACAATAGGTTACAGTTCAGGTATATAACAATTTCGTAGGATATTATCTTCCAACAGCAGTACTGTTTTGTTTCTTATAATACATGTCATGAAACCAGTTTTTGTTGGAAGTTAAACAATAATACAAAAAAGTTTCTTAAAAAAATTCTGCATAGGATATATAGTATACTGGTACAACTTTATCTGCGAGACAGATTTTTTTAGAGGTAGCTGGTCTGCTGACCCAAACCAGACCTAATTCTGTTTTTGATTCTGAGACTAATATGATTACTGATGGGTCACTGGTGCAGAATGTAACTTGCATTCAGTTCCTCCCCTGAAATGTCGTCTTAGAGCGACGGGGAACACAGAGGCCTGCAGCATCAGCACCAGGGAGACTTTGGAGCCATAGTTATTGATTGGAGGTTATTGCAGGAGGATGTTAGAGCATACAGGGCAAAGCTATATTTATACAGAAGGTCCGTAATAGCATGTGTGCTAATACTCGCAACACTGTACCACTGTACTGTGTTGGATGGGTGATGGACGGACAGATGGATGGATGAATGGGTGGATGGTTGGATGGGTGTTTACAGACAGACCAGTCAATGATTAAACTCACTCTGTGTGTAGATTGACTACAGGGTATGCACGTTTTCTGGCTTCGTTATAGCTTTGAACATAGTTTAATAATGTGTACAAACTAAAGTAATGTTATACTGAGCACCCCCCCCCCCCCCCCCCCAGTTCTACCGGGGGGGGGGGGGGTGGGTTTCCAATGCTGCACACAGAGGCACGATGGCTCCCTGTCGGCTAAACATTGCAGCTGATTGCTGTTTAGTGCCCTTCATAGTTAGTTAGTTAGATGGCGAGTGCTAACATGTTCACTGTGTATCACAACACAAAGATGGTTGGGACAATCAGCTCACAGTAACCTTTAGTTACATAATTCTTAGGAACTACTGAAGCAGGACTGAGAATGAGTATGACTCCTGTTCAGGGCTATGTGGCTCGTTGGACCAGCATCTCAATCAAAGTAAATGAAGTAATAGGTCAATGATGCTGTTTGGAATGGATTCACTGCTTCAGTGTTATGCGTAATGGCTGCATCCCCCCCCCCCATCTCTCCCCACACAATTTCTGTCACTGAATCCATAATTCTTTTCTGTGACGGCCCACGCTGCCTTTGCGAGTGAGTTGGCATTTCTGGAGAAGTCTCACTTATTTCATGATCGATTCTGATTGGAAAATCTCAGTTGCTAAGGCCGCCCCCTTTCTCATGCAACCAAAGTCAACATCTACAAGGATCTGCCAGAAAATGAAAACAATCACCCATAACAGGGTTTTGACATAATGATAGTAGTGAAAATATTTCAGATTACACGCAAAGGGTAATGTATTTTGATTTTGAGTGCCAAGCCAGTTATTTTATTGAACATTGTCGTATCATGCTTGTTCAGTTTGTAGGTTTGGTAGGCAAGGAATGTAAGCAAGCAGAAATAGTCCATGACATTTGGAGATGCATCCCTTAGTGACGTGGGAAGTGATAGTTGGAAAAGGCAAGGCAGTGTGGGGCATGTGCTGTGAAGATCGAATGGCTGCCACGTTACACAGTGTTCTGCATGGACCCGGTGATGTTCTCCAGCAGCTCTTCCTTATCCACCAGTATGTCTCTTCGCTGGCCCTGGCAGTGCCACAGCACTCTGTGGATCTGCGTTCAGATGATCAGAGATTTCATCTTGTACTTCGGTGGACGTTTCCTTTGCTGGGCCTTTCGAGGCAGGTGCAGAGCTGTTGTGGCCCTAGCACCCATATGGGGGGATGTTCACTGTGGATGGCGTCTCTGCTCCCCTCTCGCTGATGATCTCCCCACTGCTCACCTATAACCCTGCTACTGCACCAGTGTGACCCCTCAAACCCTGCATGGTCGCAGTCTGCTCTCCTACTCCGGCACAGGAAGTGACATCACCTTCGATCCCATGAGTCTCTCTACACGAACATGCTTCCGCTTCTTGAAGAATGATGATGGCTGGATTATCAGAGCAGTGCATATTCATATGCTTCTCTTGTTTGTACCGCTTGGCCCTTAATGAGGAGCTTTCTTTTCCAGAAAGGTCCATTATGAGCATTTGTTTCAGACAGTAATGGTCCACACTGAAGAGGACACCTGGAGCGTCTTCCATCCTTTCATGGCATCTGTGTTAACGGCCCTGACCTTTTCCCGTCCTTCCGTCACTCCATGCCAATGCTGTCTTTTTCTTCTCTTGTCCTCTGAGGAACATGGCAGGGATGTTCATGGCGGATATTACAATGGGGACCTTCTCTGTCGCTGAATTAGCACCACTTTCCCTCTTTACCCACTGTAGCCCCGCATTACTTTCCTTCACTAGAGTACTTATGGTACACACACTTTCATAGGTACACACTCATTCATAGGTACACACTCTTTCATATGGTGGGAACTCCCTGCTTCTGATGGAAGGACCCAACACTATCATCCAGGTGTATGTGTAACATTTTTGAATATCGTCATGGTTACAGCACATGTGGGGGGAGTAGCATTATGAGTCAAACTGATTCCTCACCAGCTCAGATGGGAATGTTGCTCTTCCATGTCAGCAATATGTCTCTTTGATGTCTGTTTCCTCCGTCAGGAACCTTTCCCTTGGATTTCCCCTGCTATATGGAGAGGCAGGGGCGGGGGGGGGGGGGGCGTCTGGAAATTCCCTCATCCGCTGCTTCATATAGTTTGTGGCTTTGAAAAACTTGCATCTGTTTGTCATCGTAGCATGCAGAATTCCTTTAGCCACTGAATGTGCTTTGTGCCTGTCCCCCCCCCCCCCCCAGCCTGCCCCCCCAGCTGAGTGTTCCATCCCCAATGCTCCACTAGCTATTTAGCATACATAGTGCCCTGCAGTACGCAATGCTATTTGCAACTGACCTGGATTGAGTACCCAGCAAATGGGACACGTTTCCAATGTAATCTTACCCCAGATACCTCGAATTCTCAGCTTACGGATGAACGGTGTGTGTTGACCTCAGGGTGTCGGGACTCACTAACTGCCGCAGCTTTATTTAAATCAGCAAGATCATGGAGCTTATTACTTTAAATCATACAAAGGTCTAGGCTTACGTTAAGGTTTGGGTTAGGAGACATAAAAAACAGACTGCAAAGATCAGTGAAAATCTGCTTCATGGGTGTGGGAGACTGGGGGGACGTTCTGGTCCTCAGTCTTTCTCTCCTTTGGTTGTGCCCAGCTGGGCTTATTCACCCACGCTGAGCTATGAGGCTGATGGTGGCCTGCTAGGCTTTATGAACCCTGTATCTCTGGGCTGCTGCCCACAGCAAAGCCATCGTGGTGCCGCCGGCTTAAGGCGTATATACAGGTGTTTGCGTGCTTCTGTAGAGGGTGGCCTGAACCTACAGGGCTGGGGGTTTGAATCCCACCTTTGTGCATGTGTAGAGTTTGCACATCACATTCTGCCCATATGACATTACCTGCAGTCCACAAGGTTGTGTGTGTGTGTGTGTGTGTGTGTGTGTGTGTGTGTGTGTGTGTGTGTGTGTGTGTGTGTGTGTGTGTGTGTGT
>JAODKE010000035.1:17552843-17566911 GCA_026779605.1 Mormyrus hasselquistii | reverse complement strand
ACTACTACTACTACTAATACTAATAGTAATAATAATAATACTAATAATAATAATAATACTAACTTAGATCTGATCTCTGGATTGACAGTGAACGCTGGACCGTACGTCATTCCTCCCATGTCAAATGCGGACCGCGAGCACGATGGAGTTGGGGGGGGGGGGGTCATAATTACATGCAAAGAGGGACTTGTGATCTTTTTAATTATTCTGCACTTCATTTCAATTCCACCATTCAAAATGCAACATCAAAATTGATTGCCTTAAAAATCCATTTCTATAATCTCGGAAACCTATAAATAACCCGACTTTGGGAAGGAGAAGACATGTTAGAGTACAAGCACAGCCTTTTCATTACCGCTGAGTGATATGTTGAGCCTAATTGAATAGACTGCTCTTTGACGAGAGCAGAAAAAAGAGAGTACACTTGTTATCTTCTGAACCTCAACTTGCAAGATAGGGATCTCCTGAATGTCAGCAACAGAAATGGAATTAACAAGAGATCTTTTTATTGTTCTAGAAGGTCATTAGGCTGCCAATTGGATAATTATGGAAATGATCTCTTTGGTTCAGTGGAATGTTTTCTGCTCTCCATAAGGACTTGAAAACGTTCAATCAGCTTCTCTCGTGGGAAAGTTCAGCCATAACTGCAAGTGTACCAGCAAAATCAAATTAAGCAAAGAGATTTCATTAGTATTTATAGCCAGGAGGCATCTGTAAAAGTATGGGGTACTGAAGTTATGTGAAACTCAAAATAGGAAAATGATTTGCTAATGACAAAGGCTAACCGTAGAAGATATACAACCGGGTAATGAACAAGAGCCATTGATTGTCTCTTGAAAGGGAATTCTGGGCAATGTAAAATATTGATGTGCTTTGCGCATGACTTTGGACTTTGTGGCTAACTGTGTGAATTTGTGTTCATTGTCACAAACACTATTTATCACCCCGGGAAAACTGCATAGCTGGACTGAAGATGATCATACTTCCAGCAACACTGAATGTACGAGTTGGAATCCGTAGGTTAAAAACAACGCGAATTAAAAACGTTAGAGTCATTTGTTAACGTGTCTCCGCGTATTTAATCCCTACCTTAGATTATAAATATTTAAACAACATAAATCTCACTACATTGTATTATATGTCAACATGATACATAGCCTCTCCTAGCATATCTGCACTTTTTAAAATAATAATCAAATGCTGAAAATGTATTAATTGCTAGAATTTCATGTATATTTGCAATGTTTGGTTGTGTGTGGCATCAGTCGTATTTAGTTATGGATATAAACCAATAAAATCAAAAAAGATAGAAAATTAGAACTTACAATTGTACTTTTTTTTGTAATTCTCTTTATTTTTTTCTACATAAATTAGCGCCCCTTAATTGGACCTGCAATAATTACATTTAAATGTATTTAAATGTGTTAAGAAATAGTCCTCATCGCAGTACCAATGTTCAAATTGGATTAATGTTAAATTATATCTGCATAAATCGGTTTGTAGGCCTGTGTGTGTGTGTATGTATATATATACACACATACACACACATAGCTAGCCAACTAGCCTATATATAACAGATCCCTTTGCTTTACTGTTTACTGTTTGTCCCAAACGAAGAAAAGTAATAATAAAAATACAAGTAGCCTATTGCGTTCGTTTATTAAAATATATTTGGGAGAAACATAAATGTCTTTGACGGCTTTGGATGAAATAATCAAAGAAAACGATCCATGTGATGTGTGGGTTGCAGAAGGGATGGGACCTGTACGGCAGCCCCGCTCCCTGGCGGCACCGAGTCGGGCCGCTCCGTTCGCCGCCAGTTGGCACTGCTGGGTCAGGTAGCGCTGCTTTTGACAACCAGAGATTTTCCCTAATCAGCCCCAATTCGGGTAATTGGGTTTAGACGTGAGTTATGTAAAGTGGGTAAAACATTGGTGTCGGAAATTCTGACAGATTATTAGAATGAGTCTCCTCAAATTGAATGTAATTTACTGTGATATTATAGATATGTATGCATCAATAAGCAGGAGAAGATTGAGTTCAGGGGTCAGTGGAGAGTCGGTCGGAATATGCCGCATTACCGGGCTGAAGAATGGCGGTTTCTTTTAACGGGAATTAAAGGCGAAGGAACTCGCTATATTTATATGACTTGGTATTGGACTGTAATGAAAACAGCTGAAATTGAGATAGGCGACACTACAGGCACTGGCCGCAAACTTGATTCCGTATCACTGCAAATAAAACTATAAAGCCGCAACAGAAATGTTCA
This sequence comes from Mormyrus hasselquistii, assembly GCA_026779605.1. Classification (NCBI taxonomy): domain Eukaryota; kingdom Metazoa; phylum Chordata; class Actinopteri; order Osteoglossiformes; family Mormyridae; genus Mormyrus; species Mormyrus hasselquistii. The sequence goes on along the minus strand of JAODKE010000035.1, from coordinate 17,564,642 downwards.
CATTATTTGACACTGTTACTTTATATTGAGGGCTTTGCAGAGTGCGCCTTTTAAAACTGGATAAACACAGGTTGAGAAAAACACTGACACAGTGTACTTATATCTTCACTTCGAAATTCTGGCGAAAAAAAAGTAATATAGGCCTATATTGATGATTTTTAGCTGGTTCCGTACAACCAAGTTTGCATGTGATCGTTCCGCATTATACGTGTTTATTATTAAATACATTATAACTGAGTGCGGTTAGTAAACTAGATTCTGGGAAATTTTAATTTGATATAAACATTTCCCACCCATTAACGCTGGGTGATTAATTCAAGTGTTTCCGTTTAATAGTTACAGGAAACCGTCGCGATTTGGTAAATTATATTTTTTTAACATTCGTACTGCATTCACCTTGGTGTTCTCGTGCGTTTTTTTTCGTAATCGTCGTCAAATTTACATTTGTACTAATGAACAGTGGTGCATGTTTCTAAAGTCAAACATACTCAGATCACTGGGATGATCTCATTTTAGAAGCCGCCACCAATTTGACATTTTAGACGGGACTTGGCAAAAAGCAGACTCACTTTCCATATTTACGTTGTATAAAAACAGAAGCTCTTTCAGTAGGAAATTCTGGCATTGAAACAACTGAACACAAACCCGAAACCAACCAGGCATATTACAGCCGCTCATATTTCCCAGTACACGTTTGTCAAAGTAATAATGCATTAATCATGCATCATTGTGGTATTTTTCGTACAGGCATTACCCTGGGTAAGTAATTATAAAATTATTTGTATACTGTACCAATATTTTATTTAATGTAGTAACACTGAAGTAAGAGATTAAGTGTAGGCGCGAGCTCTTTTAAGTCACCAGTTTGCGCACTTTAACTGCGTTTTTTAAACCTCGTATTATTTAACTTTAATTCAATATCATTTTAGACACGTGGATTAGAAAACAAAAAACGACTTGCACTATGACGCAAAAAACGGTGTGCATCACGACGCCAGCTAGGTGCTGAGTGAAAGGTAAATTCTGACGGTGCTCATTCACGCTATTTACAACGTAAGTCATTGGTAATCGAACACCGTTTTCTCGCGGTACTAAAGTGCTATTTTCGACATAAAATAAATGACAGAAAAACATACAAACCTACTAACACCGCACTTACTTAACACGGCACGTCGGCATGCTAATCTGGTTGACATTTAACTCTAGGTGTCATTTTCCACCCATAGTCAGTCCACATCACGGTTCGTCGTGGGATGCTTGTCCAGATCAGCAGCCCATCATATCTTAATTCCTACGCTAACACCAAGCTTCATCTGTCGCTGTCTTCATAATTTCATAATTAGGGTTTCCAATAAGAAAATAAACCCGTCAGCACGTTCCCAACACGACAAATACACTACGAGCAACATTTTACTACTGATTTGTTTTATATTTATTAGTATTTTAAGGACCATCAAAAAAAAATCCTCGTGAGACTATTTTTGAAACACACAAAGTGGTAATGCAGTCCGGGTATAATTAATCCAGTTTTAAATATATTTTCTATCTTGAAATCAACTTCTATTTTCATCGTTCCTGTCTGAAAAAAAATAAAAGAGTTGATGAGTCGTGCATGTGAAACCTCATTCTTTAACGGATAATATAAGCGCAAATCAGTCAACGCTAATTTAAATATAAACAATAATACCAGATAAATGCTGCGTGTAAATGATCGTAAACAAGCGCCGATGTGCTTCCGTGGAAGCAGAGTACAGTGCCAAAATGTGATATATACACAGGGAAATATTGAAGCAGCATGGTCGCTTCACACTTTCAGTTGTTGATTTTTTATTAGATGCAGCGTTTTCATTGGAGACCTGTCTTGCAAACGCTGTCTTTAAAACGCTCCCTTTCTTAATGAAGCGTTAGACCATCTCTGTACTGAAACGTCGATTGGAACTATGGCATTCCAACTACATGCAAAATTGCAAAATCAATAAAGAATTATACGTTCATTTTTCGACACAAGTCACACATCCTTTAACAATAATTACAGTTATAATTGTTTTCATGTTTTATAATGATAAAAGTAAAATGTAATAATAATACTAATAATAGCAATAACTATGCATGCTGGTGTAGGCTTATTATTAAAATATATGTTAATCTAATTTGAAATAATACCATAAAAGCATGTAGCATGTCACTTGTAATATTGTGCTAATTTTGATTTTATCGCTTGGTTATTGATCTCAGTATTTAGCTAGTATCTTGTGTTAAGCGCGTGGACAGTTAATTTAGAGCACATATCGATGTAAAAACTCCACTATGTAAGAAATTCGTTTGCGTGGCTGCTCCCCGCCTTTTAAATCAGCCGCATGCCACGTTCTGTTTTGTATAGCGCGGCAATTATGTTCTTTTCTGTCTTACGCCTTTGCGCGTCGTTGTGACGGTGAACGGCTCCAGCGCGATTCCACAAAAGGGACGGTTAAAAATGAGCAACATCATAATGTTTGACAGAAAGTTGCAGGTTGATAGAGTGGATTCTTTAAGGGGGTGAAAATGGTGAATTCCAAAAAAGGCTAAGATCGTGCCCTCTGGAGGGTATAGCCTTGAGGGAACCATTGTGTCAACCATGAAAAAAAGATCCAATTAAAGATCACATTTAAATGAAAAGTAATTTTTAACGCAAATATGACGTGGATATTTCCCCTCAGAAATGAAATAACGGTTTTCAAGAGAATGGCTGGTTTTGATTAAATCTGACATGCTGACAATTCCGCGTTGATGTAAAATAATTAACATAATAGCCGTAATTAAAAGCGCGCTAACAATGCCATTAATTTATCATACAGTTTTACTAGCTTGCTGCCCCCAACTGCTCTCATCATTAATTAAATGAGTTGCCTTTCAAAGAATCTGCTTTTACACTATAGCGATCGTTTTCATCGCAGGACAATTTAACCTTTCACCTTATAAAACCATTTTGGTTAAAGCACTTTCGTTCATTTTAAGTCTTTAGAAACTTCTTTTAAGCGCTAGTTTTCCTTTGTGCGCCTTTTGCTTCAAGACAAGACAGAGTACTAATATTGCAAGTACTTTTGTCTGCTGCCCCAACATGACAATAATATATTTTATTTCTCTATTGTTTAGCACATTTTATAAAGAAGTATTTAAAACCAAACTTCATAACAGCTGATTCAAAACATTTGCCTGAACCCCGCTCGGTTAAATGCAGTTTAAAATAAGCGATATATTAAATATTTAAGAATTGACACCGCTATTATCGTTTTTACCAAAATTTTTAGCAACTCAACTTAAGGTGCTGCGACGATGTGAAAAAGACTGGATCCAGGTGATTGTAGCAGTCGTCAGAGTAACTATGGTTTAGGGTAATTCTGGACAACCTTTACGTTTTCATAATTTATTTACTGGAAGTAAAGGTTTTAAAAAGATGAGAGAGGATGCCTTTGATGCCAGGTCCACCTCTAAAGCGATTAATTACGCCTTAGAAGGGATTCCCCGCCACCTTGCGTAGTAGACTATTCCATTCAGAGATAAGACCATGCGCTACAAATGTACAATTATTAATTATATTGTTGAAATGTAAAAAATATCCTTAATCGTGCGTCCATTTAATCAGGTGGTACCTGGCCCATTGAGTCGGAGAATCTTTGCATTGGACGAACAATACCATGCACAAACACCAGTATCCTGCTTTATTCTCCACGTAAGTTTATTCTCATTTGCCTGGCGTAGAAACTGTTCGCTCATAAAGACATATTTTTCTGGTGCACCGTTTCTTTCCCGACATCTTTTTATTTAATGTATATAATTAATTAAATGTATCTTATACTATAATTTCGCTATTGGCGCGCTATTCATAGCGTTAGTATCTGTGTTGTCACCTGTTATGGCTTCGTCGACTAAAATCCCTGATGCTGGAAAGAGTTAGCTTATTATTCTAAAAGGTTTTGTCCGACCAAGCCGTGCGTGTGCGCTTAAATGTACATTTCATTAACAATCTACAAGAGTGTAAAGCAGGATTTATGGGGCTTCAAAAGATCACCGAGGGGACACGTTGTATCATCTGTTTTTTGTGCAGTAAGGTGCCGTGACTCCTGAATTCGAACGCGGGAGACTGCTGAAAATCAATTCAAGATAAAAAAATTTAAAACAATTTTCTGACAATGTTTTTATGTCGGAGACAATTTCCTACATATTACACTAAACAACGACAATTATTATTCATGTAATAATAATTATCGTTATTAATATTATATAAATCTAAAGATAAAGAAAAGCGAAAATGTAAACGATGTGTAAAACAAATATTGAGTTTTTAGGAAATGAGATCGAACCTAGAGAGCAGGTTTCATCTTCTAAGTACCAGGTATTGATAGACCAGAGATCACATAGTTCAGATGGCGCTCTGCGTGAGCGCGCGACCACAATACGTGTCTAATCGGGTAGAAACGGTCCTATTCGCTCAATCGCGATTATTAGCGACATTTATTTAATACTATTTTTAGTATGCTAATTAAAAGCCTTTTCGAAGACGGCATATGCAATTTGTTCTGCTTTTCCCCTTTAGTATAAACAATACACATAAATGTTGTAAAAGACAAAAAAATATATAGAAAGAATAAAAGGGGTATTTATTATCTCCCATATAAACAACTGTTTATGAAAATATATGAATCGCTATTTAGCGTCAAATTTAAAATGTTTTAGCAGTCGACGGCTCGTCATTACCCAGTATAGTACTGTTCTTATGTTTTTTTAATGACTACCTGTACTTCAGACAGGCAGTGTTATATTCGATATTTATCATTGGCTGGACTTGATATTTCTCTTTCGCAATGGTTTTAGAAGATTTCTATTATTAATAATAATAATTTGTTTGCCTATTAATCAGTGCAGTTCGAATAAATAATATTAATATAATAATAATAATAACAACACATAAGGAATAAAACTTCACAATTGTTAAGGTGCTCTATTTTAAAATAACCGTTTATCTAATACAAATAAATTGTTTTTAAATTTCCAGTCCCAATCCAAAGTGGTCATTAAAAAGCACACTGTGGATAATATTACAATTGATGCTCACAGTGCAATTACGTTTGTTCTTGTTCTCTCGATTCAAAAGGGGGGGGGGGGGGGGGGATAACCGGTGACCGCCTGAACGTGCAGAGCCCATCGCTGTATTGCCTTTCAGGAGGGGCCGGACGAAAGACTTTGAACTGAGCAGAATAGACCGCCACGGATAACCGCTACTCTGTTCCCATCGTAAAGTCATTTACACATTTTTGTTAGTTCTAATAGAGGGGTGGTAAGAATAATTGATTCTGTTGTCAATTAAGGATATTTTCATTACGGCAGGAGGAGAGACTTCCAGACCAAATCAATAGGCAGTTATATTGCTTGTGGCACACAGATAACTAATTTCAGTCTGGAACATCCTCGAACCTCTCTGCTATGTATACATAAGAAGAGCGGGTTTCTTATCAAAACGCCTTTACCCTTAGCATATTCAGTACAAAAAGGAAAACTGCCGAAGAACACAGAACAGATATTTGATGTGCGTGTAAAATATTTTCTACTTAAACTAAGTTAAGGAGAGCGATTTTTCCCATCAACTTTTCCGCAAGCCACACGGGTACAAATAACAGTTTCTTGCGCTACGCAGGAAATGTTAGGAATTCTGTATTCGTTTTTACATTCCTTTCATGAGAACGTCCTAGAGACAAGTCTTATCCTCATGCTTGTGAATAGCGCCTCACATTCACTCGCTCCCTCATTTCCTACTTTTTCATATGCTAACACTTGCAATGATTAGGTCGTTAACACCTCAGCACAACCCGTTAAAAGCTTTTATTTATAGTTGCTCATTGTTACTGCGTGGCCTCGTTCCTGCTTCGTTTCTTTAAATCCACGTCAATCAACCGAAGTTAATATTCAAGTTCAGTTTGAATGGATGACACAGTGGAGATAAATAAATAATAATAAACTTGCCTTTGAACTAAAAAAGACCTCAGCTTTCCACCTTAATGACAAATACTTCATCTGCTTTAAGAAGATCGCAAGCTATCGACCGAGGACCGCAATTTATTTTTAAGTATAAATTCCATCGCATGCAATAAACACGAGCACACAGTAATAACTAGAAGAGAGTCAATTAACTTAGCTGTAGACGTTTTCATTCAGCAGCTTTCAACACAATTTGTTTAAACAAAATTAAGATTGGTTTTTACAGCAGCAGAATTAATGCGCGTCAGAACTGAAGGTTTCAATCATGCAGGCCAATTGTCTCTTTTCTCTCTCTCTCTTTCCCCGCTAATGTTAAATGGTCTATGACGGACGAACAGAGCCAGGAAGTAGTGGCAAGCGGCTTTACTGTTGCCCCTTTGTTGACAAATCCATGAAACAACTCCGGACTGCATGGTATAACTGGGGGGCCAGCTGACGTCACGTGGCCACGTGACCCCGCCGATAGTATATCTTTAACTGAAAAGTAATCTATCAGACAGTCCTTAAAAACCGGCCTTAAAAGCATGTGTCATCCCGACTGCACCATCCGGAGTTCGTTTTAGTTACTATTAAACGCCTTTTGAAGAGGGGCTGGTGTAAAACACGCGACACAATTTAAAACTTAAGGCTACACACGACAGGAGAAATATTTTTTAAAGTTTCCCTGGCAGGCCGGGCCGACCTGCATTTAGATTTTGGTGACATTCGATCTGACGGCGACCTGCCACGCACTTACCTCTGGGTTGTTCCTCAGCAAAGTAAGCTGTGATGACTCTGTCTGGAGGCAACAGTGCCAACGACATGTCCGGTCAGACGGTGCTTACTGCTGAAGATGTGGATATCGATGTGGTCGGAGAAGGCGACGAGGAAATGGAGAGGGACAGTGACTGCGACAGCCAGGGGATTCATGAGCGCGCCGAAGAAGTGGAGGAGATCGGAGTTAAGGAGAGGGCGGGCAGCCCCTGCGAGAGCTCCGGGGAGGGTGAAGGCAAGGCGGACGGACAGGAAAGCGCATCTGGTCCCATGCCGAACAAACCAAAAAACAGCCTGGTAAAGCCGCCGTATTCGTACATCGCGCTTATCACCATGGCTATACTACAGAGCCCGCAAAAGAAACTGACTCTCAGCGGGATTTGCGAGTTCATTAGCAACCGCTTCCCGTATTACAGAGAGAAGTTTCCAGCCTGGCAAAATTCCATCCGGCACAATCTGTCCTTGAACGACTGCTTCGTCAAAATCCCAAGGGAGCCGGGAAACCCAGGCAAAGGCAACTACTGGACGCTGGACCCCCAGTCGGAAGATATGTTCGACAACGGCAGCTTTCTCAGGAGAAGGAAACGTTTCAAGCGACACCAGCCTGATATTCTCAGGGATCAGACCGCACTCATGATGCAAAGTTTTGGGGCATACAGTCTTGGAAACCCGTACGGCCGACACTATGGGATTCACCCAGCTGCATATTCCCATCCGGCGGCTTTGCAGTACCCTTACATCCCTCCAGTGGGTCCAATGCTTCCTCCGGCAGTGCCCCTCTTGCCGTCAACCGAGTTGAACAGAAAAGCTTTCAATTCTCAACTTAGCCCCAGCCTACAGCTGCAGCTGAACAACCTCAGCACCGCGTCCATGATCAAGTCCGAGCCGTCCAGCAGACCATCGTTTAGTATAGAAAACATTATCGGGGCTTCCAGCACTTCGTCCAGTGCCCAGACTTTCCTGCGGCCCCCAGTGACCGTTCAGTCAGCCTTGCTGAGCGCACAGTCGCTGTCCCTAACCCGGACATCAGCCGCTATCGCTCCTATTCTCAGCGTACCCACGAATATTATTTCTGGACAGTTTTTACCCACAGCATCAACGGCGGCTGTATCGAAATGGCCTTCTCAGTGATTTTTTGTAGACTTGAGGGAGGGGTAACTGTACAGCACAATCTGGCAGCACTGGACTCTGTCCACAAAACTGTAGCCATGTAAAAAGTTTAGAATGAGAGAAACGAGCGAAATGGAATGCTTTCTGTACAGGTAAAATTTGTAAATATTTGTACAAAAAATTGATTTACTTGTTTGAATTGTTTTGTTTTGTCGTTGATTTTATTTTATTGTTCGAACTGTGTTATATCCGACCTATCTCGTTTTGCCCCGAAAGCTCTCCGCAAGTAGAAATTCACATTATCATTATGTTTTTTTGTTGTTGATTTTGCTTTTTAATAAATAAAAATACATTGTTATAATTCGATTGGAGAACTACTGTGTTTATAAAAATTACATATATGTATTCTATGTAGTTCTACTGTGTTGTAAATTGAAAACCTTTTGTTAATAAATTTTAAAACAAAATAACACAGATTATGACAAAATGATTTAAACGAAAAACAAGCTGCTGTTATAATTATTCTCGAGTTGTACAAACGGAAACGTCTCATTCTGCAATTTTAAAATGGCAAAAAAGTCGTTCGTACTTTACACTAAATAACGCTAAAATAACACTAAAGCAAAACGTCTCTTTATAATTCCAGAAGTACAATATTAGCTGAATAATTAAATTTTTGTTACAATTATTGTTTGATTAAAATTTTATTAGAAATTAACTGGTACAATTTAATATTTTTCGATTTGCGTAACGGTAAAACAGTACAAACTGGCATAAGATAAACAGCAGTAAATGAAATACACCAAATAATATTTTTAAAATATTAAAATTTCGGCAACGGGGTATTTTTCAGTGAAATATTCCAGTATGTCGGTTAGCCAGATAAACTTAAATTACAGATACGTAGTCTCGACAAATATAGTACAACTATACACTTTATGCATAATAAAGATATGAAATATACATTTTGTAATATATAAAAATATAGATTTTGTAATAAAATTAAAATTTTAATGTGTATAGTGAATAGCAAAAATGTAAAGAAACTGAAAACAGCATTTTACGATTATTATTTGTCGTTATAGACTAGTATTACTACTATCTTACATTATCTTATTTTTTCCAATACAGCTAATACGACTTGCCCCATCAGAAATACTACACGCCGCTACTGTAGCGAACGACGATTAATTTAGCCTACGGATTGATGCAATAATACAATAATGAAGCACATTAAAATAGTTGTATACTTAATTCAAAATATGAAATCGTTATTAATTTAAGTTTTACCTGTAAAGTTTTCAGGTAAATACATAGGCTTTATTAATATCACTTTAAGCACGACAGACACATCGATAAAACAGCGAAAATAAAAACACGTTGGTTAAAAAGATGCCTATTATATAATTCAGCATGTTTTGGTTTTATGTAACTGCGACAGTACAGATTAAATAAAAATAGCAGTTAATCTTTACGTGGCAAAATAAATTGTGATTTTTCCAGGGTATCCTTTTACAAGGAAAACTTAGGCGGTCTAAAAACGTTTGCACGTCGCTACTATAAAAGTGACACTTCGCTTCACAGTTGTGTCTGGCTAATCAGTTTTAGACAAACAGCAAATGGTAGGTGGTGTGCGCCGCACAAAGGTTACTGCTATATTTAACTGATACCCATGGGAAAAGTGAAAGCGCCCGCTTCTTGAATTCACTTTCAGACTGAAGAAGCTGCTGATACCATACTTTCAGTGACACTGGATAACAGCGCACTCATTCCGGGGCGGACTTTTTATTCCTTAAAATGAGGCTAACATTTCTTTGCGCATTGCTGTGATGCTTGCAGTCACTGTGCAGTTTGAGTACACATACCACAAATGATTTATTGTGCCTTATGATGTGTAGGATTTCCTTAAAAAAAAGGGAAAGGAAAAGTTATTGCCTCAAGAAAGCAAAATTAGCGTCACACGTGTGGCTGAGCCAATTCCGCACGCAAATAGTTCATTGCAGCGTGGATGACAAACGATTACATTTTCGGGGGGCAGATATTTTGCGGCGTACGTGATTATTTTTGCATGTAAAAACCTGGCATTGATAGTGTGAGAGGCGGATCTAGTTCTGTTGCGCAGTTTGGTTGGAGGAAATATTTGTTCTGTCTAATAATTATTAAACCAAAATGTAACAAGATGACATTAAACGCAATTCAGTCTTAAAAATGTGACATAAGTAATAATCTTCATTCGTATTTTTTCCTAAATCAACAGATAACTGTGTATCACCATGCATCCTAACGCCTTCATTAGTTATTTATCTAAATAGGCCTAAACAGTTTTCTCATATCTTATCCTTTTCTTGCAGTAAGTTGTACTGAAACAGCGATAACTAAATCATCGCTAGGTGGCGTTTCACAACGTTATTATGCTTTTAGTAAACCGACTTTAAAAGAAAATAACTGGAAGCGTGAGACCTGGGGCAGTAGGGGGTTACAAGTAATGCGGAGCAAGTAATGTCAGTGTTGACGGGATATCATATTTATCTGAGAGTAAGGACACTGAATTGTTTAAATTGTAGGGTGTTTAATGGACGATCTATTTAAAGGTTACTCGATGGCAAAGACAACTCACCAACAAGTGCAAGGTTGCGGATGCTTTTTATACGACTGATGTCATGTATGCCTAATAATCTTTCATAGTATTAGGTCGGTATTACTGAACGACATACTATTTAACATTCCTATTCTTTAACAAAATATTGTGATATTTCCAAGTGATAAGTCTGCACCTTAATCTCGCCCGAGTACCTTAAGTACAGTACCAACAGGTATCCGAGTAACCGATTACGATACGATGATTCTGTAGAATGTCATCAAAGCGGACACACTGAATTTTATCATTCCTTATATAAAGCAAAAATTACACCAAGGAGAACTTTTAAAAGGAAATGTATTTGGGGGGAGGGGGTCACTGATACTGTTTCGAAAATACGACTCAGCTATCTCCCTGGAAGGATGGACAATAAGCGCAATTTGGCAAAAGTGAAAACTTTCTGCCCTCGAACGCTACAACTGTGTTGACCTTTGCAGCTGCACCTGCTCCCCAGCACAACACGTGTAGAATGGGAACGTCAAAATCGCCGGTTCCCACAGACACAAGAAGCAGATTCTCTGTGCAATGTTTCTTACTCATCAATATTAAGACCACCGAAGTGGTCCGAGTTTTATTTGAATATAGGCCTGCCGGCCAAATACTTTGATGTTACAAATATTGTAAGAAAGACATTACAGTGATTATTTAAGCCTAGCAGTTGGTTTGAGAAGAAAATCGCCCTGAATAATTCGTTATAGGCCATTTCATTTATTTCTTGTATAATTCATCAAATTTTGTAGAAATTTGCAAGAATATTTTTGAATGATACTGGAAATATAATAATTAGTTTAAAACATCAGTCAGTGTTCAAAGACAGGAAATATGGCAATGATAGAAAATCATACCGTTTGCTACATCGGTGTCACCGTTTTGTGTATTTCTTACAAAATGAACAATGAGCGTCTAAGCAAATTAAACATTTCTTGAGTTTGAGGTGGTTTAATTACTTTGGAAAGGTTTGAGATGATTGAGGTGAAAGGGAAAAACGCTTCCGAAAAGTGTCCCTATTTAAAATAGTTAATGTATACCCTGTATTTATGTATTTTCATGCGAAATTCCGCTCATTTTACTTAATTGGTATAGTGTTAATATAACTTATATATTTAATAGTACCTTTAAGGAGAAAAAAAGTAAAAAATAAAAACAATTAAATTAAATAAAGATTAAAGGTTCACCTGGTCAGGGACGTCAAGTCAGGTACCTTCATGAGGCTATAGTGTTTAACAAAGATGGCTGTGCTGATATTGACGTTCAACTCACTGTTCAGTGTCTGGCTTGTGTTACGC
>JAODKE010000035.1:17542843-17550343 GCA_026779605.1 Mormyrus hasselquistii | reverse complement strand
CCACCACTCCAACTACTGAGGGTCAAGGTGGTTACACACCAGTCATGTTGGACCAGATGTCTTCTTCTATGGACACAGACTCTACTTCGTTATGGGGGATCCCCTGATGTTCCCGAGCAAGCTGGGACATACAATCCCTCCAGCGTGTTCTGGGACTTTCCTGGGGCCTGCTACTCACTGGGACGTCCCTGGAACAGTCAGCTTGGGAGCTGACCAGGTGGCATCCTTATAAGATGCCCAAACCACCTCAGCTGACTCCGCTCCATCTCAAGGGGCAGCGGCTCTATTTTGAGGTCCCTTTACGTCTCAGATCTCCTTATGCCACCACAAAGAGACCAGAAACCCCTGGAAGAAAACTCACTTTGGCTAATTTTAGTTGCAGCTTTATATTTCCTCCATCACCCACAGCTAAAGGATCATGGGCATAGAGTTGGGGATGAACTTCTTTGTCGAAGTACCATGTGCGTTTAGGGAGGCAGGGGGTTCGGGGCAGATTTGGACCCCCAATATTTACCACCATGGGCCCCCCTGTGCCTGCAAAACTGTCCCCTCCAAACCAATCTGTTCATTAGTCTCATTCCCTCTTACTGTCACTTGTGAAGGAGATCCTGAGGTACTTCAGTTCCCTCGTTAAGGGCAGGTTCTCCCCCTCCCCTGAAAGAAGCAGTCCAAAATTACCATAGACATTCTCATCAAACCTTGTTTGTCTGATTTGTTCTGATCCAACTGACCATTGAAGCATTGAATTCAACTCACCAAGTGGTGATCAGTTGATAGGTCGGCCCCTCTCTTTACCTGAATGTCCAAAACGTAGGACATCAAGTCACATGATGTGATCCAGGTATCTGCATTTTTTATTCTTTTCATTTACAAGAAATCAGTTTTACATTATTATCAATTATAAAAGTCACTCATTTAAACCAACACCCCCTCAAACAAACACAGAAGCAGAGGTGGAGAGACAGACAGTCCCTTGGCCTTTTAAAGAAAATACATAGACATTATAGTTCGATGGTACAAGAATAAAAGCAACCCACAGATGTGTTTTTATCTCTCTTGTATCCTTCAAGTTGCTATAGCTGAAATATATTCGCCCCACTTATGCATATATTTTTGTGCTTTGTAAACCATCCTATATGACATATCTGCATTTTAAAATATTTTTATATTTTTTAACTTATCTTTACTTCGTTATAATTCACATGGTGCCCCGAGAGGAACAACATTTCACAGTATAGCCGTGTGGGGCAAGGTACAAAAATGCTGTGCATATCTATTTTGTTACAATAAAGAATCTTGAATCTTGAATCCCCTTCGGAGACTCTGGAGTGTCTCCCCTCACCTGCATCCGACCACGGAGACTCCACGATCAAGCAGTCTGCATCCAGAGTTGATGCTGTGTGTGGAGGGAAGGCCACCCAAAATATTGTTTAATCTGCTTGGTAGTTCAGGAATCAGTAATAACTTTCATGTTTTCTTACAGTTAACCATGGCCGATTTAGGATAAGTATTCAGCCCACAAATATGAGGGAGAAGTGCAGTAATCGGTTTTTGACTAGGCCAGAACTTTAGCTGTAATATACATACACACACACTTGTGAAACAGAATTATTTTAGGCAGACGGTGGCAGCTCCGTGGGACACTGTAGCCTCATATCTGCCCAGCTCTGTGGGTGTGTGGAGTTTGCATGCTGTCCCCATATTAAACTCCTGTCTGTAAACATTTATTTTAGATTTTACAATTTGTATCTCTGAATTGTCAATAGTGTGTGCGTGTGTCCCCTGTATTCTGCCCTGTGCTTTCTGGGATAGGCTACAGACTCACCGTGCCCCAGTAATCCAAGGAGGATTATAAAAACATTCATTGTTTTTAAGGTATTAATTGCAAGACCAGTATCATACAGACTCTGGTTAGTCCCTATTTAACTTTGTTTCACTCTCAAATTAAATCCGCTTTCTCTATACGATAATATTTATAAGAACCATAAACAAGTGCATTGATGCAAGATTATCATATACATAATACTAGCGTTGTTGCTGCATGTGGGTATTTTCATGACGACATCATTCAGCGCCAGAGACGTTGGCGTGTTGCTGCTCGCGCTTATTTTTGACGCAGCATTCAAGGAAGTACCTGAAGCTAGTGAGCTAAGAGCTAATTTGTGCTTTAAATGGATATTTAACCTTCTGTGTTCTGTTGCAAAATCTTCAAGAACAAATGGAAACCTGGGCCATTGTGTCCATTTGTGTTTTGCTGGGTCTTACTACGAGATGGACGGTGTCTCTTAATTCGTATTCAGGTAAGCATGGCCGAATATTCGTGTAACAGTCAAAAAATATCCTATTTGAATTTGCATCTGAATTACTATTTAGTCTCACTGGAAAAAGGTGGATTTCGGTTTGATATCATCATAACTGCATCAAACAAAATGGACTACGTTACAGCTAATTCCGTTTTGTTTAACCAGTCAAATGCAGTGGGTTTCTTCTTTTAGTGCATTTCAGCAAGTTAAAAGGCTTTTCATATTAACATTTTAAATTATCTGTCCTTCAGGTGCAAGTAAACCACCGATGTTTGGGGACTATGAGGCTCAGAGACACTGGCAGGAAGTTACGTACAATATCCCCGTTCATGAATGGTGGGTGTTTCTATTTATGAATAAAACGCGGCTTCTGTATTTATTATGTAGGTCTAATACAAAATATGTGACATCATGCAAGGTATTTGAAGATACATAATGTCACGCACTGAATGACACGTACACATGACGGTCAGACTGTAACAACTAATCGTCTCCAGTAGGAAACTGAAAACATGTAATGTCTCGTTGAAGTCGAAAATTAAAATATATTCTAAAGAGATTCAACCACTTAAATGGGAGGTCACTTGAAACTGATGGAGGTAAATAGGTTTTTGGGCAGTGTGAGGAGGTATGTTGGATATGGTTTTATGATATCTGGGTTTGGAGCAAAAGTTGTGTGGATGTGATTGAGATGTACAGCATGGTCTTTTAATCCCAGTTCTGCATTAGTGAGCTATGTGCAGGTCTTCATACTGATTCTAAGGGACGTCTAATTAAGCTGGTTGCTACACCGGGTGCATTAGAGAGATCCAATAAAGTCTGTTAAATATTACTAAAACATTAATTTTTTTTTTAATGTAAATAATTTAAAGATTTAATACAGTGTATCAGGACTGAGGTTGTGCACTTGAACAGCAGTAGATAGAAACAGCATTTTTCATTCTGTCAGACAGATGAAGACTTCCTTAATAACACAGCAGCTAGATGGTTTCAGTTTTACAGGTTTATTGCCGCATAATTGAGCATGGAGTGTTTTTTTGGTTATTGTTTTTAATCCAAATAATGGGAAGCCCACATTGAAATAGGAACCCATGGTGCATCCTATCATTTATTTGATTCCTGGTTTATTAATTGTTACTCGCCTTCTTGTTCTCCTGGGGTGGAGAACATTGTAGGGTGTTGTGCTGCCGTTTTGCTTGTAATGTCACAGTTTGCATATGTTCACATTTCAGCCTCCCTACACTGGTTTTAAAGCGGTACCCAGTTAGGCGTGTGCTTGAGACCCATGTCTTATATCCAGGTACTTCAACACCACGGATAACGACCTGAACTACTGGGGTCTGGATTACCCTCCGTTAACAGCCTACCACAGCCTGCTGTGTGCACACATGTAAGTCACTCTGTTGGGCTGCTGTTTCAGGGCATCCTGACGGGTGCCAGCTGTGTGTCACACCTGGAGGATTTCGATCACGTAGTCTCCCTGCCTTACATGTGTTTACTTGTGGGTCTTGCAGAGCCAACCTGATAAACCCCGACTGGGTCAAGCTGCACTCGTCCCGAGGGTTTGAAAGCCCAGCCCACAAGCTGTTCATGAGAGCAACAGGTAACCATACAGACGCTTCTCGGTTTATGATGGTTCGGTTTTGACTTTACGAGGGAGGTAGTGATGCAGTGGTCATCGAACTTTGAACTTTGCTCTGTTCCTGGGCTAACAATATGCCGTACGATACTCTCTACTGATGCTGGGCAAGGGCGGCATCCTCCCAGCAATGCTTCCAGTCTCCGTAGCGATTGTGAGTGTAAACATCTTATACAGTGTTTAACAACATATGGTATTGTGTTTTTTTTCTGTTTAAACAAATATTCCAAGACCATTATGTTTGCCCAAGTGTGTCATATCATATCATATTCATATTTGACTTACGGCATTTTCAGCTTCCAATGGGTTCAATGGAACGTAACCCCATCACAAGCTGAGGTGCATCTGTACTCATGAAGACACAGAATGCACTTCATCGCCAGTTTAGCATAAAGGATATTTGGCATATTCCCATTTGCTTCACGTCATGAAATATTTGAAAGGGAACGAAGGAGCAGTATTTGAAGGGGATTGGTCATTGTTGCATTTTGGTGTTTTAGCGGTGTGTGACTTGGGTAGCTCGCCAAGAGAACGTCGAGGTCTTTTATTGGTTAATCAATTAATAATAAATTAGTGAACTTTGTCCAGAATCAATGTCCAGCGCTATGTGTTTCCCACCTAGGACTGCAAAGATAATTGTAATAAAATGGGGAACATGAGAAATTGAATAAGATATCACAGGTCTGCAGGCTAACCCCTGAGATTCCAGTGCTCTCCGAGTGTGATGTCATATCCTCTTTAACTACTTCTATTTTTTTTTTCTCTCTTCAGTGATTGTGGCTGATATCTTAATATATATTCCTGCGGTTGTCATCTATTGCTTATGTCTCACTGAAGGATCAGCAAAAAGAAAGGTTAGGAAATCGTCTTCTGCCATAGGTGGATATTTTGTTATGTTGACCCAATAAGGGGCATCGTAGGTATGTATTTGACATGATCCACATGATTGCCTGATGCACCATGCATGTGCCCCCTGCTCTGTAGTGTTTACAAATGCAGTGTTTGGGCTCCTGTAACCTGCAGCTCCTTCCCTACTCTTCAGGCTTCATCACTGCTCTGCGTCTTACTCTACCCGGGCCTCATCTTGATTGACAACGGGCACTTTCAGTATCCTTCAGGAAAATGACTTCGTGTGGGTGGGGTGGATGGGTCAGTGGATGGATAGACTGTTTGGTAAAATTATATTATAGTTTTCACCCAATATGTTTAACATAACCTTGTTTCAATAGCCTTCAAGCTATATTATGTAGTATATATTATGTAGCATAACTGAATTCCATAACCTATACAATATCTCAGTTATTTGAACATAAAACAGTCAGAGATATAGTAATGCTGATGATCATCATTCATCCTCTGATGGTGAGCCCTGAAGTCTGACTTTCTTGACGGCGCCCCAGATATAACAGCGTGAGCTTGGGCCTGGCCCTTTGGGGCGTGTTGGGCCTGGGGCTGGGATGGGATCTCCTGGGCTCCCTGGCTTTCACGCTGGCCCTCAACTACAAGCAGATGGAGCTCTACCACGCCCTGCCTTTCTTCTGCTACCTGCTGGGGAAGTGTGTCAGGCAGGGCCTCACCGGAAGGGGGTGAGCGGGTCGTTCTCTGGAAACAAACATGTGGGCAGAAACGGCAGCGTGAGCTTCGATTTGCTGGTTGGATTCGGAATGTTGATAATTGACCCTCAGTCCTGTCAGGTGAATTGGTGTCTCTACATGTAATATGTGTGCCCTGTGATGGGCTGGCGTCCTTTCCAGAATGTTCCTTGCTTCAGGCACTGTGCTTCCTGGGATAATCTCCAGCTTTACTGTGACCCTGAACTGGATAAGAGGTTGTACGATGGATGGATGGATGGATGGATGGATGTTTAATCTTCTGTGTGAACACCATTGTTCGAAGAGCCTTTTTTAAGTCTAACTGTGTGAGCTACACACAACGACATATCACCTGGTGAAAAGATCAGTGGGTGTTGATTAACTTTGTTTTGTGAAATCTGGAAGGCCGCGATTCTCAGTCTTCTGGCGTAAAGCCTCCTGTGCGTCTGTCTTAAATTACCGTAACTCCATATCTCACGCTTGGAGAAGAGCGCCACCCGGATATCATTTGGGGCGATAAAATCCGGCCCTGTCATTACTGTCCCCTCAGTTTGTTGATTTAGTAATGATGTACCAAGGCCGTTTGGTAGCAGATGTGCCCTGGGATTACATTGCTGCGCGCAGAAATGTCCAGATGACATGTCACACTCGCCAGTGCTCCTCGACTGCTCTGGTTTGTGTCGGCTTCCCACGAGTACCAGCAGACCTCAGCCACACTCCCTGGACATGACTAGACATGTCATTTTTACATGTAATATCTTGAGCCTTTTTTTATGATTCATTTTTCTTATCACTACCTTAAACTCTTGTGAGTTCGTTATGCTGTTATTCAGACCCCTATGTTATGAAGGGAGCTATATAAACGTGAAGTAAATTGAATAATATCTATAATATGAATATTAATAAATGAGGTGCTGTTGTGTGAAGAATGAGCTGTGTAATCATTATTTTGGTGTGAAACACGTTCTCTGGTCAGATCAGCATTAAACACTCGCACACCCTCCCCCCAAAACCCTCCCCCCGTGCCTTTCCAGCACAGCCTGACCGCGCTGGTGAAGATTGCGGTGATGGTGTTGCTGTCCTTCGCTCTCTGCTGGTCGCCCTTCCTCTCCGACCCGCAGCAGGCCATCCAGGTGGCGCGCCGCCTCTTCCCTGTTGGTCGCGGGCTTTTCGAGGTGAGGAGCTCTATTCTGCCCCCTACAGGGCAGCACGCACACTGCAGGTAATACCGGTCTCTGTAATCAGCTTGATGTCCCTCTAGGGTCATCCCTGCTCCCCATCAAGGAAGAAAGGGAAGTAGAAATGGCTAAATAAATGGGAAGATATCAGTCTGCTGGTTCTGCTCCATCTCCCAGGACGGAGGGATAAATCTGTCGTTTTTATTGCCTTGGGGAGGCGCGCATTAGCACTGCGGCCTGCCGCCTGGGCTGCATCACCGCAAAAGCATCTGAAAACGCCGGGCTGTCCTTGGGAGCCCCTTGGGCAACGTTGGCACGGGAACCGTGGAACGTGGACTGTGAGGATTGGCCTGCCCGGGGGGGAGGGGAGGGGAGGGGGCTGGGGGGTGCTATGGTAATGTGTCGAGGGGGTGGGGCCTGGATGGAAATTATGACGATTGTGTTGAAGGCAAATTTGATTCCTGGTTTCCCTACATTGAAAAAATTAAAGGACAACAAGTGTTGGCTGGGAGACCCCCCCCCCCCCCCCCCCAAGTCACCAGTGAGGCGGCCTGCTGACACGGCAGCCTGGGGGTGCATTCTCGGCTGGTATGTGGAGCAGGCCCTCAGGCGTGGGGGGGAGGGGGTCGAGGGGGCAGCCTGATATCCGGCCAGCTGTATCAGCCACCCAGCCATCGTCAGAACAGTTGTGGGCAAGCCCCGCCCCGCCCCACCCCCGCCCCCCGCGGCTAATCTCGAGACAACACGCCAGCCAGGGGCTGACGTCGGTACGTGCTGGGCGTTGGCGG
>JAODKE010000035.1:17529800-17542833 GCA_026779605.1 Mormyrus hasselquistii | reverse complement strand
GCTCCCCCCGCCTCCGCACAGAAAGTTGGGGGACGTCCCCCCCCCCCCACCCCCCCGATCTCTCATTTTGATCTGAAGCCAAAGCCAAACTCGGTGGCTGAGGTCTGTTACTGTTCCCCCTGTGGCTCTCTGTGCCGGTTAGAGGCAGACACCCACAGAAAGCCCCATCCAGGTGTTAGGCGCGGACTTGCCCGGAAGCGCGTCAAGCGGGCAGCGCCGTCGCAGTTGCCGGCCCTTGGTGTGAAGGTGCAGCGAATTCCTCGCCAGGCCGCGAAGTGCAGCTGCACCCGGGAATGCGGGAGGGATTTTTATGACGCTCTCAGCTGGAGACGACGACGTACAGCAATGCTGATTATTGGCTTTGCTCTCTGCGCGGAGCAGAGCAGGGAGGGATTTTCCCGCTGGCCGTAATCATGCTGCCTTTGGCCATGTACATATACTGTACTGTCCCATGCAAACATCAAAGACAATCGTATTTAAATGATCTTCATGTTGGTGTAAAACTATGATATTATATCTGTTCATCTTAGCCATTTCAAAATCCCTCCTAAAGTCACCCCTGAATTTGCAGCAGTTTACTGTTAATTTGCTCTACAATTAATTAATAAGTTCTAATGTTATAGTTTTTTCCCTGAGCAAATATAAACTTACCACTCAGATAAATGGCCTTGAACATTCTTTGACTGCCTAAGACTTTTGCAAAGTACTGTTTGTATCTGTCTGTTTATTTATACTTGTGAATTGTGGCTCTCTGTTTGAAATCTGACTGAATAAATTATGGCTAATTGCAATGAATCTTGGGAAATCCGAATGGTGGAGTGATAGAAAGCAGCATGGGTAAAGGGATGATCCTCACATTCATTAAAGCTGTTTTTTTTTTTTTTTAATGAATGACAAGATTTTCCAGGGGTAAAACTTCAACCTGGGGGCCTTGGATTAAAAGGCTAATGCTCTAATGACTGAGCTGTGGGCTAAATGCATTATGTGTTTGTGTGTGTATTACATGATACATATCTGGTGAGTCTGTGGGAAATACCTGGATGCAATTTCAAAATGATCTGTGTCTCTCTTTGCGTTCGTAGGACAAAGTGGCGAACACGTGGTGCAGCTTGAACGTGTTAATTAAGATAAAGACTCTCCTGTCCCCTGAGACACAGATATACCTCAGGTATCCACCAAGCTCTTTGATGCTCCAGGGAGTAAAAGCAGGATGCCAGCTGTCATGTGGTTAGCCCAGCAGCGTGGGTCACACAAGGCTCCTTGCTGTCACAGTATGGGTGGGTTTAAATCAGATGGGATATATCCACTTACTGCTTCTTTAGCACCTCCTACTGGTGGGCATATGTGGCACATTTAAAATTTAGAAATTTAGGGGCGCAACATTAACAACACTAACAAAACTGTCTGGAGCCAGTATTCAGCGAGTGAAGCGCAAAGTCATGATTTCAGTGCCGATGTTGCCCTCAGATTAACCCGACTGACCATGTAGCCTTGGGTCACTCTGTTCCAGCTTGGCTGCCACCCTCCTGGCCGTGTCCCCCTCCTCTGTGAAGCTGCTTGCCAAACCCACCTTTTGGCAGTTCAGACTTGCCCTGGTGAGTCGCTTTCACCATCTCGCCGTCTCTTCCGGTCACTCTCACGGTCCGCTGGTTGACGCCATCTTCTCCGTCCTCCTTGAAGGTGAACTCCTCCTTGGCCTTCTTCCTCTTCTCTTATCAAGTTCATGAGAAGTCCATCCTCCTGGTGGCCTTGTAAGTTCAAACCTTTTTTGGATTGATCAATCTGTCAGAGAACTCTGGCCCTCTCCATGTGATTAACCTCTGAGTCCCATCACCCGACTCCTATCCGGCAGCGAGCAGTTATTACTGGCTGTGGAAATGCAGGCACCGGATCCAAGAGTGTGTGCCCAGTGTCGGGGGAGGGATAAGGAACTCATAATCACCTTCCATGCCGCAGGGCTTTGAAAGAGCAAGCAGCAGGGAGCCTGTGGATTTGGTTATGGAATCCCTGATGTATTACGCTAGATTATTCATGTTGCTGCTTCATTACCTGTTGAGTCGTGTCCTGCACCTGTCCGTGAATCAGCTAGTAATGTGTGTCCCAGGATTAGGAGCGAACCAGGACTGGGGCCCTCTGCTGATGAAGCGAGAGCTGTGATGGCGGGGTCAGCGCGGGTCGGCAGGCGCTTATCGGCGTTTAATGCCCACGCTCCCCCTGCTTTATGCGGCCTCGTGATATCAGCGTGTCTTTGCTGCGTGTTTGGGTGGGTGCAGACCCAATTTACTATGTGGGATTTTATGGCGTGTGCTGTGTGGCTCAGTAGGTCAGGACTCTGTGCCCGTAACCGGAAGGTCACTGGTTCAAATCCCAGGGTTGCCAGAGTGATGTCACCAATGGGCATTTTAGCAAGGCCCTTAACCCCCCAATTGCTTCAGGGATTGGCTGACCCTGCATTCTGAAAAAATGTGTTAGATATGTAAATCTGTTTAAAATGGTCTGGAATTAACTGTGAAGTATCTGTGTCTTCATTGGCTCGTCATTCCAGGCCCGTGTGTCTCCTGATGAACGAACTGCCTCTGGTGTCAGTCTGGTTTTTACAAGCCTCTACTTTCAGGTGAGCGTACGCTACTGCCCCCTTCTGGAAACCCCTGATATTTCTGTTATTAATATTTATGAATAATTAGTGTTCTGCTTAATTGCTTTTTTATTCTGAGTATAACTTAAGTAATAAGCAGCAGACATCGCTGTGTGAAACCGATCTGGGATTTCAGAACATTCTCAGAAAGTCAAAGCGGACAGGAGTCCGTATTGATTTGTGCCCGATAGGTGTAGTATTTTTGAAATAAGCAGGAATAAAAACAAGAAAGCGGGCAACAGTCGCCAGTGATATATATAATCCCACTGCTTTCTGCTGACACTTTGCGGGGCAGGGAATAGATCAGCCCCCTGTAAACATGCTGTGTGAAGCGGTGTCCCCTCACACAATCCCACATTACCTCAGCGTCCTGCGCATCGTGACTGGCCAATGGAAAAATAGGAACTGAATAAAGAAATACATTTTCTCAGAAACTTAATTTCCAAAACAATGCAATGGGACACTTCGCACCACATGCGTCAGCGAAGTTTGTGTTAAATGGACTTGCGTGGATTGTTATCAGCGAGGCAAGAAAGTGTCAACAAGATCTAAGATCTAGTCTAGTCTAGCTTAGTTAGCTAGTGATCAATGTTAAATTGTTAGAATTATCTGAATAAAGTAATCCATACAGATAACCACCATGAAATATTTTCAGCAACACTGTTATTTATTTCCATATTGGTTCGTTCTCAGATGTTTGTGAGTTATGTTGCAGTGCATGAATTTGCTGTTTGACTTGGAAGCCCCGCCCTGTTCTTTTCCCAGCATGCTCCCGCTCCTCCTCAAAGATGGCCTCCTCCTGCCGTACATCGTCACCTCCCTGGGTTTCCTGTTCTTTGGCCTCCGCCTCCTCTCGGTGCTGGACCGCAGCACCACGGACGACCTGAGGCTGGGTCCGCTCTGTGGACGCCTCGGGGTCTGCCTCCCGGGGTTGACCTTCTCCTCGCTCGTCAGATGGGGAGTAGGTGTCACGCTGTTTTGGGGACCGGCTGGCCAGGCCTGCTCTTTATATGGGGATGGTTCCTGACGCAGGTCAACCCGGACATATTTAAAGACAAGCTGGTGTAAAAGATGAGGCAGGGCAGCCAAGATCAGGTTTCACGGCCGGGGCAAATATGGCGTCCGCAGCCATGTTTTACTGACCCTCACCGACTGCTGCTCCTAAAAATGGTGGTCCTCTCCCCCCACCCTTTCTCGTGGCTGATAGATACCTCTGTTCAGAATGTATTCACTGATGAGAATTTCTAAGTGGCTCTGGCTAAGGGCGCCTGCCAAATACTGGAAATGTCCCTAAAAGCCCCACCCCCCATTTTTCTCTCTCCTTCCCCAGTTCGCCGCCTCTGTCCTCACCATCGCCGCCCTGACCTTCGCCAGCGCGGTGCTTGCCCCGCCGGCCCGCTTTCCGGACCTGTTCCCCGTGCTGGTCTCCATGCTGGCCTATGCCCACTTCCTAGGCGCATTCGCGTACTTCAGCGCCGTACAGCTGCTGGAGTCCCCACGAAGGAGCAGCAAGAAGAAAGCAAACTGACCGGCTCATTCTGCCAGAGAAACAGCAAGGTCATTCGTGTCCGGGGCCAGGTCCGGTCCCATCCGCAAAATAATCCTCATGAGAGAAGAAGCGGATTTGAAAATTCATTCCAATTTTGTTCTACATGTCAGGGTCTGCAGGTCTGATACCATTTTTTAAATAAATTTTCTTAAAGCATTCCTCTTTTCATTCAGGTGACCCCAAATTTGACCTTCGGTTTAATTAAAAAGCACCTTTGGTTGTCTCCTCAGCAATCTGTCTAAATAAGCCCTCCCCATTGGTGCATGGCGAAATAAGTCAACACCGCAAATGAACAGTCATATAAGCGACACTAATTAATATCTTAAAGCCATTTATTATCATAAAATATTCATTACAAGTGGTAAATACAGAAGCATCCACGCAGAGGGTGTGTGCGCTAGCAGGAGAGCGGCGGACACGATGTCATAAAACTGAAATACCACACCAATCTTATGCTTCTTTCTAGAAGTTAATGATGGGCATTAAAAAAAAAAAAATCTATTTCAACTAGAAATGGTAGAATCGGGGTGGGGGGGGAGGTGACATTGCCTGGGGCCCCGAGGAGCCTGAGCATGGCTGGGGGTGGTCCTGGGTGTTGCAGAGCTGTTCCGGAAAAGGGCCTGGTGGCTTCTGCAGAAGAGGTGCGGCGGCCAGCTGGATGGACGAGCTGGGAGAGCCCTCAGTCCCTCGTGGGTCACAAAGGTGCTGCTGGGAGGGGGGAGGGGGGGGGGCAGGGGCTGTTCTTATTGGCAAGGTCCATTTACCCCCCCCGAGGGGCTGTACAAAAACATTAGTTTTGTTTATGGGTGTATGTTTTTGTCCTTCACATGGCCTTCAAGGGTGATAAAGTGAGAGTTATATGATCCACCTTGAGCAGAAATGGGAAATGTTACAGCGCAACACCAGCTGTTGCATAGGTCCCACCCCCCCAAGCACTGCCAAATAAAGGGGCCGGCTCGCACGCTTGGACACAGCCCCTCGTATTCACGCTTATGTATTCTGGCCAAATCTCACCCTGTGCCAAGACGCTGGCATTAGCCCAGGGACGAACAAAAAATTATTCCACAGAGCTGTGCATTCAGCGTTAATATAACAGTAAAGGTTTGTCAGGACAGATGGGAGGCCTCTGCCAGAAAATAATATCATGATAAACAATAATTTCAAAACCGAAGCTCATCCTGGTCCTACTCCAAGCAGCGTGATCGGCAGGGTCTGTGTATCTCACACCCAAATTCCACATCTGCCACGTGGCGGGAGAACCTTCCGGAAGCATAGCAAGCAGAGAGTGCTGCCGCAACTCCGCTAGCCCGCGTAGCGTGCCAACACAGCCTACACTCCAGCATGACTACGCGCATCCCCACGGCACCGGACACTACTCCTGCAACTTCTCTGCTTCAGCTCCAGTGCAAACTAATTACCAAACTATAAAAATAATCAATATTTTTAATCATGTAATAATCTGCTGCTTAACGTAGGCAGATGGGTCTGGGGGGGCCTGGTGTTTTGAGTACTTACATCAGAGGACGCAGAATTACTCCTCAGTTCAGGATTGATTTTAGGAATTCGTAGGAGCTTGATGGCCGCCTGGGACCTGCGATGCATCAGAAGCATGTGATTCATTCTCCATCCGACAGTCCTGGGGACCTTGCTGAGGGCCGCACTCACAGTACATTGTTAGCGTGCGGAAAGGCCCGGAAACCTCAATTCATCGAGGTGCCTCATCCGAACGAGACGAGCCTGCCTTTCTGGCCAAAAGGCATCAGAGATGGTATCTTTCCAAGGGCACGGCAGACGGCCATTTTAACTGCAGCTATACCTTCAGCAGAACCAGAACGGCTCCATTCATGTCAAACTGCTATAAATTTATGTACCAGATACTGGGATCCTCCGCATAGTATAGGGTATAAAAAAAAGCACTAAAATCGTATTTGGTTTATTATATATTTTAAGAACCTTGCTTTAATACAGTACCTATTAAGGGTACGATACAAATCTCTCAACACACGCCTCTGTCTATTAACTAATCAATTTCTATACTGCTGATCTGTCCCCTCTGTTCCCGTTTCGTCATCTGAAAATTCATATTATATAGGATTTTCTTATGGACGAACCGCAATAAAACGCGTCGTGGGTTGGAAGATGCGGGGACCGGTCAGAGCCCCGCACATGACTAAATGCTTTAGAGGAAATAAAATTAGTTTCTGCGGTAAGCAGAGCTGTTTAAATGTTATTTATTTTCATGCTCCAAAGAAAATATATTGTGAAGTACAACATTGATTTAGGACATTACAATGTCTCTGTATGGGCTGAAGGTGGAGAATTTATGAAACCTTTGCTCAACTCCTTTAATTGAATTTTCCAAATCTCTCACCACACACAAATAATCAATACCTTCTGCGGAGGAACTTGCTCAGAATTATTACGACCTTTCTTTTCAATTTTGTTGCCATCAGCACATACCGGCAACGCGGGTATTTTGTAATGCCTCGACAACGCTGGGAATTTATATCAGACCAAAAGCTGATTACTCACAAAAAAAATAAAGTGACTTTCTCTAGAATGCTTACTGAAACTTCTGTTAACCTAAAGAAATGACTGCGGACATTTTGGGGGGGAACTTTAGGCCTTGGCGGTGGGGGTGAGGGGGTTACTGGATACTGACCCTCGATGGAGGTGGTAGTGAGAAGAGTGTGTGTTTTAGAAGTTTGGTCAGCAAAGTTAAAATATCCCTCTCGATTTACTCAGCTGCTCTGGAGGGGTCATAGAGCCACAGGGTCACATCACCCAGGCGCCCCACCCCACTGGACACCCTCACACTGCTATGAGTGTGATTTCATACTCCTCAGGTGATCCGCTTTCACTCCCCAAACCACCAAAACAACGCGATAAATTTCCCAGTTACAAACACATTTGAGTTAAATACAATGATCCTTCATCCTCCGTATTAAATACAATTTAACTGCACAAAACCACAGTCAGAGAACCATCCTAAATCAATGTTACGCTGTGCAATATATTTTCCTCAGAGCATGAAAATATTTGAACAGCTCAAACTAATTTTATTTCTTCAGCTGCATTTAGTCACGTGTGAGATCCGATGCATCCCTTAACTTTTAGTCAATAAGCAAAATGACAGAAAATATAGTTAAAATGCTTATGTGTGGAAGTAATGCACTAAATGAGATCCCTAAAAACATACTGGCATAAGTTATTTGAAATAAGTCATATGAAATGTACATTTCAGAAATATCTATAATTGTGTAAATTCAAGTAAGGAGTAAGTAAGTAAGGTTACTAGGAAAAAGTAAGGTTACTAGGAAGAAAGCTATACAATTTTCCTTCTTTACAAAATCTGGGTGATAATTAGGGAGCGTCTACAAACTGCCTTTCTCAGCGTGTTTTACGCTGTAAGGTGTGAACTACTTTCAAGACCCTATACCAGGGGTCACCAACCTTTTTGAAACTGAGAGCTACTTCACGGGTACTGAGCCATAGGAAGGGCTGCCAGTTTGAAACGCCCTCCTAAACTTATCTGAGCTTCATGTATAATAAACATGTTTTAAATGTTTTTTTTGTAGATATTGTCATTTTCAAATCTATATAAAAACAAATATGATTAAAGAAGAATAGCAACAGGATAAAACTAAATTTTAGACGCTGCTCACTGGTGAGTTGTGCCATTTTTAGAACAGGTCCGCGAGCGACTCATGTGGCCCTTGGGGGCATCCTGGTGCCCGTGGGCAACATGTTGGTGACCCCTGCCCTATAGAGTAGGATTGGCCTTTGCCCCAGCCCCATTACACATCCCCTGCAGCCGTGCTCCAAACACGAACACTGTCTCTGTGATGGCAGCGTCTGCCATACCGCCACTCGTCTACATTTAACAAATGAAGCCCTGTTTCGTTGCACGGCCTTGAATAACAATTTGTTTACACGAAACGCAAATCGCAAGCAAACAATCGGACCATTCTTCCTCACGCCTCCACTTCAGAGTGCCTGGCACTTCATTGCTTTAAGTAACTGCATCTATTTCACGTCATGTGATGGAAAACGTGACACCCCCCCCCCCCAAGGCCCAACTGCAAGCAAACTGTAGTTTAAAGTTTTCAAAGACTAATTAACCTAGTTTTGGGTCGGTACCTTGTAAAATCCCCTCCACTTACTTTCTACAATCGTCTGCTATGTTGCAGAGTCTTATTGGTCATCTGTGGCTCAAACAGCACATTTCATTCAGATAGTTTTGACAACTCACCCTTTATATCAGGAAGACCTCATACGGTCTTTTCATCTACATGACCACGTACATATATAACTCAGAGGCTTTGATTTGTGACCTCACAGTCAAAGCAGAACCAAAGCCCTGCGTTCTGCCATGCAGTCACCCCCATTCCCGAAATCTATCAGCTCGTGTAATAAGTGGAACCATAAATATTTTCTATTTTCATTCTTGAGGAAACAAGCAAAGGTCATGATTAAACAACTGGATCCTATTCAGTTCCACCAACTGTCTATTGTTTGTCATTTGTTGTGTCTAATGTTACTACTGTTATGCGTGTGTGTTGCTCCTCTATGCTTTTTAAATTGCCTCTCGGGGACAAATAAAGTTTTTTTGAATTTGAATTTACAAAACAGGTGGTTTTGTCATCATTACTACGTCATTACACACCATTTGAATGGTTCACTATTTCACATTTAAACTATTCGTATCATGTAAACCAGGTATGAACTATTTAAACTGGCTTTACCGTCTCTGCGGTGGCGGTCCAAGTCGATCCCGTCGAGGCGAGCTTCCACCAGGGCACCTGGGACAGACTGGGTTTTAGCAAAGGCGCCCTGCATTGCATGATGGTGCAGAGAACATCAGGAGGGAAATGGAAGCTTCTGCCTGGAGTCGGACACCCTTGCTCAGAATCCTGAGCCCTGCACATCTCCCCCACATCTCCTTGCTATTTTCCCTGACAAACAGGTGGCTTGCTGGGGATGTAAGGTCTGGGTGAGGTGCCACGCCACTCACAGAGCTCCCTGTATTTGCACAGCTCGGCCTGCAGATCGGAAGAGCCTCCTCTGAAGAACCCGCTCAGCTCACTACCGCCCTCTGTAGACTGTGTTGAGAGAAAATTATTTTTACAAAGACATACCGCACACAGTGATATTTAGTTAATGGTCTTTATTATTTTAACTTTGTCATCCATCAAAACTATGAGATTTCAAGATTCTACTGAAACATCCTTGAAATAGGTTCACAAAGACAATTTTTAAAAACCAACAGTTGAAACAGACAGACATACCAATGTTTTTTCAATCTGTTGCCTGGCCTTTAAAAATGCATTTACTGACGCTTCAATTTTAGACCGCAAGGCATGAAATCTGGAGAAAAATAAGCAATAAAGCTCAGATACAATATACAGGAGTAAACCACCTTCTATTGCTTTTCAAATGATCTTTCTGTTTATCATATTCACATGTGACTAAATGCATATCGGATCATTAAGCTTCTTAATAGTTCGTGGTTTTCTCCTTGGGCCTAAATGGCCAGCAATCAGCATACTGAACATGAATTTTCAAAACCGTCATGATTGTCTTGATGTAGTGCTTATAAAAATGCCCCGGGGGGTAAAATGGGATTTTTTTTACTTGACAAACCTTGTCCAACTATTTTTAGAGCTATGTAAATCACTGTGGCTCCATCAAGTGATGAATACCTCTTGATTCCACACCTCCTGTCATTAAAAACTGATCAGTCATAATGACCATCAGGAAACTGTAGCAATTGAAGTACTCACTAATAAAGAGACTTATCTCCACCCCTGAAGTATCGGTACGGACTTCCTTTTCAGCACTTTAGATTTTACTAAAATATTTAACAAATATCATTAATGATTTAGCATTTCAGCTCTGTGATCGATTAGTAGCTCACAGTACCAGAATACTCACTTTTCTTTATCTGTCAGAGGTTCCTGTACCGTAGGACTGCCAGCATTTTCCCTCAAATTTAAATCAGCTGGTGAGAAAAATACTGCTTTGAGATACGCAGAAAGATTTTGTATTTGTCTCTGCTGTTTTTACATTGTTGATGACTTCATCTCTGAGAACGGGAGCCATTTAACACACTCAAATATTCAATGTACATTCACAAATAAAAAAAACAAGATATATTAAATATGGCATTTTGAACAAATGCATTTTCTAAAATGTATGTACCATGAAACATTAAGAGTGTAAAAATCAATACATCAGCAAAGCTTTTCTGTACCTGGAGGAGTATGTGTGTGGTGAATGGAGCAGGTGCCAGTCAATGGGGAATAGGTCCTATCTAATGCTGGTCTCTTAGATGGAGTTATCTAGGCACAGAATAATTTAGCTTATAACACTGTGTGCCTTACTGAATCAGGAGACAAATTAGATACATTTATTTATATAATCATACATGAATTCACATTAATAATTGAATTAAACAGCTAGGCATAGATCACTAAATAAGCTAATAGGTTGAAAAACCAGCAATGACACTTGGCAACAGAGGTGGAAATTTCACAGCCAGAAAGTAAAAATCCAGACCGTGATTTTGTTCCAGTCAACAAGTTGAGTATTCTGTGACTGTGACTGATCAGGCTGAACTGGTAGGTTGAAACTAAATCGCGGCCTGGATTTTTACTTTCTGGATCTGAAACCAGGGCTATTTGAATCTCAGTCCTCATGGTCTGAGCACTGCTCACTCTCCAGCCTTCTTTTACATATGAGTCAGATGTTAAGGCTTTGTAGCCAATCAGTAATTATTAAACTAACTACCTTGGATAACTGAAAATAATGGCTGGACTTGGAATCAAGGGTCAGATTTGATATAAAGTCCCCTTGTCCAGGGTGCATCCCACATTTTCCCCCTATGCTGCCTAAGATAGGCTTCAGGACACCCACAACCCTGACCAGAAACGCATTTGATGATGGATGGACGAAAGGATGCACGTCAAATGAGTTTCCTAACACATTGCCTTTCACTATTACACAATCAAACCGTAAATACCAGCTGCGTTATACAACTTAATTTAGCCACTTATCATCCAAACTGAAAATTTAGCTTTTTTTTTTAATAAAGATAATTTACAAACAACTACATAAGCAAACGATGGTGGGTGCAGCACTGGGAACTCCTTTAAGTAACATCTGATACGTTAGTACATCTTCTTACTTATTAAAATCTACTAGTGGCAGCTATAAGTTACATCATTTCATTGTATCCATCATTAAAATAAGAAAGAATTAATGCCACTACACTACACAAAAAGACAAACGTCAACCCTAAAACACCTTTCCTCCAACTCACATTTTCCTTTTCTTCCAAACGCAGGGTCCTCTTAACGCTGCAAAATACATAAATAAATAAATAAATAAAATTGCTAATGTTAAAGGGACTGCTCACCGCATACAAAACAAATTATAAGAGAGGGAGCGCAAAAAGATTGATAAATATACTTACGGCATATTTACGGTAAGTGCACAGCCTCCAAAATAATTAATGCCCGTTTTGAAAAGTGGCGCGGTACGACCGGAAAAGGGTTCCCCGTCACCGTTTTTTATGTATTTTTCTTTTTAAAAGTACATGCGATGTATGGATATTTTTCTAAAGTATTCTACATTTTAGGTTTTTTTAAATAAAATATAGTGTGACGTATTGGCCTTGTGAATATTTTTTTATTTTATTGTAATATTGTTTCCTTAGCGAAACGTTGTAGCGCTATGTTTCAGTCCGTGCCCGTTTAACGATACACATTGTTTACATGGCAACGGCCTGGACGTATGCGGCAGCCGATGATGTTCCGTTTAGCCTACTGGCGAACTAGATGATATTAAGGCAACGTTTTAAGTACAATTTTTAAGTGCTTGTATCTGTGCCAGTATGCTAGTGCGTACGTTTGCTGCTTGGTTGCTGAAACACGGTTATCGACATGCTAGCTAACTAATACGGTTTGCGGTTTATAGGATAGATTCTGCTTTACAATTTAACGTTTAAGGATGTCGTCGTATATCACACCGCCCCACGGTTTGCAGAAATCGCAGCAGACTGAGGATGAGCGATTCTACATGAGATGCAGGGCCGCGTACGTGGCGGTGTTTAAGTCCAGTCTAGCAAACATACAAAGCAAGGAGCAGCTGTGCATAGGTAAGCAGGCCGATATACAGACAGTTAAACCTTTGTTCTGTGGTAGAGTTAATAAGCTTCCTTTAATTAAAAATCTATCGTTGCGTATTAGTAGTCAGACAGATGCTCTTTTCTTTCCAGAAGTCAGGCATCCATTAACACACTGTTAGTTAACCTGGTTGCCGGAGTCCAGTGTATGAGTCAATAAACAGCACTTGATGTATTGATGTATGCGTGTTTTATTTATTTATTTATTTACTTACTTATTTTTACAGTTTTGCAACAGGCTGGGCTGAATCCTTCTCTGAAAACTCTAGGTGCGTACTGGACCCCGGGGACAGTCACACTTAACTTTGACGACTTCTGCGAAATACTTAAAAAGGAGAAACCAATAGACAAAAATGAGGTGCTGAAGGCTTTCAGAAAGATGGATCCAGATGGTAGCGGATATATTTCACATGGCGATCTCTACAGAGTCCTCACTTCAGTGAGTAATGCGAAGTATCTCTCTGTTAATAAATTGACTGATTCATTTACAAACCCGATTCCAAAAAAGTTGGAACACTGTACAAATTGTGAATAAAAACAGAATGCAATGAAGTGGAAGTTTCAAATTTCAATATTTTATTCAGAAAACAACATAGATGACATATCAAATGTTTAAACTGAGAAAATGTATCATTTTAAGGGAAAAAGTAGTTGATTTTAAATT
>JAODKE010000035.1:17517345-17529700 GCA_026779605.1 Mormyrus hasselquistii | reverse complement strand
TCAAAATGTCTCACTTTCAACATTTGATATGTTATCTATATTCTATTCTGAATATAATATTGAAATTTGAAACTTCCGCTTCATTGCATTCTGTTTTTATTCACAATTTGTTCAGTGTCCCAACTTTTTTGGAATCGGGTTTGTACTGTAAACATTCCGACTGCTTATCTTGGTCAGGGTTGGTCGGACCAGTCAGCTTAACTGCATGTCTTGGGATGTTAGAAGGAAATCCATGAGATGTGGAGAGATTTTGCAAATTCCACACACACAAAGTGGAGTCGGGATTCGAACCCATATGTGTGAGACTGAGCTTAACAAATCTCCACGTATCATCGTATTGGGCGATGGGCAGTGGAATCTGCCCCCTGCTATGTCACATATGGGTTAAATGCAGAGAACACATTTCGTTGTTGTGCGCTGTGGCGTGTCAGCAATGACCACTGATCTCTGTCTTTTTATAGCTTATCCTGAACAAAGACTGCAGACTCCTAGGGAACACCCTGAACAGGATGCCAGTCCATTTCAGGGCACATGTATGCACATACTATTAATTGTTCTGTGTGGGCAGTTAAGAAATCCGCAGTTAATGCAGCTGCATGTCTTTGGGCTGTGGGATAAAACCCACACAGCAGCGGACATGCAAACTCTGCCCACACAGAGCTTTCACACAATTTGTACCACCAACCTGCATATCTGAGGCAGTGGCAGGTCCCCGCTGTGCTGAGCCTGAAAAGCTTCTTTTGGTTATTTTTTTTTATTGATCTTAGTTTAGTAATTAGTTTTTAAACTTGCACTCATTTTTTAGACTGGAGAAAAGATGAGTCCTGAGGAAGTAAACAGCATCTTTTCCATCGTGGAAATTAACCGGGATGGAAAGCTGGACTACAACGAGGTGAGACCCTCCTTTGCCGATTGATTTTATGGGTGTTTTGCAAATAACGCTTTTAGATCACTGCATGCAATTAACAGAAGCAGAATATCAGCGTAATTAATTTGTTGTTAATACTGACTGTGGTGGAGAAACAGGATTTTCGCAGAGGATAACACTACCGGCCTTTCTGTGCATCTAACTGCAGTACATGCAGGGGTGTCAGCAATATGGGGGGGGGGGGGCATGGCTCCCCCCAGAGTCGTTAGAACCCCCTCCTTCCCAAACAATAAATACACAAGTGATAGGACATCCCTTATCTTTTTATAAATACTCAGATTACTGAAGCCAGTTTTCCGTGAGGGAAAAACATGTGGCCAATGAAGATGGAGATCCTACATCAAATTCATTTTTATCATATTGATTAGTTATATTTTTTCTGAAACTGTACCCTAAACAGTGTTTGTCTTATTTAAAATGATTAAAATCTTTATTATTCTAAAATTATTTAGAAATCTTTCTTACACGGCATCTTCTCACGATGTCGCTATTGCGCGTGTGTCTGTTGTGATGTAACGATATACAACACACCCCTCTGCTGCCGTGGCAAATTCAGTGCTACTGACACGGCCCCTCCTCCATGGTGCTCAGTTCTGCAGGCTGTTAGTGTTTACTACTGAGGAGTGCCAGACCACGGACCTTCAGAGACTGGAGGCTGACAGCAGACAGAAGAGGCAGAATTTCGGCAATGATTCAGAGAGCTCTCCTCAGAGGCCTGCCATACAGCCTGGCCCTGTGGCTTCAGAGAGCTCTCTCCAGAGGGCTGTCATACAGCCTGGCCTTGTGGCTTCAGAGAGCTCTCTCCAGAGGCCTGCCACACAGCTCGGTCCCGTGGCTTCAGAGAGCTCTCTCCGGAGGCCTGCTACACAGCCCGTTCCTGTGGCTTCAGAGAGTTCTCCCCAGAGGCCTGCCACACAGCCCAGCCCTGTGGCTTCAGAGAGCTCTCTCCAGAGGCCTGCCACACAGCCCGGTCCTGCGGCTTCAGAAAGCACCCTGAAAACAGAGCTGGACACCACTCTGAGGAAAGGTATGGCTGCTGTCGCCCCCCCCCCCAGCAGAACACAGTAAGGCTGCCTCACTCCCCTCATTCCGTGTTTACAGACGTATAAAAGCACCGAGGGTCTCCAAGGGTACAGCCAACCGTGCTGATTTATCATCCTATTTATAAGCAAGAGCAGAAATACTTCTAGTCCTGGTGTGTCCAAAACAGCCCTGCCGGACAGCCGTTCGCCTTTTCTTTAGAGAGCGTAATAGGATGCCTCACAGAATTATCTAACTGATTAAATAACCGAGTGGATAAAGGACAGCAGGAACTACGCGGCTGGAAGATGAGATGAGAGAGCTGCAAACAGACTGGCTGAGAAGATGAAGTGGATCTGCAGTGGGCGGGGCGTGTTCAGGCTATTGATTGGGGAAGAGCCGCCTGGACCCAGGGGAGCGAGAGGGACTGTGGGGATGTCTGGGGGAGGTCCCTCAAATGGACGGCTGGAAAAACAAACCGGCTTTTTGATACTTTCCCAGATTAACGCATTACACTCTCCAGCTTGAGGTATTGATTTATTCAGCGTGCATGTTGTCACTGATGTAGGTTAAATGCCCCTGAGTCTCACACTTTGCTTTAGTTTGGGTCAGCTTGAGCTAATTTTGTCAATGGACTGTGGGGTGCAGGTCTCGCCGGGGCTCGTGGCGAGTCCTTTGGAAGGGGATAATGCACTTTCGTACTGCATGTTGTACCTTTACATTTCCCCTCAGTTTCTTTCATCAAGAGCAGCTGGAGTTTACTGCAGTGAAGCATGTTGTTTAATGGTACAACAGCAGACTCCCCTTCACCATTAAGCAGCAGCCTTTCTGTCCTTGGCCTTTAGCCCCTCTTCTATGTTGCTGCAGGTAAACTCCAAATAACTATCCACACCTACACTTATCGGCAGGCAGGGCAGGCAGCTGCTCGGGGCCCCCAAGTCACTAGATGGTGAACGAGAGCCATGTTTACACTTTAAACTAATACATACACGAATAAACTGGGGCCCCCAGTGAATTTTTGCTTGGGGCCCCAACAGACCCTAGGATGGCCTCTGCCTACACTAAGGACAATGTGTTGCTGAATGGGTTAGGGATTTGTGGCCAGTAGGTTATGTGTTCAAATCCCATAGCTGGCACCAAGAAATATGTGTTTTTTTATTTGGCAGACCCTTTGTCCAAAATGACGTACAAGTGAGGCAAATGACACATTACCCTCTCAAAATATTCACCGCTGGGATCTTAAGCAGGGCCCTTAACTCCAACTTCTCCAGAGATGCTGGATGACCCAACTTTAAGACGTTTGCTTGTATCTCTCTGGGCAAAATCATCCCCTAAACGAACGAACAAACGAACGAATTAAAATAAAAGCTTTACTTTGTGTCCTGCATCTCCAGACTGGCTAAATCAATGCAAAAGGTATGACAGTGACCGTGTCTGCTGCTAATAAATATGAGTTCGAAGGGATCACAAGTCTTCATTTTGGTTTGAATGTTAGTGACCCGGCCCTTTTACATTCAGGTTAACTGGTAACCATGCCAACCACACAGTCAATACCAAACACCACCATAGCACGTAACACCTTTAAACAGCACACCGGCGTATAGCTGGGCTTTTTGCAGACTCTGCGTTGATCATCAGCACCTGGGGGGATGATTTAATATTGTTCAACACCCGGGAGGTATCATTCCTATGTTGTCCGTGACAAAATGGCACAATTTCCAATTTTAGCTGCAGTGATGAAAGGTAGAAAGTTCTCGAGCCTGAAATACGACCGAACAGCAGCGGTCAAACAAATCTCAGCGTCTGCTAAAAAAGATCTAAATTGAGAGAATTCCTCTTCTTTTTTTGTCAGTGTATTTTTCATTTAGCACTGCTGAGCTTATAGGTATCTAAGATGTTCAGGCTCTGGAGATGCTACCTTTTGAGTTTCAAGGTGTTTTGCTTATTGTTAATTCCAGACTCTTTTGGTCAGCCTGTCTATCTTATAATAAGAGGTGTGTTTTTTGGCACTGTATCGTGTGATGGTATGTTCATTGTTCGTCCTTTTGTTTAAGAGGTGCTGAAGCTGAGGGCAGTTTCCTGAAGACCAGCCTCTCCTCCACAGTGTTTGTAACTCTAACAGTCTGGCTGTGCTTTTCTGGGTGGGGCAGAGAACAGGTCCCCCGCCTGGCCCTCCTCTGCCCGCAGCCGGAGATCATCCACATCAGGAGCCTGTGGGACGAGAAGCGGCAAACTGCTGGAGCCCCGCTCGCTGCAGGTTAGGTGACCGGCCTTGTCTGCCAGCAGGCCTGCTCGCCCTGTCCCCGGCCCGCCGTCACAGTAGGCCTGGTGCTCTGGGAGTATTTGGGTTGGGGCTCTGACACCAATCTCTTATTTCCGCCCTCCCTTTGCGCTCGGCTTGTCTTAAACCCCCTGCTGTTTCTTACAAAATAATAACTGGCGTGTCAAGCTGCAGGATTTGGTTTTCCGGGGGTGGCTGGTAGAATTGAGCATCGCGCTGCAGAGTTGTTTTATAGCCTGTTCTGTCTCTCCGGCCCAAACTGCTAATTGGGAGCCGCGAGCGAGCAAGCGGGGCTGTGTTTTTGGGGTTAGGGGGCGCGTGCGTGGGTGGGGCCTGGGGAGGGGGCACCTTGT
This sequence comes from Mormyrus hasselquistii, assembly GCA_026779605.1. Classification (NCBI taxonomy): domain Eukaryota; kingdom Metazoa; phylum Chordata; class Actinopteri; order Osteoglossiformes; family Mormyridae; genus Mormyrus; species Mormyrus hasselquistii. The sequence goes on along the minus strand of JAODKE010000035.1, from coordinate 17,525,118 downwards.
GGTAAATCAGAGAGGGGGCCGGGCCGTGACACTCCATTGTGTGAGCCGTCAGGCAGAGCCACCTCTGAGGAACACTATTTCAGGGTTTAAAGTGGCCCAGGGCTCTAGGCTGTTTGTTTCATTTGTTACCGGGTGTACAAACTGCCCGAGTCTTTTATCCTCTCCTGTTTGATCCCTTATATTTCACAGACCTCGGAGTAAATAGGCTTTGTTAAAGGAATTACATTTCTGTCCATGTCGAGGTTTATGTCTTTGTTTTACTCTAATTTATTAGCTAGCAAAAAAGTTTCCATTTATTTTCGGACAACAGGGACCACTAATCCTTCTAGAGCAAAACAACTATATTTCCTTGAACGAATCTCCAATGGATTGAGCAAAAACATCTTTCAGCATTTAAATGGGATACCCACAATGCACATGGATTGGACTTTCCTTAGATGTCTCGCAATTTTATAATTTCATACATATCCATGAGATTTTATATACATATTTTTTTAACACACCTTGATTCAGATTTTAAAATTTAGTATTTGTTAATGGAAATGTTTTTTTTAATGAGATAGTATACTTAAAATTCCAGTTTTATTTCATGTTTCAGGTCATATATTCTTGGTTTCAGACAAAAATAGATTTTTTAAGACTTGGGTGCATGTAGTGAGTAACACTTGTTTAATATATAAACAAATTAAGGCCATATCAGAAAGACACAGTACAGGTTTCCACGGCACATAAAATCTTAATAGAGTGGCTTGTTTAATGTTCCCACTCCTGTTCAGTCAGCAAGGTTTTTACTGTACTTGGTATCTTAACCCCCCCCCCCCCCCCCTTGCAGGCTTTCCTTTGTTTTGAGTTTTCTGTCACCATAGCTCCCCCTGGTGGGACTATTCTGCTTTTGCACGTCAAGCAACAAAAGCACCAAAAATTAACGGTGACTGTTTTTTAAACAATGGTAGTTGATTTAAATTGATGTACATAAGAGGAGTGCCTAAAAATTTAATTTAAGTAACATCTCAAGGAATTACTTAAGGAATTACTTAAGACTTAAAAACAGTTTATCTCAATTTCTATCTGTACATACTTTAAACACGCTATCCTTTTGTAGGACTGGCATCACATCAGTTTGAAAGGTTGCTTCTACCTGGAGGACGATGGAGAGGTTGTATCCCTGCAATACCGACTGCACCTTGCCCAGACGACGGCCGTCTTCCTCACCATACAGCCTCTCAACCTCCATCTGGCGGACGGTAAAGTGGATCCTGCCTGACTACCCAGCATGCAGCTGGAAATGCAGACACTGAGACGGCAGGGCACTGCAGGGTCGCCCCAATTATCTTTATGGGCTAAATCATAAAAATGGCCACAGGCCGAGAGAGCAAGGAACTGCCCTTATACATTTTTCTGCTGCCCTCATTTCGTTTATCCCACCCGTTTCGTTCCTGTTATTGTTCTGTTCGTTTACCACATTTTGTCCCTGTTCTAATTTTGTTTCTTTCATTTGTATCCTATAGCATCCAGTAAATTTCCTTCTGGTTGTTTTTCTCCCTCTCCAGAAAAACCCTCATCTTGGATAAACACTGATACTGCACTGTTCCTTGTGAATGAAACAAAGGAAGGCTCTAACTTTGTCTGCTGTACGGAGTTGCGCGATAAAGAGGTTTGTGCATGTTTTGCTCCGTTTTTTACAGTTATTTCTTTATAGAATAATGTTTGAGTGGTATATATGAGATGGTATATAACACCTAAAATCATATCTTTCATATAGTTTCATTTAGTTGTATGGTTTCAATGACAAAGATTCTGCACTTGTTAGCTAACCTGGAAAATATTCATAAAACTATGAAAGGGGGTGTAAATAACATGTGTTTCTATAACTGAATTGTTCACATTGACATTTTGAGATCATGTGGAGTGTATAGATACAGCCCAATTCTAGTAGGTGATACTGCCCTCTAGTGTCCAACACAGTTGGACAGATAAGTAAGGTGTGCATATGTCCCCCTAGTGGCCAGATTTACTGACACGTCCTGTTGATTGACAGAAATTTGGCTGGAAGGGAGAGCTGAACGCCGGCACCTACTATATAATGCCGTTTACTACAGGCTGCAGACTGAGAAAGAGCAGGCAACCAGTGACAAAGACTGCCCAACTGGTATATCGCACAGAAACTGGGGAGCTGGCACTCACTAAGGAGTTCAGGTACACTCTGCAGTCTTTTTTCTAAATGGATGTGCGCTGTCCCTTTAAGACCGTGATACATTTGCACGTCCATTCCACCTTGTTTGAGAGCAGAAGGATTTTGTATGTGAGCCGTGGGTCTGAGGTTACCCAAACTGAACCGCATTCCGCTCAGGCCGGTTTCCATCGAAGCTTTTGTCCTGCTGAAAAGTAGGGAGTTTGTATGCAAGCGACAGAAGTTTTAAGTTCATTGAGATGCGAGGGGAGGGCTGTAAGGGCATAGTAAACAGGCGAGTGGGGGAGTCAGGGCCCTGTTCCAAACGTAAGGGCTCTTGTAAGGAGAAAACCTTTGTAGGTCACCTGTGTTTTTAGGGGAAGTCTCACCTGCAGTGTTTTTAAGGTCTGGGAGGTGACCAGCTTCCAACTATCAGGATTCAGGGCAAAGAAACGTCCTGAAAAGTTCACTGCTGACCCTCCCACCATGACAGCCATCTTTTTCACTCACTTCCTCTCAAAGGCTCAGGCCGGTGTGGAGTACAAGGGTTAGGGCTCCATCTCCACGTCCGGAGTGTTGTGGGCTTAAATCCCATAACTTGAAGAGTGATCATTTAACTGTTGGGTCCTAGAGCAAGGCCCTTAGCTTGTCCAGGGAAATTAACCTGTTTCTATGATTTTCTTTTTGATCCTCCTTCCACCTGGACAGTCACATGCACAGATGGTACATTTGTATAGTCGTTACACATCTCTGTTCACTTTTAAGCTCATATTCTGTTTGTTTGCATATCCTACCACATTCAGATTCATCATGTTCACGGGCGCCTGTGCATATGTGAGTGCATAAGCTTCCCGTGTGTGACACCATTACACGTGTGTGACACCACTACAGGTGTGTGACACCATTACACGTGTGTGACACCATTACAAGGAGGCATCGCTTGCACATCTCTATCGACCTGTTCGCCCAGAATGTCTGCCCACTCTTTCCTACAGAGCTGCCCTCTCAGACATATTTGAGATCATCGACCTGGATGGCAACGGGCTACTCAGCTTGGAGGAATACAATTTCTTTGAGCAGAGGAGCAGCGGCGAGAAATGCGACGGGGATGCTTGGGCCGTCTGCAAAGGTGCCTGTGCGGAACTGGCAGCTTTATGTTGTTGTTATGGGAGACGGTCATATTCAGAGCAGGTCACGCGACTGCCATAGATGCAGGATATTGTAAAACAGGAACTGTTAATGATTTAGCATCTCCAGTGTCTGAGAAAAAGATAATTTAATATTGAAATAAGTAGAAATCTAGAAGAACATTATTATGATCTACGAGTGGTATGGTAAATGAATTGTAAATCTGCTCATCGTATCATGTCAGCGATTAGCTGTGGTGGGCCTTGCCTTTAGCATGGGGAGGGGCTGATGGTATGTTCTGAGGAGTCGACCAACGAGAGGCGGTCACACTTCTTGCAGACACTGTTGGTTTATCCTGAGAAATGCTGATCCACGGAGCCTTCCAAGTTGTAGGGCTGTAGAGCACAGGGGGATAATCAGTGCGCAGACGGTGCCATACAGAGAGGCGACCATGAGGCCAAAATGCATCTGAACAAGGACTGGAAGCCACAGAGGAACCTGTCGATGAATGTCTGCTTGTTTTGCAGAGAACTTCGACACCAGAAAGAACCAGCTGACACGCCAGGGCTTCATGGAGCTCAGCTTGATGGAGGCCAATGACCGCGAGGGCGACCCCAGTGACTTATGGGTAACCCTGGAGTCCATGGGCTATAACAGAGCGTTGGAGATGGTGGAGGTACAGAATCCTTTGGACTTCTGCTGTCACCTTCTACCAGCTATACTGCTGTCACGTATGCTGTTATATACTATATATATCATCGTTTGATGAAAAATGCGTATCTCTGAAGATCTATTGTTTCAAGAGCATGAGAAAAATGCAAAATAAGCCTAAAAACAACGTGATGAGGCACCTTTACCACCACAAATTAAAAATATCATTACACGGCCATCAGGAAATAGTTGAATGCTTTAAATGTACTTGCATGGATTGCTGTCAATAAGGCAAGTACGTCAGTATTCACAATTAACAAATTATGTTAATTAGCTAAGTTTCTAGCTATCCATGTTAAGTTGTTAAAATTAGTGAGTAATCCATGCAAATGACCATCACAAATACAAATGTTAGCTAGTACAAACATAATTAAATAGATGACTTCATAAAGCATCTTCTCATTGGTCAATTAGATAGTCAAACCTTATCAGTAGACAGTCTCAACCATCAAAAAGTGAACATAGTTTTTATTGGACAGTAACAATATTATATATACACTATATATAAATATAAGCAGTATAGAAGTTATCTAATGCATTAGCTTTTTAGTAATTGCCCGCATTGCCTGTACTATATAACTGTTTTATAAGGCAATAAATTTTCTTCAGTTGTGTGTTAGCTTAGGCTTGATAACAAGCGTAAAGCAAGTGCTAATCCACCTGCCATGTCCGATCGCAGGCGTGCCCTTTCGTGGTCAATGTATACGCAGAGTCCTCCAAGCCCACTGTGCAGCCCGTCAGCCTGGAGTCGTCTGGCAGGATGCTAAACGCTGCAGTGTGCGAGTCTGTCATCGCGAAAGGGCAGGCCAGACCTCTGAAGGGCCACAGTGACGTGCTTATCCACACTTACAGGAGTGAAGCCAGGATCTCCTCCGTCATCGACAATAAGGTGGGCTGGTACTGGGAGGCATTCCGGAAGGTTCTACATAGCCAAGTGAGGTGACTTTGAGTTGAAGCAACTTGTTTTATGGGTCTTTAAATGTGTCTTTCAAAGACTGAAGCCCCTGTTTCACTCCTGTAAGCAGAATAGAGGATTTTATTAGGCATGTATACGTCACACCATGTTTGACCTGTATCATTATTGTATTCTTACATGTTGGAATGATCAATTGAAAGGCAGCTATGCAAGGTCTCCTTTATAAAGGACTGAATCTGTGTGTTGAATTCATATATTTGTTCATTCAGCCAGCCATACCATTATGACTTGTGCATAGGGGTTCTAGATACGGCTGACAAAGTTAAAGTTTCTGCTAAATGTGAATGTTTTCTCTTTGCTGCCACAGTCTACAGAGAAGGTGACAGTCCACGTAAACAACGAGCAGAATAAGAACTGCTGTGGCAGCAGGGGCTTACGCATGTTTGCTGTGGAAATCCCCCCCAGAAGCAAAGTGGTATGATCTCATATGGTGTGAAACTGTGTACTGAGTACAGAGTGCCTGTAAGGGTTTGGAACTGTATTAATGTCAAACATTTCACTTAATTTAATCATGTTACAGCACGTATGCCATATGCACATTTAATTATATTCATTTGTAATTGGTGTTCAGCAGTGAAGCCATATAAGCACATTCATTAAGAGTCTGTGCTGTTCCTGCAAGTGTATTGGTTGTGCCCTGTGTTCCTTTTTTCATGCTCTACTTGGTCCTTTGTACAAACATGGGATGTTTTTCTCTCTCAAGCTGAAGGAGCCACTGCTGGAATAATATCACACTGAAGTTAACATTTAAATTCTCCTTCCTGAAAGAGGGTTGAGCTTAGCATGATCACTAGATCACTACTTAAAATGAATGGAAAAACTGTGTACAGAACCAAGTGTGCTACGCTAGTCAGTATTATGTACCAAGCTTGTTTTTTTATTTTTATGCTTTGTCTTAATATGCAATGAAAAACAAACTCGTATTCCTAATCAATGTGATTATATATTGTTGGGAGTAGATGACACTGTTTGCAGTCTATAGATCACTAGTTGTGCGCATAGCTAACAGGAAAGTTAGCTTTGATTACCGCTAATCCGCTAACTCCAAAGTTTACTTTCATAATGCTAAACCGATAAGCCACTACATAACTTAGCAGAAGCTAACGATAACTGCTAACTTTTATTACATGAATTGAGCTTTGGTTTGGTTTTAGGCCCTGAAAAACATACAGAGAGCTGAAATTCTAACTTAGCCCTTAAAAATATTCAGAGAGCTCACATTCTAACTTGTTTAGCAATTTAGTTCCATCAGGGCTGGAGTGATTACCTCTGCATTTTTAGGACTTACCCAATTGGGGATTGTGTGATTCTGTAGAGTCTCCAGAGTAAATCTTCTTTCAATGATATTCCGTTTGCAAGACGTAAGTGTTTTTGCCGGAGGACCTATTCCATGACTGGGTCATGCTGACAGTTTGCCCTCAATGAAGCCTCTTGGGGAATGCAAACATAGCACCGTTTACCCAGAACCAGTAAAACGGGTCTCAGCTTTTTTGTTCTATAGCTCTGTCTGTCAGAATCTGGAAAATAACCAGGGACCAAAACAGGATTTCTTGCTTTGCCAGATAACTTGTTGTATTTAAGGTAGTCTGGGCTAAATATAAGTCCATTTAAACAAAGATACCTGAAATCCAACAAGTTATGACACTAAGAAAGAAATCATCTTTGTGTTCCAGGCCCCAGTTCTCTGCTTACTTCAAGGTACCCCAGTTTAAGTGGATTTTATCTTCATTCACTTATATTTAGTACAGACTGCCTCAAATACAAGTTATCAACCTGTCATGTCTTATGTTTACATGTAGCCAGCCAACAGTGTGCCAGACTGTTGCAGAGATGCTCATAACAGATGGGAACAAATATGTGTGATTTTAGGATTTACAAACGTTTAAACTTAACATTTTTCTGCAGGAAAAGTAAATCATCGGATTTACAGTTAGCAGAATGAAATTTAGGCGAAGTTAATTGGTCTACTAAAGGTTTTCAAAGTTAGCGGAAATGCTAATGTGCTAACAAAAACGTTAGCATTCGCCAATTAGTGATTAGCGGATTAGCAAACCCTTCCCGCCATTGTAGATTATAATGTATTGCAGTGTATATATGACGGTACATGGTTTACAGACACACATAAATTGTAACTCTTCCCTCCACTGTAAGTTACTTTGGATAAAAGCATCAGGTAAAAATGAGAAAAAAAATGTATAGCTCTATTGAGGTGTATAGATCACATTCTACTGCAGTAGAATGCAGGGAGCCCAGACAGTCCATATTTTTGCTCACCCCCAGCTCCCTGCTAGACAGTACACATTTCTGCTCCCTCAGAGATCTTTACTGCGAGATCCCCTGTCTGGGGGTACCTGAGATCCAGGCTGGGAAACACTGATATAGCTGACATTGTACTGTACACTGCACTATATTGTGCTGTATAGATTACAACCTTGGTCATATCTGCTCTTGTTTCAGGTCTGCCAGCACATTGTTCCTGTCAGTGAAAAGCAGGAGTGGATCTACAACTGTGTGGAAAACATCCTGAGCTGAGCCCCAGACTCTCACGTCTGTGTGGGATAGCGAGCTGTCATTAATGAGACAGTGGCGGTACTTTCCCAAAGGCCCTGGCACACACTGGCATCTGGTCTTGGCCAGACCCATGGCCATGTCCTGGATTGGTGGGGGGGGAAACGGAGGAAAGAGATGAGTAGCTATAGTGTGTGTGTGTGTGTGTGTGTGTGGGGGGGGGGGGGTAGGGTTATATTACATTGTGGGACCATTTTTCATCTCTCCATCTGTTTGGCAT
>JAODKE010000035.1:17462897-17473536 GCA_026779605.1 Mormyrus hasselquistii | reverse complement strand
CCCCCTCCCCCTTCCCCTCAGATCTTCAGAGATTTTCCTCTGTGTTAGTGGTGCAAAAGTGACCGCAGGGACTCTGGACTCTGAAATGCGACTCCACAGCAACAACAAACACAACCAAGGGTGCGTGTGACTCAGTGGGTTAGGATGCTGTGCCTGAAAGTAGAAAAGTAGGTTTGAATCCCAGGATCAGCGGGCTATAGCTTTGCCATTGGATTCTTGAGCAAGGCCCTTAACCCCCAGTTGCTTCAGGGACTGGCTGGTCCTGCCTTCTCAATGGAACATTTGCTAAATAAATGAAATGTGAATGTTGGCTTCACACAGACGCTGTCCTCTGAAATGTTGGTTTTATGGAGTGAAGCTTTGGTGACCACAGTGAACATGCAACAGCATTGTGGGAAAAGCAGCAGTGATTCTGATCCGTTCGCCGTGGCGTGAAGTGTCACACGGAAACTTATGTGGCCTGTGTGATCCAATGCTATGCCGCCCCTATAATTTGCAGTGTCTTCACCCTGCCAATCATGCTACTGTCCCATTTGAAGTTAGTGGCAGGGCATTTCGGACATTTATACCACGGATCCGATGAACTTCCATTGTATTCCAGTTCCTGGGTTCTGGATTGATGTCGATTCCGGTGGTTCCTGTCAGATCCTAACCTAGGGATGACATTTTGTTTATCAGCTGTTCCAGCAATGCTGTGTTCGTTGGGTTGAATGTTGTGGTTTTAAAAGCATAAAAATGTATTAATGTCTTTCCGCGGATGAATAGAGAGCCTTGGAAAGTTGCAAAAGACAAATCACGTCGCCATATTTACAGTCAGATGAAAATGTGTCTCTGTTTCCAGTTACCGACAGCCTTTTCCAGTCAGCACTCTTCTTTTTAACGTCTGAAATTTATGGCCGTGGGTTGCTAGTGGGTGTTGGGTTACAGCCTGGGACCAACATGTCTTCTGGGTGAGTCCTGATCATCTGAGGACGTCGTCGCCGCCGTCTTTGATGTGAGCCACGGGGCTTAAACGGCAGCCTTGTCATCGTGGGGCGGGGTTACTGGGCTGTGAGCTGACGCACAATTTGTCCTAGTTATCTGTCTTCAAGCATGAGCCTCAGAGTGTGGGTCAGGTGATGGTGGCCTGCCTTTCGCCCCCCCCTAATGGTAGCTCTCGTTAAGTGCTATGTAATAAGTGGTTTTCCTAATGTCTCACAACTGGGCCTTGATTACACCATCCACACTGACAGGAAAACCAGCTTTAAAGACTTCTGACTTGCGTCCATGTTATGGAATCATGCATATTTGTTTCGACTCCTTTTTTGAGGGGAAAAATACAAAGGATCAACAATGAAATTTAAAAAAAAAAAAAGAAGAAATGGACAGTATTGTTAAATATCTGTGTCAACATCATCCATCAGAGTGTGGATTGCAGTGTTGACTTGTACAGAGGGATGGAAGATGCTGGCTTGACACCACTAGGTTGCGGTTTAAGTTCCGTATCTGTCTGATTTGTGTTTAATGAGTCGGTGTGGTAAATAAGCAGCAGTTAAACTGTAAACTTGAAATGAGAGAGTCGAATAGGCGAATGAAACAAACGCATCGTGTGTGTAATCGAGCTCCAGAAAGGTGATGTAATCGCACCTGTTAACCTGTTTTTTAACTAGTCCTTTATTTTGAGGCCAGGCACTTTTGTTGTCTTGCTTAGTGTTTCTCGACTCGGTCCTCCGGGACCCCAGCAGTAAAAACGTGGCAGGAATCTGGAAGGGAGCAAAATCGTGGGCTGTCTGTGGCTCCCTGAAGACTGGGTTGAGAAACGCCAAGCTAAAGAGCAGGGTGATGCAGATAAAAATGACCTCAGTGGAGGGTTATTCCTTGTGCCCGTATCCCAGACCTTGTCAGTCGGAGAGCTTCAGTGCTGGTTGTCTGGATTTGCTCCGCAGGGCCTTTCTGCACTTTCTCTCTGGGCCACACCCCCTGGGACTGGACCAGGGACCCGCGCAGGTTGCATTTATGTTCTAGGGGAGGTGATAGTGCTTTTTTTCAGCACTTGGTTTTGGGCCTGTTTGTTTTCCCAAGAAGTTGGACTCTAAGACCTGAATACTGTCCTTTTTCCCTTCTGAAGGACAAACATGCTGAATGAATTCTGAGGACAGTCGCTACAGCCCAGCCTTCTGCATCCAGCTAGCCTTTGTGACATAAATATCTGTTAGCAGGAACGGTTTGGCTTCACAAAGCAGCAGCCAGGGAGAGAAGCATTTTCATCAAGTATTGAAGTGACCTCGATGAAAATTTGACCCATTAATTCCGCTTCGAACTGAGGTACCCTCCTCCGAGAGCCCAAAACAAAGTCGGGGGGGCGGCGGCATGGGCAATTTGAGAGTAGCTTGTTTCAATATAACAATTTTCTGTTATCCAAGAGTCTCTTTTTTTCTGTCAGTAGTTACTTATTAAAAGCCAGTGAAGGGCCACCCAACCACGCGGGAAGGTCACATGACACGGTCGTTGCAGGAGAAGGTGGGACTTGGGGTGGTGATGCTGGAGAAGGCATGCGTTCTGGGTCACGGTAAACCAAGAATGGTGTATACAAGGGTCATTCTTCCTCCTGGGGGTGGGGCAACAGTGGTTATACACCCCCCCCTCCCCAAGAAGGGAAGCAGACTCCCCCCATGGGCCAAAGCCCCCTAGAGCCCCCGTCTGTATGCGAGTGTCCCAATCAGCACGGAATTTCCTAGCCTCTGCCATGCCAGGACGAACACCTGTGTTTCTCTTCTAGACACCAGCCTGGGCAGCCGGGCAGGGGGGCTTATCGTGGGGTGGGGGGGCTTATGGCCAAATGACAGCAGTGGATGCTGAAGGCCACACACACAACAACCAATAAAAATAAAGCATCTTTTTTTTTTTTCCCCCATTTCTTCAACCAAAGAGAAATTGCACATCTGCACACAGGCTGTGTGGGGGGGGGGGGGGGGGGGTACCCCCCCCCCGACATATTGTGCCGTTATTCACCGTTGCCATGGGACCCGACCGGCATAATTCATCAGTGGTTGTGAGTCTCATTACAATTAATATGCTTGCACTCTGTGCCCCCCCCGCCCCTCCCAAAAAAAGAATACTTTTACATGGAAAGTCTGGAAGACCACCTGCATTGCCGGACCACCTGCCTGCGAAATCGGTGATTACCGATGGCAACGCCAGTCAGATCTGCCCTGTAACTGATGTATTGGTATGAAGACAAACCTGGGTGGTTTATATACATGGACATCTTTGCCAGATTGCGAAATATCGTGTGACAGATCCTGCACACGGGGACGTGTATCTCTGATAGTGATAGTGGTCACCTCACGCCTCCGCGAATGATGCGGCGACAAGCCGATACGGTATTTTACAGCAGGCGCTGTCGAAGACGGCCATCTTAATCGATTCCATATCTGGGACCTCATATATACAGAGCAGCGCAGCATGAAAGAGGCACATTACGGTCATTATTTTATGATCATTTGCAGTATTTTTTATTTTTCTGGCCGCAGGCGTCATGGGTTAAATATTCGACAATGAACTTGTCAAAATACAGCCATGTTACAGATGTTTAATTGAAGAGGATGAAAATGGCCCATTGCAGTGTTTATTAAAAATCCTCAGGAACTAAGTGTCAGTTCAGCTGGCGGCTGTGCCAAGAGTACATCTGTCTTTTTAAAAATTTTTACCAGAAAACACACGGGAAAGTAATCAGGCAGGGTGGGGCGGCGTGGGGGGGGGGTCCTGCTTTCATGTTTCTTATTCATCTTGATCTCATACTGTATGGACCTTTTGAGATGAAAAAATACAAATTGTGCTTCAGGGGGGCAGCCTGGTGAGAAACGCACTCCCAGAATGACAATAATTCAGCAGGAAACCAGAGCGAAACGCTAAAGCAAAGTCATTTGTCCGTCTGGACACTCTCTCATATTTGCGCAAATGAAGTAATCCGTCAGAGCTAGCTGAGCATTTTGCACATGCTGACGAGGCTGTGTATGGCCGGCTGCTTGTAGCCTTCCGTCAGCCCAGTAAGGCCTAGTAAGGTTTGCGGAGAGTGCATTTCTGATTCGGATCTGATTTCCAGTCAGATTTTGTTTTTTTTTTTTTTTGCCTTGGCGGTGGGCGGGACGGGGTGAGGCTAAGCTTCACAATTTCATTCTCAGCCCAGAGACACTGACCGGACATATTTTTCTTCTGACAGTGCCGGGGGGCACAGCTGCCTGGGGCACATTACTAGTGCTTGCCATAGGCCAGAATTAGAATTATTAATGATCCCCGTCAAAGCAGCCCAGAGCTCAGGGGTGCGGAGTGGAGAGATAGACCTTGTTAGCTCCACGGCAGGCGGCAGTGGGGGGGGGGCGTGAAACGAGGGCCACGTGCTTAAGACACCCCCATGTGAAATCTGAGTCACCACAAGTGTGCCACGCTGTGCCGTGTCCGCGGGAACGCCGAAACCTCACCCTGACGTCCATTTTGGGTACATCGCAGGGTGTCCCATTACGCTCTGGCGTGTTTCCGTGGAAACGGCATCGGAGCTTCCCAGAGTCCCCCGTCACCATGAGTGTCTGTGAGCTGCGACCCGGCTCGGTGGGATATGGCCTGAGGGGCAAGCTATGGGCGCTTTGAACAGGTGTCGTGGGACATCCCATCTAACCTCTCATTAACCCCACCTGAAATCTGATGATGGTTAACTAAGAAGGTAGGTAGGTAGATAGACTTTAATCCCAAAGGTATTTGAGTTTATAGCAGTGCAACCTACACATTTAGATGGTAAAGAAAGACATTTACACATAGACATAATCAATAAATAAATAACATACAGTACCAGTGCTGAAGGCCGGACTAAGGACTAAAGAATGGGAATGAGGATCTTTTCATACAAACAACAGCACTGAGGAACTCAACTAAACATAAATGACAAACGAATACAAGTCTTCGGTTACCCACAAGCCTCAGCACCAGACAGACATACCTCATACTCCTGTAACTCCACATCTGCCTGGCTGACCCTGTTTTTAACGTGAACGAGGTTATCGGCCCGATCGCCAGGGTCAGCTGGCTCTCATTATGCGAGGTGGCCGTGTGCGTGGGGGATTGGTCACCATGGTAACGAGAGAGGTCACCCAATCCCAGATTTGGGCCTCAGCTCTCCGCCTGGGTCGGCTTGCAGAAGTCACACAGGGAGCAAAAACAAGGAGCAAAGTTTTTTTTTTTTTTTTTGTCGATCTCCCTTAATGAGTAAAAGGACATGAACGCAGTAAAGATAAATACATGCGAGTCTGATAATGAAACTTGAAATGCTTAGTGTCTGAATAAGCAGCTACATGCTAATATGTACATTTCAAAACAGGCAAGGTGTTCATGTGAGGTATTAACCAACCAGATAAGTACTTAAGTCATTGGCTGATCTCAGTATTCAGTCTCGAAATCTGCAAAGGGGAGTTCGGTGACTTCTTGCCGTTTCCCGAGCTGTGACTGAGTGGTGACCTGCTTTCAGACCTGTAAAAAAAAAAAAAAAAAAAAAAAAAGTTCAGTGGAGGCTGTGAATCGCCCTTAAGCTTGCCTCCCGACTGCTTGGAAATACATGCAGTATTTCTACATGTCCCAGCCTCCTTCCTGAGTAAATGGACAGAACGCAGGTGCTTCGCAGTAAAACTTCTTCACTGCTGGCAGAAAAATCCCCCCCCCCCTTTAACAATGTGGGAACAACTCTCCCCTTAAAAATTCTGCGAGGAGGAATGAATTCTTAGAGGATCTAAAAATACAGCTGGCTGGCTATGCAGACCTGACCGCATAGTACTGTGTCACAATCTCATCACCTGGGCAACAAAAACACACACAGGACACAAAAATATACCAATACGGGCCTCATAAATAAATCAAGAAAATATCCTGAAAGTTAATTTTTTCCCCCACATTTTGTGTTGTCTGACATCACTACAGATGCCCATTTGGCCAATGCAACAAGCTATATTGAGATTTCTGCTTAACAATGTTGCATAAAACGTATTTGTAGCTTTTAAAGCAAAAGTAAGTTTTCACTGGAGTGTGTGTGCACTCATCCTTACATTTAGATTTGGGCTGGTGCAGCTGTTGAACTCTGATTTCATTCTTGGCTGGGGTCACACTCTAAGGACCATCTACCTCGTCAGCTATCAGGGGTCTACTGGCAGACGGTTGGTCTTTGGCAACATGCACTAAAAATCTAAGGCTGTCTGGGAGAATATTCCCAGCAGATGGTGTTAGAGGCACCAGGTTTAGGACAGGGTAGACAGAGAGTGTAATGGAGGGGTAAGAGTTAACCTGGGGGGGGGGGTTCTGATGAAATCCCGGGGGAGGGGCAGTATCCTTGCTGATTTCCCTAACAGCCCATTCTCTCGACTTAATTGGGGCATTTATCTCTGTTATTTATACCCACATGTTTTTCGAAACACTGCTGCGCTTAAACACTGCTGTTTCTAGGCAGCCTGGGAAAAGCCCCCCCCAGTCTTCAGCTGGACATTCATTTAATTGCTTTATTTATTTGTCCGGAGCGGTAAATCTTACAAAGCGGATGTGAGGATTTGAGGAGGGATCCAGAGCAAGACCCCCACAGACCCTCGAATAATTATTAACCCAGAAACCGTATCTAAGGTTTCTAGTAGAACAGCAGACATATTAATTACAATTTAAATTCTTTGTTTAATGGTTCCAGTTTATTAATAACAATTATGATAAAGTGTATAGATGTTTGAGCAAAAAAAGAAAATTTGGGCAAAAATCAAGACGTTCCTAATCAATGCAATGAAACAATCCGAAAAATTCCATGAAAACTCAACTGGAAATTCCAGAAGTGGAATAAGTAACTTTCATAAAGGTCCCACACTTTCCTGAATGTAACTCTAATCTGTGTCTAGTTTTTAATTAACTCCATATTCATATCTGCTGCCAATAGATATTATTAATAGATATAGGAAGAGGGTGTGTATCGGAGAATCCTTGCCTGGATCCATGGTGTCAGAGCGACAGAAGCTTTGGAGGATGATGGGGTGGAGGGAAAGTGTGGGAGATGGAAGGAGAGGATTCATCAGTCACAGGATACAGTTGCGGGTGGGATCAAACAGCATGAACCATGAATAAATGGGCCATGAAATAGGTCAAAGGTCACAAGCCATGATTTAGTAATTTCCCAGAACCCTCCCACAGCTCACGCCTGTCAACCCTGTTAGTCGGTACCATCTCAGCTTGGGTTTGTCCTCCTGTGTTCCAAAGACCACTCATTTCCGTGGAGTTTGCTGTTGGCTAGAAACAGTCACTACATGAAATATTAAATAAATTCATCCCTTATTTTGGAGATGCTGAAGTAGCATGTTGTGCTAACCGGCTAGTTAGCTGCAATCTTTTGACTACTCTCTAGCTGTTCATTTAGTTTTTGAAGCATGTGATCAGCATCTCTACGTTCCTGCAGCAAGTGCAAGCCCTATGATGTACTGGCATCCCGTCCGCAGTCTCCCCTGTCTTGTGCTCTGTGTTTTCTGGGGCGGGATAAACCCTGATGTCATTTAATCTCTAACCAGACTTTCTCCTTGGTGATTCATATACATCATATTTTAAATATAGGTTTAGCTTAGTCCCTTTAGCTTATATACGTATATGCTGCCTGTGTGGTACACATAAAATTAAGCTGACGTGCTATGGGGGGGGGGGCCATTTCTGGACCAAGGCTTCCATTTATCAAAGACCCGCGGTGGTGTGGGGTGGGAATTCCTCCTTAATTTTAAGTTATGACCCTCAATTAAGGTCTCACAACTCTGCTGTTCATCACACCAGAGGATCTCCAGGCCTCTGCGAGCTGAGGCATCAAACACTCTGGGGCCAGGGCAAATCAGACCTTAGCCCTCCCCCCCCCCCCCTTTCTCCAGATCATTCCGTGGCTCTGATAGCTCATAATGAACATAGCTAACCTTTTACCGGGGAAAAAAGAAATCTCAATATTTTGAGATTCATTAGACACCATGCAGCATGAATGTCTTATTGATCTGGGTCGCCTCGGGGTCTGTGCCCCCCCCCCCCCCCCGCCGGTGTGTGTAACAGCACTAATGAATCGTGGCAAAAGTCGCAGGCCCTCTCACCCCCACACTAAGATTGAGGGCAGGTATGTCTGTCAGCAGGCAGTTAGAAACATCCGGGGGGGGGGGGGGGGCTGCTAGGGGAAAAAATGCTAAGAGCCGTGCAGGGTCAGGTTAAGCAGCAGTCTTGGTTTTCTATTAGTGGTTCTAGTGGTCCATTGTAGGCAAGTTAAATATATGTAACATGATCCAGCCTGAAGAACGGAAGCCCCTTCTTACCCGCTCTGCTGTGGCCCCCGTTCCACACGGATGGCTGCAGGAAGCATTTCGCCATTCAGACCCGCGCCTTGAAACCCTTAAAAAATATGTAAACTAAGATTTCCCAATGCTCCTTCTGATTTCCTGCCGTCCATGTCGGCGGCTCGGCCCGGGTCATCGTTTCTCCTTTGAAATGCAGATAAGGTTTGCAGACGGAAGGTTCCAGGCCTTTGGTGACTGAATGACATGCTGATGTCAGAAGGCTTCGTTGGGAATCTGAAGGCGCAGGGTAAATAAGCTGCATAACTGCATCTCCCGCAAATTCCTCGGTCTGATTCTGCCTCTCATTAATCCAGCCTACATAATGCGATCGGCTTAATGCTTAACTAATTAGACACTCAATACTTATCTTTAGCTTCTTTCTCCCCAGCCCTTTTCTGTAATCTTCATCAGTTGGGTTTCTTTCCCAGCCATTTCCTGTAGTTTTCCTCCTCAATTGGGCTTCTTCCCCAGCCATTTCCTGTAGTCTTCTTCCTTAATTGGGTTTCATCCCCAGCCATTTCCTGTAGTCTTCTTCTTCAATTGGGTTTCCTCCCCAGCCCTTTCCTGTAGTCTTTTCCGCAGTTGGGTTTCATCCCCAGCCATTTCCTGTAGTCTTCTTCCTCAGTTGGGTTTCATCCCCAGCCATTTCCTGTAGTTTTCCTCCTCAATTGGGTTTCCTCCCCAGCCATTTCCTGTAGTCGTCTTCTTCAATTGGGTTTCCTCCACAGCCCTTTTCTGTAGTCTTTTCCGCAGTTGGGTTTCTTCCCCAGCCATTTCTTGTAGTCTTCTTCCTCAGTTGAGTTTCCTCCCCAGCCATTTCCTGTAGTCTTCCTCAGTTGGGTTTCCTCCCCAGCCATTTCCTGTTGCCTTCCTCTTCATTCGATTTCCTCCTCAGACCCTACCTTCTACGCTATATCTGCGCCCGGTCTCACTGTCCTGGTTTTCATTTTCTCCACTTTGTTGAGGGACACTGAGCTGCACCTGAACCAAAACGTGATGAATGTCCCTGCTGTGCCTTTTTCATCTTGTAAATAATTGGCCATTAGAAAGAGCCTATAGAGGTTTTGCTGACCCCCGCGGACGACGAGATGGTGCTTAATGGCCTCAAGGAAAAAAAAAGAAAAGCGCTTTGCTGTGGAGACTCGTTTCAGACTCAGTTTATCCTCACTCTGCTGAACTTTTCCCCTTTGATATTTCCCGGCTCTCAGTGCCGGTGTCTTCTCTGGTTCTGCCCCTATTACATGCCCAGGGCCAAAATAACACACATTGCTGCACCTGCAAGAATTTACTTGTGGAATTGTGCCAATGGTTTGCATTTTGATCCAGTATCAAAGCTTTTCCTGAACTCCAGTCCCATAAAGTCATTGTAACAGAAAAGTTGTGCCATGTTTGTCCTGGGTGGAGCATGGACCTGGGTGATGTCATTTTGGGGCCCTTGAGTGACGCCCTTAACCCCCAGTTGCTCTAGGGACTGTCTGATCTAAGAAAAGTGATTCCTTCTGAACAGAACTTGAATGTATCATCTGTCACATGGCGAGTTCACAGGGAGCAGTTTTTCACATTTGGCTACATGCATGTTCTATGTAGAAAGGGACATGCTTAGTCGAATGCGGGGAGCATGAATGTGTCCCAGGAGGGGCCGTGGTTTGAAACCCAGACTGTCTTAATCCATTGGCCCTGATACTGCCTTTTGGGGCTGGGGGAGGGGGGGCTTCAGCGAGGCAGCTCTGGGGGAAGAAATTATCTGCTCTGATATCATTTAAACTACTGCATAGTGTGTGACTGATTTAGTCATTTTATTCTTTGCATATGGTCTCTAACATTGAAGTGTGACAAATTGGCTAATGGATTTTTTTCAACCTTATTAATGTCCGGAGCGTTCATAGTCGACTGGGTGCTGAATTTCGATCTGGAGCATAACGGTGCCAAAGAAGGCCGCGAGGTTAAGCCAGAGCAAATGCAGCGTCGGAGGAGCTCCAGAAGCTTCCGTATGTCGTAAAGCCGTCGCACCTCTGCGGTGCTGAAGGTGAAGCACGGCGTAAATCAGCACCGTGACGCACTGGTGGGCGTCGCCGAATCCGGGTGGGATTCACGGCTCACCCCGCACCACCAGAGGCCGAGGTGTTTTCCAGTGACCTTTGACTCGTGAGAGATCACTTCAAAGGGGCAGGGGACATACACCCCCCCCCCCCCCAAGGCTTTTTGCACATACACCCCCCCCCCCCCCCCCCCCCACAAATTGGGGGGGGGGGGGTTTTCCGAAGCCTGGGGGGCAGACAAAACACGACGCC
>JAODKE010000035.1:17426936-17440617 GCA_026779605.1 Mormyrus hasselquistii | reverse complement strand
TTTGACGGCCAAACGATTCTAACGGGGGCTGATATCAGCAGCACGCTAACATCAGAAAAGCCAGAGTTATGGGCGATTCCATTGGCATTTTCTCCCCTTTCGTCGCATGGGCCATTCTTGGATTTTTTTCAAGGTGGGGGGGTATAAGAGGGGGCCATAATTCTTACAGAGGGTCCAACCGTATCATTAGCCAATGATATGCTTTGAATCGATGAGTGACAGGTGAAGGGGCACTCAGATTTCGGGCTGTGGCCCGTGGCCACGCCCCTGTATATATCCCCATGATTGGCACAAGATCCTTTTCCCAAACCCATACGATTATGATGATGAATTTGAACACCATCATGTTGCTGAAGTCCATGTTAACTTGCAGAAGAGTTTCCTACCAGGGTGGCTGTTTGTGTCTCTGTTGTCCTCAGGTTCGAGCCCATATTGCTGAGAGTTAAACGCACATTCACGCTTACGCACAAACACGCACATCCTGCTGCTCTCCCGCTAGCTTGACACGCTAATAAGGCTTTGGAGTTTCCCTTCTACTAACAAACCCAAACCAAAGAAAACACCTCATTTGCCATCTGTTTTCTTAGCTGTGAACCAGATTAGATTTCAGCTTCGCTCCCGTCTTTCGAGTCCAGGGTATCGATATTAGTTGGTATTAACAGATGACTCATTGCAACCAAATAACTGCGCGAGTCCAGCCTATGGATTTCGCAAGTCTGAAAGGACGTTTATTTGAACATCATCTCTGTTGTTTGGATTAAATTTTCCTCACTCCTGTGATGTGGATCTTCTGGCTGTCAAGCCCCTCAGAAAAAACCAGCCCAACTGAACTCAAACAGGGCTAATCAAACTGGACTTATTTAGTCTTACATAATGTTAATGAACTTGATAGGCAGCGGTTTGATTTTTTTTTTTTTTTGGGGGGGGGGTTAGCCGCCTGCTCCATCATGGCAAGTTTTCATCCCATGAAATTTGGTTAAGAAGAGTTTGTTATGTACGGACGTTAGCAGGGACAGAGGTGTCACATTTTCATTTCATGGATTCTGGAACAGTCCCAGAACACCAGTGCCGTTATTTGTAATTAAATGCAGGCACAACGCAATGGAGGTGACTACTCAAGTCCTCCAATGACAGCAGTTAAGTGGTTAGATTACTAAGTTTTGCTACAAAATTCTGCAAGCCACAGAGTGAGTGGGCGACACAAAGGGAAATATCGAAGACATTTTTTTGGGGGGGGGGGGTTTAGGCCATGTTTATCACACCAAGAACATGTCTAGCGGTGCAAGTCTCAAGCAAAGAAATTTGTGACTGTTCTCCAGATGGGTTTCTCCAGACATCCATTCTGTCGGCCGCTGGCTAAAATTACCACAACTCCAGCCCAAAGGTCTGCCCTCTTCCTCTCTTGAGGGCTGGCGGGGGAGGTTGGGAGGTAAAATAAACAGCGCCCCCAACATTTCAGACCACGTTGTCTGATTCCTCTGACATTATATCACATCATAACATTATTTTCACAACCATAAAATGTTAAGATAACACTGCAGTTTCCGTCTGGCTTTCTATACAATGGGACCATTATATGGGATAATTTTGACATGTACATTTTATTACCCAGAGAAGTGAGCTGTCAAGATGAAGCGGAGTCGTGCTTTTTTAAGCTCCTGTATGCATGAACTATGGAGTTCACAGAAGTGAATCGATCAAGTCATGTGGAGATGCAGACAAGGGTGATTAAAAGAACCGTTGTTTAGTTACTGCATCTTCAAGGGGAGTCCGGATGCAGGAGTGAGACACAGACACAGCATGAAGTCACAGCGGAGATACAACCCCTCAGACACACTTTAGCACGGGCAGTTACAGGGGCGGGACCAGAGGAGGACCTGACCCCAGCTGTAAGCTGATTGGCCCCTGAAGTCCCTCTACCCTGTCACTCACCGATTCACAACATATCACTGGCTAATGGTAAAGTTGGCCCCTCTTATGCCCTCTCCATAAAAGGAATCTTAGAACTACCTCTGTTCTTTACACAAATGTATTTCTCCAAGAAGCCATGATGGCTTGTGTGTTTCCAAAGCGCATCACTGTGAGTGACTTGACTTGTTTCTCTTGAGCCACAGTAACCAGCAAATAGTTTAGTTTCTCAGAAGCTAAGATATATCCCAAATTTATTAGTAACCAACAGAGGTTGACCGATGTGGGATTGTCATTTTTTTTTTTTTTTCGGGGGGGTTGCTGATATTAGGCAATTTCTTTCGTGAGATAATAATAAATGAGTAATACTACTGCTTGATTTCAAATATTTCATTTAACATTAATAATATACTAAATTAGTACTAATATAACTCTAAATATTAATCTCGCTTTAAACAAGGGCATGCAGCATTTTAAGGGATGGATGAATGAGTGAATGAATGTTATGTTTACATGGCGCTTTTCACGACACCCACAGCACTTAACATTGTAGTCCGATTAATCAGCTGATGCCAATTGCCATAAGATGCTTAAAAACTGGCCTTTTTTTGCTAGTTGATTGATTGGTCGACCTGTAGTTACCAAACTGTAGGTGAATTCCAAATGGCTGGTTTGAGGGTAAAGACCTTTGTGCTGCGAAAGGCTTGTGTGCCCAAAAATACTAAACGCGCGGTTTTCACAGGAAGGCTCTCGTCTGAAAACTCTCTGAAAATATACCTTGATGTTCCCTCTTTTAATCACTGCCCTCTATGTTCTGACCCTGTTGACTATATGGCAATTGGCAATGTAATTAATGAAGTTCCAGCAACAGGTAATTTAATTGCACAAATGTTTTATACCAGCCAGCCCTGAAGCTGTCACCATGTTGCAGTTGTCTGGAGGGGTTTGCAACTAAATCCTCGATGGAGGAAGAAAATGCTATAAATTAGCAAGGAGATGTAATTACAGACTTTAAAGTCTTACAGTACATAGATTCACTTAATTATCTTAACTTTCTCCTCAGTTATTCTGGAGCCTGGATGGGATGCTAGAGACTCTCATATTCTATGCATAATTTGGAAACACTTTACTTGACATGACACTGATACTTAGTAATAACTCACTGAAGTACAAATTATGAACAAATGCATTATGATTTAGATCAGTGTTTCACTTCAGCAGCTCACAAAGGTTTACAAAACTAGATACATCGTGCATTATGATACATCAATGGTGAATTAGCATGAAATCATTATGTGACTAATTAGTGCATAAGTAATAGTGTAATACTATACTACTTGTGCCGAGTCTAGTGAAGTGTATAATAATTTACACACGCCAATTAGCCTCACTGTGCTTATGGGCGGCAGGAGGGCATGCAGACTGCGCACACATGGAACAGAGACGCAACGCCCCAACTCTGCCAGTGTGAGGTGCCATTAATACCCAAAGAGCTCCTCAACCAGCAATCATGCAGTCTGGAAATATGAGGGGAAAAAACACTTAATACTGTAGCTCAGATATTCAGTCATTTCGGTGTGAATCCAGGGAACATAATGTTTGATTAAGTACATGTATTTCCAAGGATATGTTATTATTTTCTGTGTTAAGTTCACAGGGACCTGAGAGTGTCGTCTTCAGGAGGGCGATGTGTTGGATTTGGCGAGTGCAGATGTCGTACACGCAGCTGCGGAGATTAGTCCTCAGAGGCCATGTAGAGGACTACGCACAAAATGTTTTCATTAACGCGCCTTTCAGAGTCACATTCCTGACAGTGTTCCTCACAGACGGACGTCTTTCATACAAATATGTCTCTTCGGGTTTCGTCTTCGGGGTGACAGGGGATAATTTATTGTTTGAGAAAAACATTTAAAAAAACATTTAATATCACGTTAGTTTCTCAGAAGTCAGTGATTCTTTTAACGGAGCGGGCTGTTGGAACGTGATGGGAAGATAAAAATCGCGTATTTTATGATAGTTGGCCGACGCTATTCAGGAAAGACCAGCTGCAGAGCCAGAGCACAGGAGCAGCCGGGGGAAGCCCCAAGGAATTCTGGGAAGTCCGGTACTGAAACGCTGTAAGATTCACGAGCCAAAAGCTAACTGTCCATTGCAACAATTGCTGAGGGGAAAAAAGAATACACACATGCTGACTTTCTGTCGGTATCGTAAATGCCTGTAGGTCCTATAGATGATTGATGGAGTCTGCTGGGGTCCAGGCATGGACTTCTACCAGAGCAAGTCATTTGGGCTCCTCCTGGCTTTATTAAAAGTCAGAGATGTCGTGTTTGTTCTGGCACATGGCCAAAACAAGGACTGCGTCTGGCATGACATGTATAGAGGGCAAACATTCCAGTTTTTCTTTTATGACGTAAGTATGTTAGAGGCCCTCTGGTCAGATGTGCTACTATGAGTGTAACCACAATGATGTGGTGTAAAGAATTCCTAACCAGCTGTCAAAAAAGTCATATAGGCTTGCAGAGACGAGCACACACATGCACACACACACAGGGTCAAGTCTGTCGAGGAGAATTTGCAGCAACACCCTATGAGAAGTGAGACCTGGTTTGATGTGGGTCAGCGTGATTAAAGTCAGGGTTACTGCGGAGGATAGACAAAGGACAAGACGAAATTAAGAACAGTCAGAAAAGATTATTTGTCCTCGCAGGGTGTTTCTGTTTGCGGGAACATTTATTGGCCGCCCTGAATATTAATTTGGTGTGTAATTGAAAGTCGGGAGGTATTATGGTATGACTGTAACGGAGGTGAACAGACAGCAGCTTGATAATTAGGCGTCGGCGTTATAAGACGACATCATACCAGATTTTGAATGACAAATCCAAGTTCATCTGAAGAAATTCTGTGTTCCAGTTTAGGACACACTCCATACTCATGTCCAGCCCCCCTCACCCCCAGAGACACCAATACTAAAATTGTATGTGAGGAAGGAGGATGGTGATGATCAAAGGGGTGGGAGTTATGGAAGTCAAGAACTGCCGTGCTTGCAGTATTTTTTAAATGCTGTTACCTTGAGGAAATGAGATAATTAATTATAGCACAGCTGTTCGCGGCTTCTGTAAGGGGTCAAACAAAAATTTTATTAATTCTCTCCCAGCCTGGGAGAGTACTACATCGCCCCTGTTGGTATCTGACCCCCCCAGACCACTTCCTGAAGCTGGAGGCCCCCCTGAACAACATCACCACGTTGCTGGGCCAGACAGCGGAGCTGTACTGCCGCGTCTCGGGCTTCCCGACACCCTCTATCCGCTGGCTGAAGAACGACGCCCCCGTGATGCAGGAGCCGCGCCGCATCTCATACCGGCCCACTCCCTACGGCTCACGCCTGCGCATCCGCAACCTGGACACCACGGACACCGGCTACTTCCAGTGTGTCGCCACCAACAGCTTTGGCTCCGTCTCCTCCACTGGCATCCTCTTTGTCAAATTCGGTACGTCCGTCCCTGGGGCTGCGGAAGGGGCACAGATACCACGGCAGGTTCCGGGGGCCTTGGATACAGTAAATCGCACATAGGACAAGTACACTGTGTCCTGTATCCTCCGCCTGGCACGTTCGCACGTTTGTGTGCCATGCCCTACATCAGGGGTGGGCGGTCTTACGCGTAACGGGCTGGTGTGAATGCACGTTTTTGGGATAACCTGTAGGTCAGCTGTGCAAACACAGGTGTGAGGACTCTTCAGCCAATCACTCCTCTAATTAGTAATCTAATTATGGAGTTGCAGCAAAGACCCACTTACACACCGGCCCTTTGCGGATAAGATTGGCCACCCCTGCCCTACATGGATACCAGCTTTTCTCCGTGACCACCATGCAATTCGGGATAAGTTAAAAATAAAAAAAATAAAAATATAAAAAGCATTTTCTTATCATTCACACCTACTTCAAACAATCGTACATCCAACATACAATCAATAAAAATGTACACTACTGGCCAGAAGTTTGGGCCCTCCCTTACGATACACTGCTTTGTCAAACTTTTATCACGATAAAATATTAGAGATGCTAATATACATTATAATATAACTGACTGATTTTCAGTATGTCATAGCTTGTAGTAACATGTTATTTAGCCACAAAGGGCTAAAACTATTGGTTCTGAGGAAGACATCATATATGCATTGACATTCACTGTATGTTGGAATTCTATTTACTAATGTCAGAACTTGACTTGGTCTTGGCCCCCTTTTGATTGTGTCTTAATGAAGTAAATGCCACTTGTCTGGATCAGTTTGAGAGGCTTAATGCTGCTCCTTTTGGTCTTCTGTTGGATGTTCTTCAGTATCACAGAATTTCTGATATTTGTTATTTTTATGCTTGTAATGACTAGAAGGGCACAGCTAACAATTGAGGGCTCAAATCAAAATTTTGAGTTGAAGCGAGATTCTCTCACCGCCAGGGTTCTCTCACCACCAGATAGAGAGAAGGTTAAATCTCTCTAAGTATGGAGTGACCTACTGTTTACAGAGAAAAAGGTTGATGGGAAGCAACAGGGACTAGAAACAGTCTGGGGGCAGGAAAATAACATCAAAGGCTGAAGACTTAGTTGTGACTGGCAAAAGAAATTGGAAGATGACTGCAGGGGTTTGAGGACTGCGATTAATATGAACAGAGGGAAACTGGTGTCTCTCAATACACTCAAGCGTAGACTGAGAGCAGCTGGACTGCGTGGTCGAGTCGCTGCCAGAAAACATTCACTCTGTGGTGTTAGCAAGAAAATGAGACTATAGGCTAAACAGCAGGATTGTTCAGGAGTGGGAGCAGGTGCTGTGGACGGACGAAAGCCCATGTGTGTGGGACGACCAACAAGTTCAAAATGAGCATCTACAAATGCGACAGGACTGTTTGCATGCTTGAAAAGATGCGGGGGGGGGGGGGTTGGACATAAGTTTATTTCCAAAAGTTGCTTGTCAGGAGGCTGTGCATCTGTGCTGCTGTGATAAAGGCAAGGGGTGGATATTTTGATGACACTCGTACTTGGGCACTTGCATTAATTAAATTGCACTTACAATGCACAATAAATTGTTACATTACACATCAAAACCAGTCAGTCGCATTTTTTTTTTTTTTTTTAGTGTTTCTGATATATTCTTGTCATTAAAAAAGCAGTGTGTCGTTTATTATTTTTTTTACAAATCAAAGGTTGGGCTCAAATTTGCAGCCTGTAGTGTATAAAATAAACAACATGTATACCTGTATGCATGCATACATACCACAGCCATACAGATTTTATTTATATATGAATATATATGTATGTATATGCAGTAAAATCCCATTATAACGGGCTGTAAGGGACCTGGCGAAACAGTCCGTTATATCCAGAGTTGCTCTATGCCCATAACACAACTACAGGACACCATTTACTCATGCCACACCCCAGCAGACACACTTGTGGTATAGATTATTATATTGCACATATAATTACAGCTCCTGTGGGGCGGGCGGCGGAGGCGTCCTGCGGGGCGCCAGCACATGGCAGGAGGTATTTTGACAAGCTGAAGGCCAGTCGTTCAATTATGTCATTTCACATGTTAGCTAAAGTCAAACAAGACATCTGTTAACCAGACAGGATTGACCCTGGGGGTGGGGCATGGGGAGGGGGCGGGGTTCAAAATTGACCCAGGGTTTAACGAAAGCAGGCCTCAGCCTTGTTCCAGCTGTCCTGAACCCGTGTCCTCTCTTCCAGATCCACACCCCACCCCCGGCGGAGGAAGGCCCTCTCCGTAAGTGTGTTCTCCTCTTCTCTCCTCGAAATCCGTCATATTTTATGCGGCAGATGAATCTCAGCATCTTGAGCCCGGGCCTTGACCTTCTGGTCAGCAGGCGGGCTGGTCTGTCGGCTGGAGCGGCACCCTGGGATTCCAGCGGAGGCGGAGCAAAACGCCGCTAGCATTTTAATTTATGGCCTGATTCTCAGAGCGTTTAGGGCAAAGCAGGCCCCGGTCCATTGCGCTCAACACACGTTGTTTGTAATTAGAGCCCCTCTTATGTCCCTTATTGCCTGTCATTCAGAAGCGTCTAGATGTTTGGTTTAGTGTGTTTGGTCATATCTGTATCCATACATTCTGTGCCTTCAGGCTGTTTCGGACCTATGGGGCATAGCACCATTCATCAAATCCAGATTCTTCTACAGTACTGTCATTAATGTCACAATCGATGCTGATGATTTTGGCCTTGCTTATGTACATGTGTAATTTTTAGAGAAACAGTGTCTAATTGCTCATCATTTCTTGGGGGTCCTTATAAATACAGACTTTTAAAGTAATAATAATTTCACCAGTAATTTCCAAAAGAGAGTGCTGAGCCTTTTCCTCTGATGAATTCCACCGGGAAGCATTTTAATCCACAATCGCAGAGCGGCTGGCAGCCGGCTGATCACCAGCATGTGTTAAAATTATTTAAAGCCCAAAAGACCCGCCTCTGTGCTCAGCCACCAATCACGGGGCAGAGCCTCTTATGTCACTCCAGTGAGACTGATGGCTCCCCGGCTTCCACAGAGTTTCTTGCAAGGTCACATGATCAATGCCAGTCAATGCCAGTGAGCTCAGCTGATCAGCTTCCACAAGTGTCCTGGCACACCCCCCCCCCCCCCCCCACCCCACGTCTTCTGTGATCTGGCACTGGGGGAGGGGTTGAATCCGTCTCATTTTGTGGTTGGAGAGAGACCGGTTGTTATGGTTAAGTCATGAGAACTTGGAGAGAAGAGGCGAGAAAGACAGAGAATTCATGGAGGTCAGGAAAAATGGCAGGGGGATTATTATGGGATGCTGGGAACCCTTGGCCTTCTGCTGCCACTGTGAGTATTACATAACATCCAAGTTCACTCGTGCGTATTCACAAGTCAGTGTTTGAGGACGTTATTAAAAATCGGCATGTATGTGTGCCCTCTGACGGCCTGGCCCCCCGCCCTGGACGCGGCTGCTCCCCGGGAATGGTTCCAGGCTCCAGGCTACAACCACTCGCTGGGAAAGCGGTTACGGAAGATGGCCGGAATGACGGGCGGCTGGGAGTAATGTGAATTTTTTACAACCCCAGTAAATATAACTGGTGTATTATTTTACCATATAAAAGGCCTTCGATCTGGCCGTTATTCCCAAGACAGACAAGCGTGATGGGAGAGATGGAAAATGCCGGCCGGTGACCCGTAAGGGCACAGCAGACAGGGTGCCCAGGGCTCCTTCCCGGCACTGCAGCCGTGCCGCTTTCATTTACGGAATGATGATTTATGTTAATGTCGGCCCTGTCCTGCCAGGCCGGACGCTCACTCTGGCCTTATGGGGAACTTCTCTTTTAGTACCATTGCTGCCTTTTAACTGATTTATGAATGCATTTATAGTTTTATTGTGAAGGTATTTGATTCAGCGCTATGGATGCTGTACTGGGTGTCACCCCTTTGAAGGCCGAGTGATCCAGGGGAGGGAGTTTAACAGAGCCGAGCGTGTACCATGCAGCCCCCCCCCCTCCCCGTACCCGTCGGCAAGTCTGTGTGTCAGTTTTCAGCGTGTTTTTCCTAATTTCCCGTTTCTGCTTAACGGGGACCACCTGGAAATGGGGCAACAGAATCGAGAGGGGGTGGGGGGCAGTCCCCCTTTTTCAGCAGAACAATGGGCCTCATTGTCATGCTGGGATGTCAGTCATTTCCTCAGGGCACTCGGCACCTCACCCCCCCCCCCCTCCACACACACACACACACCTCTGGTCGCTCCAGACATGTGCCAGCCCGCATTCTCTCCAGTTTTCATTGGCCAGGATGGAAATCCACGGGGGCTGCTTGTGGGGTGGGGGTGCAGGAGATGACTCCCCATTCCAAAATTAGCTCTTTTGCCAAGAGGAAAACCAAAAAGAACCCAAAAAAAGACCCAAAGACTTGTGAAGGGGACCCAGAGCAATTAGCTTCCAGTCGGAATCCTCTTTGATGGCATCTTTGATTCCCTCAGTTTCTGGTTCAAAAAACCCTGAGATGGAGGTTGTTTGTATGGAAAATAGACCTCGTGAGCAAAAGCTGTAGGAATTAATTCAACCTTTCAGCCGCTGTCATGCGACACGATTCAACACCGACGGGCGGCTTATTCCATTCACATGAAATTAGAACAAATGAACTCTGTTAGGAACTGAAGGGATTACGTTCCTTATCAAAATAGTGTCGACATGATGGAAACTGACAAGGTGTGAGTGTAGAGTTGTAACTTCGGACAGCCTCCCTAACGCATACAAGGGTGGATATTGTATCCCGGTGTCTGATTAGCTCACTTATACGCCGGCGTTTGCGATCAAATGCGATCTTTTCTGCTGGAAAAGACAAAAATGTCCTAACCAGCCTGTCTGAAATGTTTACTCTTTCCCAGTCGTCTCTCCCTTTCTCTCTGTCTGTAGAGAAATCAATTAAATAATACGAATATTCCAGGCCCCAGTTTCCCCACCCTGGCTTTGCAGACCTACTCGGCCCTCATTTTTAACAAAGACCAGATTCTAGCCTTATTGTGTGAGGCAGTTCCTCCTTTCCCTTGATCAGGCAGACATGGCTATTGCTTTCAGACAGAAAGTGCTCCTTAACCATCGCATTTAATTGACCCTCTGCATCCTCATTTTCCTTGAGCAAAGTTGTTTCTGCGCATTGAGTTCACCCTGGGTTTAGCTAGGTGGAATACGCTCTCTGTTCGCAGACTTGCTATTGATGACGGTACAAATACATGGGAGCCCTTTCTTATCCGGCATGGATAGTACAACCAGTGAGTTATATAATGAAATAAACCTCTGAAGCAGGAGTTCAGATAAATCACAGCATAAACCTAAGAAGCAGATCAACATGAACCTCACATGGAGTTTAGTATAAACCTCTGAAGCAGTCCAACATAAACCTCATAATGAGCTCATTATAATCCTCGTAAGAATCTCTCTGTAAAGCTGAGTGGCTCGGCCGCTGCTCGTACTGCAGACTCATTTAGGCAGGTGTTGATGGATTCGGGACTCGGCGCCTGAATATCAGCCACGGGGGAGGTGTCCTTGCTGACTCGCACAGAGACGGGGTGTGAAACGCAAGCCAGCTTAGCCCGTCTGTCAACCACCACCCCTGACCTTGCGAATGTGCACCAGTCCTGTGTAGCTCTCATCTGTGTAGCCGGGCTTGATATGGGGACCCTGCGTTTATGCGAGGGTAGACCCCAGTCAGTCACTACGGGGACATTAGCACGGCCCAGATGTCCTACCATATGATTCTGATAAATCTGTTTATTCCGTCACCACCCCAGGTGGAGAGCTCAAGCAGGGCTAGGAG
Source organism: Mormyrus hasselquistii (assembly GCA_026779605.1). Classification (NCBI taxonomy): domain Eukaryota; kingdom Metazoa; phylum Chordata; class Actinopteri; order Osteoglossiformes; family Mormyridae; genus Mormyrus; species Mormyrus hasselquistii. The sequence goes on along the minus strand of JAODKE010000035.1, from coordinate 17,429,380 downwards.
CTTTAATCCTCCCAGAAAGACTTAAACCCCCCCCCCCATCACCGACAGAGGTGGGTGTGGGGTTGATCTGCAGGGAACGCAATTGCTTTTGGCCCCCTTTTGTAGATTTACATGAGAAACGTCAGGGAACATTGGCGGGGGGGGGAGCAGGTAACCTTGCCATGCCAGCCCCCCCAGGCAGCCCCCCCCCCACCATGAATGATCCCACTGTGTCTGGATGCCACAGACTAACACGACAAGCCTCGCTCCGTTTGTCCTTCCCCAAAATCTTTCATGTTACCCTCACATTTCTTCTCTGTCTCTCTGTCACAAAGCCGTTCCTGTTCGCGGCCCCACAACTCGCCAGGAAAGCCAACTCCTCTGCTTTATTTTTATAAACTTTAGCCACAATAAATCTGTCGGGTTTTTTAAGAGGGAGATCAACAGTCACAATGGTTGTCAGCGCTCCATCAGGGAAATAAGTGCAAACTCTGCCCATCAAATGGAAACGACTCGATTTTCATAGGGATTGTAAAGCCAACAGTGAACCTTAGAAATGCCATTCCTGGTCTTAATTATACCCGAGATGAACAGTTTGCTTTGTTTAATATATTTACAGTATAAATGTAACTTTCTTATGTGTGTAATCAACAACATCCTGGAGAAATTCTGTTTTTTTCCAGTCGATTTCCTTTCCGGAATCATGTTTTTCTTGTAAATTATGGTTGTTTTTAACAAGAATTCAGTGTATTCAGAGTAACATTGCAGAATATTTATCGAGCAGGTTTAAGACAAAACCGCTCTTATCATACTGTTATATAATGTTCTTTAGCACTTTAATTTTTTTTTCTCCCAGAATCCTCCTGGTTCTCGCACATTGTCCATGCATCATCAGCTAGGGGGAGCTCCACAGCAAATTGCTTGATGTTCATCATGAACTTTGCTGCTATTTGCTGGGGGGGGGGTTGGGGGCTGGTAGGATGAACTTTTGCAGTATGCCAACTTTACATTATAGGTCTGAGTCTGGACTCCTTGGAAGTGCAATCCATTATCAATGATCCTGATTTGTGGGACATTTCAGAAGCTTAACTGAGCTCTGCATGCAATGGAGGCCCAAGGTCATTCAACCCCCCCAGAACTCCCCTACCCATCAGCGCACCATTGCCTCACCTAAATTACACAGCTGCCATTTTTCTACCCCTCCACAGCTGTAATGTTTTTTATTTGTTTGTTTATATTATTTATATATTTATTTGGTGGGGGGTATTCTGTTGAATGTAATTTATACTTACAATGTAACTGGACAGCCCCCTGGGGAACGGTAAAGTTTTACCTTGCCTCTGGATTTACAGCCCACTCCCCAAGAAAGAAACTCCAAATGAAAAGTCTGCCCCCCTCCCCCACCTTATCCCATCTTCTCAACTCATCCTTAGTTCGCTTAATCAGCACTTCCTCATGAATTTGCTCCATGATGTATTTACACATCAGTCACTGGAGGCCTGACATTTTGAGATAAAACTGTAAATACGACATAAGGTTGTGCAAGGTTTTTCTCTGTTTTTGTGTGAATAAATTACAGCCATTTCGAAATTAGCTGTCAGAGAACTGCAAGCCATAAATTCATTTTTATTGGAAGATCACAGGCCATATTTTCTGGGTCCCCATTGGACAGATGACATGATACCTACAAAAATGTTTTTGTGTCCAGCTGAAGTCAGCTTTTAATAGTTATGGGCGGACAGGCTTGCAGTTTCCTGTTTTTTTTTTGTTGTTGTTGTTTTATTAGGATGGTTAATGGTTGAGTCTGTTGGGAAAGGGTTGCATCCAGAACTCAGTTTAGAAGCTGACCCACAAACATCACTCACAGAGGGCTCACTGGTAGGATGAAAGGGATGATTTAGGGGAGCGGTCAGAGGCTTTGTGACTACTCACTCCCGGAACATGCTATGCTAAATGTGGTAGCTATCCAGCTAGAGCACTACTGACAGATGACAGAGTGTATTCAAGCTGAGGCTTTATTGGGAAAATGTTCAAATGAAGACACAAAAGGTGATACAGTCTATAGAGTACAATATAGCCGGAGAGTAATAAAACCCATTGCAATCGAGTATACAGTGCCTTATAAAAGTATTCAGTTATCACCATTTTACTCAATTACAAAGGATAGTTAAACGTTTTCCAAATGAGCATTTTATTGCATTTCCAAAGACACTGTAAGTTATTTCTGTGCCAACATTAAATAAACATATAATTTAATGTCAATATAGATGACAAATTATTCACAAATGATACAGAGGACAATTAAATATATATATTTTATATGATTTATTCAAATTAGATTTCAGTCTATTCAATGAGTCACCATGAGTCGATTCATGTTCTGAATCCAAGCGCAATTCTTAAGGGCATTTCAAGCAAAAATGGAGCACTCATAGTAATAAAATAATGACTTGAATTACACCATG
>JAODKE010000035.1:17411649-17426138 GCA_026779605.1 Mormyrus hasselquistii | reverse complement strand
GGGGGGGGGGGGGGGGGGGGGCCTTGCTGATCTAAAAGAAAAAAACAATTACCAAAAGAAGCGGAAAACATGGGGGGGGGGCTGGGATACAGCTCACTGCCTGGGTGATCGGGACTGCTAAGCTGTTCTCCAGTCTGGGCTTAGTGGGTGGGGGGCCGTGGGGGGCAGTTATATGCATAACTGGAGAAACATGCAGCAGGTGGGAGGATAATCACTGAAAACCACACACTGCTCCCCCCACCCCCGAAGGGAGCAATGCTGACTTGGTCTTGGAAATGCTAAAAAAGCAGCTTTTAAATCCTCATTACTATTTGATTTGTGGTTCCATAGTAAAATGTAATATCGCAGCTAAATTGCTCTTAAGGAAAAAATGGTGTAACACACAGGCAGATGCTGGTCTACATTAGTGAGTGATCATGTGACTATTTTTCTCTATGTGTTCCCGTTGTTATTCTGCTTCTGTAAATAAGGTGTGAAGCTGTAATGACTGGCTCACACCGTGGTGGTTGACAGTCAATCATGACTGTCTCCCCGCCCTGTCAAGCTTCAGTTGGCTGCTAGGCTCATTCGTCAAATGTGACAGGGCAAATCAGAGAACAGGGGGCGGAGCTCAGTCACAGGACCCGGGCCCGTCACCATGCAGCCCTCTGGACCCGCCCACCTACCCACAATCCCCTGGAGTGCAGGGGCTGTGTTTTCCCCAGATGACGGGATCATAAATCTGCTGAGGTTTATCTTCGGTCCATTAGCAGGGGCCGGGCCTTAAGTGCTCACAGCTGTAGTTTTTATAGAACCCCTCCTTTGCCCCCCTCCCACTTCCACCCCAACTAAGGACGAAGGTCAAGGATGGAGACTTTGCTAGAGCTCAGGGAGAAGCTAGACAGGAGGATGAGTGAGGAGGCTTCTGAGTACGTGGCTCTACTTTTTTTTTTTTTTTTATCTGATCTGGGGGGGGTTCTTTTCACCTGGTCCACCAACCCCCCCCCTAACAGCTGGCTGCAGCTCTACATTCACAGGTGACTGTTATCTCCACACCTGCGGCTGTGGGCCACCGTGGGACTGCCTGGATGACACTGCGTCTCTCACTCCCTCGATGGCACCCGGCAGTGTGTCGGTCTGGTCTGGGTCCCCCCCCCCCCCACCACACAGGCCAGCTGCCCAGGTCGCTTTCTCCTCGATGAGTGTGCGATGAGTGTGCGATGAGCACACCGGTGTGTGTTTCACACCATTTTCTCTACTCGTTTTTAGGCAGCAATTCCATGGGCTGCTGATGTGTGACTCAGCGGGTTAGTGTTTGTGATCGGAAGGTCGCCGGTTCAAATCCCAGCAGCAGTAGAGTCATTTCTCTGGTGGGACCTTGAGAATGACCCTTAGCTCCAGGCATTGGCTGACTCTTGCAAAAGTATATTTCACTTTGGGGAAAAAAAAACATAAAAAAAAGAGCAACCAGATCCTCAGATTGCAGGCACAGACTTCATAGTATCAGTGTGATGCGGGTGTTTCTGCAGCATGGTGAGACAGATCCAGGCATAGGGTAAGTGATTATAGAAAACGGACAGCAAGATAAAAAGCATCCGGACCCCTATGTGAAGTAAAGAAAAATAGAACGAATTAACAGGACCCCAGTGAAAGCTGTTGTTTTCTCCTAATTTTCCACAATCCACTTGCTTTTTACCCACATCACTTTGACAGACCGTAACTGAAAGCTTCACTGAAAGTTTTATGTTACCTTGTGGATTATATTTCATTTCGAGATTGCAGGTATCAGGGGTGTCACCAGGGGGGCTTAAACCTTTACTTGAGGAGGGGGGGGGGGGTCTGATGAAAACGTATATTAGGGAAAATTAAAGATGTAAGGATCATTTTTGGGGGTAAGGCTCCGCGAAAACAGCCCTAGCGATGGTGCTGGTATGTACGCTTACAACTCTGACTTATCTATCAAAACACACATGTGCTTGTTTGGAGGTGATCTGTCGTAAATAAATCAAACGCTAGCCTGGAGTTTTATTCAAAGAAACCTGGCTGTTTGCGGTTTCCGTCATCTCCTGGGGAATGAGAGTCACATGACTTCTGAGTGATGCTTCCGATGAGTTCAGTCAGTCGCTGCGTGGATAAAGGCTCCGGCATGAATGTTACGGGTGCACATGTATGTTGTGGCATGTTTAATTTGCTGCCCCGCTGCAGAATCTATGAAATTACAGGTAATGACAAGCTCCTTCAAGAAATCAAAGCAGTCTGTAATTCTGGGCGAATGGTAAGACAGCACAATGGGACCTTGTTTTTTTTCGGATCGGAATAATTATATCATTGGGAGGCGTAAGAATGCAGAATGAATCTTCCCTGAGCAGATGGGAGATGGGCATGCTGATATCGGCTGCGGCAGCCTGTGGAGTCTGCAGCTCCAGCTGGACGCAACTAATGTGGCTGCACGTACTGCCCTCTAGTGGCCATTACAGGCACTCGGCAGCACGAGCTCTCTTCTTAACCTCCTCCCCTTCCACCTTTCTGTGCCTCCAGGGACGAGTATGATGAGGAGGGCTTCTGCCAGCCTTACAGGGGCATCGCATGTGCCCGCTTCATTGGCAACCGCAGCATCTTTGTGGACTCTCTGCAGATGCAGGGCGAGATCGAGACTCAGATCACAGGTATTTGTGTTCCAACATTTCACCCTTCATCCAAACCACCAGCTTCCATATGGGCCCGTTGTCTGACCTCTGACATGCCTTTAATCACGATAAATATAAAACAGCAAGTTAATCAGCTCATGATACTTTTGGAATAATCTTCACTCCCGTCCCATGTTCAAGACGTACCTTTGCATTAGCCTTTGGGCAGATGATGTGAACTCTGGCCAGGTTCAGCAGAAGGTTGGAGGCATACGGTCTCATGGTATGGCTCACACATGTGGCCAACTTTGTTTGGTAGTGTCTCTGTTCACCAGACGGTGGCTGAAGATTTTGAAAAGAAGATTATAGATTTATAAACAAACCACACATGCAGGATTCTATCATCTTAACAGTTCCCTCTTGACTGATCTGTGAAGTTTTGTTACTGCAGAAACACATTCATCCTATATAAACGATGTTGGGAACTGTTTTGATTTGGTGAATTTTGGTAAACCACAAGGCAGAGATCTTCACGAGTCACAAAATTAGAGTCCGAGTCACAAGTCACAAGACTCCTCCATGGTTCCAGTTTGACATTAATATTTATCAAAAATTTAACCGCCTATTTGTCTTTTTTTTCTGTTAGTAACTGAAGCGACTAATCACTACTTGAACAAAAACTGCACGTCTCGTAGTTGCTTAGGCTTATATACATGTAATTGCTATTTCAAATGTCATTGAAGCAATTACATTTTTGTAAGAACCTAATCATATTTCATGTAGGTTTCAAAATTAATACTTTCTCAAAAATAATATTATGATGAAGACATCCCTTGGTCAGAACACTTTAACTAGTGTGAACACTTACAAGCATATACCCCAAACAGGGTCCAAACTTGGCAGCAATAATCACGCACGCACACACACACACACACACACACACACACACACACACATATACATACATACATACATACATGCAGACATTAAATTAATGGGTGCAGCCGTGCTGCTGTTTTAGTTACGGTAGAGCTCCAGTTCCTACCCAGATAGCATCATGTTATTGTTTCAGCGTTGAATTATAGTTAAATGCGTTGAGTTATGGTCAGTGTTAAATTATCAGCATTGAAACTGAATTGATTTTTGGTCAAATTTTCAATTCTGAAAAATTAATGGTGGCAAAACTTTGGTTCAATGTTGATATCAAGTGAAAGATTGAAGATCAACGTTGGTTCGACCTTTTTGTCTGATATGGAATCAATGTTATTTCAACATAAGTGTGCTATTTGGGTATGCTTCATGCACAACCACACATCGTGATGTGTCTAACACCTTTACACCGTTTGGGGAGAGTCGTACACTCTCGTACACTCAATGCTTCTTGTGTAGAAATTTCAATAGAGCCTTAAAGATTCTTATTGTTCATCAGTCATTATCAAGCAGTAATAGTCGAATCTGAGTAAAATAATAACTAGATGCAAGTCTAGTCGAAAGTCAGTTTAAAAGCAACTGGAGTGCAAGTCGAGTCCTAGTCGCAAAATCGAGAGTCCCCATCTCAGCCACATGGTGAATCTCTGTAACCTGTGAAGCTTGCTCACCTCCTCCTATCCCTGCATCGCACAGCGGCCTTCACCATGATTGGCTCCCTGAACCACCTATCGGATCGCTGCTCGCAGTTCGCCATCCCCTCGCTGTGTCACTTTGCCTTCCCGGCGTGTGACCGGAGCTCGGGGGTGGACCGGCCACGTGACCTCTGCCGGGACGAGTGCGAGATCCTGGAAAACGACCTGTGCAAGACAGAGTACATCATCGCCCGCTCCAACCCCGCCATCCTCAAACGGCTCAAGTTGCCCAACTGTGAGGACCTGCCCCCCCCTGACAGCCCCGAGGCAGGACGCTGCATGAGGATCGGTGTCCCGCTTGCCGAGCCCATCAACAAGAGTGAGTCCCACCCCCTCCCAACCCATCTGGTCCAGCAGATGATCGGAGACATCCGAATCTTCTCAGGCCTCATAGGCGCTCCTAAGCCCATGATATGCTCATTTTCAAGTCACCATTGCTGAAAAGTACTCAGAGCAGGTGTTGTGAGCTGGTCATTATACACCAAGCAGACTTAAGAGATTAAAACTGGCTGTGTCCATTCGTTGCTCATCAAACATATTTAGCAGGTACTTTTGTGCAAAATGTTTTTCCACTGAGGAAAATTCTTGGGGAAGACAGGGCCAACCAGTCCCCCTGGCAGTTAGGGACAAGGGCTTCCCCTCACAGTCCAGTGAAGTGCTGCTTAGGTGAGCTGGGGTCAGTTGTTGTCCGTGCTGAGTGCTTGTGTGGACTAACATCCCATCCTCGGTGTTCTGTACCAGTAAAGTGGTTGGAAGATGGACAAATGGATGGTTGGATGGATATAGGAGGTGCCAGTCAACAAGTTACTGTAACATAGGCGGCTGCCTAGAGCACCATCTTCTGAGGAGACATTGACCTTGTCTCAGATGGTGGTGTGGCTTGCCTTGGGTGTCAGATGAGCTTTGACTGGATGAAGCAAAGTGTTTCTTATCCTGTTTGCAGAAGCTTATATTTCTATATGTTTATTTTCTGTTCACTTCTTATCAGACCACAAGTGCTTCAACAGCAGCGGTGTGGACTACCGGGGAACGGTCAGTGTGACCAAGTCCGGTCGCCAGTGCCAGCCCTGGAACTCCCAGTACCCCCACAGTCACACGTACCTGGCAGTTCGCTACCCGGAGCTGAACGGAGGCCACTCCTACTGCCGGAACCCGGGCAGCAAGCAGGAGGCGCCCTGGTGCTTCACCCTGGACGAGGGTGTGCTCATGGAGCTCTGTGACATCCCTATGTGTGGTGAGTCCTGCTCATCTTCTCCTGCTAAGTGCAGGATGGGGATTGGAGACATTGTATGAAGGTCTGAATCATAGTACCAGCCAACCATACTGTAGTTTGAAGGCCTGAATCACAGTACCATAATATGAAGGTCTGAATCATAGTACCAGCCCACCGTACCATAGTATCAAGGCCTGAATGACAGTTCCAGCCAACAGTGCCATAGTATAAAGGCCTGAATCACAGTACCAGCCCCTCGTACCATAGTATCAAGGTCTGAATCATCGGACCAACCCATAGTGCCATAGTACGAAGGTTTGAATCACAGTTCCGGCCAACAGTATCATAGTATGAAAGCCTAAATCACAGTTCCAGCCTACAGTACCATAGTATGAAGGCCTGAATCACAGTCCCAGCCCACAGTACTGTAGTCTGGAGACCTGAATCACAGTAGCAGCCCACAATACCATAGTATGAAAGTCTGAATCATAGTACCAGTCCACCGTACCATAGTATCAAGGCCTGAATCACACTTCCAGCCAATAGTGCCATAGTATGAAGGCCATGAATCTCAATAACAGCCCACAGTACTGTAATATGCAGGTCTTTCTCATTCTGCTGACCTGTAGATAGTTCAGAATTTGAAACAGACAGAAACACGTGTAGTTTTAGATTTATTCTGATGACAGTATGCCATACCTGGCTGGCCTTCGAAACTCCGTTATAAATTATTGTAACAAGGTAAGGCTCTGTTTAATACATAAACGGCATTGTACATTCCTGTTTCCTTGGCGAGACCCAGCTGATACTCACTATTTCAAATATTTACTTTCTGTATAAAAATGGGAAAAAAACCTGGCAAGAAATTTTTTTTTTTTAAAAAAAATAAAAAAAAAAGGCAGGAGAAACTGATTTACTGCGTAGCCTTTCAGAGAATTTGCCAAGTCCCGCAGTAAAATAATCTGTCTGATGGTATCATAGTTTCCATCGTGACTTCTTTCATGTTTCAAGAGAAAAGCACTCAAGGACTTAATGCTGTGTTCTGTGTCCCGGTCAGACTCCAAGGAGAACCGGGGAAAGGGCAGCATGGAGATCCTATACATCCTGGTCCCAAGTGTGGCTATCCCCTTGGCCATTGCCCTCCTCTTCTTCTTCATCTGCGTGTGCCGTAACAATCAGAAGGCTTCACGGCCGCCTGCTGCCCGCCAGCCCAAGCCTGTCAGGGGCCAGAACGTGGAGATGTCGATGTTCAGCACCGCCTACAAGCCCAAGGTGAGAGTGGCACACCGACCATTGGGGAGAGAACGGTCGATTAAAAATCAACAAAGGGTCAAGAGCCAGCACAGGGTCAAGAGATGGTCAACACAGTCAACAAGCAGTCCCACTCATTGGGAACTGGAGAACTTCTCCCAGATTCATTGGACTGAACGGTGTGGCATTCTATAGAGAATCCTATAGTTTTTGTTTAAAAATATTCTGCATTTTGCAGATGTTACATAGGGCTGGTCAGCCACTCATTAGTTCCATTCTCACCAAAGACTGGCGTGGTTCCCTGTCTGACTGGTGTTTTTTTCCATGAGTAATTGGCTGATCCACAGTATTAAGGAACCAAATTGCCCCACCTCTTATGGTGTCAACATGTGGATATAGCGAAAAAGCTGAGGAATCACTGAAGCAGTAGCCATCCCATAGTGTTTGGGTTCCTCACACACAGTGGGGTTGGTATGCAGCACCGTCCGACCCGAAATCCCAACCCTGGCCATCCATCCCAACCACGACAAAGGACAGGCAGAGAGGAAGAGGAAGATGTATTCTTGAGTCTCAGACTTCTGCGAGAACTTCTTTGAAGGCTCAGGAGTGTCCTGATCCAGCACAATAACCAGCCTCCGGGTCACTAAAGCGCATGTTAACCAGTCCATGCTAACAACCACCTTATTTACTTGTCAGGCTTTTGTGTCCATTTTGAGGTTTAACTGTTTCGTTTCCCTATTTTACCCAGAGCGTTTTAGAAACGCCAAACCCAACCAGCAGGGGGTGGTCTTGTGCCATCAGGGGGCTGGGGGTTTATTTAGGTGAACAGCAATATGAGAAAATGATTTACACAGAGTCCCGCTCATACTTTCGTTGGTGATTAGTTAGCAGATACTCTGGCAGCTTCCCGGGCAGCGGGGCCTGCTTTTCTCTGGCCCCGTGTCACCTTGATCAAGCGGGCGCTAGCGGCGGGTCATTTGAAGGTCGTCGGTTATGACAGCCGTTTGGCCGAGAGCGAGGACGGCTCAGAGCAGGGCCCCGGGATGCGTCCCGTAACGCGAAACATCTGTCCTTCCTCAGAGGGGCCCGCTCCGCCAAACGCCGCTTCTGTCAGGAATTTAATTTCCCCTCCGGGGGTCAGTGGGGCTCCCCCATCCCAGGCAACCTTTCATCTCCGGATCCTTCTGTCCGTGGCTCCCAGATTACGTCTGCAGATTACCGAGGCGGCTCGCATGAAGGTCCACCTGGAGCCTCCTGGAATGATCAGGACAGGTTAACCCTCACGTCATCTTCATTTCTCTTCATTCTGCTTAAACTCCAGCTAGAAAAACACCCACAAAAATGCTGAAAACCTCCGTCTGTTTGTCCTGCATAGTTAGAATTACAACAATTAAGCTTAAAATTCACGTGACAAGAGTGTGCGGCAAACTATTAATGCATCTTTTACACAAAATGATTCAGTTAAAGCTAATTTGAAAAACAAATTTAAAACTCACTCAATCTACGGGGTGACAGGATACATAAGTAAATAAGTACTATTTCTGTAGACGTAATGATTTTAGGAAATTTAATGGAAGTTCTGGCCCTGTGGTGGACTGGAGACCTGCCCAGGGTGTACCCCGCCTTTCGCGGATCCTGGGATTGGCTCCAGCTTCCCCGTGACCCAGGTGGATAAAGCGGTATAGATAATGGATGAATGAAAGTTCTTTGTGGATTATATGAAGAATGAGTGAGTTTCAGTTTCTAACGCTGTAAGTGAAGCACCTGCAGTCTCAAAAACCACAAAAAATGAACTGAGTTTCAGAAATTTGCTCTTCAGTTATGTAAAGTTTTACTGTTAGCCCCCAGTCATGTATTCCTCATTTTCCAGTTTGACATATGAAAGAAATGAAATGAAGGAATCATGAAAAAGGAAGTTGGGCTTTTCTCAGGGTAACACAAGGAGGCAGTTTAGCTAGACATCCTGTTTGAGAAGGTGCTGCACTAGCTGATTAGCTACTCAGGGCAGGAGAAGAGCTCTGTTTGAATTTACTCCCAGTTTGGAACCACTTCATTTCAGCGAAGTGTTGGTTTCATGTTTGCCAGCTGCTACTTTTTCCACACCAGTCACTGGAGGAAATTAATGCCCCCTATTCTTAGAAGCTGAATATGTTTGTGCTTGTGCCTAAGGGCGTTTCGCCCCGCTGGCCTTTTGCGGTCGCCCTCAGAACAGGCTGAGGTGTGTAAATACAGACCCCCATCCCCATGTTATATTAGGCTGCTGTCCGACCGAGGGCCACGATCCTGCTGGATCTGCAGCGTGTTCACGCCCCTAGGAGAGGCTGGAGCGTGGAGCTGTCAAATGCGAGTAATGATGATGTATTATTTGTCGCTCCTTGGCAGCAGGGGGCGCCATTAGCACAGTCATGGCGGTGCTCAATAGCAAGGGACCCAGCAGCGGGAGCACAGCAAGCCAGAGCCAGTGCAAGCTGGAATGCTCTTCCATTCCCCCCCCCACTCCGTCACCCTCTCCCACTCTATCTCCCTCTCATTCTCATCCATTCTCTCACTCTGTTTCTCCTTCTCTTGTCTTTCTTCACCTCATTCACTTTCCCATCCTCTCTAACTCCCTCTTTCACCCCTACTATCCTCTATCCCTTTCTCCTGCTTTTCTCATCCCTCTCCTCCTCACCCCTACTGGCCCTTTCAATATCTCCCTCTCCATGTTTCTCATTCTCTCTCTCCCTCCCCCAGAGCAAAGCCAAAGAGCTCCCCCTGTCAGCTGTGCGGTTCATGGAGGAACTGGGTGAATGTGCCTTCGGCAAGATCTACAAGGGTCACCTGTACCGGCCAGGAATGGAGCATCCGCAGCTGGTGGCCATCAAGACCCTGAAAGACTTCTCCAGCCCGCAGCTGTGGGGCGAGTTCCAGCAGGAGGCGTCGGTCCTGTCTGAGCTGCAGCACCCCAACGTGGTGTGCCTGCTGGGCATGGTGACGCAGGACCAGCCCGTCTGCATGCTCTTCGAGTTCCTCAACCAGGGCGACCTGCACGAGTTCCTGGTCATGCGGTCGCCGCACTCAGACGTGGGCTGCAGCAGCGATGAAGACGGCACCGTCAGGTCCAGCCTGGACCATGCCGATTTCCTGCACCTGGCCGTCCAGGTAGCCGCGGGGATGGAGTACCTGGCCGGCCACTTCTTCGTCCACAAGGATCTGGCTGCCCGCAACATCCTGGTAGGCGAGCAGCTGCACGTCAAGATCTCCGACCTGGGCCTGTCACGGGAGATGTACGCCTCCGATTACTACCGGGTGCAGCCCAAATCCCTGCTGCCCATCCGCTGGATGTCCCCTGAGGCCATCGCCTTCGGCAAGTTCACCACCGACGCGGACATCTGGGCCTTCGGCGTGCTGCTCTGGGAGATCTTCAGCTTCGGCCTGCAGCCCTATTACGGCTTCAGCAACCAGGAGGTCATGGAGATGGTGCGGAAACGCCAGCTGCTACCTTGCCCCGAGGACTGCCCCCCTCGCATGTACGGCTTGATGACAGAGTGCTGGCAGGAGGGCCCTGCTCGCCGGCCTCGCTTCAAAGACATCCACGCTCGCCTCCGCGCCTGGGAGGGCCTCTCCTCCCACGGCAGCTCCACGTCACCCTCTGGTGGCAATGCCACCACCCAGACGACCTCCCTGAGCGCCAGCCCCGTCAGCAACCTCAGCAGTCCGCGCTATGCCGGCTACATCTACCCCGCCCAAGGTTTGCCCCCAGGGCAGATTGCCGGATTTGTGGCGGCGCCCATGCCACAGAATCAGAGATTCATCCCGGTGAATGGGTACCCGATCCCTCCAGGCTATGCCGCCTTCCCCGCCGCCCACTTCCAGCCCCAGGGCCCCCCCCGGCTGCTACAGCACTGCCCGCCCCCAAAAAGCCGCTCGCCCAGCAGCGCCAGCGGCTCCACCAGCACCGGTCATGTGACCAGCGTGCCGTCCACAGGCTCTGCCCACGATGCTAGCACTCCCCTTCTGTCGCACTGCATGACCCTGTCCGGCATGCCGGCCACAGGGGTGGTGCCTGTCTTCAGTCACATGACCCAGAAGGCACTTCAGATGGACTCCACACAAGCCAGCCTGCTGGCAGACTCCACCCGACACAAGTACACTGAGTCTGTCATCACGGCCGACCTGTAAATACACCCCATTTTTTTTTCTAGATATTATAATAATTATTATTATTAACTGTCTTCTGTAAATACAAAGGCTGAATGAAATGAAGATTTATATTCAGAAATCTTTTATAATGGAAAAGAAACCACAGACCGCCTTGATGGACTCTTCTTCGAGATCCTAGCCCTTCCCGTCGCTGACATGAAATGTGACTCGAGAACCAGCTTTTCTTATTTACGTGACGAGAAAAAAAATCACGCTGATTGCGAGAGTAACTTCTTGGCTCCTATTAAGTGCCTGGGCTTTGGTACGATCGATGAGTCTGACCAAGTACACAGAATAGCTCGCTTTTGACTGGGTTTTTTTTTTTATTTCCACTGGATATTTCACATTACTGACATTTACAGTTACCGTGTGTTATAATAAGAATGTAAGCAGCCATTTCCATCATGAAACAGTGCGAAGAGGCAGGTTTCCAAGGTGACTTATGAGTCTTATACTGACATAAGGTTTGAATTAAGGGGGGCTGGGGGGGTGATGGACATGTTTCAGCGACACGGATGCAGCAGCAATGGCAGCCCTTAATGTGCTTAATCAGTCATTTATCAGACTCTCAGTCTCTCATTCTTTCTTTTCTGGAACCAGATGTTTTATACCACTGATCTCCTTCTTTCGGCTCCGTCACAGAGAGTTGAAAAATTGACACAATTCAGAATATATTTGTTTTTTTTTTCATGCCCCCCCCATTGCTGTGTGCTAACTGGGATTGGCTCCCCTTCCCCACTGGCAACTTTGACCAGGATAATAGGTTGGGAGATGGATGGACAGTGGGATTTTTTTTCTACCTTTTGGGACTGAAAGAATCCTTTAAATGTGCAGGAGGATCCCTGTAAGAAGCTACATTTCATTGGTTGAATGTGTTTGTTGCTATGCAACTATTTAATACAAGGGTACAATAATCACCTGTATAGAAGACAATCATTAATGCAGCCAATTGTGAGATGTGTAATATGAGAATGAAAATATTCACAGGTCAGAGTTTTAGGAAGATTTGATTCTAGGGTGACTGACTGTGTAATGTGCTCAGACACCTGCAGCTCAATTATTTTAAATTAAAAACTTACTCTTGATGTTTTGATGGGAGCGGTTTGACTTACCCAGGTGTCTGGAGTTTTGTATTGATTTCATGTGTTTATGCGATAATTTTCCAGTTCAAAAACCACTCCAATACAAGAATGTGAATCTTGTTTACTGGATATTTTGACTTCTGCAAGCAAAAAAAAAAAAATGTTATCGATATTCTTTAATGGGCAATTGCATAACTTTGTAAAATTCAGTTTACAAAAGTACAGGAGGTTTACAGTTTCCATACTGTGTCACATGACCACGGGACTTTGTTGTATTTCAGAAGATATTTGCACAAACCTTTTGTATTGGTAAATAAATGATCAGGACTGAACCAACTGTTTACTGTGTCATTTCTGTGCTTTGATTACCTGCATAACAACAACATTTACCTTCTTTTTTTCAAAAAAAGGGTACCAATTTGTACCTTTGTTCATCACTGGGGCAGGACCCTCAGGGGTCTGCCATGTTGTACCCTAGCTGTAGGTAAATGCACCTTTTAGTCTAATTTAAGGTACAGAAATAGACTCTGAGGAAGATCCCCAAAGTACAAACAACATTAATGTACCATCGATTGTACAAAATGGCTCATCATAATATTGATCTTAAAAGGTACAATTACTTACAGTGACAAGCAAAGGTACAAGCTGATATCCATTTTTTGACAGTGTGAATTTAAGGATCATTCCTAGTGAAAAGACCTAAGATAAGTCACACTTTCAAGGAAACAGAACAATAAATAAATAACTGCATGACAACTACAGAAAATCTTAAAGGGGCCATGCCCCCGAATAACATTTAGTGACTGTTGGGGTGGGCCATGAGCAACAAATATTCTTTTTCTAAGTAATCAGAATAGCTTTTTTGTTTTGATTCATGTTATAAGAATCACTCATTACCAGATTTCACACAATTCCAAGTAAATATTTCTGGGACTTTTTTTAGGTCATCACTCTGATTTTTGGAAATCTGAATACTACTATACATTGGGAAGGGACAAGAGTATCTGACAATAAAAGCAAGAACAAACACAGACTGAACAAGCTTGTCCGAGCCGTCTATCACTGAAAAATAGAAGCGACGTTGTAGCACCTAGACATTAAGACAAAAAAGTGGGGGTGAAACGAGACAAAAGAGCAATTTATAATGTTGCATTGGTGTCAAACAAACGGGAGCTCGGTGATACACAAAGCCC
Organism: Mormyrus hasselquistii; assembly: GCA_026779605.1. NCBI lineage: Eukaryota > Metazoa > Chordata > Actinopteri > Osteoglossiformes > Mormyridae > Mormyrus > Mormyrus hasselquistii. The sequence continues at coordinate 17,412,989 of JAODKE010000035.1, read as the reverse complement.
CGACACTTTAAAATGTTTAAAATTACTTTCCAAAACAATTTATTTTTGTTGTCAAACACTGGAAATTGCTACACGTGTTTGCGAGATGAAATGTCTGCATTTTAACAAAAAATGCTTTTTCGCACGTTTATTTAATTAAACACAAAATTATACGTTATTCTCTTGAGCAGAGGGCTTAATTATCTATCGCGCGTTTGCTGACTTTCAGGCCGCTGAGATATGTAATTAAATATTGCTAATTGTTTGGGAAAAAACCCAGAGGGGATTCGTGCATAATTACAATGAAGAATGCGCAGATGTACGCATGATTCAACATATCCAGTATCCAGGTATGATTCAACCTATCCGTATGTGCGCAGCACAATGAAGACTAAGGGTAAGTTTAAACTATTTCCTATAAACTGCATCACTTAATGGAGACATCAAAAATAACAGTTCAGCTGTTCAGATATACAATACTTAGATTAAAAAGGAGTTTGTTGTGCTTAGCATTCAATAATAGGGTATTAATGGTAAATCGTCGTACTGAAGGTGGGTTATGACTAAATAAACGCTTTAAAGACTTATTCAGGGTTTTGCTTTTTCATTAATAATTATTGTTTTGCTCCTTAACATGTCCACTAGATGTCGGTAAATACTCAGTTTAGAAATCGTTTTGGTCATAGCGTTACATTTGAAATATTTTTCATCACTCTGATGGACGTTAAAACACCCAAACTCAAAGAACCATTGACAGGACACAGGCAACGATTCTTTTTCATGGTTTTATTTCTTTGATCAAAGGGAGAATCCATCTCCCACATGATTTATACAGTTCTTATAGTTTGATTAGTGACAAAATACATTTCATTGGTTAAATCCAAGTGCAATCTGTTACACCACTGCCCTGTTCACTGCATTTGATTGGTTCCTTACTCCTTATGCATCAGGTAAGCGCCCAATAATCGGTCCTCGAGTGCTAGGCAGGCCGTGTTTACTTAGCATTTGATTATTCCTTGGTAGTTCTCCCTCACACACACTACCTTGACCATCTGTTTGTCTAAAACATTTTGTCTCTCTTGGCTCCAACCTTGGACAGTTGCCCTAGTAACTATCATTATCTCTTCTTTCTATGCCTCCTCTGCATACCATTTACTCCAGCTGCAAAACATCTTCTTTTCTTTGGCCACTCTAGGTCACAGTACCCTGGTCACAGTACCCACACTTCCCTTCTCTTGTTAAAATATATTCTGGTTAATATTATTAATGGACCTCTCCTGGAGCCGACACCTTATCGTGGTGGAGGGGTTTGCGTGTTCCAGTGATCCCAGGAGCTAAGTTGCCCGGGGCTTTATGCCCCT
>JAODKE010000035.1:17399659-17411549 GCA_026779605.1 Mormyrus hasselquistii | reverse complement strand
AGTGGCCGGGGAGAGGGAAGTCTGGGTTTCCCTGCTGAGACTGCTGCCCTCGCGACCCGACCTCGGATAAGCGGAAGCTGATGGATGGATGGATGGATGGATGGATTATTAATGGATAATTGAAGTATATATACGAGAGTAAATGCAACCTAAACTACTCAAATTAAACTACTAAAGTACTAAAATGAATTTTAAACCCCTCCCAGCACGATTTATCTTGCCCACACTCAGGTACAGAGCACCACATAATTCACTCATCCATTGAATCAGGAAACCCCAGCAAACATGCTAGAACTGAAGCACTGTTCCACTGACACCTCTAGCAGTGTCACACCCCGCATGCCTTTTTCCCTGTGGACACCTGTTCCTCATTTAACCTTGCCTCACGTTTCAGCCCTCGTGTGGATGATCCCAGGTGCCTCTCGTTTGCTCCTCATCTGTGGTCTATATAGTGCCTCCTTGTCCTGAGCTCCCCAGTCCAATCATTGCATTGTTGTGCATGTGTGAGCGATCCTGCTTCCTACCTGTGCTACCCCTCTGGGTGCCCTGTGCCCCCACTCTCCCAGCCAGGTTTTGACCTCTGACTGTCTGTTTCCTTTTCCCCTTTGTATAGTGTTTTGGTTGCAATAAAGCCCATTCCGCTTTCCCTGATGCCTGCCTTTCCCTCCCTCCTTCACGAATCTTAACACACAGGACTGACTTCTACCTTCACAGGAAGACTGGACACCATCTGCTTTGCTGCCTTACTCAATAGTTCTGGAATCAAAGTGCTGAGATGGTAGCAGAGCTGGCAGACAGCAAACCCACCATCAATGATATACTCAGTGTGCCTTTGAAGTTAGAGAATAGATCCCCTAACCAAGTATCCCAGCTATGATCAAACAACCAGTCTTCCTTGTGGATATCTTATGCGATGCGAGTCACCTCCTGGAGGTCGGGAATGTAAGTACTATCAAGGTGCAGACCTTCTCTTAACTACGGGTTCTGTCTTTGTGTTTTTGCTCAGTAATGACATACCTAACAACATATTTGCAGAACCACATTATCCTCAATGTGTCTTTTCATCCTCGGGTGGCATGTCATGGTGTCCAGGGCAGTCCCATTCGTCTTCTTAATCAGTGGAGTCCCGGGAACAGCAGGGAAGCCTCCCCAAACGGCGGCTGCCCCAAAATTTTGGGAATGAGCCCGTTCCCTCCCGCCGTCCCAGCAGCTGGCAGGACATCGCGTCTGGCCGGGCTTCGTTACAAAGCGACAGATGCACCCAGGAATTGTTCCCTTCAAGGGGCATGGCGTGCGGCGTGGCTAGCATAACTTGAACTGTTAAACCACTAAAACTTACTGATTTTAAACTTTTCTCTCACAGCTGTTGCCTTTTGCACCGACACTGCGTTTATTGGCCACAGGTTGTCCGTTCATGAAGGACTCCCACACGATTGGCTGGAATTGCGTTAATTTCTGTGATGCAATAAACCGCGATGTGTGTCTTCAAGTAATGCTCCTTATCATTTAACTTGTATATACCGATAAGTTGATAAATCGTTTATAGCCCTACTATGGACAAACTCGATGCGATTAATATTGCATAACCATCGCTATTACTGGCTGCAGCGCCTTACTGAAAACGCATGGTTATTTGTTGGGATTCACAACGTGGATTAGCATCTTCATCTTCTTCGATTTTCTTGGCAGCTGGAAAAGCCCTAAGACTCCGTTCACACAGCTTGGGAGTATATACGACCAATTGTGACTTAAATACCGTTATTGACGGCTGTAAGAAGCAATGGAGGGTGTTACTTTCTATTATGATTGGTGGATTGATGTGCGTGTTAGCTGATCTGTTTGCGGCGTATTAAAACTATTTTAAGAAGGTCAACGTGTTAAAATCGGAAATTTTACTATGTCAGTTATTTTTCGGGACACTGGGATACATAACCTGATATCGAGACTAATTAAATCACGTTAGCATGCCCTTTAACTTGACGTGTCTTTTTATATATAAGTCCTGTGGTTTTTGTAGTTATTGTTTCATCATGTTGGTATTCAGAAAAGTAAGGCTGTAGTTAAACTGAAAACGGAAGAAATCAGTATCAGTAAAACACATGACGGATGATGTGATGCTTGGAATAAAACCGGTACAGGAAAATGTCTCCGCATGATTCTGTCACGAGGGGGCAGCATCGTATCATTCAAATTCTGCTCAGAATTCCTTAAGCTGTTTGTCAGTGTTGGATGTGCGGCCAGAATGTCATTTTTAGATGACATGAATCGTGCCAGTGTGCTCCACTTACTAAATATGGTTATACTCATACACACATCAATAAATTATACTAAAACAAGTGTTTTGGGTTAGCATGGAGAAAGTAGCACTTGTTAGTCCTGTAGATATTGTAGTATTGTATAGTATTGCAGCTAATAGTATATCAATAAATAACTGAAAAATTTAACCCACACGGAGAATGATATATATATATTTTTGCAATGCAAGCCAAACATTGTAAGTTGCTGATAAGAAATGCATTTGATTTTCTTTGCTGTGTTTTAACACTTTCTGGAGCTTGTTGCCAGCGAAAAAAAAAAAAAACTATTTTGAAGATGCGCCTATTCGTTTATTATCCCACATCTGGAATGTTCTACATATCAGACAGTAAATCATTTTGCTCCGGGGCTGTATGGGGATCTGTGTGTCAAACGCAATCTCTAAAACGAGAATTGTGCTCTTGGAAGTAACAATTCAAGGTGGACTTTGTTTAAAAAATTAACCAGAATCTTCGGAAGGGGACCCCCACCCCAACCTGTAAAATCAATATCTGCAAAATACAGCAAGATTTTGGCTTTGTCTCAGACTAATGAATTACAGTATTGATTAGACTTCGAAATTAACTCTGAACTGATAGTCATGATGATCTGAAATATACTTTGTGCTTAAAATATTTGTACTTGGCAGTCCTGGGTATCCGTGTGTGGTTTCTCACGCATAAGTCTGACTGAAGTGGCCTGAAAGAAACCCGTAAGTCTGGCAGAAAACTGGGTGTCCTCTTTGTCCAGTGTAACTGCATTTGTGGATATTTGTCTCATACATTTAATGGACGCCTGGTGACCATGCAGCCCTTTTCTGAGTGGTTACAGCACCGTACAGTATGCGTTAATGTGATTGGCTGAGAGTATCACATCGCATAGAAGAGAACAGGTGTGGGGAATTTTTTTTTAGGTTTGAAGGGAGATATTAGAATTACCTGGCTGGACCCTGTGCTACTTTGATACTTTTTCTTTTGATCCTTTCACTTTTCATGGCTGGTTAACCTCTGGGAGCAGGGCATGCTGGGTGCCCAGTCAAAGATGGCTCCCTCTGTATTGTGGTAGCACGGTTTTGAGCGAAGCCTTTCCGGAGAGACTGCAGAGTGGGTGTCTGTTACGGGACTGCCCTTGGGGACTGGGTCAGTGATGTCAGAACACCACGCCCAGGCTAAGTGTCTCACCAGCAGAGAGTCGTACCGGAATAACTCAGAAAGGACATGTAGCTTTTCAAAGGGCGGGGAACCTAAAACCACAAGACAGGTAAGTGGCTTTGGACCAGTGTGATTGTGAGGAGCTGGGTGGGGAGTCCTGGGGGGGCTTGTGATCCTGCCGCAGGGCCGCCAGCAAGCCGCTTTATCCGAAACCCCCCAGAAGGACACGCAGCTGTACACAGGCCCGGACTGGGCGTTAGGAGGGATGCCAGTGGGCTGGGCTGCCATTCAGGGCTGACATTTAAATGAGCAGATAGTGACACAAACTAGATGCTTTACTGAAAAAAGCAGGGGCAGCCCTGTGACAGGCATGTCGTACCACATGGGGGTGGGGGGGCTGCGAGACCCATATATCGATATCACGTTGACACCATGTATAGATGAATAAAACTACGTATAATTTAGCTAAATGGCTCATTTTTCCTGTGTTTGTGAAATGAAATATGGAAAAGAGAAGCTGGAAGATGTTCTAAAATGACTGATATGTTCAGCACAGGGTCAGGTGACGTTCATGCTGCTTGTCAACGACGCTGCCTGCGGGGGGGCGGCTTTGCACCTGATAGTCCAGTTTTTTTAGCTTGATGTCCTCTATCCAGATGCTGATTGGTCCTTCTTTTCACCATCAATGTAATTTCTAAGAGATGACATATAGTTACTTAGCAAATAATTAATTTCACACAATACAATAAAATGCTTTTATTGCTAATTACAAAGTTCCTGCTGAAAACAGTCCAGTTGCCATTACAGCAATAAAAATGAATGAACGCTGTATCACTGGATGTTGGGTCCTTTATCAAGTTCAGTGGCCGTATAATAAGGACTGTTATTGACTCGGTGGTGCACCTGTCAAAGAATTGAGGTACATCTGATCATTGACAAACATGACCTCCAAACTCACCACAAAACAAAGTTATTTGCAGTGGATGCTTTCCTGGACAGGCCACCCATTCCGGCCTTGGCTATACACAATGGCCAAAAGTGCAAGCTGGTTTGGGGGACGCAAGTGTTAGCAAAATGGCTAAGGTTAAAATGAATTACACATTGTTAGATGAGGAGATCTGCCCAATAGACAGATGTGACATTTACAGACAGCCGAGTATGACACTAGAAAAACTGGCACAAAGTCTTTCTTGGTTTTTGTAGATATTTTGAAGAAATTCTAAGATGTTTGTGGAGGAAATGTTTTGTAATTTCAGCTAGTCAAACTCTAAAGAAGTACTCTCTTTTTATGACCATGTCAATACAGTAAGTCTTTTTGAACTGAATTGCATTCTCACATTCAATGATTCAGTTTTTTTCTTGAAATAGCCAAGAAGGCTAGACAGGTTTTTAAAACTGGAGCTTTTCATCTGGGAGCATGTGACTTCCAATTTTTTGTACACTGAGTAGCACGTTGCAAGTGAAGTTCCACTTGGTCTTCGTGTTGATTTGCTATAACACATTCTTTTTCCATTTGCAGACAGGCCCTTCTCCTTTTTTCAGGGTGAAAATACTCGGGGCTAGGCTCACGGATACTCGGGGCTAGGCTCACGGATACTCGGGGCTAGGCTCACGGATACTCGGGGCTTGGCTCACGGATACTCGGGGCTAGGCTCACGGATACTCGGGGCTCGGCTCACGGATACTCGGCTATGGCCCTAAGTGATCGGATCTAATGATGCCAATGGTTCAGACCTGGATGTCTACTGACTGCTGAGGAGACACGATGTGCAGTTATACTAGTGGCCAAAATTATGGAAACACTTCCAATTTTTTTTTATTTAATTTTGTTTTTTTAGAGATTGTTGCTCCGTTTACTCATTTAATATCCAGTGTTTGATATTTGTAACATTACAACCAGTATTTGTGTAGTAATTTTTAAAGCGTGATGCCAAAAATGGTAGGTGTTTCCTCTATTTGGCCACTGAGGTCGAAGCAGGAGGTGAGGAGGTAAAGGTAGAATTCACCTACGTAAGGTGAGCAGAATGTCGGCCGCTGTCGTTCAGCTTCAGGTTCCTCACATTGGGAAAATGCATGGCAGAGATCCTGAGGGACCTCTGAGTGTGGCAGGTCCACCTCAGGTTCCTGTGTACCCCTGCCGCTCGTAGCTGCTCAGACAATGGTCAGGAAGCAGGTTTCCGTGACAGGTGATTGAAGGAGGACAGATCTCGCAGGAGCCCGCGACCCCCTGAGGCCTGAGGAAAGGCTGGAATGGAGACGAGGGAGGATTTCGGGCTGTGCTACTCACACCTGCGATCACAAGATCCCTACCATCTTGGCTGTGAGATCGGCCGTCATCTGGGGAGCGGACAAGATGGTTCCCCATGAACAGCGCCTCCCTGAGTGCACTGAACTGTAAAGCCTGCTTGGTGGTGGGGGGTGGGGCGGGGTGGGGCTCCTTTTTTGCAGCTATGATCAGATGGTTCTTTAGCTGACACTGACTGATTATGGCCATATAAGTAATAAGAAAGATTAAGCAATGGGATCATGTTTTTAAAGCAAGAACACATTTGCTTTCCTCGTTCCAGTTCCACAACCAGCGCAATGCAAACCCTTAAAAAGTGCTAAAACTTTAATTAGAATATCATTTAAAGACTGAGAACATCATAGGTCTTTTTTAAATTTAATTAAAATAATATCTAAATATGCTTGGAATACATTTTCATTAAAGCAAAATATGTATTCATCACAAAAAATACCACTGGCTAAAATATATAAAAGTCACTATTTGTGCACCAGTCTGCATTCAGATGTACTGCTCTGGAAAAAAAATGAGACCACTCTATATTTTTTAAAAATGTGTGTTTTTAAATCGTGGTTTGGTCCTGGTTCTGCTGACAGAAGGCACTGAGAGACAGGCTCCTTCCAGGCTCAAAGGCTCTAAGACGGCAGTACACAGAACAAGGTGAAGCAGGAGATATTGGCAGTGACCAAAAACCAGCCAGGCAGAGGGCAGGAGCGACTTTCTAATGGCAGAGATGACCGTAAATCTGAAGATGACATCAAGTGACCTTCATAAACAATAGGAAGCATTCAGTGCAGGTGTGAAGCGCACTGCTAGCACAGTTAGTATCAGGCTCCTAGAAGCAGGACTGAGGTCCCATAAAGCAAGGAATGAGCCGTTCATTAATGAGAAACAGGGAAAAACCAGGCTGGAGTTTGCTATAAAATATATATTTTACACAGGCACATACCCATAAACTGAGAAATAAGTGAAACTAAAAATGTTGTTTTGGTCTCTTAATTTTTTCCAGGGCTGTATGTAAATTGACATCAAAATTGTTACCTTGTTTGGTTTCACATCTGCCCCAATTACTTAATGATGAAAAAAAACTGACATGCATATCTGCATTCTTTTCCCCCCTGAGATTAAATTACTCTGTAAACACTAACATCTTGTTAACATTATAAGTCTGCTGCACTCAGCTTGAGCTACACCGTATGGCAAATTTTTCAGATGATAAAAAATGATCTTTTTCTGAAGTTTGGCTGAATGCAGGTCCCACAATTAGAACGTAAGCTTCACAAATCAATGTGTCTATGCAGATAAAAATGTCCTGCATCCCAATGTAATATCCTGTATTTTTTACATGAAAAGGACATTAATCAGTCATCCAGTCCTCCCTGTAATCTATTTCCTGCTGTAAAAATTTCTCTCCCCGTATTTCCAAATCCAATTCCCTAATTTGATTGGCTGCTTGTAAATCTGTTATGAATTATTAAAAACATGGCATCCCATTCGACTGACCTACCAAATACTTTCCAGTCTTTTCTTCTGGAATTTACCAACATGATGCCCGTAACACTTATAGTTCACTTATCTTGAACAATGACCTGTTTAAAGTAAGTTAATCCCTTGTATCACATGAAAACAGCACACTAGACGCGAACAGTCATTGTTAAAATGTCCAGGGTCAAAACCGGCATCTCTAAAGAGCCGTGATGTTGGGTCAGAAGCAGAGAAGCTGCATCTGCTCAACTGTGTCTGAATCTCGAACGAGAGCGTTGACGTAAACACACTGGTGATCAGGTGACAAGGTGATTATGAGGAGTCCCTCATGTGCTTACAGATAAATATTTATATAGAGCGTAAGAATTGTGCTGACTTAACTGTCTGTCAGATGGCGTGCTTCTTCAGGAGAAACCAGATCCAGTAGACACTTATCCTTCAGATGTATAAACTGGAGGTGGTGGGTATCTTTAATTATGGGACATTGGGGGTCAGGAGTTTAAAAAGAGTTTCTGAGATTTATTGATCTTTTTTTTTTTTATTTGTCCAAACTTAAATTTGAAAGCAATGAAAAGAAACAAGCATCTATCTAGCCTGTGTTGCTGTGGTATTTGAACGTGTTTGATGATGCTCTGCATGGCCTCTTCAGTACATCTGTTTATCTCAAGTCGAGTGGAACTTGAAAACCACAGCGCTGCACGTTCTTGACAGACATCTGATCCTCGTGCGCAGACTTGAGTGCCAAATAACACGATCGATGGGAAAATTGGCAGAAACACACGAAAGGAGAGGAGTTTAGACAGACTCAGTTGCTCGCAAACATGTATGTTTGGTTAAAGGCGTGGCAGCATAACCACACACGAAAGTCAAAAGGTGGTGAAATTTCAGACTTAAATCTGTTGAAGATGTTTCGTCCCAGAGACGGGGCAGACCTAAGATGAGCCGTCGACTTAGCAATGCGAGGGAACAGCTGGTCACATTGGCCTTCCTCTTTACGTACACGAATGCCGCATGCCGCCCCACTGCCCTGCGTGTGAAGAAGACCCTGCGATTGCTCACACGCTCATACCTTCCTGCCATAGAGTGAAGAGGCCGCAATCTGAAAATAATGCCACACAGACAGTTACCTACACAACTTACGCTCCAGTCATAATACTTCCTTTTCTAGCCAGGCCTGCTCAGTTTTACTGAACCCCACCCCTGATCCGGAACCTTCCTTACAACCCATCTCCATTCAAACCTGGGGCAGTGAACACCGACATTGAAACGATAGGGGAGGGGCTACTTAGCAAACGCCTCAAAAAGGCACAAATTCAACCCTCAGGACTCTTCATGCCTCTGCATCCCGTATCCCATGATTCAGCTCTGAGACTAATCCATCTTCTGCCCTGGAATGTCGGCCTAATGCTTCCCATATGGGGGGAAAGGGCTCCGTCTCGCACCCCATGTCTGTTTCCACTCAACTCACAGATGCCCCCGTTGGGCTGAGGCCCCCAGTCTGTGGGCTGGGGGGGGTCTATACGGCTGGATCACGCTGAGGGGGAGGACGGCCTTCTGAAAACCTGCGCTGGGTCAGTTATCCTGAACAGATCCCAGCCGTGTCCCATAATGTGAGACAGCCACGCTGTGGATTAGCGGATCCTGCCCCTATGTCATTTCTCTCTCCTCGTTTTGTCGCCTTTGTCAGCAGATAAACCCATAACCCTCTCGCTACAGGGACGAAAACATATATCATACTGTCTCCTACTGGCCAACGATGAAGTCCACTCAGCGCAACACCATTTATAAATTCCCCAGTACCGATGCCTTCCTTTGTGCAGTTTGGACTGTTGTGTTCTACCCCAGTGGTTCTCAACCATTTGCACCATGACCTAATTTTTTACCGCACCAGCTCAGTCGTGACCCAGTATCCAGTATAGGTCTAAATTAATCCTACGATCAAGCATGCAGTGCACTTTGCAATTTACGCCAATCAATGCCTATCGCACAAATCTGATTGGATGTGCCGGTTCATTTTAAATTAAGCATCTGTGGTTAGGCTTCTTGGATTGGTTGAATGTTCACTAGTTGTGCACATTTGCCAACCCGAGACCCGTTTATATAGGTTCTAGAATCGGGGCTGGGAAATCTGATCGTGGATCAGCGTGGATCAATGCTTACGCTGCCTCGCAAACTTGTCCCAACCCAAAATAAGGTCAAAACCCACGGGTTCAGAATTACTGTTCTACTCACATTTTTTCCATTTTAAATGGCATAAATAAGTCATGCCTTAATTATTCATTATACCCAAGTGGGCAAATGGGAGGTGGTGCTGGTATGGGTTGATTTTTTTCCCCCAGCATGAAAATAGGAAGGAAGCAAACGACTTTAATCCCTAAAACGTCTGTGTGAGAAGCATCTGAATTCATTATTCTACATTGCATAGACATTTCTGCTATATCGATCATATCTAACAGCATCATTAGTGAGACCTGACTTCCTAGAAGGTTGAAACCAGCCCAGACATGGACCACTTTCAACCATCTGGAGGCTAAATAATCTTTCTGTAAAGAATGATATTGAGACAGAACACAAAGACAGAATATAGAAAAAATAGATGAATGGATAAGTTCCATCGTAAGCTCACCAGAAGATATGGGGATATTTGTTTACCCAACAATTTGTAGACGGGCCAACAGGTATAGACAAGTTTTAGAGAACCTGCATCCAAGCTGATCTGCACAATAAGCCTATTTCTGTACCTGTCGTTTAATGGAATTAAAATGTCATTCTTCAGTGAAAATATCTAAAGATTATCCTTTTATTTTTTCCCCCCGTTAATGTAAGGTAAATGCCGACAGCGTACAGCCTGTACATACATATTTTACCCCACTGTACGTCTGATTGAAGTGTCTGAACACTACTGTGTACGGAGTACCAGTCAGAGCTATTTTCCAACGTTGAACAAACACAATCACATGCACACACTCATTTTACTCCAGCAAAATGTTTATCTGTTGTACATTTGCCTTCATTCTAAAGCAGCTGTTGAGTTTGTAACCAGTTGATCAATCATAGCCTTTATCATTATTACTATTGTTATTGTTATTATTACTATTGTTATTGTTCTTCTGCCTTTGTAAAGCACTTTGAATTTCCTTGTGTCTGAAGTGCTATGTAAATGAACTTGCTTAGCCTTAGGTGATATTACCCCAGCTGTAGATGTCCAGGAGTCCCAGACACATTAGGGGACACCAGGAACAACTACTGACTTAATTGACAACTGTTCAAAGGGACACAGAAATATTCCCGCTCAACTCAGATTCACACAGACAGCACTGATGTTTAGCAATCTAGTTCAACTTTACTTTGAAAGCGAAAAAACTACTTTTGTGTCATTTTTTTTACATTTGATAAAAACGAAAATGAAAGCAATTCAACAATTGTCCGCAATCTCACCTGATGGCAGCGGCTTCATCCGAAACCCCAGATTGCGGAGTATTAACGCTGCAGTTTGTCCTCCTATCATACGCTGTCAGCGGAGGGCCGCTTTTGCCTCACCTTGGCCTGCCATCTTTCAGTTTATGTTTTAGTGGAGAGTAATGCTGCAAATACTGGGAAGACTGGGAGAAGCTCATCCACTTTGACAGACTGTGGTTTTGCACCAACATGGAGTTCACGGAAACGTCGTTTTCTTGCTGCATATTCAGGCTAATCTCCGAGTGAGACTTAGTAGAGGTGCCATAAGAGGGCTGGAACCTATTACTTTATTTTCCTTGTTAAGTCTCCACAAACATAAAATCCTGTTAAATGAAAACAAGGCCTTAATATCAAAGTGTCATTAAAAATGCCCAACCTCGCGAAGAATCTTAAACAAGGTTTTCATTCCCAACAATAGGCAATTAACTGAGGCAGTGTGAAGTGTTTCAGCCTAATTGAAATGTAACTATAAATTATTCTTTGGGGAGGGGGGGAGAAGTACAAGTGCATGAAGGAAACCATCAATGGATTTTTAATAACTTGGAAACAGCTTCGCTGATTCGCTGTGTGAACAGAAATGTCGCCAGGTACCATGTGCTGGAGGAGAAAAACCTTAAATATTTACAGTGGCTGTTTGACTGAAGTATCCCAGTCAAAGTTAAACTCCTAACATCCTTCTCGGCATTTTAAACTGTGAAATTTTGGCCACAATGCATTCACTATATCTTGTAATCGCCATAGTTGAGTTAGCTCACATTTTTTTAATATTGTTCAAAGAAGAAGCTGCCTACAGTCTTGCGGGAACGGTGAAGGACTTTAAATTCGCTTTTAGAAAGAAATTCTGTATCTCCTCAGAATTCTTGCCCCGCTGCAGGTTCTTCATCCTCGTCCTTCGGGTGGGGCGAGTTTCTGCTTCTCCATCCACTGTCACGGTGACTTTTTACGGTTTGATGTGCAGATGCTCAACATTAAACTAAACAAGCGCTGCAAGGATTTTCAGACACTTTTAAACCAGGCAGCTCCACCAGAGTGATCACACAAGTAAGAAGAACGGACCAGGGGGTGACTTTAATATTTTCTCCTTGCTTCCCCCTTGGGCCTCTCTCTCTTCGAATGGAGGCGGGGGGGGGGGGGGGTGCTTTAAAATTTTTCCAATGCTTTAACTTGCGGGAAAATGTGCAATTTTGCAAAAAATCTCCAAAGACCCCCTACACCT
>JAODKE010000035.1:17368931-17383179 GCA_026779605.1 Mormyrus hasselquistii | reverse complement strand
TTCCTAATGCAGCGTTAATTCCATCAAAGGTCTCCCCGTCTGTGCATCTCCCTTATGTTGACAAGTCTGATGTGTGCGATGATTTGCAACAAGATACGGTCTTGGTCGTCCCAGCAGTCGACGGGCCTTTGGGAAGCTGGGAAGACCGCGGCAGAAGATGTTTACATTCATTTCATTTCATTTCATTTAGCAAGACCTTTCGTCCAAAGTGACGTACAAATGAGAGATTGCTCTGATATCGTGGTACCATCATGGTCACCAGGAGTCACATGGACTTGATGGCACCTAAAAATAATGTCATTGAACAAAAACACAGAAAGTGCTAATAAAATATAAATTATTTATAAAAATACCAGGGCAACTATATATATGGGAGTTGCTCAGCCGTTTGGCAGATCTACATGTAAATTACAGGAGGGGGGCATTGGAGTAAGAGTGGGGGGGTGGGGGGTTAGTGTGGTACGGCAGTGAAGGTGTACTTATCTCCTTAGAGATATGGAGCTGTGTGGTTGATGGATGACGCTCTTCAGAGAGTCATTAGTGTCGACGGCTGTTTTTCAGGGTAACGTATCGATGTTGCCGCTGTGTTAATCCCTTTTAAAGAGACGTCACTCTTTAGATACACTACCTGATAGGATTCCAGAGCTTGGAAAAAAAGCTTCCTGGAGCTTACCTGCATTTTCCCCCTTTGTCACTTTATCCCTCAGAACAAGCCTTCACTGTTTTCTCACTGGACGGGGGGGCTTGCGTCTCACATGTGTTCACCGCCCAATCAGCTCGGTCGTTCCAGCGGCAACATGAAAGAGGCCCATCTCCACTCCCTCTTAGAGTGCAGACGTGTTTATAATATTTCAGCGTGTTGGACGCTGTTTATCTACAGAAGGCTCACGTCCAGCCGTGCTGTGCAGTCGTCACTCTTAGCACCATCTGCCTCTACACTCAGCTCTTACGCATTAATTATCAGTGTAGTTCAAGCAATCCGCGGCCATCAGCCAATGCTTACAACTGCATCCAGAACAATGTCATGCACCTATTTTTTATTTTAAAACACCTCTGGCAGCAAATTCATTATACCATTTTTGGTGTGTGTTGGAAGACTTTTAAAGAAATGGGTGCTGTCAGATTCGGCTAAACAATCTTGTGCAGAGACGTTGTAGAAATCGTGTGAGACGTAACAGCCTCAGTGGCTGGGAAATCCAGCAGATGTTGGGTTATAAGATTCAATCTGGAATCTCATGCATATAAAAATAAAGTCATTAACGAAAAGCTTGTTAGTCTTTTATTTATTTATTTTTTAACTTTGCTGTTCATAAAATATGTTGTTCAGTGATTTGATTAAATTCAGCAATGGGGGGTGTTTTCTACACACAAAATAGTGTTTATGATTGTAGTTTAACATTTATGAGTAGTTTAATACCTAATACTGGTTTCTTTTTTTTTTTTTAATGAATGAGACATTGAGATGTAATTCATGATATAATGGTTTTTTTTTTTTTTTTTTTTTTTTAGTTCTCCTGTTGGATTATTTTGCAAACTGGGACTTGGATGACTGTAGCTGTAGATTGTGTGTGTGATCTGCTTCATGTGAGAACTGGATAAAGGTGGGTCCTGGATGGATGTGAAGGTGACGACATTTACATGTGCCTGGATGATTTGATGTGAAAATCGGAGTTTGCGGGGCGTCACGAGTGTGCGACTCTTGTTGCTGGAGAGCTGATGTACATGGAAACGGAATTCCACAGAAGTGTGGATTAACCTGTGTAGATCCATTGCCATGAATTCTGTTTGAGTTTGCTGGCTGTTCTGGCCATGATTTAACTTGGGTTACTCGCAGTGCTAAAACTGCCATTTCACATGTATGATCAAAGGAAGTGTTTTATTATGGATTTCTCGCTCTAAATTGGCCTCCTGGCTGGCTTGGTAGTCTTTTAATTATGTGGATGATGATGATGGTTGTTAGTAAGTCATTACTCATTGTATGATTAATGTTCAGAGTGCACTCTTTGTGAGTTTGCTTTAGAAGGCCGCGTCTGTCTTTTCTAACCCAGTGTGGCCCTCCTTGCCTCTGACAGTGCTGTTTACCCTTCTCCTAGATCTCTCGTAATGAACCTAAAAACAGCACTGTGCCAAATTATTGTTCTAGATGGCCAGTGGGCTGTGATGTTCAGCAGGTGCTGTGGGTAATTTCTCAGAGTAATGGTGAGTGTAGCAAAGAATCCGCATGCAGCTCATTCAACCAGATTCAGAGCTGAGTGCCCTCATTGTGAGTCTCTTGCTGGGGGGGACGTGTCCATGCAGAGGTGGTTGTGCAGGTGGATTGAGGCTACGTACACCTCGCTATGTTTTAATTTAAAAATGCAGGCATTAGTCGTTGTTTTAGCCTTTCATCCACACTACTCTGAGGTTTCAGTGCACAAAAATAGAGACTGTAAATGCTCTCATAGCTGTAATATTTTGAAAACTCTTTTAATGTTGTGGTATGGATGAGTGAAAACAGATTTTTGAAAATTGACTCGCCTTAATTGGTCCCTACTCATCACATGACCCTTTCCTGATTTGATCCCACTAGTCACACCCTCTCGTGGTCTGATTGGTCGCCTGGCCACCTTGCGCAGAAGTAAACAAATTCCAACACGGCAGATCGGGCTGCTGTCAGCGGCACCTTCCCTGCTGACCTGTGTGCAATTAAAGCATTGCAGCTGTGCCTGTACACCTGCTGTATTTTTGTGCAGAAAGAAACTGATTCATCTAAATTTTTCCTATAATTTACTAATTTAAGCCCTAAGAGCAGGGAGCAGGTATGTGGTCTAGGGGAGAATTTTTATGGGGGTCATGATATCAACTAATCTCAGTTTCCTGGCATGTTACAGTCCGTTTCAGACACCCATAGCCTGTCTGCCTCCCGACTGCAGGTTCTGGGAATTAGGGATGTGGTACAGTAGCCTATTGGCAGTGTTGACCCAATCTTGGCGAACCTTTCTTGAGGTGATCCTTGTTCTCTTGGAGATACCAGTTCTCTTCTGCTTCGGTTAGTCGGATACCCTATAAGGGGAAAATGCTGACTTCCAGTCCTGAGCTACGGCTCAGATTTACAGCCCACACCATTCAAAAATATGGACACTTCAAATTTGATTGTACTCTGAAAGAACGCTTGGCGAACCTCGGTTGCATCCCCTGTGCTGGGAAAGGGCTTGGTTGACTTGGCTTTGTTACATTTTCCAGACAAAGGAAATAAAAAACACTAAAGCTAATCCTAGCCGCGGAGCTGAATGGGTGCGGCGTCAGCGATAGCCTGGATTGGTAGAGCTGGGGGGTGATTAAAATGCTCCTCTTAGCTTTTGGTGTCAGAAAAACTGAGATGCCACCAGGGGCGCGATCTGACTGCGCTCCTCTCGGAGGGGGTTGTTAAGCATGATCTGTTTTGTGAGGAGGAGCATGTGTGACATTGTCCTCATCTCCGCGTGGGGCTGGGGGGAGGCAACACATGTCTGGTACTGTTCCCTGATAAATCAACATGCCAGGGACTGGTCAGCTTTTAGGGCAGCGCTCTTTGAAATCACTTTGCATGCGCTTGTTGAGAGTATCAGCCTGGACTTTGCATATAAATCGTATTTCACAAGCTTAGCTCGGTCGTCGTGCTGTTTTTTCCTCTCCGCTCTCACACTCATTTTCTCACGGTTCTTTGTGTTCCGCTGGCACACCCCGCATATCCTTTGGTCTCGGACCTGTGTCTCCTTGGCATGCGTCGCTCTGTGTCGGTAGGACGCTGTTCCCAAGCCCAGTGCCAGCGCCTCTGGCGTGTCGCGTCGCCGTGTGGCCCGGAGCCCGCTGCCCTTTGATCTGCCCCCAGGGGCCTCAACCAAGGGCCCACATCTGTCTGCCTGATGCGTCCCAGAGGCTGCGGCTTCACACCTCGCATGCAAAGTCCTTCTGCTTTTTTTTTTTTTAAATCTGCTCTTAGGACTTTGACTTTCTCATACGGGAGAGTAAGGTGAACGGTTTTCGGAGATGATGTTTGCGGGCCTGCATGGTGGAATGGTGGGTAGCACGGTTGCCCCTGACTTTGGGAGACCAGGGTTCACATTTCTGCTCTGGCTCTGTGTGTATGGAGCTTTGAATAACGAGGACTCCTTCATTTGCCCTGTGTTATATACACAAGATACATAGACAAGAGAAACCTGCTTAGACTTCCACTGTTTTTATTATCAAATGGCATTTGGTCTGTCCTTACTCCTTCCTGTCATTCCTCTTAAAACACGCTTAACGGCCTAGGCTGTTAGGCTGTTAGGCTGTTTTCTTCACTTAGAATGAAACTTTATTTTTCCTGTTCGTTTCGGTTTTGCAGAGTGTGGGTACATTAGGACGCAGAGAGAGAAAATTTCTCCTGCCCATCTTACTATTGATGGGGCATCAACACCCTGTGTCCTCGAGGGCTTCGCCCGTCATGCCGCAGTAGCGTCACCTTTGCTGTGGTCGTCATCTCTGGTTTCCCGGACGATGTGGGCGGTGCCGAGCGTCGGCCAATGGGTGTCAGTCGGCAGTGGCCCAGCCCCCCCATTTCACCCCGGGCTGGTCTGTTGAGGCTTCCAGCAGGAAAACCCCCCGCTTGCTGTCTTCTACCACCCTTTGGGTCTGTTTTCATTCAGTGTTGTCTTATTACCATCAGTGGGTAGTGCTTAGTTGCACTTAATTGCTTAAGTGAAGTGAGCATCAGGGTAGGTGCTATGCTCTCCTGGGGGAGACAAAGGCAGCTCCAGAGTGTCTTCCAAGCTTGGGTTTAGACTGTGGGTCCCGGCGAAATGTCTCAGGAGGGCTTCGCCGGGGCTGAGGGACGTCACCCAGCAGGTCCTGCTTCAGATGATGGTCATGCTTCAGATGATGGTCCTGCTTCAGATGATGTTCCTGGACAATGTCTGGCTGCTTTACTGCAGTGCTTCCCAACCTTTTCTCTGCCGCAGCACACTGTTCTTAAGGTAATTATCTCTGGGCCATTGATTAACACACACCGCCGATTGGCTCTTATCAATACCGCGGATCACATTGCTCTTAGCGGCTGGTTCAGCATCAGGTACGTTTTCAGGAAGTTGTCCGTCTCGTCTCTTTACTACACGGCGGTTTGCAAATTGTTGAACATGCGATTATAAAGTGGCCTTATTCTCAGCTGCAGTTTATTACATCATAAGTGCACTGAAAGCCTATTGGACAATTAAATGAATAAAAAGTCGCATATACACAAAGCATTTTTTTTGTATAAGCCACCTAAAATATCTTCATAATTAAACTATTAGTACATAAGCTTTTCTGTAGTTATAAATATACACACTCCAAAGCTAAATTGCACAACATTAAGACTTGGCCTATTATTTTTGCCCAGGAGAGTGTGTGTCTGTGTATGTACAGTATACACACCTGGCCATATCTAATAACACAACTGTTGAATATGCTGCCATTGTGCACTGAGTCATATGCAGCTTCACAGCTTGGTCGGGACGTGCATTGCTGCTGTGCTTGGGATCATTGTTCTATCACATGACCCAGTTTCGGCCAAGCTTTAGCTGTCGGACATATGGCCTCGCGTTACAGTACACAGAGGAGTTCATGGTCGACTCATTGACTGCAAGGCGCGCAGGTCCTGTGGCTGAAAAACAAGCCCAAATTATCACTTCTCCATCACCGTGCTTGACAGTTGGAATGAGGTGTTTGTGCTGATATGCTGTGCTTGGGTTTCGCCAAATGCGACGCTTTGCGCCGAACATCTCCATTTTGGTCTTTTCTGTCCAAAGGACATTGTTCCAGAAGTCTTGTGGTTTGTTCAGATGCCGCTTTACAAACCTACCGCCATGTTCTTGATAGAAGCTCTCTTTGCAACCCTTCCATACTTCTTCAGTCTTTTTCTAATTGTACTGTCATGAACTTTAACATGTAACATTCTATCTGAGGCCTGTTGAGTCTGAGATGTAGCTCTTGGGTTTTTTTTCTCAGTTTCTCTGAGCATCGCATGGTCTGACCTTGGGGTGTATTTGCTGGGACATCCACTAATGGGAAGATTGGTGACTGTATTAAATGTGTTACACTTATGAATAATCTTTCTCACTGTAGGATGACTGACTTCAAGCTGTTTGGAAATGGCCTTACAACCCTTCCCAGATTAATGGGCAGCAGCAGTTGCTTCTCGGAGATCATTGCTGAAGTCTTTCCTCCTTGGCCTTGTGCTAACGCTCACCTGAATGCTCCAGGCCAGCAATCTGCCAAAGCCTCTGCTTTTATAGTTTGTCACACGTGTTGGTGAACAGTTAATCTCCTCCTTAAACTCATCCTCTTAATTCCTGTAGTAACAGTGAGGCTGCGCTCAATTTCTCACACACGGCTTCTGCACTTTGGCTTATTTTTCATTAAATAACGACAAGGTGTAACATGTCATTTGTTGTTCTTCATCTGAGGTTGTATTTTCCTAATTTTAAGACCAGATTTTTGAATGATATCCTGATACCTAAAACCTTGGAACTGACAGAGGGTCTACTTAGCTTAGGGTGAAGCTTGCAGTTTAAGCGCAGGGTCCGCGGGAAACGATAAATGCGCCCATACAAACACCTGTAAGCCATTGTGCCCTGTAGCGGGTCTTTAAATGCATGTGGCACCTTTTTTTCTTACACTCAGTTAAAAGTAACCCTCTCAGTCTCACTGTCTTAACCAAACCTTGCCAGATAGTCTGTGGCTCAGCGGGTTAGAACGCTGTGCGTGTGATCGGAAGGTTGCTGGTTCGAATCCCAGGGTCGGCAGAGTGATGTCACATTTGGGCCCTTGAGCGAGGTCCTTAAACCCTCATTGCTTGAGGGACTGTCTGACTCTGCTGTCTCAGATTTTGGTGGTTCTGTGTTTTCCTTTACCATGTAAATATGATTACCATTCCTACCCCACCCTAGGTGAACAAAACCTTGAACCTATTATTGTTAGGAACCCAAGCGATATGACAACTGTCACACGCATTTATGCGAACTGTTGTTTTTCTTTTTCTCGTCTCCTAAACAAAAGAATGCTCTCTCCTGTTTCCCTGCCTCACTCGACCTCTCGATTATTCTGACGGTTTATTTTTCTGTCTAAATGGGGGGGGTACTATCAGCTGTACCATACCAAATACCATCTTCAAAGACCTGTCTGCTTGCCTGAGACAGCTTCCCGGGTTTGGAAATGTCAGTGAGATTTCCAATTTTCACTGAGCTTTGGGCATGCGCAAAAAGTGTTTCAATAACCAAACTACAAATGGGTTGTGTTACTTTTTTGTACTATATACATGGGGGTCGGCTGGCTTATTTTTATGGCAGAAGATTCTGCATGAAGTGGGGTTAAAGCCATTTTTATATAGTGCAGGATGCTCCCCTCTGCTTTGGAGTGATTCTCACAGATGGGGGCTGCTTTGTGTTGTTGTCCTCTTTGCCAGGCCTAAGTGGGTTTGGAAAGAGAAGGGCGGCGGGTGGAGGGGGTGGGGGGGCACCAGACAAAACAAAGATGGTTGGGGAGGAGGGTGAGTACCTGGCTGCTCCACGGCTTTTTAGCTGCTGCCGCCTGGCCTTTTATCTCCAGGGCTGAGACCCCTTTTTCTCTCTCTAAGCTAGTCGTGCCTGGAGATGGAGCCCTGGCTGCCTGGGAACCAGCGTTGTGTGTGTGTGTGTGTGTGTGTGTAGCGCTCCGTCTTGCAAGTCCGCGCCTCCGCCCGAGCCCGTCAGCCATGGGGTTTCGGTGGGCCGGGTGCCGCTGACCCCGCGGCCCGAAGAGAGGATTAGGGAACTTCATCTGAAAGCTGCTTTCACGCGATTGTGTCCTTTCAGTCGGCTGTAAAATCCCGAATTAATATGGTTTGCCGCTTGCGGCTGGCTTTTTGAAGACACCCGAATTGCTAATAGGTTTATCCTCAGACGGCGGGATTTTAGCGGGGAAGAGCGTTGCTCAGCTGCCTGGCGCAGATCTGCCTTCTCACCCGCGTACGAGAGCTCGTAGCTGAAGTGGCATTTAGCGGCGGATTTATCAAGGCCGTCTCAAGACGGCTGTTAATAAGACCCATCAGAATGTCTGAGTGTTTAGATATGCCTCCGCATTTCTGGGGTGGTCGCTAGTATTTCACAATTTTGGTGGCCGTGTGAAGGGTTCGTCACACGTCTTCGGGTACGAGCATGGCACTGAGGCAGGGTCACTTTTTGTGCCGTTGTCCTTTTAGGAGGTGGGGGTAGCGATGGGGGAGACCAAGAGCTTAGGAGGGCGGGGTTTACCTCACGCTGTCAATCAGTGTCCGATTTAATCCAATAGGAAATTTACTGGGGTGCAGTTTTACACTCCCAGCCAATTCGATGTCTCCTTCCTCGATCCCTAGGCAGACTGGAGGGGGTAAAACCATAACAGTCTTGGCTGCAGTATGGCATCGACATGAATCTTACCTGAAGTGCACTTTCTGGCCAGTTGGAGGCAATGTGTATATTTTGCTTCTGTTTTATTAATATTCCTCTAATGGGGGGGCATTGAGTGCATATACTGCCTTTGAGAATGGTCTCCTCAGATGTTATATGTAGATAAATATGTGATTGAATGGATTTGGACTGTCTCCACCCTGGTTCCAGAGATACAGCAGGACCGTCCTTGGACAGTCAACACCTTATGATGGCCGCCAAGTGTGCAAATCATTTTCATTTCAGAATAACCTGCGTCGAACATATGGTCCCAGCTGGGGGGGGGGGCAAAAGGCGTGTACATGATCCCTGACCCGAATCTGTCAGCCAGAAGTGCTAGCCCTGAATTTGGTTCTAGGGAGTTTGAGTTGTGCTGGGGGGGTAGTTTACGTAATTTAAGCCTAACAGTGTCTTTTTTTCAGAGATCAGTTTAACTGTGATGGAGGGCTTATGGATGTGTGAGGTCTTGTGCATTTCTTTGAAGCGCATGAAAACGTGCATGGGATTGCGAAGGCAGGCAATCGCGCTGCCTGTCAACATGCTCCGAGCGAGACTGCGGAGACCTGTGGTTTCGGAGGCGTAGGAATAATGTTTGTGAAGAGATGTCAAAATGGTGGTCTGTCATTGTATTTTTTTTCATTCTTTTTTTTTTTTATTCTTCACTTTCCCGTGACGCAGCCTTGTTTCAGTGTTTGTCAGACCTGTGTCCGCTCACTTTCCCTTTGGCCGGTTTCGTGTGCTGCATCGTCTGAAAGCCTGTCCTCTTTGCTGTGTGAGTGTGAGGTATTGAGTGTGAATCACAAATGATCTTCTCTTGAATCCCTTCAAATTGACCCCTAATGGTTTTCTCTCGCCTCTTCACAGAGAATATTCAACTCCTTCGTCTACTCCGAGAAGATTTCCAACGGAGAGACGGAAGTCCAGCAGGTGAGCCCCCACCTAATCTCCAGCCTGCGTGTGTGTGTTTGGGGGGGGGGGGGGGGTCCTAGCCAGCTTGCCATTCACCATAACCCACATACACCTTAAATAGCTGCCTTAGTTTTCCAAATTGTTAATCATGTTAACCCACCACTCATTTAAACGTCTTGTTAAATCTCCTTTCACCAAGCAAGAAAAATGACTAAGACTCTAAAATGTTTCTCTAAACTCTGAAGTTTTTCAGTTGTTTGAGCGATATGGCGGAAACACGCGTGTCAGCCTGTCTGTAACCTCGATCAAAAGGAAGAAGCTTCCGGAAAAACAATGCTCTGTATCTGTTGAAGACCATCCCCACCCCCTCACCCCCTTCCCGCATTTGCTGTCAGTAAATGCATCCATGGTCTCTTGTTCCAGAAGCAGCCACTACTGTGTGTGGAATGAGCATGGTGCTGGGGGGGTTTGAGTACAGCTCTAACCAAACTGTAATTAGAAGAATCCTGACAGACGCTCTCTCTGGGCCCCTGTCAGAGATGAGCTGCTCTTCCCAGCATCGCTTGCATGTTGTTAGCATGGTAATGGCTGCTGTCCCCAGAGCTGACAAGCCCCCCCCCCCCGCAGTTTTTCCGAGTACCCTAGAGCAGTCAGCACTGCCTGTGTATCTGCCACCTCGCAAGCATTCATCAGCTGCAAATGGGGATTTTTCCAAGAGCAGCTTGCTACTTTTTGTTCTTTTTGGTGATTGGTTGCCTGGAGAGTCAGCCTTTCCAGGGTGACTTTGATTACAGCCTCCTTAGGCTTTGTTCTGCTCCCGGTTTGAGAGGCTGAGCTGTATTTGGTTTCGCGCCATGTGGAACGTCATGGACGGCGGTTCTGGCTGCTCTGCTTCTCCTGGTCGGTATGGTTCTCCTGCGGAGCCTTGTCGTCCCACACCTCCATGTCGGGGGATTGATCTGCCGCAGTCGGCGTGGGGATTCCTCTGGGTACTCGAGTTTCTTCCTAATGTCCAAAAATAGGCGACAGTAGATGGTTTCTCAATAATCGGCCATAATGTGTGTGCCCTGCGAAGGGTTGGCACCAGAGGTGGATAGTTCAGTTCCAGAAAGTAAAAATCCAGACCAAGATTTTGTTTTAAGCAACCAGTTGAGTCTCTGTGGCTGTGATTCTTTATATGCATCTGGATGAGTAGATGCTATAATGGATTCGTTCTGACTAGAGGCCTTTGCTCCTCAAAAAAACTAAAACCCAATAGAAATACCACACTAGTTATGGGGGGGGGGGGGCAAATACAATTTAATAAGGGTAACACCTATGAAAGTAATTGTTGGAGCTGAAATGGGCTGACGTGCTAGTCAGCTGGATGCGTTTGCTGGGATGCGTTTGAGCACCAGTCGTCCTTGATGAGATTTCGCCTGGCACTGCTAGTTAGCGTGCGGAGGAAGGCATTTGGTTATTGTCCTTTTCTTTTCAGAAGGTGACTTTCTGATAGCCGTTTTATTTTACATTTCTGGAATCCAAGAGCAACATCCTGTGTGCTTTACCATTTCGGGTGGGGTGGGGGGGCAGGAGCAAACAACAGCTACTGGACCACATATATAACTATTAACAAAGGAAGAACATAATAAACTATTCAAGGAGCAGTAAGTGCAACATAAGGGCATGTAAAGAATCGTAGGCGTGAGGCACTCTGGTAAATTGGCACAGTTGCTGCTGACCGATATCTATCTGTCAGCTAGGTGGCGTTTCTGCTGCTCTATGGGGCACTAAGGTAAGGGGGGGGGGGGCCTGGCCTGAACTGCTTCTATTCTTTTGGTGACGCGATGCTTTTATTTTGACTCTTTAAAGTGGCGGATTTCATACTGCAGTTAGCAGGAGCTATTGAAACATTAACCATTAAAACTGAATGGAGCTTTAGAGACAGCGTGGATTTTGGAGTCCATGGAAGATAATCCTCATCTCTCCCACTGCTGCTTTGTCGAGTCTGACAGAAGCTTCTGGATCAATTCAATTCATTTTCTTTTTATGCGGTGCATTTTCACAATATTGCGTTGTCTCAAAGTGCGCTACATTATTCTGCCCAAAGCCACCAGTGAGCAAACCAGCGGCGACAGTGGCAAGGAAAAACTCTCTAGAAGGAAGAAACCTTGCAAGGAACTAGACTCTAAAGGGGAGCCCAACCACCAGGGGCCAGCAGAGGAAGGCCAGAGTAACAAACTTCCGATTTATAAGGCAGAATTGTGGATAGTCCAGGTATAAATGGGGAAGATCCAGTGGAGTTACTGAAGCCGAAGACAGGCAACTGCCCACCAAGACAGAGAGTTAAACAGTGCATTAATGACACTGGGGCGCACCCTGGATGGGGCGCACCCTGGATGGGGCGCACCCTGGATGGGGCGCACCCTGGATGGGGCGCACCTTGGATGGGGCGCACCTTGGATGGGGCGCATGGTCATCAGAGGACACATACTTGCATAGTAACACGTGTGTTTCCCATTTACTCCAGGCATACAGAGCTGGGCAGGGACCCTGCAAACCGCCACGCTGCCATAATTTTGTGTCTTTTTATTTAAAAATCCGAAAGCTCCTATCAAGGACTCATTTTTGTCAAAATAACCAAAATAGTGTTGATTGGATGACTGTTCTGACCCCCTGCTCTCTGGTTGAACACACTCAGCAGATGTTAAGGCTTTTAAAGTTTGTTTTTCTTTTTTTCCCCCCCCTTTCCTTGTAGTTTTTGGCAGCTTACTCTAAACGCTCTGGTTTGCCCTGGCTTTAGGATCGCTCTGGGACGCCGTGTCTGTCCACAGACCCTTGGTATTATTTTTAGTCGAGCCCCCAATCGGGTCACTTAAGGTCACTCGTAACAGTGGCGAGTAAGTGAGTAACTTGGGCAAAGTGTCGAAACTGCTCTTACTCTATTATTTGCTTTTACTCGAGGGAGATCTGTTTTTGCGTAGGCAAGAAAAAGGTCTACCGAACACTCGATATGCGAAGGGGAGACGTCCGTCACATGATTTGAACGGGAACTCTGCATCTCAGTTTCTCACATGTCCTGGCAGCTTTCAAAGGAGGCTGTTCCAGTTTGATCCCCGGGGACCGTAGCTTTCCTGTCCCGCTCAGGATACTTCATTATCATTTTTATACATCCTTTTTGAGATAAATCACAGGTAACGGCTGAAGATTTCCCAGCAGCACCAATGCGACGCGTCTTTGCTGTCTGTTTACATGCCTGACACTTTTACCGCTTCTTCCCCAGCTGGCGAAGAAGATCCGCGAGAAGTTCAACCGCTACCTGGATGTGGTGAACCGCAACAAGCAGGTGGTGGAGGCCTCCTATACGGCCCACCTGACCTCGCCGCTGACCGCCGTGCAGGACTGCTGCACCATCCCGCCCTCCATGATGGAGTGAGTCACATGACTGTATCCGTTGGTCGTCCCTTCACATGCAGTGGCTCACGCCGTAATCGCCGATTTTCGGTCTCCAGTCGCACTTTTTAAATGCCGCATAGCAAAATGTCTTGCAGGTTGGTAGCGTTGCTGGTATTGAGTTTTGGGGAAAGTTTATAGCTGTTTATTGTAGTGAGACGCGTTTGTGGAATGTGGGGTCTTCAAAGAAAGTGTGGATGGAGATCGGGGTGGGGGGGATTCGGTGGGGGAGACGCTTTTAACTTAATCTCCAGAGGAGCAGCTTGTGGTAGATCAACCCGCACGGGGACCAGTGGCGTCTCCGTTTCCTTATCGGCGTGCGATGGCCGCCGTCGGGATTAGCCAGGAGTTGGAGCCGCGGATGGGGGGGGGGGGCCCAGATGGCACTAAACGGGCCTGGAATCCGGTCCGTGCTTTCGCTCCTGCTGCCGCAGTCTCCGGTGAATCTTTCGGGAAGGTAGGGCTGGGCAGTCTCCTGTGAATCTTTCGGGAAGGTAGGGCTGGGTTATATAAGACTCCGGCTTGGGAGTGAGGAGGCAGAAAGCTGAAGATGTCTTTTGAAGAAGCCCTGTGTGATAATGTGCAACCGGCTCCAAGACTTCAAAGACCTTAGAAACTCAGGCATGCAGCTCATTTTCAAACCTGGCGTTTAGTCTCATGACGGCACTGGCTTTATAACATGAAAAGTGCCCCCAGCCCCCTCCCCCCAGGACCCACACCCCAGCTCAAGGGCAAGACGAAAAAGTGTTCTCTGGGTTTAGCGTAACCATGGAGGATCTCGTGATCAGGTTCCCAGGCATAGCTGGTTCCTTCTCCAGCTGTCTCATAAGATAAGCTATAACGGAACCTTATTAATCCCTGTGAGGGGAAATTCTTTGTCCAGCATGACAAAATGGATAATTTAGGTAGACATAAATACAGCAGATCATTTTACATTTACTTAACAGATATGCATCATTTTGAAATAAAAGGACTGAGAGCAGGCTCAATCAGGGATTAAGGGCCTCGATCAAAGCCCTGCTGATGACATCACTCTGCTGACCCTGGGACTTGAACCAGCAACCTTCTGATCACAGGCACAGCGACATAACCTGCTGAGCCACGGCACCCCTGCAGATGACGTCACTAAAAGTAGGCAATTAAAATAGACAATGATAAAATTAAACTCTAAACAGAAGTGAACAGCGTAACCAATATACCGCCACGGTAATGACAGTGCAATGCAACATGACTGCAAATAGGCATTTATGTACATTCAGTTCCATTCGTAATACAGGTGCCTTTAGAAGAGGCAGCATTGTATGAGCACATGGTAGCAGGTGTGGAGCGTCTGTAGTGCTTAACTTTGCCTTTGGGGGAGATGGTTGTTGGACTGAATGAATCTGCTCCTGACACACATGATACCCCTGTCGACAGCATGGTTCTTATTGTACGTCACCGAATCTCATTTGTGTACCCATCCACCCCCC
>JAODKE010000035.1:17353566-17368831 GCA_026779605.1 Mormyrus hasselquistii | reverse complement strand
CTGAAGAAACTTTTCCCTGTATTACCGCATCAGCAGATCTGCCCATAATCAGAGCTGAGTTACGGGCTGACTTTCTGCCATTAGCATTTCTAGCACGTTGCCTTCGTGAGGGACTAAACCACCGAATCCCCTGCCCTCTGGAGCCTAACGTACAGCCTTCGTAATCATTTCTCACATGGAATAAATCCAGGCTCCTGTGGTGAGAGACGTCAGCTGCCTGCAGTAGAGTAACAGATGTATGTGTCTGTGGCTGCTTTGTTTTCTTAAAAGGAGGGAAAATCAGTAGTTTGATGCCTTGAATGGAAATGAAGAGTATGGCCAGGTACTCTGCCCGTGTCTGGATTTTTGTTGGTTGGCTCCCCCTTCTCTCACATTGTTTGTGTTTTAATCCCCTCTAACCGTCGGAAGAGGAGGGATTAATTTGCCCCGTAACCAAATTAATGAAGTGTGCGTCTCAGGACGGGGCTGCAGGGGGCTTAAGCGACCTTTAAGGGGTTTATCGCGGGGCTGATAAGGAGCGCCCCCCCCCGGCTGGCGTCTGCGCCGTTCCCTGGAATGCGGGTAGCTGCGTATAGACGGACGTGCGGGATTAAACCGCTCTGCAGGCATGGGGGGGGGGGGGCAGGACAACGGCACCACTGCTGCGTCTTAAATGTCCAAATGCGTCTCTGCAATGCGGCGCAGGAAGGAAGCCGGGGGGCCCTCATGTCCGCAGGGTCGTCCCGGGTCACCCTGAGCGTTTTATGCAGTCGCAGCGTCATGCTTCCAGTCACATAAAACACGGGGATGGATGTTAAGTCATCAAACTTCTGTTTTTCTTTTTCCCGTGTTTGAAAAATAAAAATAGCGCACTGGGCTCATTGGTCCATAAACGCACCTGATTTGCCCGGTTTCAGGGGCTGCTGTTGGATTTAGAATCAGTGCCACCATCCCCCCCCCAGCCTGAAATGTTTCCCTAGACCTTCATTTACATGGTGGATCCAAACTAACGCTGGAATAAACATAAAATGCTTCAAGGTTTTTTTTCATCTTCCTCTGTCTCTCCCCTCCTTTTTTTTTTGATGTAAAATTCAAAGCGCTTGCAAATATATATTTTTTTTTATCTTCTCCGTTTGCTTAGCCCCCACATGTAAAGTGTGCTGAAGGGGAATAGTAATGACTGTGGCCTGATGGGAATTAAATCTCTGAAGTTCAAAGCGGCTTGTACATCAGAGCGGCCGTCAATCAAGCGAGAGAGAGAGAGCATCCTCACTGGCCTGGGTTGTGTGTGTGTGTGTGTGTGTGTGTGTATGTATGCACATGTGTGGGGCTTGAAGCCCTGACTGGTTGAGTCACTCAGGGTGGGGTGGGGGGGTTGGCATCAAAGCCCAATGCATGGAGCGGGTTTTTCCTCCCCCGGGGGGGGCTCACTTTTGAGCAGCCGTTCGTTAAAGGGAAACTGAGGCGGCCTGGAAACAATGCCGTTTCCCCGGAAACGCCAGGACCTGGGCCGTCATCTGAGCTGGCGCTCGGGCTCCGCGTGACCCGCAAGCAACTCGATACGCGCGGCTCCACGGTCAAGGTCGGCTCTAAGGTGGCCTTTGAGTTCGTTTCAAGGCCAAAATAGGCTCTTGGCGTGTAAATGCTTTCCCCAGCGCAGACCGGTGTCCAGCCACCCCTCAAAACCTACCCTGTTCCTGCTGCCACACCCTTCTGAAGTATTTTTGCTTGTATTGCCCTGAAATTCTACCCCACCCCCAATGCAGCAGTACTAGATTTCTCAGCGTTGGGGGGCCTTCCTGTCAAATTGCTGCTTGTTGAATCTCTGCGAAATTGCGAGTCCTTCCAGCTTCCAAAGCCTCCATGCACAAGGGGGTCATGTGATGTTGTCAAACAGAGTGGGCTCTGCAAATGTTAAATCGCATTGTCCATCGGGAATGTTTTGCGTTCTAGGGCCCGGAAAGCTCCACCCACACAGCGCTGAACGTGTCATGTGATTGGTTCTTCTCTGGTCCTCTTTCTCAGTTTTGATGGCAATTTCAACACGAACGTCTCGAAAACCATCTGCTGTGACCGCCTGTCGCCCACCGTCAACAGCCGAGCCTTTAATCCTGGCCGGGACCTCAATTCAGGTGCGATCTCCTCTCTCTCCCTCCCCCTTTCCCTCTCTCCCTCCCCTCCCCTCCGTCACCGTTCTTCCCATTGCTCGTGCTCCGCCATGGAGAGTCGGTTAAAGCTAGGGGAGCGTTTCCATAGCAACTAACTTCAGAGAACTAAATATTCCCTGTGTGTCATTAAATTTTAAATTGAAAGGTTTTGATATGATGGGGAAACTTGGGTGGCGCAGTCTGCCGGAGTCTCTCTCTCACACAGAGGCTAGGTTTTCATAAGCCAGATGCATTACATGCCATATTCTTGATCTTGTCGCTCTTTTTTTTCCCACTTCCGTTCTTTTTGGTTTGTGCTCTTTTTTTCAGATTTTCCCGCTCTCTTTCCTCTCGGTCATATTCAGTGTGGTGCATCGTACAGTGCCCGTTCAGTCTTTTTCTGTTGCAATGAGTTGTACAACATGGGGGAAAAAACATAAATATTCGACATATTTATCTGATGCTTCTGTCCAAAGCGAAGTACAGGTGAGGCATCGAGCATATTGTTAAACTACACGTGGTGAATACTGAGGAT
Source organism: Mormyrus hasselquistii (assembly GCA_026779605.1). Lineage (NCBI taxonomy): Eukaryota > Metazoa > Chordata > Actinopteri > Osteoglossiformes > Mormyridae > Mormyrus > Mormyrus hasselquistii. The sequence goes on along the minus strand of JAODKE010000035.1, from coordinate 17,366,170 downwards.
AATACTGAGGGTTAAGTCGAGTTTTTCGATTTATTTTACGTGTATTTGGCCAGTTTGTTTATTTAAAAAATGCTTTTGTATCCCTAAGCATCGTGAATGATTCACTCGTAATGATTCCCACAGAACTGGGAATGTAAGTGATCATTTCATTAAGTGATTTATTTATTAATGTTTGTTTATGGTCTTTATATGACCCTGTGTTATGTGTCGCCTTTTTACTTTAAGTGTAAAGCCGGTATCCTGTCATGGTATGTTTCTACTTTTTGGCAGTACATCATAAGCAAGTTTCCCCCCTGGCTGTCTGAGATTTCCCAGCAGTAAATGAACTATTTAATAACGGGTTACGGTTGGAACATTGACACTCATTTGCATGAAAAACATTGAACTTGATTCCAATTTGCCAGGATTAAATTTGGCAGCAGTTGCATGTGTTCATGTAATTATGATGATATAATTACCAACGATAGGCCATGTTTGCAGAATTTGCCTGTTTTAATTATTTTTATTGATGATACTCCATCCATAAGTCAGGACCTGAGAGAGAGCAAAAATATGGTCTGTCTGGGATTCCCCAAGGACTGGGATGAGAAACACTGGTACATGCTATTGACATAGTCTTGTATATACCTTAAGTCTGGCAAAGTGTTTCTTTATCCCCTGTAATTGAAGGTGAAGTTCATGTAAATTCTCTGCCGCCTTACTTATGGCACTTTTCCACTGCCACCAAGAACTGAGCTGAACCTGTGCTATACTGTAAACAGATGGTTCTGCTTTCTAAGCCGTACCCAAACAGTAACTGCGCTGACAGGGCCCTGCTTACCAATTGAGCTGGTTGCATCGGAATGTAGGGAGGCAGTGGTAGGCCTGGATTATCTGACACAATAATTTGGAACTGGATAATTTCCAGCCTCCTACCTGGAAAAAGTATTGTATGGTATGGCTGACTGGAATGGATTCCTAATGCAGATTTACATAAGTGAATGTTAATTCCATTAGCATTTATTGACAACATAAATACCGATTCTCACGGACTTGCCAGTAGTAGTTAGCACATAATAAATTACAATGTACGCCGTGCAAACCGTAAATAAGCGTGTCTTCAGTTCTATGTCACTGTCGCTCTCTAAACCCAACAGCACCTTTACCGAGCCGACCCTACTGCAGTGGAAAAGCAAAGCGAGCTGGAACCGCTCTGTAACTAGTCTCTTTTTAATACATTTCAGGTACGGGTTGGTTCCATGGTATGTCAGTATGTCTATGCCAGTGGAAAAGCACCATTTGAGTCACTGATTTTCACAAAGCTTTTCTCAAAGGTGTGGAAATCAGCACCTAGTCATACCTTTTGTTCTGTACTGGAGAGAGTGTGAAATGCTTGTCTGCCTTCTCTGCCACCTTTGCCAATGGCTTCCTTTACCTGAGACACATATCAGTCCCATTAAACACGTAGTGACATCGCCGTAAAGGAATTGCCTGGCCTCGTAATTCAGAGCTTAATAGTGTTAGCGTTTTTCTATATGTTGTTTGTTCTCCCTTGGAATCTGTATGGACCTCACAAACAGGAAATACATTCATAAATCAAGCCCCTGGGTATTAGCTGCAGGAATTCAGCCTTAGCATTTTCCACAGTATTGTTTGTTTATATAGTTTAATTACTTAATTAACAAGCATGGTGAAAAGGCCCCATCATGGTCTGAATGCTGTGAAGTTAGGTAACCATGTTCAGTTGCTCAACCTCGGAGACGGGCTAAAGATGTACGGAAAACATTTGTCTTATCTCACCCACTAACCCTACATTGCTAGTTTCTCCCAATAGGCCTTTGCGCCGCGTGCTTTCGGTCTGGTCCTTCTCTTCATCCTCGTTCATCCTCTGCAGAAGTTAAGTGGTCTGAGGAACCTTCTAGACCTATTTATTTATACCTGATCCTTTCCCCTAGAGGCACTTGCGTGTCTGTTTACAGTTCGCCTGTCTGCTAGAGAGGGGTGGCCCCTCGTGCAATGGGGGGGTCCAGCCGTGGGGGGGGGGGGGCTGTCTGCATCGTGAAAACAAAGTCACATTCATATTCATCGGCTCATTTCGGTATCGCACTAAGATTTGCAGCAGTAATTGATAGTTAACTGAAAAATAAGTAAAAACAGGTCACTTGTGAAAAGACCATTTTAAGTCAAGTCTGATAGCTGGTGTTTTCTTATTCCACTTATCTGCAGTTCAAAACACATATAAATGTTCACAATTGCGTAAGTAAGCCAGAAACACTGATTTTAAAATTGATTTAAAATTTTTTTAAGTGCTTATTTAGCAGAAGTTTTTGATCAGATCAGCATGCAAGTGAGTGCCAAAGAGCATAGCGCTGTGCGCCTTAATTGCCCCTCGGGGACAAATAAAGTTTTTTGAATTGAATTGAACTGAATAGTTGGCCAGCATCCCTGAGATTTTTGCGATTATGGGTCCAACATGGACATAATTGCCCTGCGAACCATAAGAGTTAAACCTGAACCTGCTGGACATAAGCACTAATTTCTAACCCTCCAAGCTATACATAATATAGTCATTAGCAATACTTGGTAGAAGTTTCAGCGCCTCCTTCATGCCTTCCTGGTTTAAAATTAGAACTTAGTGATCAGTGGTCATTGTTGACACACCACAGAACACAGTACACGACAACAAAATGTGTCCTCTGCATTTAACCTATGTGTGACATCACGTGACATAGCAGGGGGGCAGCTAATTCAGCGCCCGGGGAGGAGTGCTTGGGGGCGATACCTTACTCAGGGTACCTCAGTGGACCTTGTGTGTGGTCAGTGAAATTGGCACCTGGATGAGTCCGTCTGTGAGTGAGGAGGTACCTTATCTCTATGGAGACCGCAGCACTATAAGAGCACCGGAATGAAAAAGGTTTATCCGAAAGACGACTGTAGCAGAACGCTGGGAGATGCATGCATTACATACCTTCTATACAACAACTCATAGAATCCAGGCACTTGTCTGGGTCTCTGTACTCGCACTAGGGAAGACGCAATTAATTAATCCCAAAAAGCCCTTTATTAGCGTTGTGGCTCCTTACGGTTGCCTGGGAGACCAAACAAAGCCCGCCGGCACAGAGAGGGATGTGTGGAGATGGAGCCCTCGAGAGCCGTCTGGCCTGAGCGCCGTCTGGCCGATCTGCTGAGTGCTGGCTCCTGCGGTGTCCCCAGCTGTTCCCCGCTTTCCCGCGTCTAACGGACTCCAGCTGCCCGAGCTCATAAGCTCTCCAGCTCAGAGTCGCCTTCCGTTTGGCCTCATCCTCCGAGGGTTACAAAGGATCGTCCTGTCTGATTATAATCACCAGGACTCTGCGTGATACTGTCAAACTGGAACACAGATAAAGTACAAGGGGACACAGTGTCTGTCATAACGGAGGTTAACTGCCTGGAACAGCTGGGCCCGCAATACTGTCATTTCGGTTCTGTCAGCTGTAGGTTCAGTTCATCACGCTATTTTGCGTAGCCGATTTTGACTAAGAGAATAACCACCATTGTAGTTGTAGTTTAGAAGGCTGCTTTTCCAACTTTCCTATATACAAAGTTTCTGGGCCTCTGGTCATTTCATTTTCCAAGAATTTCATGTTTCTGGCACATTCCTGTGGTGGAATCCTGTTAAGCAGAGGAGTGGGCAGATTCTCCCACCAGAAAGACTCACGACAAGCCCCGTGTCTCGTCCTCCAGTTCTTGCAGACAACCTCAAGTCCAACCCTGGGATCAAGTGGCAGTACTTCAGCTCGGAGGAGGGAATCTTCACCGTGTTCCCCGCTCACAAGTTCCACTGCAAGGGGACCTACGAGCATCGGAGCAGGTGCTGTGAAAGTCCTCCATAGCTCAACCCAATTAGTAGGAACCTTGAAGTTCCTCAGCTGAACGCAAGGTAGTACTTTAGGCATTTAGGATGTTTTTCTAAGGGGAAAATGGTAATCCAGCCAAGGCGGTAAATCTGTCTAGATGTTATCAGAAGTAGTCGACAAGCTGTCATTTCTGACTGCGTTAAAAACAATGCAAAGGGAGATTATCATGGTTTGTTGATATTTTGTCAAAGGAACCTGTTTGCTGCGCTGAGTAGAACTACAGATAAATAGCTGGTTTTCTCAGCAGCAACAATGTGACCACACAGCCTACGCTGGAACGTCGACAGGGCCCAGCAAAGCCCGCTGGAATCTTGCACCCTGTGTTGTGGTTTCGGTGGTCTCTGCGATGAATGACCCGATACTGAATAGAAAATCCGACCGCAGCCGACAGCTGCCTTAGTGCTCGTCTGGCGAAGCCTCGCTTGTGTGTTCTAGAGGGGCCAACTTTGCACAACTGCGCTTCTTAAAAATGCGAATTAGCATGGCACCAATAGGAATTTGCCTGGGGGTAATTTGAGCGGCACGGCAAACCGGTGCCGAGTGCGACGCCCCCACCGGCCACTGACATTCGCTCGGTCGGTGAATATAGACCAGTACCATCGCCGTGGGAACCGTGGGGTGGTGGGAGCGTGTACAGCCTAAGATCAACAGCGCTGAGCCCCCTGCCCCCACCCCCCTCACTCAGCAGAAGGGAATTCAGAGTACAAAGAAGTGCCAGCCCACCAAGGAAGCCCTGGATATGAAAAAGATCAGGTTACTGGCTGAAGAAGATAAGATGAACTGATGGCACAAGGAGCCTCAACAGTCTGACCCGTTTGAAGGCCCAACTCAGGGTCTCGGGTCACGTTTACCTTGGTGTCCTGCAGGCCAGTGTACGTGTCAGCGGTGCGACCTCAGCCCAAGCACGTGGTGGTGCTGATCGACCACGGAGCCTCCCTGACTGAAACCCAGCTCCACATCGCCAAAGACGCTGCCCTCATCATCCTTAATTCCATCGATGAGCATGACAGGGTGAGAGAAACATGCTTTCCTTATTATAATGTCGCGTTTTGATTTTTTTTTTTTTTTATGCAAATATATGATGTACAGTTATAAACTTTATCTACTTTTAAAATTGAGTAGATACAGTACCAATCAAATGTCTGGACACACCTACTGAAAATCATTTCTTTTTCAACAAAACGACCCTTAGCACACCTTGCAGTTACGCAAGTACTGTATTATCTTGTGAACAAGGAAAGAGTTGGAGTGCTGTGACAGTTGACCTGACCCCCATAATCCCCTGACCTAAACCCTTCAGAGCTCATTTGGGATGAGTTTGATCAAAGAGAGAGAGCAAGATGGCCAACTTGTGCCCAAAACTTAGAGAAACTCAGTCAGAGCTGCTGGAGAAGCGTTCCACGTGGCTATATCTGGAAGCTGGTTGAAGGAACGCCAAAAGTCTGCAATGCTGTCATTGAAGCAAAAATAGGTGGTTTTGTGAAGAGTGTAAATCTTGAGAAAATTGAGATGCAATGACTGAAATAAGTGTTCAACAATACCTTGAGGACTTTTACTCTAAGGTGAATAACAGCTAAAATAGAGACAGGTGTATTAAAAGCAGGTGTGTCCAGACTGGTACCTGTCCAGACTGGTACTGTATGAAGTAATCAATGCTTCCCACAATCCACAATGAGTATATTTGAAGTAATCGTTATTTCCCACAATGCACCTTGATTTTCTCCCCTCACTTGTGTAAGCTGTGCCCCCTCACCCATCCGGTATTTTCCTCAGATTTCGGTGCTGACGGTGGCTGACATGGTCCGCTCTTGCTCCCTGGACCAGTGCTATAAGACCTTCTTGTCCCCCGCCACCAGTGAGACTAAGAGGAAGATGGCCTCCTTCATCAGTAGCATCAAGGCCTCGGATAGCCCTACCCAGCATGCACTGGGTTTTCAGAAGGCCTTCCACCTTCTGAGGAACACTAACAATGTCACCCGGCAGCAGACCAGTGAGGGTGACATTTACTCTTATTATTGTTTGTCTCTTTTTTGTTTTCGTGATTTTTATTGCATCTGACAATTTTTATGAATCATCAATTATTTCAGTATATTAGGTAGTAAAGGTACAAGTTGTATTGTAGACAGCAGTTTTCTTTTCTTATGTACAATGAATCATAAATGTTAATATTAATGTTTTGATTGCTATAATCTAGCAAATTTAAAGGATTAATTGAAAAATGTAGGTTAGTTTCCACTTTGAAGGAGAATTTTCCGTAATTTAGTACCTGCTTAAATTCCAGTAAATGAAAGAACAATAACACTGAACTAAAGCAGTTTCTCTTATGTAATGCTACTCAAATTATTTAAGGTTAAGCATAGTTTTTAATTTCTTTATTTTTATTCCATGGTCACATGCATTTACGGTAAAATACATTCATGTATACCTGAGGCAAAATGCAGAAATCTCATTTATAAAGAGAAGCATGACTAAAGAGATGCAAAATTGTGGCGGAATTATGGGTGAATTAGCGGTAATTGATAGCTGCACCCCCATACATGAGATGCCCCTGTGTTCTGACTTGGACCTTCCTGGCTCCCCACAGACACAGACATGGTGGTCATCTACCTGTCCTCGGGCATGACTTCCAAGGATGCCTCCGATACTGAGAAGAGGGCCACCCTCGGCATGGTGAAGGAAGAGAACCAGCACCTCAACAACTCTGTCATGATCCTCACCTACGCTCTCATGAACGGTGAGGTTCACTCACAAGGGAAAACGGCTGCTTCTGGCATGTTCCGCTGTGCCCATGTTCGCCGGTTATGGTTACGCGATGCTGATTAAGACCAGAGCTTACATGGAGCATCATCAGCTTGGAGCTTTCCGGAAGACGGTGTGAGATTCCTGCGGGCTTGACTGCACCTGCTGGTCCTTCCAGTGTAGGGCTGACAGGAATGTTTTCTGTGCAGTTCTGTTTAGTTGATGTTTTTTTTTTTTTTTTTGCCGTAATATGATATGATATATATGCAATACCCCCACAACCCCACCCAGAATAAAAGGTTGGATGGATAGATAGATGGATGGATGGAAGAATATGTGAATGATATGTAATATGTATGTGCCTCACTCTAACACGGAACTGGGTTTGATAATTACATAACGTGACCCAAAATGTAATCTATCCTTGACAAAATATCAACTTTACTTGCAATGTTTCGTCACCCCAGTCCTCTGAGACCCCCAGATAGTCCACATTTTTGATCCTTCCCATCTAACAACACAACTGTACCAGGTGTTAGATGTTCCTCATTGTTTGCTTCAGGTGTGCCGGGAACTGAGGGAGCATAAATGTGGATTGTCTGGGGCCCCTGAGCCCTGGGCTGCATTCCCGAACAGTAAGCATCGGGATGTCCGCGGGTTCCCGCATGAACGCTGGCATAGGAACACGGCCGTGTCTGTAACGTTTTAGCATCTCGTGTAAACCCAAAAATCCTCAGACCTCAGTATGAGTGGTATTTGCATGGGGGGGGCAGGGACAGGGAGTGGGGAGGGGGGGGGGGGCCTGTCCTGTGTCTGACTGCTCATCAGAATTCTGAAATATGCTAACGGTCTGGCCGTCCTTCCTCTGGATCTCTCGCTGGTCGGCACGGCCCCAGGGCCAGCTGTGCATATGATCCGTTGGGTGCACGTGGGGCTGAGTGAGTCACCCCCCACCCCCCAGCTCACCCCCACCTCCCGGTGTGCTCACAACTTTTGTTGCAGCCCCGATACACAAACCTGCTGAGAGAGCGAGCTCAGTCTCACAAAAGGAGCTCCTTTGCAGGGATTTTCTTCAAAATGTTTACCCGTCTATTTATTTGTCAGCCCGGCTCGCCATCCCCTCAAGTGTTAACCCTTACAGTGCCATTCTGAGAAGGCCCTTTGCTTTCAGAATCACAGATCAGGACATTCACCTTTTTTTGCCACCTGTTATTTCTGACGATTTGATAGGCTAATGGACATGTGGTTAGGAGCTCGGCAAACCACAAGGCATGCTTTCCTGTGTGAATACCGACGGAACCATTTTTAGCACTAATTAGCATTTCATTCCTTGTCAGCGTTTTTCTGATGGAATAGCCGTCGTTTGCGGAAAGGCTGTTTTATTCTAGAATAGTCTCATCTTACTTAGGCGATGAAGCCGAATGTAACAATATCGTGATGCGCGCTGGCACGAATATAAAATAAATCTAGCAGAGTCCTGTTAGAGAACTGAGAGGCTACGCTCTGTGGAATGAGTGGTCGCTGTAGCCAGTTACTTTTTTTTTCTTCTCCCTCGCAGAGGGTGTTACTGGGCTGAAGGAGCTGGCCTTCCTAAGGGATCTGGCAGAACAGAACTCGGTCAAGTATGGGGTTCCGGACCGTTCCGCCCTGCCGGTGGTCAAGGGGAGCATGATGGTTCTGAACCAGCTGAGTAACCTGGAGACGACAGTGGGCCGCTTCTACATCAACCTGCCTAACCGCATGATCGACAAGGCCAGCTTCAGCCTGCCCTACGCAGACCCCATGGGAGACGGTGAATATCCGCTACCTCTGCGCTGGCTGTGAATCGGTCTGCAGTCCTGGAATAAAGCTGCACTTGCCTTTCAGATGGAAACAGTTGCCTTTATTACGGATTTTTAAAATTGTAACTTTATTACTGCCAAACTATTAGTCAAGCTGAAGAATCTAAAGTAACGTTACTCATCCTAACGATGTCTAGGCTGTGCTCCAGCTTGGAAGGGGAGCTGAATTTATTTAATGAATAGATTTATTGGTTTAATTAGGTGATTCAGTGGCCGAGTGGAACAGAACCATTCCGGGCTTGTCCCTCCAGGACCGTACCTGAGTAGCTGCCAATGAAATATGTCCTACTGTGTGTGAAAGAGCATGGCAGTGTGACCCTGAACCTTGGACATCTTGCCCTTCTCCGTCCAGGTTTCATTATGACTGTCAGCCGGCCGTGTTACTTCGGCAACCTGTTGCTAGGCGTCGTGGGTGTCGATGTCAACCTGGCCTACATTCTGGAAGATGTCACTTACTACCAGGATTCGCTGGCTTCCTACACTTTTCTCATAGATCAGAAAGGTAAGGTTCCTCCTGAGACAGCACTCCCCTCCTACCCGTGTCCTTGTTGTCGACCAGCAAGCTCTGAGCACTGAGCCGAGAGGAGACACCCTTCATGGCTGAACTTATTAGAGAATGAGGGGGTCGGGCGTCAAGTTCACCTGTACTGAAGGGACAAGCTAGTCCAAGACCCTCAGGTCCTTGCAGGTGGCGTCACCGCAGCTGAGTCAAGCCAGTTTTTTTATTTCCCACGGCGTTTTCTTACGGCCTATCTCCGTCTCACTCTCCCTTAAGCCTGCCCTGACCTACATGCCGTCTTTTTTAGTGACGCTGAAATATCGCAAAGGGGGGTGGTATATCCTCAGAAGGTTTTGGAAGTTTTACTTAGTGGTGTAGATTAATACTAGTGTGACTGATATGTTCGAGAAGTGTACTTTATCGTAAACAGAGTGTCGTGGAGAAGCAGAACAGGATGCGGTGAATCTGGTCGATGGCGGCTGCTGTCTCTGAAACGAAGGCTGTTTCAGAGGTTCTCAGCAGACCTGAAGGTCCAGATCTTGCTGCGTGTCTGAGACTTGTAGGCATTGCAGTTTAGTCCGTCCACCCCCCACCCCACAGTATGGTTGACCTGAATCTATCAGGCTAATTGTTTTACTAAGTTGAGTAAACACAAATTCTTCATTAGTGCTGGAATAATAAACCAAGGTGTTTAAGATAATAATATTTTTTGAGTTGTTTTTCTTTCTCTCCCTCTTTCTTAGGCTACACCCTCATGCACCCATCTCTCACCAGGCCCTACCTCATGGCCGAGCCCCCCCTGCACACGGACATCATCCACTACGAGAACATCCCAGGCTTCCAGGAAGTCCAGCAGAACATTCTGAGGTGGGTGCCCCAGAGCCCCGGCGTGGGCCAGGTCCAGATACGATGCTGTGCCCGTGATTGGAAGGTCGCTGGTTCAAATCCCAGTTGGCGGACCAATTTCAGCCGTTATGCCCGTCAGCAAGACCCCTAACCCCCAGTTGCTCCTGGGACTTTGCTTTCTCTCAAAAAAATATCACATGTCTATTTGGTTAAGTGTCTGCTAAGTAAATTAAGATGTAAAAAAAAAATAATCAAATCTGCCTTGTTGGTGGGCTGCATGGGAGGTTCTCACGTTTGCAGTGGTTTTCTTTCGTCCTCCCAGCCTCCCCCTGGGCAGCCAGGTCATCACCGTACCCATGAACTCGTCCCTCTCCTGGCACATGAACCGTCTGCGGGACACCAGCAAGGGTTCCTACAATGTCAGCTATGCCTGGAAACTGGTACTGCCTCTGGGTGTTTTAAAACCCTAATTGTTCTGTCAATATGCTTAAAGCTCTAAACTTCCTGATGACTAGTGCATCAAATCATATTTATCAATGGAAACTTTGTTTCCAGACTTTGGGGAAGTCGGTCTTATTTGTTTTTCTTTCTGGCACGTCAGGGAACTCCCAAACTGTCCTTTGTCCCTCTCAAAATCTCACTGACCCTCCAGGTCCAGGACACGGCGTTCATCCTGTGCATCGTCTACATTCAGCCAGAGATCCCCGTGAAGAACCTGAAGAACCTCAACACGGTGCCCAGCAGCAAGCTTCTCTACCACCGCCTGGACCTGCTAGGCCAGCCCAGCTCCTGCCTGCACTTCAAGCAGCTTGCCACAGTCGGTATGCTCCTGAGCACGCCTGTGGTGTCACCAGTCCTGCTCTGGACTCCTCAAGGTCTCACAGGAACCATTCCTTGGGAAACAAGCTCATCTTTTCCCAACATGGGTCATATCGGCTACCCCAAGCTGGGAAGGGTCTACTTTTTCGGGGGCCCCACTCAGAAAGTTACTTCGGGACCATTTGGAACCCTTGTTTATGCCACACGTGCTCTCGAAGACACACTTTCCCCAGACTCGCACTGTTTGGGGTGTCTGGGCAATTTAACAAGGCATAGAGGTACAGCAGCGGGAACCACCTCTTGTACCTGTTAGCATTTTGTGAGCACTGAATGCTGTCCCCCGTCCCTCTTCTCCTGCAGAGAGTCCGACCGTCATGCTGTCCGCCGGGAGCTTCTCCTCCCCATACGAGCACCTGAGCCAGCCGGAGACGAAGCGCATGGTGGAGCATTACACGGCCTACCTGAGCGACAACACGCGCCTCATCGCCAACCCCGGCCTCAAGGTCGGCGTGCCGACTATGCCATTCCCGCGAGAACTGACAGTCAACCTTGTGCCGGTCTAGTTTGGGGCTTGGCTTATCCGTTTACAGTACCAGCGAGGCTTCCCTCACTCTGGCAAAACTTAAAGCCAACTGTGTTCAAGGTGGTTTTTGGCCGCTTACCTCGTTCTTGGCCAGCTCTTTAAGAAAAGCGGGCCTTCAGCTTAAGATCTTCTCAGTCTGGCCCTAAAGGGAACCCTGCTATGTGCTCTCATTGTCTTCCAGTCGTCTGTCAGGAACGAAGTAATGGCTACCAGTCACATAACCGATGAATGGATGACACAAATGGAAATGAGTAGCCTGAACTGTTACATTGTGCGCCGTTACATAGCAACGCCCAATGGGGTGCTGCGGATTTTCCCCGGCTCTCTCATGGACAAAGCTTTCGACCCAACCAGAAGACAATGGTGAGTTTTTTTTTTTTTGGGTAGACGGGTACTCTGTGAAATAATTCCAGATTCCTTGTGTGCAGTAGGGAACAAACATCATCAATGTTCCTTAGTCTAGCCGGGTCTTTTTATAGTGGATTTAATAGCAGGCTGCCAAGTTACAGACTTTCTGTTTCAAAGAGAAAAACCGGCTCATGTAGAAGTTTTGAAATTTAAAAATTTGGAGAATTAGTCATAACATGGAAGTTGCTTCAGTTTCCTGGAGGTTCTTGGGAGTTTGAGACCGAAAGCATAAACCAGCTATCGGCTGCGATGGCCACTGTTTGACTTTGTGGCTTGTTCTCCTCAGGTACCTTCACGCCGTGGCCAACCCGGGCCTCATCACCTTCACGGGGCCTTATCTGGATGTCGGCGGCGCTGGATACGTGGTGACAATCAGCCACACCATTCATGCCTCCAGGTATCTCAGTGCTGTGGAGCAAAGACTCCGCCTCCCTTTGATACTGAGGCCAGCAGAATAGCCCTATAGATGTGCCACTCCTGCCATTAGTGGGGGAGGGGGGGTCTGCCCCCTACCTTCCCGCTTGAGTATTGCGATCACATCATTTTCTCCTTTTGATTAATATTTGATAGGTGTTATGAATATTGTACTAATAAGGTGCTTTGCAAATGATGACTTGGGAACGTTCGAGGTGCATTTCATCAGCACGTTCTGCTGATTCCCCGCCCCCCCGCCTCCCCCTGGATTTTCAGGAATGCACTGTCTTGTTGGCATGGCTGTTGTGTCCCGCTCACAGTTTGCAGCTTCTTGCTGACCTGTGGCGTTCGCGATGAGAGGGTGACCCTCATTTGAAAGGGCGCGTGGTCCTCTCTGGGTTTTGGGGCTGGTTTTGGGGGGGAGGCTGGCAAAACTCGCCAAGGTGCAACAGACCGTCCCGCTCGGTTCAGCGCGGCTCGGCTGGTACCCTGGTGGGGGGGGGGGGGGGTTTGCTACTTTGGGGCACTTTGAAATACAGGGCACAGTGGCTGCTCCCCCGGGAGGAGGAAATGACCCCCG
>JAODKE010000035.1:17328208-17350486 GCA_026779605.1 Mormyrus hasselquistii | reverse complement strand
AAAGAGGAATTTCACTTTTCAGCATGACAATGACCCCAAGCATACATCCAAATCAATACATGGGTATAAACAATCTGTAACAGACTTCTAAAATATATCCATAGTAGTACTGTATCACGTATGATAAAGTTAATAATTATATAGGATTAGACGTTTCCCGCGTGTGGGGTGTTCTTCCAGCCTCCCACGTTTTCGCCGTTTTCGGAGGGTCGTTACGGCTGTTTCCTGCTCAGGAATCCCAGCTGTGAGGTGCATCAGGAACCCCTGTCGCTCACCACCATGGAGCCCAGTCTGCAGGACACGCTGCCCCAGTGCATCAACACCCGCTGCAGCCAACGCTACACCAGCAGGTTAGATCCATCGGGGAGTTCGGCTGGGGTCAAAGGCCCCCGGGCTCTCGTGTCGGACAACGGCGTTCCAGACCTGACACGAGAAGACGTGAGCTGTGCGGCCACAGGTTTCCATGGTGACCTTTCTTCGGTTCGCTCAGAGGACGATACAGGGGCGGGGTCACAGGGACACCTGTCACTCACCCATTCCAAACATTTCATTGGCTCGCGATAAGGTCAGCTCATCCGTGTGAATCATGCCCCCCCCTTAGGGCCCAGCCAAAGAGCAGCACAGCTCCAGAATCACGTTATGTCAGTCGGTTCTTTGTTCACGCCGCCATGAGAAGCGTCTGCATTAGGGAAACATGAGAGGAGACTGTTGAATGACTGCTGTCCTCGGGGTCTCGGAGCCCCAGGCCCCGGCGTGGCGGCGTTATGAGTGCTGTCTCCGTTTCCGCAGCGACTGCTTCGGGGTTTTGGACTGTGAGTGGTGCACCGTGGACAGCGATGGGAAGACCCACCTGGACAAGCCCTACTGTGCCCTGCAGAAGGAGTGTTTTGGGGGTATTGTAGGAGCCAAGAGCCCCTACATGGATAGTATGGGGCACATAGGTATGTGGAGATCACCAGCAGGGGGTGCAGTTCTCTAATGTGTTTTGGGCCTGGCTTTTAGAGCAAAAATGACTCTGATTGGTGACTCGTTGTGGGCGGGGTGGCACTAGTGGGCGTAGAGCAGGTTCCTGCTCCATTAGTACTGCCATTAAATCCCATGTTTTTCCACAGTGAAACACACAACAGAGTGAGATTGTGAAGCAGTTCAGCATTTTAATTGCGCTGGACCAGTGCTGAGGCTGGCTTTAACCCATGATTGTCAGAATAGGCTGTGTATCCAGAGGTAGCTAATTGGGTGAGCTGGTCTTGAAAATGACTAGACGATCAGTGATTGGACTAGACGAAACCCAGATCAGTACATAATTATGGAGGACTGGTGACATATGGCTGGACACAGGTTCTGTGCAGCTCAATAGCTGTGTCTTTTTGTAAAGGTTGTGGGTTCAAATCCCATGGCCAGCAGAGCAGTCATATTACCGTGGTGTCCTTCAGCAAAGCCCTCGACCCAGTGTGTTGGCTGACCTCATGCTTTTGGAGAACAGTGTCTCAGTATGAATGTACTAAATGCCGACAAGATGGCTGCCTGGACTTCAGAATGACTGAAGATCACCGGTGAACAAGATGTTGTTGTGAAGGCCTAAGTTTACATGGCGGGTCTCTCCACAGAGGATGAGGTGGCGTCCCTCAGCATGATAAAGAGCGCCCCCGTGGGGCCGGTGGCAGGAGGGATCATGGGCTGCATCATGGTTCTGGTTCTGGCCGTATACGCCTACCGGCACCAGATCCACCGGCGCAGTCATCAGCACATGTCGCCCCTGGCTGCTCAGGGTGAGTGAGGCGGGGGGGCTCTGGGGATGGACAATCACTTCTACCCAGGTCAGGCTTCCATTCATCGGCAAGGTCATTCAGCGAAACCCCTCAAGACATGGAGACTCATAATGAAGCGAATCGGTCGCTTAATCGTAGCTTTTTGTTTTTTACTTAAGACTCATTCCGCGTTTCATAATAGTGATCAAACTGCTGTCAAGCGGTTGGCTGTGAAAATATATGGAGATTGACGTCGTCAGTGTGTCGCCTGTCGAACATCCCCCAGGCTCTGATTTTTAGTACGTTTGTTGTGTGATACCTTAGATACTTAATATCAACACTCACTTCCTATTTTTTAGCTTATTTAGTGCGAAATAAAGTGTCCTCTGTCTGCCTAAAGCTCGGCCTTCTCTCCCTGCAGAGATGTCGGTTCGGATGTCCAACCTAGACAATGATCGCGATGAGCGGGACGAGGACAGTCATGAAGATCGGGGAATAAGTAGGTTGACCTGATGTGTTGAGTGTCCTGCTCCAGAATCGGGGAGAGAAGAGAAGGACCTTTAACTGACTCAGGATACCGTTTCAGCATTTAGCATCTCATAATGAATGAATGAATGAAAGGTGTGGATGCTAATGTCACTGTGTCTTGGGTTGTTTTTCCCAGGATAAAATGGTTTAAAGTTCACGCCTCATAGAGAAATGGTTTAATCTTCACCTCGGACTGCTTGTCACTAGTGCAAAATCTGATGTGTATTTGTGATGTCGGTGTGTGTTTGCAAAATTGCGCAGCAGCAGAGTGGGTTTGAATGGAATGTCAAAGGGGCGGGACGATGCCGCGGTATTCCTTGGAATACCCAGACCGACACCGGCGGTCTGAGGAAGGTCTCCGGCTTCCAGAACTGACTATGCCTCTTGTGACCCTGGACAGTTAGCAACACACGATTCATCGCCGCGGTGATCGAGCGGCACACACACAGCCCTGAGCGGAGGCAGCGCTACTGGGGAAGGTCCGGCACGGAGAGCGACCACGGTAAGGGCAACCACCAGGGGGCGCCTACGTTCACTGCGTCGCTGAGATTTGCGCGTGTGTGTGTGTGTGTGTGCGTGTGTGTGTGCGTGTCCATTGGGGGAGAATGATGGAATCTTTTCTTTTTTGCCTTTCGTTTTTGTATGATATCCCTTCATTTGTTCTTCTCAAGTCCGCCCACCTACTTCGCTCACACGGCTGGCTGTTAGTCACCGACCGCGTACCGCCAGCGGCTGTTTCCGTGAAGGTTGATGCCGCTGAGCTGAGCACAGAGCGAGCGGGAAACAACCTTTTGTGGGGGAGGGTTCACGCTTTCATCTGCCGGTGCCCGCCACCGTGCCGGATCCGGTGCTAACGCTACCCTCGCCCCCCCCCTCTCAGCGCCGGAGGACACTCCACCCCAAACCCAGCCCGTGGGAGTAAAATGTTTCAGAAGCGCGCGCTGCCCGCTTGAGAGAGCGGAACCTAAACTCCGCCGAGCGGAGAAAAGTTTGCCGTCGGAGGTGACCTCCTGTGGCCCACACTCCCCACGCCGATGGGGGTCACCGTCGCGGAATCGATGGAGCCCATGCGTGGTGGAGAAGCTGCCTGAGTCCCCCCTGACCTCCACCAACATGGTTTTGGGAATTCGGGGGGGGGGCTGGCTTCTGCGAAGGGAGGGCTTCTGGTTGAGCTGCATTTCATGCCTGATGCTGCGTCTCCAACCACAAATGCGCTGCAGCATTGCGGCACCATGGGGCATGAGACTGAGACGGAGATGCTTGTTTGTTCTATTCCTTTTCATTTAGCCGAAGCATTTCTATCTAAGCCTGGTATCGCTATTTTCACGTACTGTGTACTTTTACCATTTCCTCCACCTTTCCATGATCATACAGAACAATGGGGAGGTTGTATTTCCAGCTTTCATGTGCAGCTCAATAGATTAGGAATTTGTGTCTATTTGTGAAGGTTGTGGGTTCAAATCCTATGGCCAACAGAACAGTCATATTACTGCTAAAGTCCCAAATTAAGTTCACCTGACTGTTAAAATGCTCAACCTCATTCTCCGAACGAAACTGAACACATACTGTTCAGTTTCCGTGCGGCTGAACATTAGAACAGCTAATGCGTGCGATCTAACCTTTATTTTCTTTTTTTTTTTTTTTTTTTTTTTTTGAAGTGTGGTTTGAAGGCTGGTACCAGACCTGATGGTTCCAGTGTCTCGGAACCTTCCAGGGTTTTCACACACTCCAATGTCTAGAGTTTACACAAGATGACGTGATAAACAAGAAGCTTGTTCTGTGGGCACCTTGTTAATGAGAGGTCAGAGGAGAACGGCCGTGCTCATAAAGGTTAACGGCAAGGCTGCAAGTGCAAAAATATCAGCTCAGTATAACAGAGGCGTCTCTGAGCACACAGCTTATCTACTCTTGCAGAGAAAAGTGGAACCTTACTCGTACTAGCTAGGTGTGTCCGACGAAGAGGGCGTTGGGTGTGTAATTGTGCACGATTCTCTATGTTTCTAGCATGTTCTCGTGCCTGTGTCCGCACAGGGTACAGCACCATGAGCCCACAGGAGGACAGCGAGAACCCGCCTGGCAACAACGACCCCCTGACAGCAGGCGTTGATGTGGGTAACCATGACGATGACCTGGAACTGGACACGCCCCCGCAGACGGCGGCGCTGCTGAGTCACAAGTTCCAGCCTTACCGGCCGTCGCACCACCGGCCATCGCACCACGCGCGCCACCTACAGGCCGCCGTGACCGTGCACAGTGTGGATGCTGAGTGCTGACTGGCCCCCGGGGAACCAAGCAGAGGCCTGCCATTTACACCCACTAGGGGGCGACTTCCGAGATGGAATCAATCGACCTTTGCAGGACGGGTACCTGGGAAGTGTGGAGCGCGGAGGAGGGGGAGCCTCAATAAAGACTGTAACAATGCATTTGAGATTTCTACGAAAGAATATTAGAGAGATATTTTTCTACTATTTATTGAAGAGGACTTGAATCATATGTACAGTTAAGACTGAATAGACTTTAAAAGTGAGTTCGGAAGGCTGCATTCCTGTAAGGACACACTGGCTGGATACTCAACATATCTGTGAGCCATTTCTTCATATAAAGAACATTGTTGTTTTTTTTTTTCTTCATTTTTTTTGAGGTAAGCGTACAATATCCGTACGCAGATGGTACCAAAAATGGTACCTGTTTTGTGGGCAGGACGACTGCAGAAGTTGGGCGCTTCAATTCCTGACCTCGCCGATTGCAAATCTGAAGGTCTTACGTGCAACTCAAAGTACATCGTGATGCCGCTTATCCCCAGAAGGGCGATGCTCGGAAGGCGTGGGATCCCCAAACATCCCATCTCTCTGTCGGTTGGGGTCACGTGAGGTGCGGCGCCTCCCTGTGGTCACACACAGACGCAGGCTATGAAGCTGCAGCAACATGGGACTCGATTGCCTTTCATATGAATTCTGTCCTCTGTGGCCATTACTCTGGCTGTTGTGAACTGTGGACATTTTTCCTGGAGTCTAGCTGTGTGTGTGTGTGTGTGTGTGTGTGTGCGTGTGCGCGTGTGTGTGTTCATGCATGTTAGAGAAATGGGTTCTGTGTCCAAATAAGGGATATGGCATCTTAAACCTACCAGCTGACGGTAATATTACACGATTTTATTTTTTTAAGTAGTGAGGAGCAAAAGGCACACTTTGAGATGGCTATACAATGCACTGTTAATGTTTAACAGACCATTGGAAAATGCTTCTAATCATCATTTGTTGCATAAACAGAATCAAAGACTGATATCTGATAATCTCTTAAAAGGTATATTATTGTTTTGTGTTCCAATCCCGACTGATATTGTGTGTATGTATAAATGTTTAGACAAATGACATAGCTATCATTGTGAATCTTTGATTCGAAATTCTCAAATGTGTGTAAAGTGTATACATTGTGCGATATCAGTAATCTTCAATTTTGAAGCTATTTTTACATGGAAAACTTTGTCCTTGTTATAGCTCTGGACAAAACAATCTTCTGGTTTCATTGTCCATATTGGAATTGGATGTGTTGATATCTGTCTCACGTCAAAGCGGTGGAGAACAGTTTGTCATGTTTGACTCCATAGCGTCTGAAAATGTATCCTAATGTTTCAATAACATTCATTTTTGGGATTGACCATATTGAAGTGGCAGATATCAGCCAGGAATGTAACATGACATCCAGTGAAATGCTTTTAATTAAACATTTGTGTATTCTTTACCTTGTAAATGAACTTTGCCATCTTAAAACAAGATGCGTTTTACATCTGTGGCCTCCTGTTAAACATCGCTGATATAAGCTTCTTTTGATTTAATTTGAGACGATTAAGTATTTATTGGCCGACGTAAACAACCATAATCTTGTGTATACTGAACATTAAGAATTATATTACCGAAAGAATCCTGGTTTCACGTCATTCCTTTTCCTTATGTCGATGTATGATAGATAAAAAAAAAAGATGTTTCAAAATAATTGTGATAAAAGTCCCACTTTTACAGAAATCTTGTCTTTGAATGTGTCTCCTGTGTCAGTCAAGGGTGTTTGACTAATGTGTAATAGTGAGATTGGCTGCATGTTTTACTGCACACAAAAGCCTGTGAAGTTGCTGGTATATCAGAGCTTTTCTCTAGAACATCTGCGCAGCAAACTGCATACATGTAAAGATCATTAAGATTCAATGATTTGTTTTTAATGCAGTGTATTTGACTGGAGTTGTTGTAATTAACAGAAGTTTTCTTTTTTTAATCTTTCACCTGTTAGTCCCTTTGTTTTAAAGTGTAAAACGGCATTTCTTTGAAATAGGAAATGAAAATTATGCAGGAGCGTTTTTAAAATTCATTTTGTAGCGGAAAAAAAATTGAAATGTAATTCTGCATTTTTGCAAGATGGTGAATCTCACCAGCCCAGTGGGTAGCGCTGGTCCCTGACACCTCCAGGATTGGGAGTGGGGGTCAAACGCTATCCCACTTCTCTCTGAGTTCAGCTTGTATGGTCTCCCTGGCATCTCAGAATTGCCGGTAGGATATGTTTGTGTGTGGGTGTATGCAGGAATACATGCCTAGGCTCTCTGCAGCCCTGTTCTGGACAAGTGCTTGGAGGATTGGTGGATAGATTAGTGTCCCAGGGGTACAGATTATTTTGTCATATACATACTTCATTAACGCTGTATAATTACATTTATCAGATGTTTTTTTTATCCAAAATTATAAATTACACTTTTTTTTTTTAAGAAGGGTCGGTCAGTCCCCAGAACGATTGGCGTTTAATGGCTTTCCTTAAGGATCATGGTGAAATGGTAAGAACGCGATTTGAATTGATGACCTTCTATGCACTAAACTAGACTTAGCCCCCAAAACGCATTCCTTCGAGCCGGATTCGAACCAGCGACCTAAGGATCACCGTTTAACCTCTACAGTCCTCCGCTCTACCAACTGAGCTATCGAAGGACATGAACGTGTAAATTATAAATGATGAAAATGGAATACCGCCACTCTGGTTGTAATTATAGAGAGGGTTTTTTCTGTCGGCAGTAGGCTACGTTATTAAAAGTATAGCTTTCGTTTATTTTTATAAATATTGGAATAATGTCCTAATCGCTTGATAATTTCGGCATATATCGATGACGTAGTAGCCTATGTAGAAATTCGGAAATGAAAACGAAGACGTCAGTGTTCAGCTCTGTTGGACAGGAGTTTAACAAAACGACGGGGCTGGGAATAAAACAGGTTAGCCTTATGGAGACCGTCATGGCGCTGGGAAAATCGATGAATGAGTGCTCAGCAGGCGCCTCTCTCGCTTTCTACACTATTGTAAAGTTTTATGATTTTTTTTTTTTTTGTGGTTTGAATAGTTCGTGTATGGGGATTTGAAAACTCCTGGCAAGTAAGACATAGATAGAGTACATAAAATAGATTTTATTAATTACTTTGTAATAATTATTAACGAGAAGTGTGGCAGCTAATCCCAAGCAGGGCCGTCGGGGAGATGTGAGCTCGGATCCCTCTGCCAAAGCTCGCCTGGGCATCCAGCGCCCACTCCCTGCTCTGCAGGCTGTAGGTGTGCGGGAGCGTCTCCCCGCAGCCCTCGGCGTCTCCTCCCGCCTGCTCTCCATCCCTCCCCCATAAACTCGCCTCTTTGCGTATTTACATTTAGATTCCGATGCTGGGGGAAAGTGTAAATATGAGGTGCGAAGCGTCCCGGCTGCTAAATGAATGAATACATGAATAAATCGCGCCGATGTGGCGGCGCCGGCGTCCGCTTACGGTCCCCTTTCCCTGCGCCCACGCAGCCACTTACCCCGGCCCGCAGGCGCGGGTTCAAGGCTCGCGCCGCCTTACATAAACACGCGCGTCCCCTCCCAGGTGTTCAATTAGCCTGCTCTGCCACGCACCGACACCCACGCGCCGCTTCTCTGCATTGAATTTTTCCTCTTCTTCAACACCCACGCGCCCGCCACCCCACCCCCCCCTTTTGTCCATTTTGCAATAACCATTTTTTGCGCTCACTTCTAACCATGCTCTTTTTAAAACTGCTTTTATTACGTGCATACATCTTTCGCTCTCCTTCTATTTCCAGCATATTGTTTAGCCTACTTGGTTTTATTACTTCCAGTCCTCCGGGGCGGGTCACCTGTCTTGCACCTTCGTTTAATTACATTTTAAATGGATCTAACTGAATAGGGGTTACATTTATGCTGTGTATACTGTATACTGTACAGTCAAATTATGAGTAAATGGTAAACACAGTCACCAAACGGTCCAGCTTTTATGAAACAATGCAGAATTTATCTGGAAGCAATACTAAATTGCAAAATTCACTTCTACACTTCTAAAGATATAATGACTCTGCTGTATTTAAATTGCAAATGACATGAATGTACAGCTTAAAATGTCTAAATCTGGATGGATGATCGTCTTGAAATCAGTCTAAATGTTTCCGCCACGGCTGTCGAATGTCTGTCGGCAGTGTATTATAATCTTAAAAGCCATATTTTGAACAGTGGGACTGTTTGTCACACTTCAGTAATGCACTTCAGTGATACACGGTGGTAATAGGCATTCCCTCCCCAGCATAGTGTATGCTAAATATTACTTAGGTGGGCTGTAATGTGTAGGGATTCCGAGTCGTAGCTACTTGTGAGTATGTGTACGCCTCTCGGGGAAGCAGCCAAAGCAGACATTTACTGCTCAGCCTGCCGAACACCCACGGGAGACGGCGGAGCGGCTCGGAAAGCGGCCGCCATTCAGTGCCTCATTCCCCGAAACCTTGCGCCTCGCATCTCGCGTTTCATTCCGAGTAGCCCCTTAATTTGGTGCCGGTCTGTCACTTGTCTTTTCATCGCACTGTAATGCGATACGTGGATGGATGAAGGGCAAAGGCTAGTTTTGCACTTTGGTTATAATTAGATATTTGTTATTTACGCAAGACTGACACCCCCCGTGTATAGAGCATCACGTAGATTCTGGATTGATTATGGGACACAAAAACCGGTGCTGGCATCACTAAACAAAGGTGGCGTTAATATAATGCATCCTTTCTCATCCATCCTGTGCCCCCTCTGCCACTTCGTCCTTACTCTGGTCCACCCTCTCATCCCTTCCCCGTGTCTTTCCTCTCCCCGTTCGCCTTTCCCTGTTCCTTTCCGACCGGTAGGGGTCGCCAAGCGCACATCACAGCCTACCTCGCACCCTCCTTTTTTCCACCCCCCCAGCTCGGACGCCCACCCGGCGCTGCCTGCGCTCAGTCGCCGCAGAGCTGCGCAAAATGGCGGCAGCGTCCTCCGTCCGGCCGCCGGGCTCGCACGCCCTGAAGCGGCACAACTCGCCCTTCCCGGACTCGGACAGCCCCGAAAGCCGCCAGGACGAGGAAGCGTCCTCCGAGGGGACCAGTCTGCGAGCCTTGCCGGACTTGGAGCCGGATGAAATCGAGAGGAGGCTGGAAAAAACTCGTAGGGAGCTGAGCAACAGGAGGAAAATCCTCATTAAGAACCTCCCTCAAGACATAAGCAGCCAGGTAATGCGATGCAGCGCAAACTACCCGCTGACACCTGCCACTCTCACCATCAACTTCCCAAACCTGCACCTTTAATCCTCCGCTCCTGCCGTATCGCTGCCCGTGCTCCAGATATAAGTTGGCACACTTTTCCGTATCTTAATCATCTTGTTATAATAAACGAGCGATCCGAGCGCGTTTGGCATCGGCAGCCGGGATCTCCGCGTTATGTCTGCGCCGAGCCCCGCTTTATCCACATTTGGTATTTTACACCAACGGTTAGTTCTGGGGGCGCTTACCATCCGTGAAAGGGGATGCAAGGCTTTAATTTGCAAAATAGTTGCAAGACAACTTCGGTTTTGTTACTTTGCTATTGAAGTTATAAAGCTGTATGTTCACCGACGGTGTCGCGCAAATAATCGTACCGTTTATGAACAGAAATGACCCAGTGTGTAAACCGGCGATCCCGTAGCGTGTCATTGGTACAATTATTATTATTATTTCTCCAAAATGCAATTAGCATCCCTGTATCTTCCCCCGTCCTTTTCCTCCCCTTCCCCATCCTGTGCGTTTTGCACTTAACACCCGTCCCAATTAACGGCCACCTAATGATCGGACGCGGTGCGGCAGCGCCGCTCCTCCGACGGGCTCCGGCCCAGCACTTCGCTCACTCTCCCCGGTCCTTTTAAGTTCATTGCGCGCATGGACGGGCGATGACAGCACGTAGACCAACCCTGTCCTATTGAACACGTTTTGGTTTAACAGGCACTAAAAGGCGCATCCAGTTTGTATTCGAAGTTGATGCAGACCGTGCAGCATTTTGAAGTTATTCATTCCAAACTTGATATAATAATAATAATATTTTTTGCTACTTTTACTACTGCTACTAATAATAACAACAACTATATAATAAATAATAATAATAATAACAACAATAATAATAATAATTATTATTATTATCATTATGTCATGTAACTGTGTCCCTTTAGACCGGCAGGTTTAAACCGGACATCTAGGCTGAAATGTCCTTGTATGCCTCCGGTGAGTAAATATTGCCGTTTCTGCGGGCATGAATGACTACATTTCTTGTTAAAATCCAGAGCCCTGCACCCGGGGTCCAGCGCCTGGGAGTCTGAGGCACCGGAGCAGAAGAGTGTTCCTCTTCCTGTGAATGGGGGGATTATTTTTGTGAATGAGGGAATGCAGGAGGACGTGTTGGTAAACACGCAGGCGAAATCACTTTGGAGTTTTCTCTCAATATTTCGGGTCGAATTTTAAACCTGCGTTTTGTGCATTCATTTATATAGCTGTAAGTTAAATATATGTTGCCCGTGTGCTCGTACCTGTTTGTGATATACTCACTGTCTTGTTTTGATCTTGCTGCAATTAAGACCTATTATGTATAATTTGGGTCTTAAGGAAATTGAACATTTTCGCGTATATGTGTCCGCACTCTGTGTAGCTTCTGTGCAGCTTCTGTGCACATGAATTAACCAAGGTAGTGTGTTAATTGTAGTCTTTGCAGGTGCAGTTCTAACTAGTCAACAGCACGCTTCTGGGGCGAGTATATGTGTGGATTGTGCATGTGTTCCTGAGTGGAAAATACTGATATGTAGACTTTATTTGTACATGTATGACTACTGTTTGTTTCTTTCTGGGCTGTACTGTGTGTGTGTGTGTGTGTGTGTGTGTGTGTGTGTGCGCGCGCGACTGTACCCTGTGCTCCCCTGTAGGCTGTACTGTGTGTGACTGTACCCTATGTTCCCCTGTAGGCTGAATCATGTGTGTGACTGTACCTTGTGTTCCCCTGTAGGTTGTACCATGTATGACTACCGTTTGTCCCCTGTGGTTCGTACTGTGTATGGCTGTATCCTGTGTTCCCATGTAGGTTGAACTGTGAGTGTGTAACTGTGCCACTTGTTCTCCAGTGGTTCGTATTGTGTGTGCATGTAACTTGTGTTCCCCCATAGCCAGAACTGTGTGTGTGTGACTGTACCCTTGGTTCCCCTGTTGTTCGTTCTGTGTGTGAATGTATTCTGTGTTCCCTTATAGCCTGAACAGTGTATGTGGCTGTACCTTGTGTTCCCTTATAGGTTGTATTGTGTATATGACTGTACCCTGTGTTCTCCTGTAGGCTTAACTGTGCGTGTGCTGGTACCTTGTGTTCCCCTGTTGCCTGAACTGTATGTGTGGCTGTATCTTGTGTTTCCTTCTAGGTTGTATAGTGTGTGTGTGTGTGTGTGTGTGTGTGTGTGTGTGACTGTACCTGGATTATACTGTGTGTGCCTGTCTGTAGGTGTGTGGATTAGATTTATATTACTTTGTGGGGAACAAGTGTCTCCCACAATGTAATAAAAAACAGTTTTTTTTTGATGTTGTGTGGACCTGTGAATGCAATCAAAAAAGTAAAACCGAAGTCTCATATTTTGTTTTGTTACTTATGGTTAAGGTTAGGGCTGGGTGGGGTTAAGGTCATCATGTTGTGATTATGGTTTTCCCCATTGAAATGAATGGAGAGTCCACACAAATATAATTACAAACCAGTGTGTGTGTGTGTGTGTGTGTGTGTGTCTGTCTGTCTGTCTGTCTGTGAGAGAGAGAGAGACTCTGCTCTCTGTTTCCTTGTGGGTTGTAATGCGAGTTACTGTACCCTGTGTTTTCCTGTAGGCTGTACTGTATGTGTGACTGTACCCTCTGTTCCCCTATAGGGGGTTACTGCATGTGTGACTGTATCCTCTGTTCCTCTGTCGGGCTGTACGTTGTGTGTGTGTGTGTGTGAGAGAGAGAGAGAGAGAGAGTCTCTGCTCTCTGTTTCCTTGTGGGTTGTACTGTGTGTGTGTGTGTGTGTCTGCTCTCTGTTTCCTTGTGGGTTGTACTGTGTGTGTGTGTGTGTGTGTGTGTGTGTGTGTGTGTGTGTGAGAGAGAGAGAGAGAGAGAGAAAGAGACAGAGAGTACTGTGTGTGTGTGTGTGTGTGTGTGTGTGTGTGACAGTACCCTATGTTTTCCTGTTGGTTGTCCATTGCATGTTTCACTGTACCTTCTGTTCCCCCATGGTTTGTACTGTCTGTCACTGTACTCGTGTGTTCCCTTGTGGGTTGTAATGCATGTGTGACTGTGCCCTCTGTTCCCCTGTGTGTTTTCTGTTTCCATACTAAGATTCTGTTTGTCTTTCTGGATTGGAAGCACAATCAGGTTTCTGTCCCGCCTTTCACTGTCCCGCCTTTCACTGTCCCGCCTTTTAGATCCCCCACTTATGACCTGAGGATCAGAGTGGTGATTTCTGGACAAAGGTCAAGGTAGAGGGTTGTGTGTGTTGGGGGTAGTTTTTTTTTATCTTGGGGCATCTTTGAAGCAAGTGGGATTCCGTGGAGTTTGGGAGAGCACCCATTTCATGCTCATCTGCCGACCCACAAGGCACTCATGCTGCCCGTGTGGGTTAATGACAGCCGCTCATTGAGCTCTCTCTCAGAAGCTGTAGCTATGTTTCATCCTTTTCCCAAAGACCACGCTCCGCTTATAAATGTCAGCGCTCCTGTTTAATGAGTGAGCATCTTGTGCTAATAAATTTCCCTTCCAGCACTTGAGAGTGTGAGTGAGTTTGGTGCCGCCATGGAGAGGCGTAACCGGTATTTATTTAAAATGCTTAGGCAGTGAAGTTGCCTGCGTTTATCTGTTTGATCACCTCGGTTAAACTCCGGAGAGTTCAGAAGTCGGGTCCCGACATGTGAAAAGATGACAGGGGAATATGTTGTGGAAGGTTCTCCTCTTTCCTCCTTTAATAGCTGACATTTAAAGTTATGGTGGGGTGTGTGGGGGGGGGGGTGCCCTTTATACATTGGCGGGCATTGAAGCGGCCTGTGTGTGGCGGCACCTCACTGGGGGCTGTTTGTGGTATTTTGGGTCAGTGTGGGTGGAGCCGGCAGGGTCCTCTTCACCTGTGCCTCTAGAGGCACTACCGGTGCTCTTTGAGGCCAAACAGAGCAAACCCGTGGGCATCGGCGGTTTCGGGCCTGTCTTGGGCCGGTCCTGCTCATATTGCTGCCCTCTCCTGAGTTGGAGGCCCCTTGTGGTGGTCGGGGGTTGTGCGTTCAGAGAATGGCAGTGTCCCGTGGTACGTTGGGGCTTTATTAACCTGGCAATGAAAGGAGAGCGCGTCCAGCAGGGCAATTAAAAAGGTCAGTTGGAGTCGTGCTGGTCTTTGAGCTGGCTGATGCTGTAACCGTGGGGGTGTGATCCATATAGCGCTCCACCTGCCACAGGCCGCCAAGGGAACTCCACGTCCAGGAAGCTGGTTTACTTTGTGCACTTGGGGGTGGATCAGATCGGGGATGGGTACCAGCCGGGTCTTGATGGTTGCCATGCATACAACCTACCGGTGTGATTTTTTTTTTTGGGGAGAGAGACATCTGAAGACATCTTCTGTGTCTTTGTGGATCTACTGTCCCATTTTGGTTCTGCTGTCTTGCAGATTCTCTATATGGGAAGCAGATAAGTGACACAGGCGTACTGGGCACGTCACGGAATCCACTGTTGTCTCATTTGTCGTTCCAGATGTTTGCCTTTGAAATGATTCCCAGGAGATTAAAATTTCATGGCATTTGTGCTCAAGGCGGCTTGGAAAGAAAATGTCAACCCCCCCCCTGTCCAGCTGAAGAGTCCAGTAGTGAGAAGCGCGTGATGTCTGGGCCGGGCTTTCTGCTCAATTAGCGGCCATTAAGCCTTGTCTAGAAGAAAGTGCATTACGGGGGTGTCTGTGTGGGCTAAGTGCCCGCGCCTCTGAGAGAGGGAGGGGGGCAGCCACTCTTCACAGGCGGTCTGGGAAACCTGGAAAAACCCAGACAAGATGGGCAACCGCATGGGTGAGGGTGGTGACTCTCTGAGGGTGGTGGGCTTTGAATGGCGCGTATGTAAGGTTGGACATCTTCAAGGGGTTTTATCTTCTGTATCTTTTTGGACTCCCCCCCCCACCGCCACAGTCGCGTCCCTCCCAGGAAAGCTGTTCATGTGGATCTGACTCTGAAGTCGACCTGGAGTTGACCTGCATGTTACAAGGATGCAAAGGGAAATGAAGAGATTATTATGTACTGAATTTTCTATTGTTTACATATTTAAACACCTGGATGTGTCTTTATCTGTGCGGCTCAGCTTTACATTGGCTGACCGCTCTATGCCCCCACCTGCTTCAGCAACACCCCCTCCTCTCCACCAGTCAAACTGAAGCACTGTCGTTTGCGTCATTTCAATAAGGCAATGAGGAAGTGACATTTTATATTGTGGGTGCTGCACATCCATACTGCACATCCATACTGCACATCCATACTGCACATCCTTACCGCACATCCCTGCTCCATAATACAGAGCTTGGAGGTTAAACAAGTCCCCCTCCAATACATATGTGAGCTGAGGATTTGACTGTGACTGCTGCTTTTTCCCAGCTCCTCTCAGCCTCCAAATGGGAGCCCCCTTCCCGTACACATATCGGCTGAGAGTGGCTGATTCATTCCGGTAAAAGCAGGAACTCAAACCTCCTGCTGCATCTCAGAAGCACCAGCAGCTGGAAGCTCTCCACGATTGGTCGACCTTTTCGCATCACTTTAAACAGATGCATCACGATGTTCTGAGATCCTCGGGTGGGGGGAGGACGTTTCTTCCATATGGGTGCTAGTTTTTAGGGCATTTTGTTATTTGTGTGTAATTGCATAGCTGAATCACTTCCTGGTGCGCTGATGTCGTTCTGCTGTTTAAACCTACAGATTTAAAACCGTTGATTCCCGATTGTCTTCTCCCCTGCTGACAGGAAGTCCACGACATCCTGAGAGAATACGAACTGAAGTATTGTTACGTGGACAGGAACAAAGGAACAGGTAATGATCTCCGTATCTATAGTCTGAATCATGTCTTACTTTTGTGGAAAACCAGGCATCGTGGACGCATAAGGAGTGTATAGGCAGAGCTAGAGAGCTAGCTGGGCTTTTAGACCTGAGATCAGGGCCTTTGAGGTTCACCGGTACCAGGATGTTTTAATAGAAACTCTTCATGGGGATTTACATAGTTGCTTCCTCAAATGACTCGCTGTTTGTTTTTTTTTCTGTGGGAACATTTCTGTGATTCTTCGCCCTTATGTTTGTCCTTGGAAGCAGGTGCCATGTGTCATTTTCCCTACAAGCTAAACGGTGATGCCCACATGTGTGCTGTTTGGCTCAGTGGGTTAGGATGCTCAGGTCTGTAAACAGAAGGCCCCTGGTTCAAGTCCTGTGGTCCCTTAGCCCCAAATTATTCGAGAGTAGCTGACCTGCTTTCCCAAGATGCATGCTTTCTAATTGGTTGCACTGAAACTTTCGTGTTTTGATAGAATTGCGTTGAGTTCTGTTCTCAGTCTTGGATTTGCTGTTGACCCTTGATTCTGCCTCTGTGGTGGTGCTTGAAGGAGCTGGTGACTCAGTGATTGTCATTTCACACCCTTGCTGGATCTCTGATTTGTGTGAGGCTCTTATTATTTTGTGCTGGGTTGGGCCTGTCTTAACCCTGGCTGCTGTCTTGTGTGGTTTATCATGCAATAATGACCCGATTAATTTTTAATTAGCCTCTGATTGGCGGATGAAACGCCTCTTTGGACGATTTACTCGAATAATGAGGGTGGAGCAGTAACTCAGGACCTCATCTGGCCTTCAGATCCTGGGCAGGGCCCGGGCTGTACTCTGCCATCTGGGGTGATGGTATGGGTGACAGCTGGCCTGCATAGGTGACGCGGGCTCAGTGAGGCTGCCACCATGACCGGGCTTGGCTATGCAGAACCTGCCCCTGGACCCGTTCTGTCGACTATCCTGTAAAAAAGAAGCTTCTATCCTCTTTGATATTTCGGCAGCATGGGATGCAGATCCCGTCAGCTGCTTCTGAGCGGTTAATTTCACCCCCCCTCCACCACACCCACCCCAGGTGCGAGTCTCTACAGAAGATTCAGAAGCCATCTGCTTGTTGCTGCCCCTGTGGCTGCTTTTAAGTCAGCCCAACGTTCCTGTTTACTGGAGCAGTTCAGTTTGATCACTTTATCCAAAGGCACCACAGCACCATTCTCCCGCCCCCCCCGGCTCGGACAGACAGGGCTCAGTGCCCCCAGCCCTGTGCTCACTGCTGCGCTTCATGCTTTACGTAAGTGTGTGCCGTGTGCCATTTTTGGGGGGGTGGTAAAGTCCCTCTAAAACCCCCCCACCCTCCAGCACCCTTCCCACTTAGGCGCACTCACACACACACGTGTTCCGCCTTGTCGCCTTAGCGACCGCATCTTAGAGACCGCCTGGCACCCACAGCGATTCAAGTGGCTCATTCATGCCAGGGCCGCCAGTGAAGGATCCCCTGCAGCTAGCGATGCCGATGCGGGATGCCGTTGCGGGTCGTCGTCGTGTCGTGGTCAGCAGCCAGCAGGAGGCGCCCTTCAGTTGGTCGCTGAGCTATACTGGCGTGGTTTCCTTTCATGTATAAGCTTTATAATCTGGGTCCCTGCATTTTCTTCTCACTCCAGTAACAAACACCTTCCTTGGTGACGATGCCCCAGGGAGTCCCGACCTCTGCTGTCTTTGTATTTGGGGATCCCCGCTTTAAGAAAGGTTCAAGACCTCAATTTTAGGCAAACTTGATGAGAACTCAAAACCACTTGTTCTGATTCATGAGTTAAAGATTGCCTGTTAATATGGTAACCTGTGTATTTTGTGGCTTTTTGTCATTTAATGGTGTGAGTAGGGTTCGGGTTGGCAGTGGGTAGAGTTTTGGCCTCCTGCCTGGAGGGCTGTAGGTTCGATTCCTGCCCCCGCTCGCTCTGTGTGGAGTTTACATGCCCTCCCCGCATTTGCGTGGGTGTCCTCTGGGAACTCCTGTTTTCTCCCACAGTCCAAAAACAAGTGAATATTATCTTGATAAACTGTCCACAGTGTGTGATTGTGTGTGCGCTGTGACGGCTGGCATCCCGTCCCTAACGGCACTCTCTCTTTCCTGGTTAAGGCTTCAAGCTGATGATGGATATGGATCTAAATCCTTTTCCTAATATATAGTTTTTTCTTTCAGTGTAGTGACGCATGATTCCATCCATCCAACCTCCAGGCTTCTTATCCTGGGAAGGGGCCAGTCTGGAGTCTGTCTCATGCAAACATATAGATGCCTGTCAGCCTGACTGTACGTCTTGGGTCTCGGACAACAGGAGTAAATCCATGTGACGTGGGGGGAGGCAGGCGGGTGCAAACTCCACACACACACGGTGGACCCCCCCGACCCGGAATCCAAATAGTCGTAGGATTATATAGAAGCTTCTATATGGAAAAAACTAAGAGACCACAGGACAGTTTTTTGTTTCACTCATTTCGAAATTTATGGGTGTGTGAATAAGAGTTTTTTTTGCAAACTGCAGCCTGGTCCTTCTCCATTTCTCTTTGATGAAGGGCTTCTTCCTTGTTTTATGAGGCTACAGTCCTGCTTCTAGGAGCTTGATACCAACTGTCCTAGCAGTGCACTTTACATCTTCACTTAATATTCCCTGTTCCTTTTGAAGGTCACTTGATGTCATCCTGCGATTCATGAGGCACTGGAATGTCATTTCTGCCTTTTAGCTGGCTGGTTTCAGGTCGTTCTCAGTGTCTCCTGCTTCACCTTATTTTTGTGTCCTACTGTCTTAGAAATTCTGAACCTGGAAGCCTCAGCCAGCAGAACCACGATTAAACCTGGGTTTAACGATGCAGATTTGTTTAAAAATATAAAGTGGTCTCAATTTTTTTCCTGGCTGTATTTTAATCCATCTCCCAGTTTCCAGAGAGAAGGGCCCTTCGTGAAGTGCACCCCCTGTGTGCCCCCCCTCCCCCGCATCCCATTGCCTGGCCCCTTCTCTCCACCAGTTTTAACTAAAGCCCCGTTTTGATTGGACGTTTTTCCAGTAGCTCGATGGTCTCACACTTGCTTCTCCGGCCGCCATTTAATACAGCCGGTTGTCTAATTTAATCACATCAGTTTCCTGCCTATTAGTCATATTTTACCTTTTAATGTGACAAGTGTCCTTTTCTGTTATAACTCCCTAACCCTCCCTGAAATGTGCACGCAGGCTGGTCACTGTCATGTTGGGGTTAATAATTATATTTCGTGTATTTATTTAAAATTCTGCTTAAGTACCTAGTTAAAGCTTTTTAACTGGTCTTCTGGCTTTTGGGAGTGAGGTAAACATGTGGGGGAAGGGAGGCCATCGGGCTGATCACACAGTCATCTCTCTCAGGCGTGTTTACCTCCTCCAGAGTGATGGGATTATGGCAGCTTGCCTCTTCTCCCGTATCAAACATCCTCGCCAGATAGTGGGATGGAGGTCTGACAGACGGCGGGACTGAGGAGCAGGATAGCCAGGCTCAGGCCAACGAACGATATTGTTGGGTCGAATCCCTCCGGTTCCACCCAGCTGACTCTGTACGTAATTCGGGTCAGTCCAATTGGGGCTTAAGGGTCCGACAGTGACATCACTCTGCCCGCCCTGGGATTTGAACCTTGCGATCACAGTTGCTACATCTGAACCCACTGAGCCACATGCTACCCCATATACCTTTTTAGAAGCAGGTGAGTGTCCAACTGGGCTAACAGACCTGTAACTGCACTGGCGGAGCGGGGGGGGGGGGGTCTGCGGGCCGGGTGCCACCATCCACTCAGCGGGCGGAGAGGCACTCTCTCATTGCTGTGTGGGAGGCCAGATTCCCCATGCGTGCCTCCCGCTCAGGATGACTGACGCTCGAGAGCGGGGAGAGTTCGCTGTTAATTGATATGGAGACAGGTGTGGGTGGCTATGAAGGGTGGGGGGGGGGGTGTCCGTGACATCCAGAGGGTCGCGTTTGCGTGTAGGTTTTAAGAGCCCATCTGGACGGCCCCGGTCCGCCCCCTGCTGGCCACACACTAGCGTGTCGCCGTCACCCCGTGCTCCGTGGCAGCGGGGGTGGAGGGGGTCCAGCTGGTCGTCGTGAGTGTTGTAAGCAGCAGGTGGGGGCCTGTCGGTCCCCCCCTTCCCGTGACACACGCACACACACACCCCAGGGTTACATCAGCGCCGTGGAGCTCGACGCGCTCTGCATGCTAATGCGGCATGTCCATCTGGTACACGCACACAGGAAAAGCAGTCAGAGCATGCGAGCAAGGCGGTGCTTTAACATGCTGTGTGACACGCGTGTCGCTCGGGGGCCTCGATTCACACTGGGAGCTTAGCTGGGTTAATGATAAATTATCACCGCCCGATGAATCGTAACCTGGCCTAAAAGCTTAACTCTCCTGCTGCTACGGCCATTTGTATTTTCACTAGAGATGGTAATGAAACGGCATGAAAATGCATCTAAAAAAGTTGACCGTGTTTAAAAATACACTGCAGCGTGTCGCCGTTGAATTATTTTTGAAGTTTATTATTATTCAACAAATGTATCCCATTTTTTTTCGTGAGAAAGTGTCACTAATACATCTTTTTGACCGTTAGGTATCATGCTTTATGTAAGAGGGTGTAAGCTCACTTCGTATTCCCCGGCTGTGAACAGCGCAGGCCTCGTTCGGAGGCCCGGCACTGACCGCACAGGCAGATGGCGTGAATGTATCAGCTTCAAAGAAGCTTTTATCGTAGTTTTGATTTAATAATCAATGCTCTCCACTCATAATCTGTCCTCTTTCTACTCTCATGTTGCCTGCTTGAATATTTATAAAAGTAGCCGCTTCAGTCATGGTCTCAATTTTTACCCCCCCCCCAGGCAGTACATTCGGGGAATATTCATAAAACCTGATGTCATACTCATTGCATTATTAACTAGCTTAGCCGGCAGGCTTGGTTGCCAAGGAGATGGGGTGTTTACAGAGTGAATTTGAAGGACTTCTCCTGGGTCAGCGGGCGTCCCCCTCGAGAGTTTCCCGTCCGCTGTGCTGCCCTCATAAGCTGCACTTTTGACTGGGTGGGCTTCCCCACATTCTACACCTCACTGTGTCAAGGTGGTTGGTTACATTTTAGCAGCTGGTCTTTTCTGCACTCTTGATGAGCATTTTTGAGATTCAGAGTAAGACAGTCCGTAGAGCAGCTGGGGCTTAGGGGCCGCGGTCAGGGGCCCGACTTGTGAAACCATCTTGAGATTTGACCTGGTGACCTTCCGATCAGGGGTATAGTGGCCTAAGCCACCCCCCCACCCCCTTGGTTGCTATCGTTTCAGTGTAAGATGATGACAATCTGTGCATATTTGTGTGTGTGTGTGTGGGTTTGCATAGATCACATTTGAGGACCAAATTGTCCCCGAAGTGTAGTAAAACCTGAAGTTTCCCTACTTTTGAGGCCGTCATTTGAGGTAACCTCAGTTTTATATCCATTATCTGTGAATGCAATCAAAAAGGTAAAAATACCAAAATGTATTTGGGTTGGTTACTTATGGTTAAGGTTAGGGATGGGTAGAGGTTAAGGGTGTCGTGATTGGGATTAAGGTTTTACCCATAGAAATGAATGGATGGTCCCCATATAGATAGGATGTGTGTGTGTGTATGTATGTGTGTGTATATATGTGTGTGTGTGTGTGTGTGTGTGTGTGTGTGTGTGTGTGTGCACGCACAGTTTGGCTAAGGCGGGGTTACAGTGTGAAGCTAGGAAGGGACCCACCTCAGCAATTTTCGAGTCTCGTCTTTAATTAGCATGGCAGGTCATCCCAAACAGCCGTGATGAGGCCTCTTGTTTTGTCAATGACTCTGTTCCAGTGTATTCATTGTCGCATGCTTTGTGGGGGGGGGGCTTCCCAGCACGGATGGGATGGTGACAGCACCCCCTGTCTTGCAGCCTTCGTGACTCTGCTGAATGGCGAGCAGGCCCAGGATGCCATCCGCTCCTTCCACCAGACCTCCATCCGCGGGCGTGAGATCACGGTGCTGCTGCAGCCCACCGACTCGCTGCTGTGCGTCACCAACCTGCCGCACTCCTTCAGCGGCACCCAGTTCGAGGAGCTGGTGCGCAGCCACGGCAACACGGAGCGCTGCTTCCTGGTGTACAGCGAGCGCACGGGCCACTCCAAGGGCTATGGCTTCGTGGAGTACATGAAGAAGGACTCGGCGTCGCGGGCGCGGGCGGAGCTGCTGGGCCGCCCGCTGGGGGAGTGCTCGCTTGTGGTCCAGTGGACCGACGTCAACCAGCTGACGGCCGAGCTCCTCCACTCCAAGTGCCTCTGTGTGGACAGGCTGCCGGCCGACTTCAGCGATACCGATGAGCTCGCCCGCGTCTTCTCCGAACGCTACAAGCCCATCTTCTGCCAAGTGAGTTCACAGGCACGCTACTCTGTCCCCATCCCTACGAGATTATCATTTAAATTAACATTACTGTTCGAGGTGGGGGGGGGGGGGGGGGGGTGTTTTTTTTTTGGTCCCCCCTAAAAAGGGCTTTTTTTTTTTTTTTTGTTTTGTTTTTCTTTGTTCTTTCCTCTTCCCCCAACTTTTTTGCCCTTTGACGCAAAATTCGTCAAATCACAATCCA
>JAODKE010000035.1:17314852-17325017 GCA_026779605.1 Mormyrus hasselquistii | reverse complement strand
TGACTGGCTTCACTCCACATTTCTCTCTGATCCTGACTGGCTTCACTCCACATTTCTCTCTGATCCTGACTGGCTTCACTCCACATTTCTCTCTGATCCTGACTGGCTTCACTCCACATTTCTCTCTGATCCTGACTGGCTTAGCTCCAAATTTCTCTCGGATCCTGACTGGCTTCACTCCACATTTCTCTCAGATCCTGACTGGCTTCGCTCCACATTTCTCTCAGATCCTGACTGGCTTCGTTCCACATTTCTCTTGGATTCCGACTGGCTTCACTCCACATTTCTCTTGGATTCCGACTGGCTTCACTCCACATTTCTCTCGGATCCTGACTGGCTTCACTCCACATTTCTCTCGGATCCTGACTGGCTTCACTCCACATTTCTCTCTGATCCTGACTGGCTTCACTCCACATTTCTCTCTGATCCTGACTGGCTTCGCTCCACATTTCTCTCTGATCCTGACTGGCTTCGCTCCACATTTCTCTCTGATCCTGACTGGCTTCGCTCCGCTCTTCTCTTGGATCCCGGCTGGTTTCAATCCACTTTTTTTTCGGATCCTGGCTAGCTTCGCTCTGCTCTCCTTTCAGATCCCCAGCAGGACGCTCTCCACTTTTCTGTCAGATCATCGTTGGCCTTTCTCTGCTCTCCTTTCGGATCCCAGCTGTCTTCTCTCCACTTTTCTGTCAGATCCCCGGCTGGCTCCTACTCAGCCTCTCTGAATCTGCTCTCCACCCCAGCTGGTGACAGGTACTTACTCTGCTCTGACACAGGCTGCTTTATAAACTCCAAGTGCATTATCCTGGTGTCTGGAGTGAGCCGTTACAGGCCTGAACGAGAGATGCGGCCTGTAGGAGGAGGACTGAGCCGCATTAGCGCACTGCCAATGCCGTGTTTGACGTACTGTTTCCACTCGCGCCGATGTACCCTGATTACATTAGAATTCAAAAGCCTCCCAGCCCACGTACCGAGAGGGGGCGTCTCACTGGCACTGAGGTCGCAGTCTGCATGAGGCTCTGTGCCGCCAGACCCCCGCAGGCTCAATGCTGCCCAGAGGGCTGTCGTCCGACCCTCGTCTTCCCCCGCAGAACCGAGAAGCCGCCCAGAAGGCATAATACAGAAAAGGGTGGGGGTAGGAATTAATCCTGATCACCATGTGGGGTGGAAAACTGGAAGCTGTTCCCGGACACCCAGGAGCGTATCTGCAAACACCTGAAGGTGTGTTACTTACAAATTTCACAGCATGGGAGTGCGATCATGCTTACTCTCCCTGCAGAAATGGTCTTCAGGTAACATGTTAATCACCAGGGAAATGATGTCACCAGTTTCCTGCATCTTAGAAGGTTTGTCTGTGAGATGATCTGGCCGGTTCTGACAGGTTTCGTGCTCTTATGTGTGTTCCAGTCCCTCTGGGGTGATTACTCGCTCGTCATGTGACCATTCTACAACACGCTCTCTCTTCCTCTGCGGCTCCTCATCCCCAGGTATGTGTTTGGATGTGCGAATTTGGAAGAGTCTAATGATGTGCCTCTCTCACCCCCGGCAGCTGGCCCAGGACGAGGACAGCCACGCGCGCGGCTTCGCAGTGGTGGAGTACGAGAGCGCAGAGCAGGCCGAGGCCGTTCTCATGGACACCGACCGGCGGCCGATCGGCGGCCGCGAGATCCGGGTATCCTTCTGCACGCCGGGAACCTCAGGGAGGAGCACGCTGGCGGCCCTGATCGCTGCACAGGGGGCGGTGAGTGGGCCCCCCCTCCCGTCAGGCACGCGACGCCAGCGGCTCGTACCCTTTCCGGACACTTCCGGCTCCGCTGACGTTCTTTCAGAGGGTTTTCCTCGATGGCATCTATGGCACACTGGGGAAACACGCTTGAACATGCTCACGCATAGGGGGCGGAGACTCTGCACCCTGGCAGCTTAATTACAGTACTCAGAGGCCTGCCTCGCTATACATAGAGCCCGGATAAAAATGGATAATACGCCGTTTAAAGCGTGTATTCCATGGGCTGTGGTTATTTTTGCCCGAGATGATGCGAATTAGCCCATGAAAAGGAGCTAATTGTGTTTGTATTGGCAGTGAACGTTAAGGAAGGTTCCGGGAGGAAGGAATTCTGGTTTTAAATTATAAAATCTATCTGGGAGTGTGGCAGGTATTAGAACGATAGCCTGTGAATATATAGCCACACAGAGAGAAGGTCTCGCAAAACCACTACTTGGATTTATTGGTGGGGGGGGGGGGGCACGGATGATGACGGAATCAGGAGGTGCTTCTGGAATTCCTCCCCGATTGAGACTGGGCATAGGAGCAGATGGGCTCTCCTCTCCGGTCCGATGGCGCTGAGGGGAGCGGGAGGCGGCGGCCAGTCGGATGGAATGATGCAAACTGACAGCTTTCCCTCTCAGAGCCACTGGGGGCAGCGCGTCTCATTCATCCGCTTATGAATTCCCCACATCGGGTCTGAGTGAGCGACATGCATGTCAGTGTGGCTCTCAAACCTTAATCACCCCCCTTCAACAAGGCGTGTGCTCCGAATTCAGGCAGACTTGTTTTTCATGACTGGTAGTGGGGGGAGGGGGGGGCTTGTTTTCTGCTCCAGGGACGTTACATTTATATGCGCGGTACGGAGGACTCCGATCCCATCGAATCGCAGAAAGAAAATCCAGAAAAAAAACTAGGTCATACTCTGCTGATGAGGACTGACCTGCAGGGGCCCCAAGCTGGTGGCCCCCCCTCGAGGCAGCAGCACACCGTGCAGAGACAGTACAGCCCCCCCCCCCCCCAAACTCTCGCTG
Source organism: Mormyrus hasselquistii (assembly GCA_026779605.1). Taxonomy (NCBI): domain Eukaryota; kingdom Metazoa; phylum Chordata; class Actinopteri; order Osteoglossiformes; family Mormyridae; genus Mormyrus; species Mormyrus hasselquistii. The sequence continues at coordinate 17,322,224 of JAODKE010000035.1, read as the reverse complement.
TAGGACTATTCTCCTCCGTGGTGACAGATGGAGTCCAGCTCGCCAGCAAGCTGCCGGTCTGGAGCAGTGACAGCCTTAACGAGGCTGATCACAGCTTCCAAAACGGGCTTAGGCGGGGCGGGGGGGTGCTATTGATCTACTTTCTATTGCCGTGCCGAGCAGTAATAATCTTTAATTATCGTGGATGAGACCATCGAGGTCTAGGGGCACCGTCGAACCCAAACGGAAATCTTAAAAATGTGGCCGGCATGTGGGGCAGAGCCATCACCAGGGGGCGCTGTATAAATATCTGTGTGTGCGTGTCTCCTGGGGGCAGATGTCCAGCGGTAAGACCATCACCAAGAGGCGCTGTATAAATATCTGTGTGTGCGTGTCTCTTGGGGGGAGTGAACTTGCCATCACCAGGGGGCGCTGTATAAATATCTGTGTGTGCGTGTCTCCTGGGGGCAGATGTCCAGCGGTAAGAAGGGTCTGCTCCCGGAACCGAGTCTGGCACAGCTGCTGAGCAGTCTGGGCAACCCGGCGGCCCTGCAGGTCCTGCTGAGGCCGTACCAGGCCGGTGCCAGCAAGAGAGGAGGTGAGAGAGCCCCTTTCCTGCCCCCACCCAATGCCAGGGTCAGGCCCAGTTTGGTTGTCTGGCTAAGTATCATATCAGCCTAATGGAAGAATCTTGACCCAATAAGAGATTAACATCCAGTCTGCCGGTGAGAGATTTCCACTCTGTAAATATACATATCATCGGCTTATTTGTTTTACAGACCTACATCTGAACTATTTCCTTTTAAAATGAAGTCTCCACCGTCCATTTCAAATGTCTGTTTCCATCCGCTCGCCCCAGCTTCTCTGCCACTAAATGAACATCTCATCATATATTAAAATGAACTTCTCAGATGCGGGGAGAACGAATGACTTCAGGCAGGCGACGAGGCAGGCCCTCTTAAAGGGGCGTACGATTATCCGGCTAAATTTAGGAAGCCATTAAACGTTAAAGTCTCCTACCTTTTTCTGGTAAAATAAGTCATGGGCAGAGCCGAATCCCACTGCCGTGCTAAGGTCTGTCACCTCTCTGCTGTCCCTCCCCAGGGAAATTTGGGTGTCCCCAGGGTTTGCCATTCCTGCGTCCCCCCCTCGCCTCGGCTCTGCTGCAGTTGGGAAAGGTGCAACAGGTGAGAGAGAGGTGTGTGTGTGTGTGTGTGTAGGTGTGTGTGTGTGTGTGTGTGTGTGCCGGGGTGGTGGCAGGAGGGGGAGGGGGAGGGCTCTGTGGGTGGGGCTTGAAGGTCATACGCTTGGAAACCTGTTTCTGTTGGTTTTGTTATTTAAATGTTAAACTTCTTTTTAATATTCCACAGGACAGCAGTGCCAGGTGATAGTAGTTGACGGAATAGTAGGGAGGGTTGACACAGCCGGTTATAGTCCCTGGACGATACGCATGAACGGGTCACTGCACAGTGGGATTCAGACCCTCTGCTAAACAGGATCAGAATAAATAGTGATTGTTACTGTTGTTATTGTATTTTATTATTGATGATTAAATGGTGGGTCTTTGATCGGCGGCTTTCCAGAGCGCCATGTTGGGCAACGGACTCGTCCTCCAGAACCTCCTTCAGATGCAACTGGCCCAGCAGCAGTTCCTGCAGATCAAAGAGAAGCATGTGAGCAACGTGCATGTGTGTGTGTGTGTGTCTGTATGCATGTGTGTGTCTGTCTGTCTGTGTCTGTATGCGTGTGTGTGTGTGTGTCTGTGTCTGTATGCATGTGTGTGTGTGTGTGTGTGTCTGTCTGTGTCTGTATGCGTGTGTGTCTGTCTGTGTCTGTATGCGTGTGTGTCTATCTGTGTCTGTATGCATGTGTGTGTCTGTCTGTGTCTGTATGCGTGTGTGTGTGTCTGTCTGTGTCTGTATGCGTGTGTGTGTGTCTGTCTGTCTGTCTGTGTCTGTATGTGTGTGTGTGTGTGTCTGTATGCGTGTGTGTGTGTGTCTGTCTGTCTGTGTCTGTATGCGTGTGTGTGTGTCTGTCTGTCTGTGTCTGTATGCGTGTGTGTGTGTGTGTCTGTATGCATGCATGTGTGTGTGTGTGTGTCTGTCTGTGTCTGTATGCGTGTGTGTTGTTGTAACAATTACACTGTGGAGATCAAATGTCCCCACTAAATGATAAAAACCTGCTATTTTGACATTGTGGGGACAATTTTTTCGGTCCCCACAAGGGTAAACTCAGATTTATCCAAATCTGTAACTGCTATCAAAAAAAGTAAAAGTCTTGTATTTTCTTTGTTTACTTATGGCTAAGGTTAAGGCTGGGTAGTGATTTTTATTAAGGTTTTTATTGTTGGGATTAGGGGTCTTGCCCATAGAAATTAATGAAGAGTCCCCACAAAGATATGAATATTGTACCTGTGTGTGTGTGTCCCTACACACATGTGAGAATTATGTCTGTCGGTCTCCTCGCCTCCTCAGAGATTCCCGGCTCTGAGGTTGGTATTGTTCTCTGGTACTTTCCCGCCAATCCTCCCGCGCCGATCGTTCCCTGAGATGCAGCCAACCTGGGTTTCTGCTCATCTGCTCGTCCCGCGGTGCCCGATGCGATTCCTGCCGCATCTGCATTGCGTGGGCCTCTCGCTGTTATTTGCATGGCGATAAGGAACGATCACATATAGAGATGGAACGCTATAGCACTGCAGAATCGGTTCTGTCTAGGTTGACCGAAACGCTTGCGGCTTTAAAGACGATATCCGGCTCAAAGCTGCTGTCAAGCGTAGTTCTTCTCCCTGAAATATCGGGAGATTACATTTGCTCGTACATCTCTGAACCCTTTTTTCAAATGCTTAATATTCTGTAAAAAGAGATTGTCGAATCATTTGCATAATGTAAAGTGCTGCTTTAAATGCCGTACTCTCCCTGCCGGCGTGTGTCTGTAAGCGGCTCAGGATCAGCACCAGCTCCCCCCACCTTCTCTCCCGCCAGGTTCCCAGCCTCCTGGGTGACCCCTCCAGGATGCTCCTGCAGAAAGCCATGGGCCTGAGGGCCACGGGGCCCCTCTCGCTGGGGAAGGGGCTGCTGGGAGACTCCCCAAACGGTGAGTGGCGTGTGGGGGGGGGGGGGGGGCGGAGGGGCCCAGGTGGGGCTGGGGGTTTCCGGGCCAAAGCCACCGCGTCTCGCGGCCTTGATAAGGAAATGGGGCCTTTCTGCCTCCGAACGGAAAAGGTTCTCTGTCAGATGAGATGCTCATCTTGACATGCTGAATCCTCACCATAATAATAATAATGTTGGCCTCTCTGTATGAATTATAACTCTTATGCCCCCTACCTTAAAAAATCCTTGTCTCCAAGCAGTAGCTGAGGATGAGGGATGAACTGAGAGGCAGCAGTCTGGGGGGGGGGGGGGGGCGGGGGGGGTGTACTTGGCAAGTAGATGAAGCTGCACCCTCTCCCTGCCATGTCTAAAAATCTGCTACCCCCACAGAGCTGCCTCAGGATGCCTCGCAGGCCCCCGGCCAGGCACCATACCTGCCAGGCCGGACGCATCTGGGCCCCAGCGGGGGGGAGCAGAACGGTGTTCCAGCTGGGGACAAGCAGCAGGGGGCCCCGGCATCCGGCTTCCTGCAGGGTGTGGCCAGCCCCATAGTGAGCGCCCTGCTGGCGGGGCCCAAGTCGCGGCCGGCCGGCAAAGCAGGAGGCCTGGGCAGGGTGAGCGTGGACGGCGCACGTGCCGCAGTTTCAGCCAGCGGCCAGTCTGACGCGTCGTATTTTCCCGTTAACAGGACTTGCTTTTAATGCTTTATTAAAACTCGCATCCCATAATTTTACTCTGGAGAGGCACCCCAAGGGAACGCCCAGTGTCGTTAATGGGGAATGCCGCCTTTTTTCCTGCAGACCCTGACCAGCAACCAGACCTCGCTGCTGGGGGAGCCGCCCAAGGACGTGAAGGTGTCCTCCAACCCCTACCTGAACCTGGCCAGTGTGCTGCCCGGCGTGGTCCTCCAGGGTGCGAGGCTCGGTGGCTGGGGAGGGGGGCGGGGGGGTGTACACTGTGTCCATTTAATGTTCACTTCACAGTTATAGGAGAGGCCAGGTTACCTTGTAAGTTAGCTTGCTAGCTGCAGTCTGAATAGGGTCCAAACCTGAAGTGGTTAACACCAGGTGTCCGTGCTCCCCAGCTCCCGGCAGCAAGGCCCAAAGCGTCCAGCCGGCTGGGGGGGTTTATAGCGCCGTGCTGCCGAGTGCCCCGCAGACGGCCGCGCAGCCGCCCCCCCCGTACACCGCAGAGACCCCCGCCGACTACGCGCAGCAGTACACACAGTCATACTCGCAGGTAAGTGCGCAGCTGCATGGTCACAGATCCTCACCGGCGCACGTGGTAAACATGGGTCACATTACAGTGCCCTCCTTACTCGCCTTTCTGGAACTTTCTCCTGGCTGTCTTGCCCACAGCCAGCTGTCACACGTGTTGAAATGAGCAGCCGGCACCCCCTAATGACATAAATGGGTATGACAAGGCCAGGCTGCAGGCTGGGCGCGTGACACCGCCCTTGAACTCGGCATGCAGCGTGGGGAGTAGCATCTCTGCCACGCCTGGCGTGTCGCCGGGCTCCATGCATGGTGGAGGACATTAATTAAGATTAATTAATGAATTAATAAATTAATTAGCCGGGCTCTGGGTGTTGCGGCCCATCTGGCACACAGCAACCCCGCGGTCCTCAACCCCCGGCAGCACGACACATGGCGCTCTCTCACCGGCGACCGCTGGCTGGCCCTTCTTCCGCTGGGGGGCGCCAAGACTGGCTGCATGCACTGCAAACAGGCAGGTGGGCAAGCCAGAGAGAGAGAGAGAGAGAGAGCGAGGCAGAGGATGAATAAGCGAGAACGGGGAGGTTCGGAGGAGCGCGGAAGGCAGGAGAGCAAACTGGGATTGAGAGGAGGTGGCAACTCCTGACCTCTGACCCCACCAATCATGTTGCCACCTGGCAGGAGGCCATACAGCAATGGTATCAGCAGTACCAGGCTCAAGGCTACAGCGGCCCCACCCAGGAGCCGGCCCCCAGCGACTACACCAAGGAGCAAGGCCAGGTGAGCACATGAGCCCCCCCCTCCGAGATGCTCCTGCTGGGGGTGGCCACTAACCCTAAGCCTTTCCTCCTCTTCTGAAGGTTACTGCCTACACACAACCCACCTCCAGCAACTCAGAGACTTACTACCACCAGGTGAGCGACCCGAGAACTCAACCGCAGCCAGTAGTCCTGGCTGGAGGTATTTAAGGCATCCTGTACATGCTACCTTACTCACACATATGGCCGGTATGTTCTGGAAAGCCGAGCGGTGACCAGTAGCTGTGGTCCCAGTAGAAACACATCAGTCTCACATGTCAGTTGAACATGTGAATATTCCTGTCTCTGCTGGCCACACCCCCTGTTGTGTTTGGCCACACCCCCCGTGCCAGTCACGCCCCCTGTTGTTGTTGGTCATGACCCTGGTTCTGGCCACGCCCCTCGCGTAACTACACACTGCTCTGTTTACAGGGAAGTACGACCTCTTATGGTGATTACAGCTCCTACATGCAGGCCGTCAGTCAGTATTACTCTCAGACGCAGATGTCCCAGACAGCAATACAGTCGTACCAGCAAAGGGACACCGGCAAGGTACCCCCCCGCCCCCTCCCCCCCGGTCCAGGACTGTTTTCTTACACATCTCTGCCCCCTGCTGTGCAGTTCTGCTCAGTGCGCTGTCCTCCATCGGTACATGTTCAGTCCTCTCGTTTCACTTCCTGTTAATTTGTACATGCTGAGAGCTGAGAGGCTTCTGTTGTTTTGTTTTGCTTACCTTGTGTGTTTGGTTATGCGTGTGGCCCAGCAGGCGAGGATGCTGCGCCTGCGAGCGGAAGGTCACCGGTTCACATCCCGGAGTGATTTCACTGTTGGACCCATGAGCCAGACCTTTAGGCCCCAGTGCTTCACTCTGCCTGACCCTGCTTTTCTCAAATAACAGAATGTTGCTTTGGATAAATATTCCTGAGGTTCCTGTTCCTGGTTTTTGGGAGGCCATGTTCTGTCACCCTCAACACCATGGATGGACATTAAAATATGTTTTTAACTTGTTAGCCATTTTTCCTCATCTTAGCCGTAACTTCAGTCATTTGCTGACGTCTGCAGTGGGTCTCCAGCGATAGATCGGTGATCATCGTGTAACACCCATGAGGGCCTGAAGGAGGGGTCTGGACTATGGGGGCGGGGCTGTGGGGGCCAGCACGTCCTGTCAGTTCTGCATGCCTACCAGTAGTGGGTGTGTCAGGTCCTGTGTGCTCCCCGCAGGATGCCGACGCCAACAAGGCGGCCTTGGGTGGAGCTCTTCATGCGGCCACCAATGGCAGCGCCCAGAGTGCCCCCCCCACGGCCGTGCTCCCCGCCTACGGCTCTGTGCCCCTGGTACCGGGGTACGTCGGGCCTCAGCACGTGCCTGCCGCTCCTGCAGCGCCCACTGGTGGCCAGGCCCCTACCACGACCACTGACTGGAACCAGTACTACTACGTGAGTGCCCTCAGTTCGGGGACCGGTTCTTGTTTTTTTATTAGAGACGCCACCTATCCAACGCTGATCATTATGAAACTGACACTGGGGGAACGGGGGGGCGGGGAAGCGGGAAACCGATCCGAGTTTCCATCAGAATTAGATCCACCCTGAAAAAGTGCAGAAATGCTTGTAGCCTGAGTGGGACACACCGTGATCAGAAGTGTTCAGTAACACATGTGTATGGGAGCTGTCATGTCTCAGGTGTGAAAATGCAGTGACCCCTTCAGGGCCAGTTCGGGAATGAGCGAAACTCTGAACTGTCAAACGCGCGAATGTGGAGAGGAAAAAGCAAAACAGCAGAGTACAATAAAGGCTAATGCTGATTTTTCTTAGGTCTGAACACAGTAAAATTTATACAAACTAGATGTCTTCAGACTTGTATTCTTTCTAAGGTTTGGTTAATTACTACATAAAAGTTGTATCTGTGCTCCATTGTATATTTTATTCTGGAGACTTATGTCCTTTTTGGCAGAAATGGTTATTTGGGGTATACAGTGATATTTTCTTGATTCCTTTTATTATATTTAATTTTGGAACCGATTGCACAATTTGCATTTTCAGAACATGTTTCTGCTCGTTTTTGTGAAAGTTGTTATGAATAAACAAAGAAGCAGACTTGTGTAAATCCTGCTGGCTGTGGATTTCTTCCTGTTGCGTAGCGGCACAGTTTTTGAGCAACATCACCAACATATTTTCCTATTCTTAGCAAACTCAAACAAAGCCACCGCAGCAGCACATGCAGAATGTTCACCATGCTCGTTGAAATTTATTGATACAAATATCTCTAGTAGTTGATGAAGTGGGAAAAATATCA
>JAODKE010000035.1:17296007-17306062 GCA_026779605.1 Mormyrus hasselquistii | reverse complement strand
CCCCACCTCTGAACGTGAGGGTTTTCAGAGGCCAGCGGATGCAAAGTGGGTAGCAGCAACAGAACAAGATCACTAAACCAAACTGTCACACACCGACGAGGCCTGCAGCTCATAAAAAATAGTCTAGAGTTTTCTGGAAAGGATTCATTGAAACAAGCACAATGTCTACTCAAAACCGATACAGTCAGCAGTTAGACTGTATTGCACTAGAGCAGTTTCGTGTTGCCTTTCACTGTAAACGCAACAACGGAAAGGTCAGATTAATCACTCTTCAGGGAGAGTGTACTTTCTTTGAAATGTAACCCATAAGGGGAGACACTGCGGGGCTTCTGAACGTGGTGCATAACGGTTTCCCCCAACATCGCCCATTACCCGCCACTCGAACCTCTTGGGATGTCATCATTCGACTGGCCTCTTTGAATCTATTTACATTTCTCTCTCTCCCACGCTGATATTTTGCGCATTTCACTGGGTAGTTTGTGACTGGATGGAAACGACTTGCCGGGAACGACTTGCCGGGAATTGGTCTGAGAGCGGTGTATGGTTTTGGGAACCTTCCCAGAGCTCCCAGCACTCAGGGGTGGGGGGGTACAGTCCCGGCACAACATACCTCGGGGCTGGGGGGGGGAGCACCTCTTCAGCTGGAAGCTGATGTCGTCGGTCCGTAGGCACTGTAGCGCCAGGTGCTCCATCAGTTCCGGAAGGGTGGGCCACATAGCGTCGGTCCCGCATAGTCCATAACCCTGCCTTCCCACCTCGATCTGAAAGTTCTTGTACTGCCGTCCATTCCTGGACATGACCGGGCCAATCTGGGGGTAGGCGGAGAGCGAAGGATAGCAACTGACCAAGGCTGACCCCGCTCGTCCTCTGCAGTTATCGTCACGATATTCACAGCCATATTCACTAATCTTTTCTGAACGTAATTTTTTTTCGTATGTGCATATGTATGATGTTGTGTTCACCTCGCCTTACTTGCGTGTAGTTGTCTCATATACAACCTCTTGTGATTTGCACGAGTCCAGGAACATAACCGACTTGTGCTGCACTACGGAGCTGGTGGATCATCCTGGGCCACTGTACACCACTGGATGAATGATCCAACATTCAACAATAAAGCCCCACTTGACTTTTTCCTCCCTTAAAAGTTGTGTGCATCCAGTCCCACCTATTTGTATATTCGCAGTCAAATTTTTGCACGTAATTTGCAACGGGGTATGGCAAACCTCTCTGGATAGAGCGGCAAGCACACGGGGCCCCTCAGTCAGAGACTTTACCTCGCCGCAGATGACCGTCATGAGGATGTGGTCGTAGCTAGTGCAGCTCCAGCGCATGAGGTACATTCCCTCCTCGTTGCCTTCCTGCCGCAGCTTGTGGACAGCATACTCCGTGCTGGAGGAGCGGGTAGATTAAGGCCAGGGAGAAGGGAGGGACAGGGTGGCACTAGGTCAGAAAAGTTGCTACGTGCTAATTATCACAAACTCCTTTGGTGTGGCCCTTGGACACAAGATGGAGAAGAGGCCAGTAGTGGCGTGGTCACCAGGCCATTACCTGATGGGGCCGTGGCAGCCATTCTGCAGGTTCCTCACCACGGAGGACGGAGCCACATCCGTGCACAGGTAGTGATGGGCATCCACAGTCAGACGGAAATAGCCATCCACCAGGGCCGCCAGGGCTAGCGCCACGTCCCTAGACGCCATCTGGAGCTCCTGGGCGAAGAGAGAGGGTTGGAGAAAAGGCGTGACAGGAGCAGTGTTCACTGTGACACAGCCTGCAAAACCACCGTCGATGTCAGGACACAATGACCGCTCTGTTTTGACGGGCAGCACCGTGACTGCAGAGCGCCTGCTGGCAGCCAGCCATGCCTCCCATTATCTCAGCTCACAATCTAGCACGCAACATGCATGTGCTCGTCCGCGCTGTTTACCAGCTCAGCGATCCGAAAGAACAGCACGAGAGGCCTGCTGCCCTACCAAGCACGGCGATCTTAAAATGTGGTTAATCTCCATGCAGTGTTACGTAAAATCTCCTCCTGCAAAGTTACGTAAAACAGATGAAATACTGAAAGATGAAAATACTCTTAACTTAAATGCACTTAACAACAAGAACAACAACAACTGAGTCAGTGGGGGCCAGAAGGACCCCAGAGTGCGTGTGGAGAAGGGGATTCTGGGAATCCACCGCCAACGATCTGCCAAAAAAACCCTGTCAAAAAATAATTTACCATTTTTTTGTTTTCCTGCTTGTAGATAGTGAGGGCCGCCTCCTTGATGATGATGTGCGTTATCTCATGGAAGTCCGAAAACAGAATCCAGCCATCACTGTCATTTTCCTCATTTTTTATTTGCTTGTCAAGTCCCTTGTTCTTTAATTTCCTCTTTCCTTTGGCTGTCTGTATGCTCTGTGTATTTAAGGAGGGGAAAAAAATTAATGTCTTAACCTGCTTGGTTACATTTAGGCAGGTTACATTTAGCTAGATGTTTAATTTATTGAAAACCGACTAATGCCTGCAAATCCTCAATGCCTCAATCCACAGAGTCTTACCTTGGTTGGCTTCCCTCGCCACATGATTCCCATGTTTCCAGAAACCTTCACCTCGTACCCCAGGGGCCCTCCGTCCTGGAGCCACTTCTCGCTCTCGGAAGAGATGTGCAACCCGTGGGTCTCGTAGACCTCACAGCCAAAGCCGACGGTCAGCGTCTCCAGCGTGGCCAGGTACTTGATCTTCAGGTCGTGTGCGGTCACACTGCTGTCCTGGATGGTCTTGGTGTTGAACTCGTTGAGGAAGTTCTTGAAGACGTCATTGATGCGCACGCGGGTGAGGATATTGCGCTGCTTGATGGACCTGTTGAGGCTCTCTGGGATGTACTTCTTATAGCTGAGGATAAATGGCACTTTATGTACATTGATAATCACTGTAATTATTCCAGTAAAATTTTTGACAAACGGAAAATGCATGTTGCCCAGCAACGGAACGGCCACCCACCTGACGTCTCCCACCTTCCCCGACGGCGGCAGGTCCTGGCTGAGGGCGCGGTGCGAGATCGCCAGCACCGCCATGCCAAGGCACTCGTTCTCAATGTCGTGAGTATCTGCATCGCTCCTGGGGCTCCGCACCAGCACCAGACCTTTCAGGAAGTCATACTGGCCCTAGAAAAGACATGAATCCCTGTGGTTACGGACCACAGCATGTTTCAGAATTGGCCGGCATCAGCTGGCTGTGAACAGTGCTTGAAAATGCCGTCCTGCCTCCTGCATTCACCTGTGCAAACAGGTACTCCAGGGAGGCAGCGTCAAGCAGCGGGGTTCCCCCGGGGCCCCTCTGCTTGCCGAGAGAGTGCCTCCACACCAGGGTCTCGCTGTCGTTTGTTCCGTGCCAGTTGCAAAAGTAGAACCTGGAAGACGGACGAGAGCGAGCAGAATAAGGCCGTTGCTCTTCAGGGTCGAGCAGGGGGATACATGTTGCTTATACGACAGCACAGAACGACTTTTCAGTTGAGAGGCAGGCAAGATGTGGATCTCCAGGACATGAAAGCGCGCAACACGACTTGTGTGCATAGCTGTGATAGCTGTGACTTTGCACACGGGGAGCCGACGTCGTTTTAGTCCCACTGTGTGTCACAGACACTATAAACAGGAAGTTCAGCATCGCAAAAAAGAAAATGCACGTCATTTCAGATCATGCGACTGACCCTACACTGATGACACGGGGGGGGGTCAATGCATTCCTCCTGAAGCTCAATCCCTCCCACATACTTATAAAGATGTGACATTGACGGGCATGAACTCGTTCATCCTTCTACACGTTTGGATAAAAATGAACATTTTATGTTCAGCTGTGTTCAAATCCCAACAATCCGTCTGTCATTGGGGTCGAGTCCCAAAACCCCCATCGATGCCGTGCTGGATTGGCACGGTGCAGGCAGACTGGCTCAAGAGGAGTTAAGGACCCCAGCTAGCAGTGGGCAGAAGTTCGTCGGTGTCCTCTGTCACCCTCCTCTTAGAGCTGAAGCACACAGGACATGACAGGCTGTCTCTTATCACGTTTCTCCATGAACTGAGCTACACCCCAATCCAGCAGTTCCACAAAGACAAGAGCAGGTCACTCCTGCTGTAACTTGGATTCATTCACAATCTCCAAAAAGCTCCATCTAAACTCATTGAAGAGGATGATCATCTAACCTGATGAGTCCTGGATCCATGGGGCATATTACTTAGTTTACTTATTCTTATGGCACCATCTTGTCCTGCACTGCACTGCTTTCTGTCCTGCACTGTCAGGTCCTGCACCATCTTGTCCTGCACTGCACTGCTGTCCTGCACCATCTTGTCCTGCATTGCACTGCTATCCACCCTGTCCTCTCATGCACCTGTCCCCTACCCTGCAACTGTGGCATAAGACTTTCACTGTGTCCTCAGAACTCATTTGGCAGAAGGTGAACATGAGGAGCTCCTTGCAGAAGGCGACGCCAACTTCCAGCACAAAATATCTTGAACTTGATTACAAATCAATTAACAGGCACACATTTAAGCCTTTTATTCACCCTCTGCCCTACATTCACATTGTTTTACTGGCCAAGTGCACTGGAATGCTCACTCGTTCAGCCACACCCCGTACAAGGAACAACAATGTGCAATAAAAAAAACACTCTTGATGGTTAGATCTGCAAGACGAGTGACACTTAGACACTATTCACATCGGGTGCAGAGTTCAGTAATATCGCTGTAGTGATGCATGCAGCTTGGGGTAAGAAGCCACTCTTGAATCTGAAAGTCGGTGTTTTGGTGCTGCAAAGCCTTCAGGGGTGAGAACAGGGTGCTGCGACGCACTCAGGTTTTGTTGTGGCTGTGGTCCATGTATATCCGGTCAATGTGAGACACAGGTGTGTTTTTAAAGATCAATGGTAATCCACAAAGGACTGTGCCACATGTCAGAATTTTGCTTTATGGTTCAGGGGAAGAAAGGCATCTGTTTTCAGTACAGGTTTCTCCTACCGGTGGAGTCAGTCAGGTAGACGGACACACCCTCACGCAAATGTTTAATGGCACAAACCGCACCTTGGAACTGGTGCCTGCTGAAGAAAGCCATCGACCACAAGGGCAGAACCGGAGTAAAAGTCACATGATAAGCAGTGGAGCTACCGGCTGGGCCATGGAACTGCCCTTCGGGGAAAATATGCAGTGTGATATGACATTGACGGGCATGAACTCGTCAGCGCGACTCACAATGGCACGTCAACGATACACACGCACGAAAGTTAAAGGAAACATACCAGCGGTGACATGCTTTGAATAAGCTCCAGCAGTTTAATTGTCATTGCCAGTTTATAGCTTGGAGGTAGGGTGGCACCACAATGTCAACCTCATCATGTAACACCTGATGTTCGATATACTCTCAATAATAGTCACATTTACATTCCATTTTACTGTGGTTGCCTTTTCCGTGTACAGTCACAATGAGACCACAGTCATAATTTTCATGTATTTCATGTTTGACGTGTTTATCACCCAATGAGTTTGACGTCGTGCCCCCCCAACTTACCTCATACGGTAGTGCAACTTCAGTGAGGTGCACTCGTCAACTTCGAACTCGTGATTGGGAGGGTGCCACAGGTTTCTGATCTCATCATACAGCGCAAACAGGTTGTGACACAAAGGAGAAATACCTGGACAGGTGGGGGGGGGGGGGGATTCACCAGACAGTGGAGTATTTATTTCCGTATGGCACATCAGTTTCTAGGCAGCTGCCAGTCTGTGGAAGTAAACAACACACCCCCTGCTATACTAAAGTCGCTGGCAAATTTAACGTCGACTGACAGCCAGGCAACGCAAATTTCACTTCTCCTTTTTGTGAAAATAAAGGCTGAAGAGATTTATTTGATGACAGGCTCACATTATCCAAAGCATCTCTGAATTTCATAGAAGGCTGAAAATCTTCTACCTATGGGTTACTCTTTGATATGTTTTGATACTGCTTGAGTAACTCTGCTCAGAAGCAGCTCGACTTCATTCCTAGCCGCTCTCCAGCGATGAGACAGAATGAAATGTCCTGTTCTGGCCTGACCCAAACAGTCATGTTGTCTCCATCTCCATCCTCACACACTCATCTCAGCACCAATTCTCCAGCATAAGTTTTACAGGCCTGTGTCACAAGTCTAACAGCATCAATTTATGCAATTCAGAGTTTTCCCAGTTTGATTCCATCACAAACTGCCCATGTTCTCAAATAACAGTTCTCAAATAAACATTTTGTGTGTTTTTTTTTCCAAAAATCTGCAGACCATGGGAAGGTGACTTACCACATTTCTTAGCTGCCTCAACACACAGGTCTTCAGCGGAATAACAGACCTTGGAGTACTGGAGGGGAAGTTTGTCCAGAAGGTAGAAATGTATTTCCAGGCCTCTTGAAGTCGTTGGCCCGTTGATGTCGCTTTTCCGGGTCTTCATCTTTCCGCAGAGTTGCCGGCCCAGTTCCATCGCAACTAGCCGTGATATTCAGACGCTGTTCAATAAGAGAGAGCATGGTGCGTCATCCTTACTTGGGCCAAAAGGGGAGCTTTGGTGCTCAGTAACTTTTCCCAGATGAGAGCTCCAGCGTAACACAACAGCAAATTGTCTTCTTGCTGACAAACTCATTCACAGGCAGTGGCTTTCCCGTGATGCTCAGTGGAACTTAGCTTGTAGGCCTGAATTTAAAATCAGAGTGCAGCAATTTGACCTGCAAACCTACAGCCAACCAATACAAGGAAAACGCAGGAACAATGCAAGTGTTTGTGGACAAAACTATTATCATAATCACTTAAAAAGGCATCAAGTGCTTACAAATCTGCTCTCTTCAAATCAAGTGTACTGCGACTTTTTTCAAGTCCCGAAACATCTACCCAAGGCTTCCAACAATTTCAATATAAAAGGCTGTTTGTCAAGCTCAGTATATCAAGAGTGTAAATCATATACTTTGCCATGATAAAATTTAATTTCGATTCCGCAAGGCAGCAGTTCGATATCTGGCAATATTTTAAATGTTACCACAATACAATACGATTCTATTCAGTAACACATGATGAATATTTTCAATACAGTGAAACATAAGCTAATCATAAGCTAATAATAAGCTATACGTGCTCCAAAAACACACATAAGAAACATTCTGTATTTTGACAACAAAAGACTATTTCTGAATATGTATCACTTACTCTCTAGATAAATAGGAACATAGATGTCCTAAACCACACACATTGTACTGTAATTTACTGGCCGCTATTCTCTGCTGAGTCTCTAGATTACTTTGTGAAAGATTTTTTTTTTTTTTACCAATTTTTTTTTTCTGCAGCCTTTTGCCATATTGTCATGGTTTAATGATATGAATTGATATTTGTTAATTGAGTCAATTAAATCGTATTATGGCCTTAAGAAATCAATATATCTATTAGAATTCATTAATTCATTAATTCATTAACATTTGACAGGTTTCTTCAAAAGTTCACCTGATGGTACATTCTTATAAACCTCACTAAACCCCCAAATACCTAAGAAGCCAAATGAAACAGAGAAGCACAGTGAGTATAACATTCCACCAAAATACAATACATGGACAAAAGTATTGGAACCCACCTCTCAATCATTGAATTCAGGTGTTTCATTCAGAATCATTGCCACAGGTGTATAAAATCAAGCACCTAGCCATGCAGTCAGGTTTGCACACATTTGTGATAGAATGGGTCATTCTGAGGAGCTCAGTGAATTCAAGCACGGTATTGTCATACGATGCCACCTTTGTGGTAAGTCAGTGTGTGATATTTCTTCCCTACTAGGTATTCCATGGTCAATTGTAAGTGATATTATTGCAAAGACGAAGAGTTAAGGAACAACAGAAACTCAGCCACAAGGTGGCAGATCATGTAATTTAACAGAGTGGGATCACTGAGCACTGAGGTGCATCGTGCGTAAAAGTCGCCAACAGTCTGTTGACTCAGTAACTGCAGAGTTACAAACTTCCTCTGGCATTAACCCCAGCACAAAAACACCGGAGCTACATGGAATGGGCTTCCATGGCCAAGCAGCTGTATGCAAACCTCACATTACCAAGTGCAGTGCCAAGAGTCGGATGGGGTGGTGTAAAGTGCACTGGCACTGGATCCTGGTGCAGTGGAAATGTGTTATGTGGAGAGATGAATCATGCCTCTCTGTTTGGCAGTCTGATAGATGAGTCTGGGTTCGTCGGTTGTCTGGAGAACATTACCTGTCTGTCCGCATTGTGCCAACTATAAAGTTTGGTGGAGGAGGGATAATGGTATGGGGATGTTTTTCAGAGGTTGGGATGGGCCCCTTAGATCCAGATCCAGTGAAGGAAACCCTTCAAAACATATCAAGACATTTTGGACAATTCTATGTTTCCAGCTTTGTAGGAACAGTTTGGGGAAGGTCCTTCTCTGTTTCCGGCATGACTGTGCCCCAGTGCACAAAGCAAGGTCCATAGATATATGGTTGAGTGAGCTTGGTGTGGAAGAAGTTGTCTGGCCTGCATAGAGCCCTGATATCAATCCCATTGAACACCCTGTGATAAACTAGAACGGAGATTGCGAGCCAGGCCTTCACACTGAACAGCAGTGCGGGGCCGCTAATGCTCTTCTGAATGAATAGACAAAAATTTCCAGACACTTTCCATTGTAGGTGTAATGACCAGGTGTCCCAATAATTTTGCTGATACTGTGTACATGCCAACTCTTATTAGCTAAAATGTGCCAAATCAGTTACTAAAAATGAATGTAGTATTAAATACCTAATCATTTCAATGAAATATTTGGAAAAAAATAGATCCACATGGTCAGCTGGTGTAAGCATATAAAACATCTGCTTCAATGCACATTTTCTCAAGTTCCTCTACAGGGCAGGACTGGGGTAAGATGTGTTTTAAATTCACTCACTGATGTGCATAAACACCTAACAGAAAGGTCATATTAAAAGAGTTATATTTTGTTTTTATGCTTCTCTGTACAATGCAGACGACTGATGGATCTTCCATTTGAAGCATGTAATCTGAAGTTAAACCGTTCAAGGGCAGCGAGTAATAATCACAGCAGGTGCTGCAGTTTTCTGGCGATATCTCAATGGCCGATCGTACGCTTACTCTGTTATCGTTAGTCTTCATTTGCCTCAAGCTGACCTCCTGCCAAGAAGCGGACATCAGGTGACAAGGGCTTCTCTGAATCATGCTCCAGGATGACCCTGCTCTCCTCTGTTGACCTACGTCCACACCAACTGCACAGGTGTCCCAGAAACATGTCTTTGTAGTAGCTGGCTGGGATACCTCAGTTCTTCCTTTTCTCAGCATTTTCCTGCCGATTATTTTGTCACCAGGGGGCTCTAGGTTACAACTGACCGATCATGCAACACAAAATTTATTCATATATATATATATATATATATATATATATATAACACACACACACACACACTCACAAGATTGACCTGGGTCAAATATATAACTCAAATAAGTAAAACGCAGCATGAACTCTTTCCATTGTGTATTAACAGAAAGAAGGAAAGGATCAAGAACCATGATCCAGGAAGAAGTGACTGAACACTCATAATTTCCCCATGAGAAGAAAAAAAATCAAATATAATCAGTCTTTGGGACAACAAACACCAGCTTTGTACTCTCAATTAAACATGGTCCACTAGTTCTTGGTTTTTTTGTATTAAAGGGAAACAGATTGCTTTTTATGAAATAGATTAGTTGCGTGAAAATTGCTGATATATATCTTAGCTGATATATTAACTGCAGTTAACCTTTATAAACGGGTTTCCCCGAGAAACACAAAGCATAGCACACGCGTGAAAAACAGCGGAACAAGGTACAGAGTGTCTCTGTGGTTCTCGTCTGAAACCATAAATAACAGGAGAAAAGGTCTGAGACTACGTCCATACTGCTTCCTTTTTCTATAATAACTGAGATAATAGTCTGTGTTTTCGCCTTTAGCCCTCACTACTCCGCATTTTCAGGCCCGCTCCCCCCCCCCCCCCGCCCCCCCACCTCCTCCCACCTCTCCTCCTTCGCC
>JAODKE010000035.1:17284557-17295907 GCA_026779605.1 Mormyrus hasselquistii | reverse complement strand
ATCCTCCCCCGCCCCTCTCTCTGTACTGCACCTTGCCCCGCCCCTCTCTCTGTTCTGCCTCCTCCCCCCGCCCCCCCCTCCGTTCACCACCCCCCCCCCCCCCCCCCCTCTTTCCTCCCCCCCCCCCCCCCCCCCCCCCAAAACTGATTTCTGTAAATGCTGCCTGGGGAGTATATCCATTTCTCTAAAGTAATTCTTCAGAGGATGAGTTAACACTCATCTGCTCATTACTTATCGATTCCAAAGCGCTCCTAATCAATCTACGTAACGCAATCCGCAGCGTGCGATGTCATCAGGCGGTACAATGGGAGCCACATTTGTCTTGTACTTCAAACAATAACTTTTAGTACAGCATGTCCAAATAAAATAGTATGTTTAATGCAGGTATGATTTCAATTTATTAAACCATTTATTTCACATATACAAATACCAAATATGTTGCATAAAGACTGCAAATACTTTTCACGTTTTGGTCATTGTAGTCACAAATTTAAGTGTGTAACCACTACAATTTATTTTTAAGGCAGGCAACATAAACAGAATATTCATAAATTATGTATGATTTATACAATATCCTACATCTGCCAAATGCATTAAATAGTTAATATTACTTGATAATGTATAAATCAATCAAAAAGACAGGTACGTAGGTTGCACTCTGAATGTGGAATAACAAAATGTGGGTATTTAGCTATTTAAAATATTTACATTTAAAACGGATATTTTCGAAAATCAAAATTGTTAGTGTTTCATTGTGATCGATTTTCAGACAAGGTAGATTTGCTGTAAAGTGTAAAATTGTTTTTTAATTAATAAACCAGAATTATACTGCCGGGGAAACTTAAGGGAATTCACCGAGCCTCAATAAATCACCTCAGACGCCTACCAGCTTCACAACATCGGCATGATGATTTTGTCTCAAAAATTCTTCTTAAAGTTGTATTGTTTATTTTGCATTCTTAGTTGCAGAGTAATTCTGCAATATCAGTTATTTTCAGACCATATATATTTAATATATTTACAGTAGTCGATTCTCCATTTAACTTAAAACTACTAAACTACAACGGCTAAGAGAGTCGGGCCCTTCGCAAGAAACGCTAAAAAAAATAGCACAGATCTAACTCAACTAGATGAGGTGACTGAAATATTCGCATTGCTATTCGGGGGAGAAAGAACAAGTCAGTTATACCGCCTGTTTCACTCCCGTCTGCTGCAACAGTGCAAACCAACAAGTAGCCTACGTCCGATGGTTGGAAAAGGAGCACAAAATGCCAGGCTGACAACTTGAAGAAGCATCCTGATATAATTATGTATAATACTGTTGTATGAAAATGGAGGCAATGTTTTTTAAAGGAGCAATAAAAAATCAAATCCCCCAAAGATCGGTGATTCCCCTTGTTTTTAACCTTCTTTCAAATCGCACGCATGAGTCTCGGGCTATAGCGACCGACCTCACGGCGTTGCAATATATTACGTAACCCTGAAGTTTTGTTTGCGAGAGGTTTTATTTCAATAAACTTTTCATGGGAATAAAGTTATTTGAGCAGACCTTCTCCGTTGTATTGCCGCATTGGTGAACTGTTTAAAACGCATGCCACACATCTATCAGTAATTTAGGCTAATTATCACAGTCATACAACATAACTGCCTGTCTCATCAACGAGATCAAAATGAAAGTTTATATTTCACCGATTTCTCTGCTTATTTATGACAGATTCAGCCGCCGGGGCAGTTAAATCAACAAAATCTGTCAAGCTGATTTCATAAGCGTTTGGAGAGACTGGACTTCGAACGCGCTGCCAAAGCTCAGAATAGCGATTAATCGCCATTACAGTGCGGTGCCCGAAGCGCACTGACAGCCCCAGCGCCTCTGCCCCCATCTGGATATATGGCTCCCGGGACACTTACTTATGCAAAAGTAAAGTTTGTGAGAGCAGAAAGGAAACTCATAGCTCATACCGCGTCCCTTCCCGTCTACTGCCGGGCGAACTTGATTCAAAATGTAATCAGGGATTTTACAACAACAATTACATATAACATTGAAATCATGTTGTATAAAATGAATTCGTCAGTGTGCGCAAATGCAGGTGCTTATTTTGATATCACTTCATTCACTTCATTTATAAGTGAGACATATTTGCCTTCAGCCGCGACATGCTGCCTTGTACTTTCGTTATACTGCTAAACGCGCTGCATTCGCCCTGGCACAAAACTCCGCTACGAGGACAGATACGTTTTTTTTTTTTTTTTACAAAATAATGGTCATCTCCATAAATCAGCTTACCTTGCATACTGAGTAATCGCCACTTCCGCGTCGCTTTAAACGTCGATGCCCTGTATCAGAATAGGCACCTGAGAATAAATGGTATAAAGTGCTAATATTAGCGACGGTCGCCTCCGCTCACGGCCGAGCAGTTTTGCTGAAACCGCCGCCTAATGCACTGACATCCACATAAACTGGCGGGCATAGTGAAGCTGATTGGCGTTTTTCGCCTTTCTTCTGCTGCGGCTTCAGCCCTCTTACCTTAACCCTTTCAAAGCTATAGCGCTGGACCCACAGCGCCGGGGGAAAAAAAACAAGAAATTGATTATACTGCCGCAGATAAATGTCTTGATGAAGGTATTTTTATGCACCATAAACAAATGTGTAATCCTTCCCGGGATTCAAACAAGTAATTTTTACTTACTATAGCTACTTTTAACAACCACTGTGCCAACTTTCTCTTTCTCTTTAGGCTATATAGTTACAACTGTAGTATTGAATTTATTTTCGCCTTGTTCTAATATTTTTATTAAAATATTAAATGCCACATGTACCATGTACAAATGCAACTTAGTAATAAAACACAAGACTCCATCTTGTGTGACGTGTTCGGTTCTGTTGATGTTCCTAAGTGTTGTCTTATCAGAAAGAGGTTTTGATTAATGGATCCCGCGCTGTGTCTTGTAATGCAGTGCTGTTTTCACAAGCCATTATGGCCGAATACGACATCCGTAAAAAGCTAAACTTAGCGTTATGCACAGACTACTGCCCGCCCGGAGTGGCGGCATTTCCCCGCGTGTGGCATCGCTCATAACTCACAGGGAGAAACACCGCCTGTTACATCCACCACCTAAATGTAATCTCTGATCGCTCTCTCCCTTCAATGACCATGCCATTATATCACTATTGTGAATTTTATGTATACGATGACGAAAATAGTTATTCATATATTTACACAAAACATAAATCGTTTTGTTTTCAAATTGGCATTTTATCTAGACTGAAAAGTGAGCCAAATGTTCCTACAGTAAATACAGTCGACGATTGTCAGTGTCCCGGTGTAGGGGAAACCTGGCGGGTTGACACAATTTCTATTTAGTACTGTTTATCTCAGACGTATATATCATTATAATAACCAAGCTACAGGGACATTAATGCTTAAGATCTCAGCTAAAAATCAGACTCATTAGATTACAGAAAACGGTTACTGTAAATAGTTTATTCAGTTATAAACATGTTGTGCACGGGGTTGGTTGAGACATTATGGGACCGATTGGCATAACATTAATATACTATGTTTTCTGTAAGAATCAGCATCTCACAGAAATAAGCAGAACTTTTGCTGTAATCCAAAGTAAGACCAAACATCAAGTGTCAGTGAAATAATACTTTTGATTCTGCACTCAAAATATCTAGCCAAGCCCGGTAGACTGGTAATAAAAACAGTAAAATCTTGTCCAATTGTGACAATTTTAAGCACGTCATTTTCTTTACTTTCATCCTCCAGATGATTTTTGAAATAATAATAAGAAGAAAAGTATAATATCAAGCATGAGATCTGGAGTCAAATCTGCGGAAAAGAAGCTTTCGTATTGTTTTAAATGTTAGGATTAATAGGCAACCAGTTTCCATGCATTCATTAACAACAATCTTATCCTACACTGGCAAAAATAATTTAATTAACGGGCGTATTATGCCCCTCAAATACGGACTTTTATATTTGTCTTGCTTTGTTAAGCTCTTAGAACAACAGAAGACTTTAACGTGCAGTTCCAAATGGTGATAGGATGAGTGGAGTTGTCCCTACTCTTCCGCTTTTCCCGAATCACCACAACAATGACACTGGTGTGCGAAAACAAATACCAGTCAAATCAGTCCTGTAGGCATTATAAAACTGTGCCCGACAGCTATTAGAGAAGAGAAATCGTCCTTAAACTAAACCAAAAATGCACATGCAGTACTATCATCGGTTTGAGCAACTTAATAATCAGACACCGGTAAAATGTTCACAACACATTTTTATTCATCAGAACAGTAAATGAAAATTCCATGAATGGTGCTATACGAATGAAACAAACAGATATCGAGTTGCACAAGTGTGTATATTAGAATTTCTTAGATATCTTTGCATGTCATGAATTTCACTTGACGTCTGGGGTGATGCAGTGACTAGCACTGTTGCCTCATATCGCTGGGAGCATCAATCGAGTCTCTGACATCACTCCATGTGTGTGGAGTTTGCATGTTCTCCTCATGTCGTCCTGGGGTTTTCTCAGGATGCCCCCCCCCCCCTTGCTAAGGTGGATTGGAGTTACAAAATCGCTAGCAGATATGAATATGCCCTGTAATGGTTGGCACACCACCCTGGGTTGTTCGTGCCTTGTGCCCCTAGATTTCGAATAGGCTTTGGACAGGACAAGCAGGTGCAGAAAATGGACAGGATTTGGGTCTGATACCTTTATAATGTTTTTATTATGGAATCTGGGATAGAATACCCAAAAACATTCTCATAAGCAGGTCAGGTACCGTTAGGTATCGTTAATTTAATTGTATAATAGTAAATATAATACTATATGTTAATTTTAAAAACAAAAACTGAATCAACACAATCATCCACAAAAGTCTTCGGAAGCACTGGTACCTAATTGAGATATTATTAGTTTTTAATACAGAACTATGAAACGTTGCACAGCCAACGAATTTAGATATTCTACTTCAAAGTGTATAAACTCGAATTGTATTATACAGCTTGCAACAATAAATAATTTACAAAGAAATCTACCCTCCGGGCATTAATGTGATCAAATAAGTGCCTTAAAATGCATGTGTCCTTCGATGTGAGGTGAATTGTACCCATATGAAATACCTCCCTATGGAAGATTTAAGGATTCTGTTGAATATATATCACCAGAAGGGAGCTGATAGGGTTGTCATGAGCTATGACCCCACCCAACATCAGAAGCTGGGTTGTCAAGGTTCTCAGCCAAATGCAGATCCCTCAACTATTTTACCAGACGGTTACGAGAAGTTTTTCTTGATTGCTGTGGCACATTTAATGAAACATTATCACAACTATAACAACATTTCTCAGAGGAGATCATGCATATTGTTTAGCTGCAAAAGGCTGCAACTTAACCCAAAACAATTATCTCATGTCACAAAGGAAAAAATCCTTCCAATGAATCAGTCAGTGCCACTAAAATGAAAAGTACAACCAGCATTGTTTTAACCATGAGAGTCAAAATACGGAGATATAGTAGATAATGTCACTGTCATTATGGTCCTGAGCTCCTGAATTCCGAATGAAAGCGGTTTCCCACTTTCTTCTTGTCAATGTCTGATCATTCATCACTTGTTGATTTGCAAACGTTTAGTTATTTAAAAAACGTGCCAACGCAGTCAAGAAAAACTAATATTTGCTGCATGAGCTTAAAAATGCTTTGTCCTAATTAGTAACATGAATAGCATGCAATTTTGCAAAACTGACATGTTAAAATCAGGAAATTATTGAGGCAGAAAGCTAATTATTCCACACTAGAGAAGAAATTCTTTTACTGAAAAGCACAATACCATACCTGTTTTGCAGGATAAATTTAAAGTACTCTCACACATAAAAGCAACGATTTTAAAAACTAAAAACTAAATTTACATCATTTGCAGAGTAAGACAGATGTCCCCATTCCTTTTTGCAAAATAATTTAAATGATAATAACTAAATCCCTAAGTTCTAATAAAATAATGGCTTTTATTATACTTGGTGCTATAAATAACTATTTTACGTCTTGTGTTTAATGGTTTACTTAATGACTTACTTGTCTGTTCATCCATTGTCCATAACCATAGAGGGCTGTGGTGGTAAAATAACTTATATCATAATAACGTTTTGTGTGTGTGTGTAGCAATACAGGATAATTAAAATACATTTGAAGTTCCATTTTCTGTCTTGGGTACAATCATTAGTCTATTTAAGAACTTGATGTCATGTCTGTTTATGATATACAAAAAGATTTTTACATGGACGAAAGAGAACAATGAAAGGAAGAAATAAACTTCTTTTTTCACGCCATGTTGAGATTCACAGCTAGATAACAAGCTTCCTGTGTTTTAAAGTGAGAATTATCCTATATGAAATGTGGAAGAGAAACATGACTTGAACTGAACTGAAAGAGGAATTATCTACATTTTTAAGTGTGAAAAATTGGCGCTTTTCAATTGATTAGACTTGACCATACCTATATGCCTTACTTTATACATTTTGTTCATATATTTTGCAAATATAGTTTATTCAAATATTATTTCCTTATATGTAGAATAATGAAATGTGTGTGAAGATAAAACCAATATATGCTACTATTGTAGCTGTCAGTGATAATGAGTAATTGACAGCTCACCAGAATTATAATGAACACTATTAGAACTTCTACTGTAAAAGGAACACTCGCCTTGTTTTTATTCATTTGGTCACACAGCATTATAAAATAATAATTACAATTGATGTTAATGATGTGATTAATATTAATGCAAAATGGACTTAAATTGACAATTACCTTTAATCATAATCATAACATGACACAAAACATTTCCATTCCATATTTACAAATATGTATATATACATACATATATATATACACACACACACACACACACACACACACATATATATATATATATATATACACACACACACACACACATGGGTAACTTCTGTTTTAAATTCTTTCACTTGATTTTTCCAGCCCATGTGACCTCTTTGTCCAGTTCAGGCTGCGGGGGTGTAAAGTCGGCCACCATCTTTCAGTTATCACAGTACTGTACCTTTAGAATGGACAGCATCAGCACTGTGATAACTGAAGGAGGAAAGCCTGCAGCATCAGGCAGAGCCGCGGGTGTCAGTCGTCTGCGGCTGCGCGCTGGGATGCGGGGGTTGCAGTCCGGGAGCCAGGCCCAGTGAGGCAGCAGTCACACAGCACACATATCGCTGTGGTAAGAGTGCCTTAATTTAAATTCCAGTAGTAATAAAATGTGTGCAAAAGCTTCAGAAAGCAATGTATTGTTTTTGCTGATTCAAAAGTAATACATCCTTATGTATTACTTTAATTCAAATGAATTAAATATTGCATAAAAATCAGGTGACACATGCAACCAGATAACATTTTTTTTACATTATGTTTACTTTGATTAGTAAATTTCAATAATAAACACGTATTCTTCCCATTGTTTACCTTTCCTTTTTATACAGCCTGAAATATACTACAGCAAATTAATAAGATGAGTCTCTGGCACTGTAACACCCGCCCACCATCCCATTGCCTACATTTCAGGAAACCAATATGGTCGCTTAACCACTACAGCACACGAACTGTTTTAACAGAACCTAATAAATAGTTTCATCGGACGTCCAAAACGCTGTATATACTGTACTGAACTAAAGCAAGCTGCAGGGCTATAGTAGTTGCTCATCTACTTGACAAAAACCACAAAGGTTTACTCACAGTACCTCAGATTAAGATTATGAAACTGCTCACGCTCCCCTCCGTGCTGCTTACACTGTTGCATGCAAAATTTGGGGCTGCGAGGAGTGAGTAGTCCGCAAAAACGGATCGGTGCATTATTTTGAAATACTAAACCTTGTGTGCGTGCCATACATATATGTACATCAATCATATATTATCAATAGTCAGTGTTACCAAAAAAGGACTTCAACTTAATGAACAAGTAACGCAGTAGGACGGCGCTCACTGACAGGCGAGGCTGCTCACGTTCACCCCTGCCAGAGACATGCTTACGTCATTCTAGTCACGACGGCGTGGCTCCTACCCCGGCGCTCAACCGTCCAATCACTTAGGCCGCCCCGACGCGTCGGCTCCAATTACAGCCCCGCCCCTCCGAGCTGTCCGCTCCGTGTAAACAACTCGATTAGTTCAGTTAGCGATCGTAGGGCCTTAGGGATTGCTGCCAAATTTATTAAAAATAACATCTGCGCAACGGCGCAGACAAACAGCACCAACGATTAATGTAGAACTAAGACCGAAGCAACCGAAGTGCTAGTTTAGGGAGTTAAGAGTCCACACATTGCGTTCTATAGTGCGCAACGCCTGAAATCCAATATAAAGAATAAATAGCACACAAACAAGCAAAACAAGTTGCCAAAATATAAAAAACGCAATAATATTCAGAAATTAAACGACGTTATATTAAACAATGGCGACCAGTTGAGGACACATGATTACACTGCGAGAATTTATACGTAGTTCGTTGTAAATAATAACATGACGTGGGCGATGCATTTGCAGAGGAATTTATTCGCAAGACACCAAGAAAATAGATGTGCAAATATATTCCACAACTTGACATTTTTATTAAACGTTAATATTACCTATATTTGCAACTCTTGTTTACTGCAACCAAAATGCTAACGCCCAGTACCGTACACACCCCTTTCAAAGCAAAAAAACATATCCCATGTTTAACTAAGAACCGTAACAAAGGTCGGATGTTAAATGTTCTCCAATTAGTCAATATAATTTTTCTGTCGTAAGCATGCCAGCAAAGCTTACCCGTATTTTTTCTGTTTTTCTCTTGTGTTTACAGTTTTTTTTTAATGACGCAGCAGGACCACATTGAGCAACGTGATTGTCGCCATTTTTTGTTGTTATTGAAATGGTTTAGCCATGTGACAAAATAGAAAAGCTCGCTTCCGGGTTGAGGGTGCTAAAAATGCTTAAGGAAAAAGTACACCGAGGTAATTACATTTTCTGAGTACCGCAGCAGTCAATGTGTTAAGTTTGGTTAAACAGCATAACTGCAACTAGGCCTATCTATCTTAACATTGTGTTGTTTATGTCAACCAGATACTGGAGTATAGATGGTCCGGTATTTTACCATGGTAAAGTTAGTTTAATATTCAACATTCGCTTTACATTCGGGAATCTTACCCTTTTTTATCAATATCATTAACATATACATCGTTTACTATGATAACCGTTTCGTGGACAAACGATGTAATTGAAAAAAGTACAACCAAACCGATACGAAACGGCACGTTATATATCTCACACAGAAACATTAAGGCGGAGCGCACCCACCAAAGCAGTATCTATCTCTGTTGGAGCTACCGATATAGGGACCGTCACAAAATTACTGCAAGCCACGCAAAAGGTTTACCGAGGGGAAAACTCGTTCAACTACGTACTTGTCGGGTTGATTGTAAGAATTACAACCGACGATGGAAAGCAGAATTGGATGTTCATATGCTAAAATATTGGTTTTGTTTATTTTTGGCAATTTTTAATGCCAAATGAATCAATTAAATTTATAAATCTCTTCAACCATGTGATCTGGTGATGTCAAACCAACTCTATGTACAGACTAATATTCCTCACATACCACAAGGCATGTCTTTGTAAGTACAGTGGATATAAATAGCGTACACACCCCTGTTAGAATGCTAGGTTTTTATGATGCAAAAAAATGAGACCACGATAAATCATTTCAAAATGTCTCCCATCTTGAATGTGACCTATATCCTGTACAATTCAATTGTAAAACAAACAAATTTGTCGAGGGGATAAAATGTATAATAAGCTGGTTGCCCAAGTGTGCACACCCTTAAACTAATACTTTGCTGAAGCACCCATCCATCCATCCATCCATCCATCCATCCATCATCTTCCGCTTGTCTGAGTTCGGGTCGCGGGGGTAGCAGCTTCAGGAGAGGTACCCAGACCTCCCTCTCCCCAGCTAACTCTCCCCCCCCGAAGCGTTCCCTGGCTAGCTGAGAGATATAATCCCTCCAGCGAGTCCTGGGTCTGCCCCGTGGCCTCCTCCCTGTGGGACATGCACGGAAAACCTCTCCGGGTAGCTGCCCAGGGGGCATCCGCACCAGATATCCAAACCACCTCAACTGGCTCCTTTCAACATGAAGAAGCAGCGGTTCTACTCTAAGGCCCTCCTGGATCTTCTCACCCTATCCCTAAGGGAGAGCCCAGACACCCTGCGGAGAAACCTCATTTCGGCCGCCTGTATTCGCAATCTCGTTCTTTCAGTCATTACCCATACAGTAGCTCATGACCATAGGTGAGGGTAGGGACGAAGATGGACCAATAGATTGAGAGCTTTGCTTTTCGGCTCAGTTCTTTCTTAGCCACGACGAACCAGTTAAGCACCCGCAAAACTATAGGCGCTGCTCTGATTAGTCTATCCAGCTCCCAATCTCGCCTACCCTCACTCATGAACAAGACCCAGAGAAAATTGAACTCCTCCACTTGAGGCAGTATGTCTTTCCTCACCCGAAGAGGGCAATTCCACCTGTTTCCGGCTGAGAACCATGGTCTCGGACTTGGAGATGTTAATTCTCATCCCCGCCGCTTCGCACTCGGCTGCGAACTGCCCCAGTGCACGCTGGAGATCCCCAGCAGATGAAGCCAACAGGACGACATCATCTGCAAAAAACAGCGAGGCAATCCCAAGGCCACCAAACTGGACACCCTCAATGCCCTGGCTGTGCCTAGAAATCCTGTCCATAAATATTATAAACAGGACTGATGACAAAGGGCAGCCCTGGCGGAGCCCAACCCGCACTCGGAACACGTCCGACTTATTACTGGCAATGTGGACCAAGCTTCTGCTCCGTTCGTACAGGGACCGAATCGCCCACACCAGTGGCCCCCGGACATCATACTCCCGAAGCAGCCCCCACAGGGCACCTCGGGGAACCCGGTCATAAGCCTTTTCCAAATCCACAAAACACATAACTGGATAGGCAAATTCCCAGGCACCCTCCAGCACCCTCGCAAGGGTATAAAGCTG
Organism: Mormyrus hasselquistii; assembly: GCA_026779605.1. NCBI lineage: Eukaryota > Metazoa > Chordata > Actinopteri > Osteoglossiformes > Mormyridae > Mormyrus > Mormyrus hasselquistii. The sequence goes on along the minus strand of JAODKE010000035.1, from coordinate 17,284,836 downwards.
GTCCAGTGTTCCACAGCCAGGACGAAAACTGCATTGTTCCTCCTGAATCCGAGATTTGACTATCGATCTCACCCTCCTCTCCAGTGCCCTGGAGTAGACTTTCCCAGGTAGGCTGAGAAGTGTGATCCCCCTGTAGTTGGAACATACCCTCTGGTCCCCCTTTTTGAATAAGGGGACCACCTGCTAATCCAGTGGCACTGTTCCTGACCTCCACGCACTGTTGAGAAGGCGTGTCAGCCACGACAGCCCCACAACATCCAGAGCCTTCAGGTACTCCGG
>JAODKE010000035.1:17270230-17284457 GCA_026779605.1 Mormyrus hasselquistii | reverse complement strand
ACACTCACAGAGTACTCACCTGGCTGGTTTAACCAAAATCCTGGTCTGGATTTTTACTTTCTGGACCTGAAATGTCCGCCTCTGCCCAACAAGGTGGAATGCTGTATGCCGTAAATAAATCAAAAGGTGTTTCAGCAAACCATTAGTTTAAGGCTATGCATACCTATGCAACCAGCTTATTGTATGTTTTTATATCCCCCTCAACAGATTTGTTTTACAATTCAATTGTACTGGATACAGGTCACATTAAATGTGGGAAACATGATTTATTGTGGTTTAATTTTTTTTACATCATAAAAACCTGCCATTCTAACAGGGGCGTGTACGCTTTTTATATCCATTGTACTTCCAAAGACATGCCTTGTGGTATGTGAGGGATATTAGTCTGTACATATCAGAGTTAGTTTGACATCACCAGGTCACATGGTTGAAGAGATTAATAAATTTAATTGATTCATTTGGCATAAAAAATGCCAAAAATAAACAAAACCAAAATTTTAGCATATGAGTATTCCGTCGTAGGCCTTAATGATCCCGACAAGAAGATAGTGGAAAGAATTTTCCCTTCTGTATACCTCATGCGTGGCTTGCAGCAGTTTTGTGACGGTCCCTAAATCGGTAGCTCCAGTAGAGACAGATATTGCGATGGTGGGTGCACTCCGCCTTAATGCTTCTGTGTGAGATATACAACGTGCCGTTTCGTGTCGGTTTGTGGTTGTACTGTATTGAATTGTTTCGTTTGTCCACGAAATTATCATAGCAAATATTGTATATGTTAGCAATGCAATGCGAAGGTTACATTTTCCGAATGTCAAACGAATGTGATGCGTTTTATAAATGGAACGTCAGATTGTTTCAATGGTTAGTAAGTAATATTTTTCCCTTAACATTCATAACGTTTCCCCGTTTATTTACATAATAATAATAATAATTATTATTATTATTAACGTCTGGTTTGTATTAATTTGAAAGTAATTTAGATCGATACTCTTAATATTATAGAACAATTTTGAATTACACAATATACATTTTTCCATAAATAGTCATAATTTTCCTCAGTATCTTGCACCTTTCATATCCTCAGGGAATCTGCGGTCAAATATTCTGTCTCCAGTCTATCAAGTTGAGTGCAGTTAAAAAAATTTAAGTGCGCAAATAATGTAAGTACTGTGGTACATGACGCTGGATGAGAAGGGCCGTATTCTCAGACAAAATGTAAATCGTACATGTTTACGATATGAAGCTTTGTCTAATACAAATTAACAAAGTCATATGTTTATACTGAGTATCGCGTTTTAGAAATTAAACTGAATGAATATTTTGGCTGTAAATCATCATCCAAACAAACTGATCAATAAAGCAGAGTTAAAAAAAAAACTAATCCCGAGTCAGCGGTGCGATGGACCGTCATCGTGTCCACAGTCTCTGATACCTTGTACAGTATGCTGCGGTATGGAAGGTAGTTATATGGATAAATGATTACGAGTTAGTTAAACATGAAAAAAAAAAATGTGCAAAAACGGCATAGTGCAAATATAACCGTAGCCAAACATACAGCAAATGTAAGGATAACGTTATTATGGGAGATGCATAAAAATATGCAGTGTGAGATATGCACTTTTCCCAGAGGTGATCTGAGGTTAGTTTAAATTAATTATCCATTATGAAGCCGTTTGGCTTATGTGAAGGGTGTACACAGTTTACAGAGGCAGCATCACCTGAACATACTGTGTCAAACCACTTTCAGGTGCTTCCAGCTTTACAGTAGGAAGAGACTGGGGAGGTAGGAGGGCCCCTGGGGAACCTAGGAGCCCCTGCCCCCCAGGAAAAGGGAGGGTGTGGAAGTGTGGAGATTCAATTATTAGAGGTGTAGAGAGTTATGAATGCACCCGTGACAGAGGGTCCCGTACGGTGTCCTGCCTGCCTGGTTCCCAGGTGGGGGACCTTCCAGATCGTGTGCACAGGCTTTTGGCCCCAGCCAGAGCGGATCCAATGAAATTAGTAAGGGAAAGCCGCAAATAATAATGAGAGTGGACCTTGTAAAATGCCTACTCTTTGCTGTCTGTACTTAAACGCTAAGAGTATTAGAAATACAATTCATGAGTTAAAGGCTTTTGTTTAATCACACTCTTACGGCATTATAGAAGTAACAGAAACATGATTGAGAGACATGCTGTTCCATAGGGAGCAGATGGGCAAGCAGGGAGGTGGTGTTGCTGTATACGTAAAAGAAAACTTGCAGGCAAAGGAGCTCACTGACAAAAATAAAAGTACAGAAGCTACATGGGTGGAACTAGATGCTTAAAAACTCACACGGCCCAATTGTTGGTGTTTGTTATAGAGCACCTGATGTAGCTGCAGAGGAAAGCAAAATGTTATACGACCATATCAGGCTTATGAGAAATGAAAATGATCGGGCATTATGGGTAATTCTAATTCACCTGGGATACAGTGGGGCACAGTCTCTGGCTCTACTGTCAATGCACTTGAGATGGTGGAATTGGTACAGGATTATTTTTTTACTCAGTTTGTTAAAAAAAATACCAGGGGAGAAGCCATTCTCGAGAGAATTGGAAAATTTAAAGATTTGGAACTACTTGACATCATAACATGGGTAAATTCGAGGTTCATTTTAGTGTCCAAAGAGCAAAGTCCAAAACAAAAATATACAATGTTAGGAAGGGTAAGTTCAAGTATGACACTGAAACTATATGGAGTTAAATAACAAAACTGTTGAAGAAGCAAGGGAATTATTAAAAGCACATTATTGCAGGCGCAAGAGGACTTCATACCTGTTTACAGCAAAACTAAATCTAGGACAATGAAACCAAGGTGGTTTACTAAGGAAATTAAGAATAAAGTCAGGAGGAAAAGTACTCTGTGCCACAAATGGAAAATGCTGTAACCAATTGTGTTGGAATAAAGCAAGAGTATCTAAGTGTACAGATTGAGTTAAAAAATAAAATAGACTATCTAAGAGGAATGTTGAAAGGAAGATTGCACTGGAGGCCATTTACACAAGAATGCCATTTAATTTCTTCCAATATTTTAACTCCAAAAGAGCTCTAAAAGCTGAAATAACTAATCTGCAGGATAGTAAGAGTCTTATCACTGAAAATGAAATTGTTATAGTTAATGAGTTTAATGATACTAACTCATTACTAATTCAGGGTTGTCTATGATTAATGTATGTGTAACTGAAGCTGATGTGCTATGAAGCCTAGCTAAGCACAAAGTAAATAAATTTCAGGGCCCTGATGGCATTTTACCCTTAGTTTTAAAAGAGATGAAGGATGACCTTTAATTTTACTCTTTTAGAAATCCTTATCTGGTGGTGTGGTACCTTCAGACTGGAAGCATGCTAATATAACAGGGTTTTCAAATAGGAAACAGTGGCTCAGTGGGCTAAGCCTATGTGCCTGTAATCACAAGGTTACCAGTTCAAACCCCGCCTGAGCATATCTGTGGGTTCTTGAGCAAGGCCCTTAACCCCCAGTTCCCTGGGCAACCGCTATGGTTGGCTGCCCTTCACAGACAGCTTGCTTACAAAGAGCAAGTTGAGGGAGGCGTAAGAAACATTCAACTTCAACATTTGTAATAAATTGATAATTATTATAAAACCCATATTCAAAAAAGGGGATAAAAGTAATCCATCAAACTATAGGCCAATTAGTTTAACTTGTATAACTGGAAAAGTAATGGCAGCTATAATCCAAGTGAAAATGGTGAATGAGATGACATTCCGAGGGATAGCCAACATGGATTTAGGAGAGGTAGATCCTGTTTAACTAATCTACTTGAGTTCTTTGAGCAAGCTACAAGAGAAATTGATCTCGATGTGATCTACATAGATTTCCAGAAGGCCTTTGATATTGTCCCCCGCAAACGGCTCATAAGCTCAAAGCAGCTTGCATTGAAAACTGGTTTACAGACAGGAAGCAGTGAGGCAGTGGGCCTGCGTTCATAGTGGGGACTCGCAGGGTTCAATTTTAGGACCACTGTTAATCATAACTTACATTAACAATATTGATACCAATATATACAGTAAACTTGTTAAATTTGCAGACGACACCAAGGTGAGTGGTGTAGCAGATACTTAACTAGCGGCTCAGAGGCTACAATGGGATCTTAATTTAGTTACTGACTGGGCTGATACCTGGCAGATGAAATTTAACCTAGACAAACGTAAGGTAATCCATGCAGGGAGCAGAAATATAAAGTACAGGTATTTTATGGGTCCTACTGAAATAAAGGTAGCTGATTATGAGAAAGATCTCGATGTGTATGTTGATGCTTCCATGTCCCACTCTTGCCAGTGTGGGGAAGCAGTTAAAAAGGCCAGTAGGATGTTGGGTTACATCTCTAGGTGTGTAGAGTTTATGTCAAGGGAGGCGACGCCTCAATTCCTTGGTGAGACCCCACTTAGAATATTGTGTGCAGGTTTGGTCAGCATACCTTAAGAAGGACATTGCTGCCTTAGAAAAGGTGCGACGGAGGGCTATGAGAATGATTCCTGGTCTGAGAGGAATGTCTTATGAGGGGAGGTTAGCTGAGCTGAATCTGTTTAGCCTCAAACAAAGGAGTCTAAGGGGGGACATGATCCAGGTATATAAGATTCTAACAGGTCCAGATGCTGTTCAGTAGTTCAAATTAAAGAACTCATGGCCATAGGTGGAAATTAGTATGAAAACATTTTAAATTTGCGTTTCAGAAACCTTCTTTTACACAGCGTGTAGAGTATGGAATAGTCTTTCTGTTAGTGTAGCACAAGCTAAAACCCTGGGTTCCTTTAAATCAGAGATAGATAAGATTTTAACAACTCTGAGCTATTAGTTAAGTTCTCCCCAGATGAGCTTGATGGGCCGAATGGCCTCCATTTGTAAATTTCTTTTGTTGATGATAAAAGTTTCCTTTGAATTCGTCTGTTTTGGCCATCAGGCTGTGGAAGCGCTTGCTTTCAGGAGGCTGATTAGCTCCTGCTGGGATGAGTGCAGTTCTTGATGATTCTTCTCTGAGCATCGAGAACAGTCATCAGACCTGCTGATACCCGGCTGCCCACATTATTACAGATCCATTGCTGGACCCTCTGAAGGCATCCAATGGCTCTTTCCAAAGATAAACCCAACTGATTGTATGAAGAGGGGTGAAAAATGACTGTAAGACTGCATTAAACTCTGTTCTATTGTTCATGCACTGGTCTGGGTATTGTGCCTCTCACAACAAGATATGCATTTTTGTGCAATAGCTGGTACGGGCTGCTAATTGGCATTCAAATATCGTGGTAACTCTTACTTTTTTTCTCACGTTACCTTTTAGAGATAAGGACTTCTGGATGATAATTTTATCTATAGGCTTAAAATGTATTCAATATTCATATTATTAAAAAAAAGATTAAATAAATAATACAATGTTTTTCGTATTGATGATTGATTTCGCATGAAATTAATTTTATTAAACATCGTAGCCTTTGATTTATGGATCTGAAGAGAACCGTAAAAACATCCCCTTCCTAGCCATCCAGCGCCGACTACCGTTCTGCAGTGTATATGCTCACGTAAATTTCCAGAGCTCGTAATTTGGCTATTTCTTGACGTGTCCCACCAATCACACGTAATTGTTTTTAAAGACAAAAGACTGACCAATTGATATCTTAAACTTCTGTGACTCATTATGAAAACAAAATCCAGAACAATTTTTGGAACGTAATTCAATATGTTCGAATTTAATTTAACGTTTTTGACTAGAAACAGACTAAAAATATTAAGCTATTATTATTATTATTATTATTATTGACCACATCAACTTTCCGCTGTTCAGCAGATATAATCTAACAGATCCTCGTATAAAACAAGCTATGAAATATAACCTCAAACTTTCCTTGGTTTTAAATTGCCCTTGAGTATACCTACAGGACTATGCATTTCCATAAATCAAAATTAAGTTATTCTACAGGTGGCTGCCCTTAGCGGACAGCTTGCTCTATAAAATGAGCAAGTTGATGGAGGCGTAAAAATAATTTCCCCCCGGGGATCGATAAAGTTCCATTATTATTATTACAAAAATCAACGCCATATATTTCAGAGAACTACAACTACCAGAAGCCTACACGTAGGCGTACTTAAAAAACACACATGGTTGCGTATTGCAACTTCTGGTATTCTGGCGATTGAATGCTTACACATTACTGATTTCGAATCAGATTACCATCGCTCACTTCATATCACAGCCTTTACAAGCGATACAGGACAAACCGATCCGAGGTCAGTTGCTATGGGTGTTGCGTTTGCACCCATTTTAACGAGGATGTGTAAATTTTGGCCATCGGGACTAATCCCCCCCATTCATTTGCAAAAAAGATACCGTTTCTTAAAGGCGCAGTGGGCGGAAAGTAACATTTGGTTTGAGCATTTTCCATGTTAACTTAAAGGCTTCAGTATTAGCAAATAAATAACAGAGATATTGAGGTGAGCAAGCAGTTTAATCTCTCCCGAGTATATATTTACATGCATTGTTATATTTGTTTTCCCTACTGCAGATGGGCTATTGTGCTAGTTCAGAGGAGCACGAAGTTAGTTATTTTGTCATTATATCTTAAAATAATGCGTGTGTCACAGTCTACTGCCGTGTAAACTGGTATGTTGTGCATTGTGTTTTAGGAAGATTTGTGCGTAAGAAGGCGAAATGTACGCAAACTGCGTGACTAATGGACTGCTTATCAATAACGAGTTAGCTTCGGAGTTAACAAACACTAGAGCGACTATTTCACTTGCTGGTCTTAACAAAAGCCGTCGGAGGTTTTTTATTTGTCTTTGTGCTTACAGATCACTGTTTAGTTGTCCAAATAGGAAATGGCAAATAGGATTTTCCGGGCTGTGGTGCTGGGTCCTCCGGGCTCGGGAAAGGGAACCATCTCGGCGAGAATCGCGCAGAGCTTCGGCCTCCAACATCTGTCCAGCGGCGATTTCGTGCGGGAGAACATTTCTGCGAGCACCGGTGGGCATCGCGGCTACCTCCGATGCGACCACGCCACATATATGACACGTGTTCATGCATAAAGCTCAATAAATTGATATTGGCTCAAATCTCACTGCAGAAATAATCCTGGGTAACTTTTCCCTTTACGGCAGTTGATTCTTCCGCAGTCCTCTCAAACCACGGATCTGAGCACAAATGCACTATGTGTTAATGTAAAAGACGCCCGATTTATAAATTAGTTGTCTTTACTGACAAGAATATCAAATTTGTTTACCTGCTGCAAACGGTTTATGCATGATTAATTTGCTGTATTTTATGCGATCATTATCTGTTATTGAAGTGTCAGTGATTTAGTCACTATTAACTTTATATTGCTACTAATGGAAGAGAACTTTTTGTGCAGGAGGTTGAGTTTGATGTTTCCATTGTGGATCAATAATTTCACCCTGCACATTGGGCTAACTCTGTCCTGCTGTAACCCTTCTGCCTGCAACCCCTAAATATTTAGTTATGCAAAGCTTTGCTGTGGTTTTGGCATGCTTAGACACATGCTTAGACATTTTTTTCATACAAAATACATTTCAATACATTTTATTAAATCTTTGAGTAATCGGGATTACATATTCTTGATGGATTGCTCACTGTTCGACAACATTTATAATACTCTGCTTTTAAGTCTGCTGTAACGTTTATGCTTTATTTTTGTCATGCATGTTAGTTCGTGGTTATAATTGTGTTACGTGACATTTGACAGGAATTATAAGCTTACACACCTCACTGAGTAAACATAAAAGCTGCTTATTGATTGTCAGGAGATCGGTGTTTGATTAAGACGGACTGTCAGGCATTGTGACTAGTAACCTTTATAATTGTGAAGATATGAAAAATATGTTAAATTTAAAAATACATCCTTTATTATAGTTACTATTATTAAGTTGTTCGTATGCATTGTGTTTTGAAGCTGTTACCTTCATAAATGTTGAATCTTTGAGTTTGTAGTTTATGAATCTAGCAACATTTTGCCTCAGTATCAGGGTGTCTGGAGAGTACGTAGTCTCAGCTTGCAACAGTTAATTTTGCTAACAGCATCTCAGGAGCCTTGCGATTTTCTCTCCCCTATAGAGGCTGGTATTTTGGCAAAAACCTACATTGACAAGGACCTGTTGGTCCCAGACTGTGTCATGACATGTCTGCTGCTTCCCAGGCTGGAACAGATGACGAGACACAGCTGGGTCCTGGATGGTAAGAGGCTGATGTGTTCAGCATGAAGCATCTCAAGTTCGAGTTGCAAATCGGAACATTTTGCCTGCAGCCCAGTTTTAAACAACAACCCTTAGTAGAATTTCCTTAAAATTTGACAATGTCACCAATGATACAGACAACGGTGCCGTAAAACGAATCATTTCAGTTTCAGAGAGTCTTTGAAGGTTCATTTTTGGATGCAGTTAGAAATGTCTGGAATGGGTTGAGTAAATAACATTTATTTAAATAGTAAAGTCTTACTTGAACTTGATCACTCTTAATGTTGGGGGGCAGCTTGCTGTTGAAAATTTACAGATGCTGTTTGTTTTAGGCGGAACACAGATTCAGAGCCAGTCAGGAGATTTATAAGTTACTAAATGAAGACTGTGAGGTTACTGTTTGCTTATTGCACTTTGAAGCTGAGGTGGGCAGGGGGTGGGCCGGTTGTAGGGTGATGTTCTTCTGTGTTTTCTTTTTGCTGCATACAATCAAAGGATTAAGCAAGATTATATTACAGCCATTTTCTGTAATAGCTTATCCAATACAAGGTCATGGTTGGCCTGTTGGAATGGCAGGGGACACCCTGGATGGTAGGACAGTTCATCACTGGGCAAACACTGACTCATGCACAATCACTCATTTAGGGCAATTTATCCATACCAACTAACTTTACCATAAGTCATCAAACTATGGGGAAAATGGAGTTACTGGAGGAGTCTGATGGGTGATGGGGAGATCATGGGGAGGGGCTGGTGCGTGATTCTAGCCCTCAACCATGGAGGAGGAAGACCTTGTGTCTTTTAAAATAAGTAGTAGTTTTGGTGTAGTGATAACTTAGTAGAGTTAGTAGATGAAGAGCTACGCTGAGACTATTCTTATATCTGAGGATATTATATTCCCATTAATTGCCATGGAAAGTTCCAACTTGGAATATTTCCAAAATCCCCCAGTTTAACTTCCCATGAAGTGGAAAGTTTCCAGAAATTTTCCGCTACTTTGCAACCATAAAATTTAATATCTATGCAGAATCACAGCTTTAGGTATCTTGGGTGGGAACTGGCCTGGTTCGGTGTGGGAAAGCAAATCTGCAAGATGTCCCATTTACCTGAGAAACACACCTGTGTCCACATTCCCAGGCTTCCCTCGGACGCTGGCCCAGGCCACCGCCCTGAATGACACATGCTCCCTAGATGTGGTCATCAGCCTCAACATTCCTTTAGAGACACTGAAGGAGCGGTTGAGGCACCGGTGGATCCACCCGGCCAGCGGGAGGGTGTATAACATGGAGTTCAACCCCCCTCAAGTCCACGTGAGTGCCATCTCCTCACCCACTCCAGATTCAAGGCTGTTTGCCAGTTTGCCCGTATCTGACTCTGCTAGGACCACTGGTTCAAATGATTTTTCAGTTTTTTTTCAAACTTGTGATTGACCTCAGGGTATGGATGACATCAGCGGAGAGCCATTGGTCCAGCGTGACGAGGACAAGCCTGAGGCACTGGTGGCAAGACTGAGGCACTATAAAGACATCGCCAAGCCTGTCATAGATTTATACAGGTGGGTGAAATGTCAACCAAACAGAATAGAATATCTTTATTGTCATTGTACATATAGAACAGTGTCGGCTATTTCGGGTGCAGAAGCTACTAATCCAGACCAAGATTTTGTTTCTACCAACCAGTTGAACATAAAGAGTCACAGTGACAGAGTACTCAGCTGGTTGGTAGAAACAAAATCTTGGTCTGGATTTACAGTTTTTGGACCTGAAATGCCCAACACTGTAGTAGAATGAAACACTGTGTGCTTTCCCACTAATGCTACGTGTTATAAATATAAATCTAAATAATAATACATGGAATATAGATGTACAGTGTCAAACTGAATAATATTTTTTTTTCCATTTTAAGCAGCATTAAACAGTGCAGTTATTTTTAATTATCAGCAGTCATGTGATTAGGAATTAGCAGTTGTTTTGAGGGGGGGGGGGCAGGTTGGCTGATGTGTGCATATGGAATGCTCCTGGGGGGTGGTGGAGTGATTCGAGTTTGTTGTTTCTTGCCTGGTTAAGATGATTGACGGCTTTGGGGGAGAAGCTGTTCCTCAGCTTAGGAGTGTCCTGTAGGGCTTTCTAGAAGGTAGGAGGGTGAACAGGTGGCGACAGGAGTGTGTCGGATCACTGGGGATACCTCTGGAGGCATTGAGTGCTGTAGGTGTCCTCCAGAATCGGCAGCTGGGTCCCGATGACGTTCTGTGCCACCTTGATGATGCACTGCAGGCCTTTCCTGTCTGTGGTGCTGCAGCTACTGTCCCATACTGAGATACTGCATGTCAGCCTGCCATCAGTGATACAGCAGTAGAAGGTCACAAGCAGATCTTTGCCGAAGTTGATGTTCTTCAGTGATCTCTGAAAGCTTTGTGACTGCTCAGTAGCTGTCCCTGCAATTCAATGACAGTGTATGTTTTATTTAGTTCTATTATGTTCCCTCTAATCCTTGTTTTTTTGTTTAATACGTTTGTCTGACTTTGTTTCCTTGTTTGTGTAAGTTTACTGTATCTGAAGGGGTGCAGGTCATAAACTTCATTTATGGAATATTAGTATAACTGATGATTTAATCACAATCAAGGCTGCCAGATACAGATCAATGGGACTTTCTGGCATGACAGATACAGTTATGAGGATTCCAAGTAAAGGAGCTTGGTCTGTAATAAACAGTAGTGTTTTACAGTGGAATAGCTTCTGGCTAGTTCATTGTGTCTCTCTGAGCGTGCACCAAAAGCAGCCGACGGTAAGACGGCTTATGATTTATTCTGTGAGGCATTCAAAAACATCTTAAGACCTTATGTTAATAAAAAAATAACCTGAGCTGAAACCTAAGGCGCCTGGTGTGTGTAGCTGGGAAGCTGGCTGGCTGACAGAAAGTAATATGTGACCTTATTAAGCACAATGGTGAATTATGTGAGCGTGTAACTGGAGTGCTGTGTGTTTGGACTGCAACTGGTAAAGTCCAATCTGCAACAATGTCAGAGGAGGCGTGGGCGTAAGGGAAGATGCAGGATAAAATTTGCAAAACATCTAGATACGATGCAAATCAAGTTAAACAAGGATGAAGGGGCACTGCAGGCTAGGAATCTTTGCTCATGTTCGGTAGGTCATTGGTTTGAATCCTACGGCTGGCAGTTATAAGTACATAAGAAATTTGCAAACAAGAGGAGGCCATTCGGCCCATCAAGCTTGTTTGGGGAGAACTTAAATAGCTCAGAGTTGTTAAAATCTTACCTAGCCCTGATTTAAAGGAGCGAGGGGAGGGGGGAGGGTGGCTTGAGCAAGGCTCTGAATCCTTAAACTGCTTTAGGGGGTGACAGAAAATAACCTCACGTATGTAAAGCAGTTTACTCTGGTAGTATGAAGGTCCACCATCTGTATTATTATGTATAAGGCAACGTGACCACAAGAGCCTCTTTGGGGGGGGGTGTAGATATTTCTTCTCCTCATAACAACACTGTGATGGAGCAGAAAGTGTGTAGACCTGAATAAAAGAGGCTAGTAAACTAGTAAGAGAACAGCAAGAAATTTGTTAGTAGCGAAGCAGAGTTAGCCAACTGTGCGAAAAAGGAGAACGGAAGTGGTTCATTCATATGAGGAAGGATATTGCTGCATTACTGCACCAAAAACCTCTGCTAATGTCAAAGGAATGTCCACATTGTCAGGCCGGGGGCAGGATTACATTCTTGGTTTTGGATTTGGTTTTTGGGGGGAGCATGGTGATGCAGTGGTGAGCACTGTTGTCTCACACCTCTGGGACCTGGGTTCGAGTCTCCACCTGGAGTGATCAAATTGTGCTTTACGTTATTCCCTGCCCTGCACCCATAGCTTCTGGGACAGGTTTAGGACCTCCACCCCCAAGTAGTCTGTCTTTATAACTTGAGCTGGGAAGTGTGGCAGCTCAGTACCTAGTACAGCAGCTTCACGTCTCTCAGGGTGTGGGACTCGATTCTCACCCTCAGCTCTCTGTGTGGAGTCTGCATGGACTCTGTGTCGGAATGGGTCACTTCCTGCAGTCCAATAACCAATAACATGTGATTCAGTGCTATACCTAAGGTGTGTGATTGAGCATGTGAGTGCGTGTCCTTCATACCCAATGCATTCAGGGACAGACTCCAGGCTCCCCCCCACTCACTACCTGGATATGTAAGGGGAATAGGTGGGTAACCTAAGGTTAATCTATGACAAACATTCATGTTACGGTTCTGTTTAACTCTTAAGAGAGGGCATCTGATTTTACAACAATCTGGCACCACCAAGATGACCTGCGCTTGTCATCATCAGGTCAAAAGGCATCCTACACTCCTTCTCAGGGACAGAAACGAACAAGATCTGGCCTTACATCAACTCCCTGATCACGGGCAAGATTCCCGTGGTGCAGAGTGCTGCCCAGCCGCTGCCTCTTCACAGCCAGGAGCAGTGACGGGCTGAGGTGTGGGCCGGCGGATGAATCTGCTCAGTACAACATGGAAAGGCCCCAAGTACCATGTATCAGGACAGGCAGAAGCAGAAAAACCCAATAAACAGTCACTTAATACTTTATTGTGAAATTCACTGAACAATGACTTAGAACCTTACATTTAACAGTGTGTAACAATAGCATATTATGCAAGAAAATATGTGAACTCTAAAACTATTACACAACCAAAAAGGTGTTCTGTAATACCCTATTTATCGTGCTTTACAATCAATGTTTTATGCAATTTTTAAATTAACAATAACTGAAATACAAGTTTATAAGTTAGCGTTTATGTTAAAAATCTTCCAGAATTGGACTAGGAGATAGTTAGGTATTAAACAATTCCAATACTGCTTTTTGCATGTTGGTTAAGAATGAGCAGCTGTCCTGGAAAGATGTTGCTGTCTCTATAAATAAGCGTTTAAGTGAAATTATGTGCTCAGAGTAAGTTCTGGTGGGGTCCACTGTAATAAGGTTTTGATGCTGTTTCTATGTAAAATGAAGATGGAAATTTTTCTTCTGTTTGATATACTATATATTCCTTGTTCTTAATTTTTTTTTCCCTCTGACCTAAAATGTTACTGATTTCTTTTGGGAAAAAATGTTTTTGCTCTGAAACCGTTGTGTACCTTTGATGCGCTTATAGAGTTTCATAAACGACTTTCTAAAAGTAAAGATGAAAGACTTTTAAGGACCTTTATGAAGGTGGAATTCGTCCACTGGTTGCAGTGTTGCTTGCTAATGTCTTTATATTTAGCCAAAATTAAACTACATTTCAAGACAAGTGTTGGCTTATCATTAAATATTCTACTTCTTACTTTTTGCTTTCAGCACCTTTAACAGCAAAGACACTGCAAAGACAACATCTATTGCTATGCAGACCTGAATGTTTCAATTTGACAAGCTACAACATGTGCTTATAATACATATGTCTAAAGGCGTGTTTTTACAGTTGATTATATTGCCTATAAAAATTTTATTGCCCATAGAAATTGTGGAATCGGTTGTAATTTTGGCTGTATGTTTTCTTTAGTCCAACAACCATCAACTAATAAAACAAGTATTTTGTCAAAAATCTGTCTTATTATAAAAACAGACTTTCACCAGAATATAGCTGATTTAAAGGGAATTTCATTGAAAGCTGAGAGTCACTATAAAGTTTTAAGCAGTATCTCTTAAGCAGTATCTCTTAAGCAGTATCTCAGTACATTTTGCACATCTCATTCAATATCTTGCTGCTATATACAATTTCTTGGCAGTTTTTGCATTATCTAAATTAATCGTACTTATATTTTCTATGCTGTAGGTGTTAAATGGAACCCAGAACACATGGATTTAATGTCTGAGTGACAGCAGATGGTATGAAATTGAAATCAGGTTTCATATGGATACGAAGGAAGCCTTGTGTTTCAAAAACAAAGGTGATGTTAGTTTTGTGTTGAATTTCACTTTTAAACTTTAACAATATTATTAAAGACCATATTCTTTGACTAAATATATATATATATATA
>JAODKE010000035.1:17212328-17226700 GCA_026779605.1 Mormyrus hasselquistii | reverse complement strand
CCAACATGTGGGGAAAATGGATTCAGTGTCTTACTGTTACTGCTCTTTAAGTAGAAAAAGAAAATGTCAGGGGGAGTAAGCTGACAGTGTTAAATTCCACAGCTGTGGAATCGTTGTATCGAATGTCCCACACGTGCAGTTGCCCAGCCTCAGCTGAGAAATCCCCCCTCGGTCCTTTTATGTTCTAAAATACACCAGCGGACGCCAAACCACAGAAAAGTAATAAAATTACAACATTTTGTTGCTTTAGTTAATTTTGTAAAATCTGCTCTGCTCAAACTGGCAACCCATCCAGGATGTACCCCAGCCTTGTGTGCTGCCTGGGATTGGCTCTTTGATCCTCATGTGACCCTACCGGGGTAAGCGATTGGACGATGAATGGATGGATATTTTTCCCAGCTGAGCTTTCCTGTCACATGTTTGCTGATGCTGTTGTGTCTGTTTTGATGTTTATTGTGGCAGATTTTGTTTCTGTTAGCATAGATGTTTTCATGAGAGATCGTGGAAGTTTTTTGCCGTGGGTTTCTGAAAACTTTGTTTCCGTCTGGAGCACGAACCGCATCGCCGCTATCATATAACGGAGAAGAACGGTTTGTGAAGTAAACAGCAGAGAATGTACTGGAAACCGTCCTCACTTGTTAAAATCATCTCAAGGTCCTTGGTGGTGTAAAACATCGCTAATTAATGAGCTTGTGTGGCACTGGTCGAGTCCCATTACTGGCTGGTAATGTTTCCCTTACCTTGGTCAGAAATGGCCTGAGAATGAATTTCTGTTCTCTTTTGTTCAATGGAAATTGAACATAAACAGTCCAGATGCTGGCAGAGGCCCCGACTGCCCCCCCCCCTTTCCCCCTCTGGAAAATGGTGGGATTGGAAGTGTCTGTCAACACTGGCAATGCAAGATTTTTTGTGGTTGGGGAGGTGGGTGGCAGGGGGCCTGACAGTGTGTGAGTAGTGATAGTCGTCTTGGTTCTCCCCTTGGACCCACGTTGCCTCCCCCCCCCAAGAGTCACAGACCCTGCTTTTGCAGAGTCAGGCAGCATTCAGATGATTGGTGAGTATTCCTGGGGAGCGCCCAGAATAGCAGCGCCTTTGCCCGGTGACCGCGCGTCCCGTCCGCCTGCCAGCGAGCCCCCGGCCGCTACAAAGGACGCCCATCGTCCCGTAACTCCATCCCCTCTCCACCCGGCTACTCGGCTTCATGGTAAGTACAGCGTGGCTCTGTACTGGTCGCTCGTATCGGCCGCTCGCACGCTGCCTGCTTATAGCGCGCCTGCTTGGCAGAGATGCCGTCTCCCTCAGCCGAGGCGTGTGGCTTTGTTTGTAAACAATGTGCTCTCTGCGGCACCTGTGAGGATGTCGCTCTGCGCTCGGGTAGGACTCAAGGAGATTTAGGTTTTAGGCATAGAAAACTTAACGTGGGGAAAGTTTAGTCCGAAAAGCCACACAGGAAACTGTCTCAAGAAGGTCCTGCGATGGTCATAAAGACCGGGCTCTTATTTTGCTTGTTTTTCAGCAGTTTCTTCCACATGTTCTTTTGAATTAAAGAGCATGCAGGATGTGTCTTGTAAACCTTAAGGGACGTTCATTAAAACTTGGAAACACAGACACACACGGGTGGCATCTTCCACACTAACTGCTGTGTTCCTCCGATTGTCCTGTTATTGTTCTTTGCTGAAGCATTGCGGGGAAGACTGGAAAATTCCAGACCACTGGCCCTGCGCCACGCAGCCAGGGTGGTGGGGATGAGGGCGACCATCGTTCCTCAGGAATCCCTCCAACGGATTAAGGATTGACAGGACAGGAACCACTGTGGAATAATTTATAGAAGTAAATCTGTAAATGCCTATACACCACCCATTGTTTAGCATTTATAATTCCAGGTTCTAATTCTAGGTAAATTGGCCATTAGTCTTCTGTAATTTATCTTTGAGTACCTTAACTCACCAAAAGTCACAGGACATTTTAGTCTTGGCCTAAAAGGGTCTTTTGATGAATTATGGAAGGTTTCCTACTGATAACTGACTGGAAGGTGGTAGTTTTGGGCTCTTTGGTAAAGAGGCTTGTCTTGGCTCTGCTCTACCTCTGTCCGCTGATTTCATCAGGTGGGAGTTCTCACAGGATGAGGTTGGTGGTGACGACCATCCATTGTTCTGTAAACCTAAATACTTATTGGTGTGTTTTTGACTTTCTGTTGGCTGTAAGTGAGGTGTCCTTAGGAGCCGCCCTCAGGAGCCGCCCTCAGGAAGCTGGGTAAGAAAGATGCAGTAAACAGCCATTACAATCTCTACCTACTTCTAGGATTTTTCATCCCTGCCAGTTGGAATAGCCTGGTGTTTTTACGATCGCCAACAACATTGTTTTCTTTCCCTGTACCCTGCATGCAAACGTGCAACCAACCACTCCGACACACGGAAGAATCACCATCTTGCTGGATTTCCGATCACTGCTGCTCTTTGAATCTGGCCAGAGTGGAAACACTGCGCCGCTCCTCCCGTGGGCAGCCGTTTCCCCTAATTAGGCCTCACCCTGCTGCTAAACAGCCTCAAGTCGTGATACTTGTTTGTACTTCGGCTTGTTGTGGCCCCTTCTTGGAACGTGGCCGGCTTCTCCATGCCGCCGCTTAACGAGGCTGGGCGAGGGGTCTCCCGCTCCGGCCCTGCACCCCTGCTTGCTAAACCACTCAAAGGCAGCCTTTAAAGACCCCAGCACACAATGTTCTGCAGCTCCGCGCTGGAAAGCAAATTACCCCCTGTTTCTGCGGGGCTGTGACTTTGGCGTTAAGTGCCAGGCCTGCCACTGTAGGCCAGAAGGGAAGGCCTCGCCCATGCAGGCCCTCACCCACATCACATTATCACTAATGACTTTAGGATGATGAAAACAGTCGCTGCTCATCTGTCCTGTACTATGATTACCCACTAATACCTGGAAAATGCATGCTGATTTTATTCTAATGGTCAATTATTTCTGAATCATATAATATGGGGCAGGCTTTTACCTGCTTATCCTGAGTGTATTCCTTCCATCGCTGGTCCAGTTCCACAGCACAGGGGGGTGGGAAGTAAGGTGGGAAGGGTTTCCATAATGGGACTTTGTAACGAAGCCCAGTCTTGTATGTAGTGCTATTGCTATGTCTGTTTTCACCTGCTTGGTGACAGATTTTATCCAAAGCATCCATAGGACGTTCACCCGGCTGATTCTGTGTCTCTATTCAGTTCACCGCTAAAACGACCAGTCTGTTCTGTGCGGCAGAGTCTCATTATTCAGAATTTGCTCTCCTTCACCGCTACTCCACCTGCAGTATATGAGGAGTATGACTGAACTATAATATTTTTCCACGTATATTAAATTGTGGTCCTTGAACTGTTTTCACGTAAATTTGCACACTAGAGAATCTCCCTTCGGTTTATGCAATATTCAGTGTTCACAGAATCAGACACACTAGACTGAAAAGCAGGGGTGGGGGAGTCTGTTCTGTGGAGGGCTGATGCAGGTGAGGATTTTTGGGATGAGCTGTCAATCAGCCAATAACAGTGGGTCCCCAGAACTGAAGATGAAAACCACTATTTTATTACTGGCTGATTGAGAGGCCATCCCAAAAACTCACAGCCAGAGTGGCCCTCCATGGATCAGGGGCCCCACCCCTGCTGTAAATGGAGAGTGAATTAGAGCCAAAAGGAAACAAAACTCCATAGTTTGATAGGAGGGAAAAAAAAGCCCTCTGGGGCTTTAAGGGTTACAAGCTGCCCACACAGGCCAGAAAACAGTGTGTGTTTGTGTGGTGCTCCTGCCTGTCACACCCCCTGCAGGCCAGCCCTCTCCTCAGCCATCTGCAGACCGTATCCCATCCTGCACTCACCAGTAGCGTGTGTGGTCTGCTGCAGTAGAATAGTCAGATTTATTAAAATCCTGTGGGGAAATTCTCTTTTCGCCTATCCCATCTCGCTCGCTATAAAGGTCACAGCATGGGATCAACCAGTGTCTGTCACCCATGGAGCAATCAGGGTTAATGGCCCAAAATTGGCTCCGCTACCAGCCATGGGATTTGAGCTAGCGACCTTCTGTTCATAAGCTTCTGGCCATAAGGAGGAGGACGGAGACACAGATGCTGATAGATAATGAATAGTCACAGCACTGCATGCAGACCTTATTCATGGTAGGCTAGGCTGAAGTAAAGGGTCTTCATGGTGGATTTAAGTGCTGAGACCTGGAGGACATCCCTCATGTACGTGGCAGGCTGTTCCAACGTCACCAAGCCCCTGACTGAAGGTTTTTTATTTATGCAAGGAATTACAAGAAGGTCTGCATTTGGTGATCTCAGTGTACGTCCTGGGATACACGATTTAATCATTTCAGTTTGATATGACTGAATGTTTAAAATAAAATTAGAAAAAGTTGTTTATATATTTTAGTTTAATAATAATAGGTTTTATTTGTAACGCACATTTAAAACAAATATAAATATAAAACATGTTATCCTAAAAAAACAGATAAACACCTATTAAAACAAGCAAGTAGATCAATAAATAAGAAGCCTGTAGCCTGCAAAATTAAATAAAATCCATAAATTCTGTTAAAAAGAAAGGTCTTGAGTCATTTTTTGACATTTTCAATAGTCTGTGGTACCCTCAAACGGTCGGGGGGGGTTCTGTAGTCGAGAGGCAGCAGAACAGGAGGCCCGATCACCCATGGTGTTGAGTTTGGTCCTGGGAAGTAGGAGACGATTTGTATTTATAGATCGTAGAGACCGTGTTGAGGTTAGAGGGGTAAGTAGGTCTTTTAGGTAAAGGGGGGCATTTCCATGGATGCATTGATGAGTGATGAGGGAAACCTTGTATTCCATCCTGGCATAAACGGGAAGCCAGTGTAATGACTGACAAATGGGTGTAATATGTTCATATTTTCGACCCCTCATCAGAGTCATTGCTGCACTGGTTTGTTTAGGGCTTAATTAGTGTATAACACTTTTGTATATAAAATGGCAAACATTTTAGTCTGAGTTCTTTCATAAATCATGCATCTGGCAGTAAGTAAACCTGGGCTGCCAACAATAATTCACCAGGGATAAAATTTTAATGACAAACTGTATATTATTGTTTGTACCGTTCTGCTCTTTGATCAGCTGGGATTTGGCACAAATCGTTCCGCACGTGTTCGACCACAACATGTGACTCCTGACCTCACTTAGCTGAACCAGCTAACTTTGGTAACTTTGCTTGCTTTTGATCTTCGAAAGGTCCAAAAAAGATGCCGTCCATCTGGTTTTTTACTCCTTGTTTGGTAGATGGGTAATGCAGACCCTTGACTTGTTTCACACTTCTGGATTGATTTGTAAAACCAGGACTGCACTTTCCAAAATGTTTTTGTTTCTAAATGGCCTCACATACCCTTTGAAGTTCCTGATTTTGTGAACCTCGGTAGGTAAAAAAAGTTTGCTGTTTTTTAAATTCAGGGCCGATGCAGCCCATGTTGCAACAGGTGATTTAATCACGGGGTAGGCAGAGGACCGTTTGGAGTGGATGCTGAAAGTGAGGATCTTGGCAAAGAAATGGCCGGAAGCTTCGACCGCTTCTCTAACAGATATGGCTCCTCCCACGGCTCCCACCTTGCGATACACAGGTTCCAAACTACACCTCCTTGTGATTTATGGAAGGTTACTAAAGGTTGGGCATGTATCGGAGCATAATGCTTAGAGTGAAGTGGGCCAGATTTCATGCATCATCAACCCCTGGAGAGGGAAGCCATGTGAATAGTAACAGCTCGCTGACGACAGGGAACGTCACAGAGCTGCAGTTTGAGAGGAATGATGCGATTTACATTAGTGCGATTTACATTAGAGCAAGTGGGGCTTCAGGGACTTGCACAAGAGCCCACTACTGCCATCACTCTGATCCTGGGATTTGATCTAATACCCTGCCCCCCACCAGCACAGCATTCTAACCTGCTAAGCCACATACCACCCCACAAACACAAATGAATTTGCACTCTATTTCAAACCGTGAATTTTTCATATGTGACGTGAGCTGTGACTACACTGTGGAAACCAAGCACTAACACAAGAACATTAATAAACAGCCACACTGGTACTAATGCTAAATCAGTGTTAATTAGCCTCTGGATGCTCATTAGTGATGTTGGCTGCTATGTGTTCTGTCATCGGCGGAGCAACCAAGCCTTGGTTTTGTTTTTTACCGCCAATATTGATTCAAATAAAAATTCCAGAGAACCTGATAATTAATGATGCGCATAAATAAAAAAACCCGTAGATGTCACATACAGGTAACAAAGACCTCCACCTTTGTGCGCAAATATGTAACTGTAGCTGGAATGGTATAAAAAAATACATGCTTTAATAAATATCCAGGATAAAAATAAACAATAACAAGCGCAACCTTTGTATTGAGTTTTTGCACTTTTCCTTTGTTCTTGATTAGATTAAGTGATTAATGGTACCGATGTACCACTGGTATGTCAGTAATCTAAAAGAATAAAATCGCCCTTGTCAGAAATTTGGCTAATTTAGTTTTGTTTCCATTCTGTTTCTGTTAAGACGAAGGAAAAATGCCAATTGAGTCTTAAATTCTACGGCCGTCCTAGAAGGAAAAAAAGGATTTTCTTGTCCACATTTCCTTATAAACACAGAGAGAAGGGAAATGTTTGAAGAGTCATTCCTATCAAATCAGCGCCGTCCCTGTCAAAAGACTGAGGCTGGTGTCGTCAGATCACCGTGGCACCTGGATGATGAGCTGAGAATTCCCTAATCTCTACTTCTGCATGGTTCTTACAGATAGCTGGCATGTTGTTATGGCAACACTGGGGGACTTGGGGCTTGGGCATGTTGGAGGGCGTCTGGGTGCAGATTGTAAGTGGAGGACTATAGCCCATCCATGCTAGTGTTGCGCTGATAACTGGAGAGATTCACCAGAAGTCCTAGATGGGCCCACATCTTGGTTTTGCATTCAGCATGGAAAGAGTGGCTGTACATAGAAAAATAAACCTTTT
The DNA here is from genome assembly GCA_026779605.1 of Mormyrus hasselquistii. Taxonomy (NCBI): domain Eukaryota; kingdom Metazoa; phylum Chordata; class Actinopteri; order Osteoglossiformes; family Mormyridae; genus Mormyrus; species Mormyrus hasselquistii. The sequence goes on along the minus strand of JAODKE010000035.1, from coordinate 17,219,698 downwards.
ATTCTCAGAAGAAGAGTAGCTTTACATGTTCTGGGTAAGGGTGAGCTCAGGCAAAGTGCATTGTTAGACTTTCAGATCATGGCCTTCACACACAAAGTAATGAGAAGAAGTATTCCCTGCTCATATGGATCTGTTTATGCCCTTAAGATCAATTGGATGCCTTCCTTGGAATAATAAAGTACAGAACCCAGGGTGGGGGACAGACCTTGGCTCGAACTAGGTTTTGAAGTCTCGTTAAGGCTACCCAAATAGCAATACGATGCATTAGTTTCTATTTCACACGATTTTGTAGCCAATAAGAGACAAAGAGACCAGAGTAAATGAGCTTATTTGGATGTTCATTTCTCTGGACCTTTAGGGTTATGTTACAGAAACGTGGTTTTACAGTAGGGGAGTGGAGGTTACGTTCTCCATCTGCAGTTTGCATTCCATCTGGGATTTTACAAAGGGCCGAAAATACGCCGTGGTACGTAACTGGCATCTAACTGCTCTTCACATGACATCGAGTTTAGGTTCCCTTTTTTGTTAAAGCAATAAAAATAATTTAGTGTCTTAGGAAAATTATGGAAATTAAATTTTGACATTATGCGGCGGAGTTTCATTAGTTTTTATTATTATTTTGGCAGATTATTTCATGCTTTTCAGGCTCTAGGACCTAAATGGCGATGCGGATTCTGGCGAGTTGTTCTCTAAATGCCTTTGTGAGACTCGCGCCGGGTGGGACAGACAGAAGCGAGTGACACAGGGAAACGGACGGAAAAGGCCGCGGCCTGTGTATGATGGCAGCCAGCGTGCTTACCGTGTACCAAAGCAGGGGATCTCAACTTCAAGGGGATGTGCATTTATCACCTGTGTTTGCCTCCCCCACTACACAGAATGTACTCTTTGAAGGAGATTAAACTTTTCTTAAATTTTTCCATTTACTGTTATTTTTACTGCAAAGCTCTTCTCGTGGATCAACACAATGTTTTTGAGACCCATCCATCCATCTCCCAACCCCTTGTCCAGTACAAGGTCATGGTGATCTTCCCAACCCTACCACATGGGGGTGCCATATAACCCAGGGCTGCAAAAGATCAGAAGAAATACTTCTGGTTGAATTGTGTCACATTAGTTATTTGCCTTAATTTTAAAGCTAAATTACCTGAAATTTTTTGTTTTCCGCTGCTCTGGGGGGTGGAGGAAGGCGCATTAGAAGATCCAGAGCTGGCCCTGAGTGGACCACTGGAGGAGGAAAATTTCCTCAGATTTATCTGCTCCAGTGAAATCACATACCTATTTCTCTGAGGGAAGACATGCTCCTGTTTGAGGACTGTTCCCAGAGTCAGCCAAAGCATCCCTCTTGTGAGATCTGATAAATGGTAACTGTCTGCAAAAGCTGCCCTCGCCGCGGTGGCAACAGGTGCCCTTTCATTGGCTCGCCTGTTTGCTTGCTTCCAAGAGATATGAACCCTTGATGTAAATCATTGGTAGGATATTTTGCATTTGTTGTGTTGACGATGCCTTTCGCCAGTATCAATATGGTGCTGATGTGGTTTTAGTGTGGTTTTAGAGCCCTGTTAATATTTCATCCCAGTACCATCTCCAGAGGCCATGACTAGATCTGTTTGTTGATGACATCACCCTTCCTTGCCCAGCATATCATTGGTGGAAATGTGATGTCATCCTTATTTTGATTAGTTTGGTCAACTGAAGCTGGTGTCACATGCCCTGCTTGGTTCCTTAATGTGACACAATCCCCCCTTTGTGGTTCTGCAGTGGCTAAGCTTTTCACGGCCTTTTAATCAAACCACTGGCATTGACATAATAACATAGTTCTGCCCACCATCTCCCAGTTGCTGCTATTGGTAAAGAAACCGCTGTGTTTTGCCGGGAAATAAATATTATTTGCTTAAGGGAATATATGCCTACAGCAATGCTGTCAGGGAAATGACAGCCAGCCAGACTTTGCCATCAACAGGCGAAATTCAAGATAGTGAGTATGAGGGTTTTGTGGGCTAGTCAGTCCTTGCTGGTACCTGTTTAGAGGTGTGTGACTCTCTACGGCATTGGCTAACCGCGATTTACCGCAACACGCCTGTGTCTTATTCCGCCTGTCGGGCTGTATTTGCGCTCATACACGCCCTTTAGCGAGCCATCTTTCCCACCCCGGCTTGTTGACGGGATTCCTCAGCGAATCCCCCAGTTCCTGTACTGAAGTATCGATCCTTCTTAAGAAAGTAAAATATTAGTTTCTGAACTGCTGGAATTACATATAACAACACATTATAGCAATTTATTAACCCGCTGGCTGCTTACAGAACACGCTTTTACGTTTGCTTACTTAGCAGACGCCTTTATTCAAAGCGGCTTATAATTGACAGAGTTGGGTCAGCCTGGAGCAATTAGGGTTAAGTTTTACAACACACAGTTCAAATTAGCGGGAGCAGGATATGTTCAAAGTGGTTCATATTTGTTTCACCCAGAGCCCTGGAATCATTAAATGACATCATTGCAATGATGCAACTGGACACATCACACCGATCGGTGCCCGTTAAGACAGATGGCACATTCACTCATCATTTACGTACCTCTGTATCAGTTTTAAATGTGCGAAAACCAAGTAACAACATGAAAAACTGTTTATGAGTCATTATGATCGAACGTGTATCCCAGTTGCATAAAGCAATAATAATAATAACAATAAAAACTAACCTAAAGCTCAGTCTGTTTTGGATATTTTGCGTATGCATTTTATGGCACGGTTCAGGGGATGAATATAAAGCAAACTCGGTTATTACATTGTCTTTACACGGAGGTTGGCGGTGATGTTAATAGTGAAGCCGTCCTCGTTCATCACCACGTCACCATGTCTTGTCGGGCTTGTGTTGGTGACGATAGGGCTTCACTTTCTCCCTGTCGCGCGCTGCTTCCCTCAGACCCTCTCCTACCCTTCAGCTTTCCCCGGACCGGGACCTTAACCCTTCATTCTGTTGGCCGACTCCCCAACCAATCTGCTTTCCCCGGACCGGCACCTTAAACGCCCTGCTTCCTTCAGCGCACCACAGATCCGCTCCTTGAAGACATAGGTTTCTCCGAACCCGCTACTTGACTGTCCGGATTTCACCAAACCCACCAGATTTCTCTAGCACTGTACAGCCACGACCATTGTGAGACTGCAGCTGAGAAGCAAACCTCTCTGCCTACAGGTATTTATCACATTTTAATTTACGTTTCCCGTGTGTTAGTTACTTAACTTCTGAATGACCAGGGGTTTCGGTGCCGTATGAGTTTTGCTGACAATGCGAATGGCAGCAGCTCACCCGGAATGCCTGTTGTACCTTTGATAGGGTACCGCTCTTTCCTTAAAAACATGTCCACGTATGCGAGTCTATAATCGGAACTGAAGTGGATGTGAGACGAAGGGACCATTCTGCAGACCCCCCCTCCGTTTCCCTGCGGTATATTCGAGATTCTCCGGATTCTTGCGGTCTGCAGTTTATGAGTCAGTCGGTTCCTTCTTAATAGTTTTTAAGAGTCACCGTTTAACCACACCACTATTTCCACTCACTACAGATGGAGCAAACTGGCTCATCGCTTAAACACACTACAAACTACAAAATCTAGCATCTGCTTTCTTACTGGCAACAACTGTAACCCATGTCTCTTAACATTTCTGCCCGTACCTCACCTTTTCCATGGTCTTATAATCACAGAATTATGGGGTCTTTGCAGTATAATGTTTTCTTCATGCTTGGCATATTTTTTCTATTGTTCCTGCGATATACTGATCTGTGTGGGTATATTCAATTGCTTTGAGAAATTGCGTGAAATGGAAAGCATTCGTACAGTATCGCTATGTCAGAATATTTGTGATCTTAAACTTAGGTGAAGTTTCGCTTTAAGTCTATAACAGCGTCGCTCTTCTGGTTCGGAAAACTGCGGACCTACGATCAGACGCGCATCTGTCGGCATCAGTAGCGTAGATTTCATAAATGACTTTAAAGTATGTCAGATTTTACGCCAGATGCTTGTACTACATGGTTCGCTTCCAAGTTTCTGAGTGCTTCGGTAAGCAGCCCAGCATGAATTACCGTCGGTTCACTGCCGCGTGTTTGATTCACGTCCACGCTGTCGATGTTAATTCATTTTTTTAGGCAGCTGTGAGACACTTTGTTTTTGTCACTGCGGAGTACGAAGTGACCTGTTTTGACAAGTGATGCTCCATGGATATGAAGCGTGTTTCCTGGAAAACGCCGCACGGCTTTGAACAGCCACTTGCCTGGCACTAATTCCGTGTCTTTATATGTATCACTTAGTCAAATGAATATACAACATGTATTTGAGTTGTATTTGCTGTGCTTTTGGCTCCAGATCGAGATTTTGCCGGGCTATGTAGTGTTATGATGCATACGGGAATTAATATTCTTTAAGCAGCCGGCTGTAAAAGAACATTGGATTGATTGAATATTAATTATAACACCCCGATTGGTAAATTACACTATATTCACCATTCATTAGCGGTGTATTATTTAGATCTCAGTGAAGTCTCTCGAGTTTCTCTGTGTTTTTATTGCATCTTGTTTATTTTGTTTGTACGCGTTTCTGTCAGTTACCTCAAGCTCTGAGACATCCGCATGTTAAGTCTAGATCTAAAATAAGGAAATATTCCGTACATTTTTAAGTTGAATTTTATGAATTCTAACTGGATAACATATTGAAGCGTTAAAGTACTAGATGTGACAGCAACAGGTGTTAATTATGTTGAAGTCAGCCTTAAGGTGAAATATTCTGTATGCTGAGTTTTAAGATGGTGCGCAAATTGTTTTCCACTGCGCCAAATCACCAAATATGTCTGAGAATAGCAACGTGAGTGCCAAGGTAGAAGCGCAGGTAATCCTTCATCGGAGCACAATGAAGCGGGACGTTTATTAGCCATAAATTTAAATGGAGGATAATGAGTTTAACGCACCATTGATTTTTCTTCAACTGAAAACGCCCAGTTTGGTCATATTTTTGGTTATATTATACGAGAATTGCCAGGGATCTGCATAACACTGCAGGGCCGGCCAGCAAAGAACATTGTTTAAAAATGTGACCCGAGTTATTTACCACACTCTACCTGGAACAACAATCAAACCAGCGAGGAGGAAAACGGATCTTCCTTTTATTGAAAACCTATAGACTGTGGCAATCAGCCTCTGGGAACAACATCAATTTAATGTTTGTTTTTGTTTTTTTTTTTTTTTTGAAATCGCAAATATTTGTAATGCCTGAAAGTGACATTTATTTACAATCAATGAAACGCCGCGTTTAATAAATCAGGGAGTTAGGGTGTTTTTACTTTTATTTTTATTTTTTTGTGACGTTTCCAGTCTCGGTCGGTATAGCTTGTGCCGCATACAGGAGGTGTGGGCTACTTTCTCACGCGCTTGACCTGTTTCTGCAAACCTGTCTTAAGTGCCCTCCGAATGTCGTTTTTTGTAACACAATTCTCTTTTAGGCAATTTAACTGCAGTTAGAGATGAATTCAGCTCGCAAATGAGATTATGTAAGTATAACAATTAAACTCTATCCCCGTGTTACACTATTGACAATTATATATAATAATAATTATATGTATAACACATATTTATAATATTCATATTATGTGTGAAATTGTATGAATGTGTATCTGCAAATGCTTCACTCTGCAGCAGGGAAACTCGATATATTGCCAGATATCCTGAAAATGTCATCTTCTGCACTCCGGTGTGTATTTGGATGGATAACAGGGTGATTCCTGTCTCTAGGGCTTTTTCTGGCATGGTGATCTTCCTCCCCCTCCTCATCCTCGCCTCACACGGTAAGCACTCCTTTCGGATGGTTGTAACCATGCTTGAGTCCATCTGTCGTCTTTTGTGCACTTGTGGCCATTGGTGTGTCCTGTAATCCTCAGTGGCTTTTCTGTAACACATTTTTAAAACTTGTTGTCAAGGTGGGTTGTAACTCATTATTTTATCATAATTGTACTGTATATAACATAAAGCATGACGTATCGCAGGACTCTTCCCTTGTACCCAGTTTCATGCAACATTCTGTATAAATGATGTAGTAAAGTCAAGTGTCTTGCGGTGACCAAGTTGTGAAAGGCGCTATGTAAAAATAAGTGGATGGATGGATGGATGGATGGATGGATGGATGCTTCATGCTCCCAGGATTATGGCTCCCATGTGTGTCTCTGTGTCTGTGTGTTAGTGTTGTCCAGGTATAACTTACCTGATGGGGACCTAATGTCCCCACCATGTGATGAATAATCATGTTTTTACGTCATGGGGACCAGTTTCCTGGTCCTCATAAGGAAAAGCTCAATTTTCTGAAAATCTGTAACTGCAATCAAAAAACTAAAAATGTATGTGTGTGAGTGGGTTTTATGTATAGTGCATTGTGGGGACCAGATGACCAGATTTCCCCCCAAAATCCTGTTATTTTGACATTGTGGGGACCTTTTTTTATTTGTTCCACACAAGAGAAAATTCAGTTTTATATATTTTATATAAATCTGTGACTGCAGCCTAAAAAATAAAATGTCTTGTATTTTGTTTAGCTACTTATGGGTAAGGTTAGGTCTGGGTAGCGGTTATGGTTGTCATAGCAACAATAAATAGCATTAGCATTTTTCCTATAGAAATGAATGAAGTCCCCAGAAAGATAGGGTTACAGGTCTGTGTGTGTGTGTGTGTGTGTGTGTGAGAGAGACTCTCTTCCAGCTTCTCATATGTCCTTCTAAAGTTGTTTGGTTTAGACGTGTGCCCCGCGACAGACTAACACCTCGTCCCCCTGCATCGCGCCTCGCCATTCCTTGGATTCTTGGGATAGGCGCCAGGCTCACCATAGTCCAGCACGCTTACGGAAAATGGACGGGATGCATAGAATTTCTGGGAGTTACCAGTTATGCCCAGTGCCAAACTTTTCAAAAACTTCACAGTTTTTGAGAAGCTCTAACCCAGAACATCACAGTCTCGAGGGGTTAGATTCCCCCAAAAGCTTAAGGCAGGAGGAATGCAGCCCTGATCAGCTGTGAAGCTCCTTACGGAGGTCTGTTCGCTCCAGACACTTCTCCTCAGCACCACCCCCTCCCACCAAGACTTTGCTTGGGAAAACAGCCCCCCCAGCTCAGAAGGAGGGCCTGGCCCAGCTCCACAATCATAAGCTTGCCTCACCCATCCTTCCTTGGGAACAATGGAACACCCCCCCGTTTTTACACATTATATTGCCTGCATCCTCCGCGCCCCCCCGCCCCCCCCCCCCCGCGCCGCCCCGAGCCCCCCCCCCCCACGGCCACAAGAGCAGTCGCCACGCCACACAAACCACCGCGTGAGCCAGTCCGCCCCACAACACATTCCCACCTG
>JAODKE010000035.1:17160210-17194485 GCA_026779605.1 Mormyrus hasselquistii | reverse complement strand
TTGCGAGAAAACGCTATTTCAATTCTCTGTGTGTTCTATACATATGGCAGAATTGACAATAAAGCTGACTTTGACTTGATGATCCCAAGCTTCACTCTCACCTGTTTATGTGTGTTTTAAAAAAGGAGAGCAAGGTGGGATATGTGAAAACTAACACATTCAAGAAAAAATAATATTTGATGAGGGTCACTGTACTAAAGGTGCTTAGTGATGAAAACATACCCTTATATATCATCTAGGGCACCTCGTGTTTTGTTATTTTTGCTGTATGGACACCTTGCAGGTGTGCACACATGGTGTGTCTCCATTACACGCTTCCTTCCCATGGTCCCGACTCCGTGTCCGGCTGGAAATGACCCGCCGCTGCTCTTCAGAGACGCACATTACCTGCCCATCTCCCGCCACCGTGCTCTCATGTATCTTGTAATTTACTCGTTGTTCGTTTTGTATCTTCTGCAGATGCGTTCTTTGACTCGGATGAATACCAGTTCATTCTCTACCCGATATTTGAGCATGGGGAAGGGGAGCCCATCTACTCCAAAGGCAAGTCCATTTCCTGCGCTTTATCTCCCTTATGGAGTCCCCTGTGGACCCGGACCGGCAGTGTTATTCAGAGCTAACATAGAGCCCTAGGAGAACTTCACTCCCCCAACAAACTCGCTAAATCAGCACCCCCTCAGAAGATGGTGCCCTAGGCATTAAACGGCTATGTTTCCTAATCACCTGCCCATAATGGTTGCTTTCTCTTACCTACCATCATTAATTTCTTTATTCCCCTTGCAGATGACAGGGGGCGTCCCGGCAAAGAGCAAGCGGTCTATACGCTGATGATGGTCGTGGCTTTCCTGTCCGTAGCCCTGTTCCTGATGCTGACCGTCTCCCAGCGCCAGTACGGACGACCCCTGTAGTTCCTATGGATGCGTGTTCATTTTGTGCTGTGTGCGTGTTTATTCGTGTGCGTGTCTCATGCGTGTTTATTCGTGTGCGTGTCACATGCGTGTTTATTCGTGTGCGTGTCGCATGCGTGTTTATTCGTGTGCGTGTCGCATGCGTGTTTATTCGTGTGCATGTCGCAAACGTATTTATTCGTGTGCGTGTCTCATGTGTGTTTGTGTGCGTGTCGCATGCGTGTTTATTCGTGTGCATGTCTCATGCGTTATTTGTGTGCGTGTCGCATGTGTGTTTTTCGAGCATGCATTTATTTAAAAGGAACAGTACAATAAGCTGAAGTGGTCACGCAGTATGTCTGCTGGAAAATGGAGGGATTATTTTTTATTACACAGAACTTTCTTTTGAGTTAATTTTCATCCGAAATATCGCTTGGTTCAATGGATGACGTGGAAGCTGGAGTGGTTTAGCAGATTTGCAGTTACCTGGTAAATTGGCTTAGCTCTCTGTAGCTTGCAATCCAATGCAGATTCTGTATGCAAATAAAAAAGGCTGAATATGTCGATTTGAGAAAAGTGTCGGCCCTCCGACCTTGGAGAACCTCACCAATCTGCTGGCAGGCCGATTGGATCATATTCTCCCGAAGACCATTAGGGTCTGTGGGAACTTGGCCCCAGTACATGCCCAGTTATGGAAAAACAGTCTGAGAGCCAGTGTTCAGTGTTTTCATGCTTTATCAGAATTAGGAAACACATCAGGGGGCCGTTATTGCTCTGAAGAACAATGTGATTCTGTTCGTACATGGACTGTGCTCCTTACCTCAGAAACTTTGGCAGTTCTATTGTAAAGCAGTCTAGTGTCATGAACGATAGTATATTATTATTCCTTTATTAGAAGGAGTACAGAGATTGCTATGACTTAGGAAAAGTCTCTGCCCCGGGTCTTTGGATTGATTTTGGTTGGTTCTTTTGGTGTATTGTGAGAGGGCACAGAGGGAGACTCTTAGCCAGGAAAAGCATGACGCAGAAACCTGGCACCACACAGGTAATTCAAGCCCGATGAAGGCGCTGTCTGAGTCAGCCGTTTTAATGCCGTGCTGTAACATTTGCTCCGGGCGAGTCAGCAAACAGAACCAACTGACACAGAGATGGAGGAAAGAAAAGGGACTTTATATTTGGATGAGAAAGGAGACGGGCTGGCGTTTGGTGCCTGTCTGCCCATGAACTGTTACAGAACCGTTTCCGGGTTCCACCAAACCACAGCCAGAGCTTTACTGCTAAAATGGAAAGCTTGGGAGTGATCGTCTGGATTAAAAGACTGATAGTAAGGTATAAAATCACAGAGGGACACGTTAAAGAACCAGTGAAGAATGCTGAGGGATCAGCAGGCCTTTCGTGCTTTGGCTGAGGTAAAAGTTTATGGCTGTGCCAGTAGACACTGGGCGTTTATGGCTGTGCCAGTAGACACTGGGCAAAAATCAGTTGCAGGACATGATTTAGCAGCAAGGTAGAAACCACTGTTGTTTGAGAAGAAGTCAAATGCCCATCTCAACTTTTCCAGAAATCACTTAATCCTCAATAATTAGGGAGCAACATTCTATGGAATCGGTAACCCTTAGGTCCCGTAATGACTGGTGAAAACCAGCCACTGTATTTCACTGTATGAACCTCTCACCAACAGCATAGTGCAGGCAGGTTTATGGTTTAAATGCTTTTCTGCTACATGATCAGGATGACAGGATGAATCCACAATGCACTGGCATGTCGACACTGGTCCAAACCTAAACCCCAGTGTGATAGAAGCAGTTCTGCATAGAGGACTGAGTCATATTTGTAATACGACAATTAATTATTCTGTGACACGGTGTAATTGTGTGTATGTCACAAATTCAAATTAATTGCATGCAATTTAGAAACACACTCATGCAGGAAATGACAGGGGTTTGATACCATTTTTTTGTGGCAAGAAGCATTGCTTAGCAAAGGGCCTCTGAAAAGCCAATGACATATTCTGGTTTTATCACCATGACATGATTAGGATGAGGACGTAGGTAAGAGTATGGTGAAGACTGTTTAAAACAAGACCATTTCTGTCAGGTTCAGAAGATGGCTTCCCTTGTCTCAAACACATAACCTTGGGTATGAGAAACAACAGTCCTGTGATTGTCCTGATTCTCTGGGAAATAATAAGATGGATCAGTAAATTTTCTGAAGACTAATGAAAACCCCGCCTTGAACCAAACACATGTCCTGGTGTGGCGTGATGGAAGGACCTACAACAGCTAATTTATTGGAACAGAACACAAACGGGACCACAGGGAGCCAAAGCAAAGGCAGGTTGGTTACACAGGGAATAAACAAGGGCTGGATCTACACGCAAGGATAAGCAGAGGGAGCGCAATAAAAACATGGAAGGCACATATATACACATGTAACTGGGACTAGACAAGAAACAAGTATGGGCCATTGACAAACACTAGGGTTATGACTAACAAGGCTAAGGTGTGGATAATAAACAATTAGAGAGACTCAGTGATGACCAGCGCCACCTGCTGGTCAGGTAGGCAAAAGAGACAGGGCAGGGACTGATCCAGACAACCGATATAGCAAAACCTGCACACTCTGCTCCTTCTCAGATTTCTACATTTCTTATTGCTAAGTTATAGCTGCTTATGTGATCTGATAATCACCTCTGTTTTCCATTATGCGACAATAGGAGTTTATAAATATCCTCTTAGGTAATATGTACCATTTGCCTTGTTTTTGTTGGCCAGCAGCTTTGCCCAGTCAGGCTAGGAGAGTAAATGTCGGTGCAAAGACTTCTGCCAAGATGACTTCTTGAAAGGCCGAGATCTGAACAGTGTAATTCTTCAAGACAGACTCTTGGCAGTGGAGATCAGAACAGATCGAGGCAGCTAAGGAGTTACCGGGACAAAGCGAGAGTGGCTGCCTCTCTGGTACGGCACGCAGTTCATCCTTCATGTTTGCCAACGTTCCTCCTGGTTTTATTTGTTTCAGGATGAGGAGGGTTGTTTGGAAAGATGTTCCGAATCCCAGCAACTGTTCGTGGGCCCATGGCGTGGATTTTAAGAAGGTCAGTGTCTCTGCCTCGGTGCTGGGTGGGCATCAGGTATATGGATCAGTCTTGCCTTTGCTGATGACTAGTTAGGGAGACAAGACTAGAATCTGAATGAAGTTGTCTTTGACGTGACATGTAAAGTATACTGTACAGGTCACTTCTTTAACGTTTACCGAAACACCTAACTCTAGTGTGTTATCTTCTGCATTAAAATCAAGTCATTGAAATATGATGTGCTTAGGTCTTAGAACATAGTGCACAACAGTGTGATATTGGTGGGCGGCCTGGTGACTCACGAGTAGCACTGTGACCTCAGACCTGGGTTTTGGATTCCACCTAAGTCCCTGCCTCTGTATGTGTGGAGTTTGCACGTTTTTCACATGTTGACGTGGGTTTCCTACAGGTTCTCTATTTTCCTTGTACAATCCATATCGCCAGGACTGTGTGTGATTAGCAGTGGATAAGCAACCCTGAAGCAGTCATAGAATCACGATGTAGTTGATAAATTTTAATGGATGGCTTTAATAATAATCAGAACAGAACAGGTCAAACATTCAAACCATTGTGAATTCAAGTAGGATTAAAGATTACCTTAAAGATTAAAGATCAAGTGAGAATCTTCATCACATTAATTCAGGTTTAGCAGTTCCAAGCATGAATTGTGAGCTGGCACATGCTGACAGCCCCTCTGTCTTCAGGCAGAGACCATCGAGAACCTATTTCGACACCCAGAGCTGCTGACGTCCCACCCACTGCTCCTGGAGTCAGAGACTGTCTCTGAAGCTGTGATCGTGGAGGAGACCACACCCCTGGCTCGAGAGAAGATCAGTGAGTCTCCTGGACACTCAGCCAGTGGGGACAGTGGGGAAATTCAGGGACCTGAGGGTTCAGCCCAGTCTAGGATCACCTATGCTACCGTTCTGCCTCCTGCACTCTGTCTTCTCTACAAGCAGCAGGAGAGTCTCAGTAGCATCTCTGATGAGGGCAACTTCTCAGCCAACATCTCCGACATCTCTGGGTCATTTCCGGGGGGGGCGTGGGAGCCCGAGCATCCGCGGGGCTCCCAGTTGCATCTCCGGTGCTCCAGCTTGTACAATTCAGCCGAGGAGTACTCCGAAACCTCAGAGCGGGAGGAGGAAGAGGCCCCAGACAGGAGTGATATAGGGAGGAAGCTGTGCTATCTGAGGATGACCTCGCAGGAAGAAGGTGAAGAAGACAACGGCAAGGAGGAGGAGGAGTTGGGGGCTAGGTTCCTGCGAGACGAGCTCCTGGCAGCCCCCCCTGGGCTGTGGCACAGGCTCCCCCTGGAGTCCAGCCCCCTGCTGGGTACTCAGGGGGGTGAATGGGCTGTGGGGTCGGCAGTGAGTAACGTCCCGCTATACATGCCCCAGTTTCGAACTCTACCGCTTAAGCCATCAAGTGTTGCAATACACGAGACGTCCCTCCAGGGGTCGCCAACACTGTGACTGATCCAATACGTGGAATCACTCTTGCTGCTCTCACACTCTCTTGTGACGCATCCCCACCCTCATTACACCCTGACCCATGTCCAGGTGCCTCTATCTCTTTCTGAAGGGCTGTGTACGACTTGTAGTTTTTAAAGAAACCTTCCCAGTCTGCGTCTGACAATGGCAAATCCGGCGTGGCTCTGGCAGGCGGAATCTCATCGTGCGTGTGGCCATGCAGTGTCACGCCATCGGAGGTGAGAGGGCATTATCGCTACAGCACCACACAGGCGCAAAACGTCACAAAACAGAACACTGCAGCAGGGGGCATGAGGCGTTGTCAGCAAACGTGGCGTTCATTGGTAAAGAGACTGCGACTGTAACAGGAACTCGCCTCTGTCAATCAGACCAACCATCACACGTCGAGTTCCATCTGAATGTATATTTTTCTCATTTTACGTACTGTATCCTGTCTTTGAAATGACCATGTAAAATATGATCTATTTTCAGTATTTCCCATTTTCTACTGCAAGCAGATAATGAATGCAAGAAAAACCTATAAGGTTTTCAATTACATGATTGTGCCATTCAACTGGTAAATACTTCATAAGTGTCTACATAAGTAGTTCGCATATTTTTGTGGTCAAATAAAGTATTTATTGCCAATGGGGCTATTTGATTTGCTGCTTCTTGCCTTATGAAAAACCTAAACGACACGTGAGATCCGCGTCAATGATTCTTTTCAGTAAATCCTTGAGATGACTAAACTGACAAAAAATAAACTTCGTGGTGGAAAGCTTTGAATACATATTATAAAGTGCAAACAGCCTTACAATAAGACCATATCATAGGCCTACAGCTACTGTGACTCAGCACTGAAAACAGACACTTATCCTTGAGATGAACCCACAGGAAAATAATGACTAACGTTTCTAAGGGAAATTGGCAACTAAACATCAGAAACTGAAAAAAACGTGTCTTCTTTTCTTGAGAAAAGTAACACAGCTCGATTGTTCAGAAAAGATATCGCGCTAGACATATTTTAATAAATCACGAGAAAGCTTTGATACGAAATCCACATTGACATAAATATAAGTTCTTGTAATCACTATAGCTGGAGTATGACAAACATTGTGCACAAAGTAAGTTCCGTTTTAATTAAGCGACACATCAGCTAAATATAGTTTAGTTTATAGTTTATCGTTCATACGATAACATATCTATGAAGAAGACAACATCTTAAATAAAAAAAAAAGAAATATTTAAAGTGGTTTTTCTCCTCAGTCCTTGGTGTTGGGTGATTCTCAGATGAGTTTAGTTATCAGTTGTGGATCCTATGACTGTAGGAGCTGTTTACTCTGTAGGGGACATCGATAAGAAACTCACTTAATAGCGTGAAATACCAGCAAAACGCCTTATCTTATAACCCGATACAGCGTCAACCTTCTTTCGGATTCTCGGGATAGCAACACTGCCACCTATCGGACATTTATTATTTGGCGCTCTGGCAATGGAGGTATGAATGGTTCTCCGTCATCTAGAGTAAATAGCAGGGCTGCACTGGCCATCTGGCATACCGGGCATTTTCCCGGAGGGTCGATGGCTGTGTGGGTCAGCAAAATTATCAACTATATAATCTTTGAAACGGAAATGCATTATTTCACGCGCGTTCGGTTTAATGCATTTTCAACCTCCTGCAAACACTTAAGGAGTGACAACCAACCCCTCCCAAAATGAATTTCTTGCTAGCTGGTGTGTAGGTTATCATAGCAGCAGAAATGTAACATAACAATATAGACAATCGCCTACTTTATGTAACAAAACTCGATCCTAATGCAATCGAAATTTATGGCAAATAGTAAGACATTTTAAGTAGTTAAAAAATAAATCTATGCACAACTTACACAAACAAATCATCTAGTTTAAGAATCATCAGCTCCATGACAAACATATTTGTTGACAACCATCCCTTCCCTACTGTAATCTTAATCTGCTAAAAAAGTATACAATATATTTATCCGAGTGGTCTTGTTTTTCAGGAAACATAATTAGAAAAAAAAATGGACTAATTCAAATTTAAAAACTGGATTTTGTAAAAACACACCATTTAAGTAAAATGGCTTCAATCAGTGCGGCACGATGTGTACCGAACCTAATCATTCAACGCCTTGTGGGCGGATGTGTGTCCTGCAGAGGGCGACCTACACCGTCTTAACGATCTTGTGAAAGGTTTTCACAAAAGGAAAATGACAGTAAGTTCTGCACAGTTTTACATTACAATTTTACATCATTTATATGAATGTTTTTTTTTTTATTTAATACAATCAAATTTTTAGGAAATATGTCACAGTGCCAAAATGAATGAATGAGTGAGAATGAGAGAATTCATTATCATCATATGTCACAGGATGTACAGTGAATGTCAGTTACATTGTACAAAGCACAATGAATACTTGAGTACCATCTCTACAGACAGGACATATAAGACTTCAGACAGAACATAGAACACATAATAGTGCATAAACATAAAGTGTCTCATCTGGGAGTTTCAGCTTAGGGCAGAAGAAAATATAAAACACAAACTGGCAGGGGTGCCAGATGCAGCGATCTAAGCCAATAATAATCAAACCGGATCCCTTCTTGCAGCACCAGAACCAAGCCATGATTATCAACGTTTTATGTTCCTACATGTGGACTTGGTGAAAAATCTCTCTCTGACTTTTTCCCAATTTTGCATAAATGCTTGTGATTCTCCGATCCGTATCTCATTTACCCTTTTGTGTTATAATATTATAAAGTGAAGTAAAATGAAAACACACAATCGAAATTCATTTTTATGCGGTGCCTTTTACAACGCAGTCGTTTAAAGGCGTTTAACAAAACAATAACACATGAACAGAGCCTCAGTTTGTGGGTTCTATGTCAACCTCATCTGTTCTGTTTTTTCACTAGTTATGTTATTAGTTATCATTGCTTTCCTGTTTTGAGTTAGCGTGCTTGTGCTCTGTTTTGTTGTGTTCTGCTTGTACACCTTCAGTCCGTTTCCTAGTCTTGGTGTTTGAGTTCCCTCGTCTCGTGCTCATTTATTGTACTTCATTCCACCTGTTGCCTGTTGCCCTGCTCTGTTGCTTGATTGGTTGTTTTTGATTATTCACACCTGCCCCTTGTTAGTCCTCAGGGTCAGTGTATTTAAGTGCCTGCCTTAGGTAATTTCCCCAGTCGGTCATTGTGTATATTGTTCCGCTGCCTCGGTTCTGAGTTCTGTTCTCCGTATTACTCGTTTCCCTTTAGTCATTTGTGGTTCTGTTAATTATTTCCGCCTGTTTAGTTCTGACCCCTGGTGGTGCTTTTGTTTTGTATTTTACCCCAGTGTGTTTTTAGAGTTTTTTTTTTTTTTTTTGTTTTGGAACGGCTAGTATATCATCACATCTTTCTGCCTACACTATGCCCAGAGTCCCTAACACATAATATAACTATAAATTTACTTGTGAATTTCCACTGGCATGTTGTAAAATATATACCTATTTCTGTATTGGGTATAAAAAATAATAGTTTTTTTTTTAATAATCCGATTTTGGAGGCTACGGAACGTCATGCATTTTTCGACAAGGGTCTGCCCAGTTGACCTGATTATGTTGGTTACGCGCTGCTGTTGTGATGGTGCCTGTTTGTGTTGTGGTCTTCATGTTTGTGTTGTGGTCTTCATATCCCCACATGGGACAGTGGACACACCACCTCGGCATAATGTCTGGGCTGCACAGCAGTACTTAGTGGGTTTTCCCATAACGATGTGGGTCAGGCACAGCTCAAGGAGAGAGTGGGCCGTCCCATCTTCTGGTTCCCTGCTGCTGTGCGAAGTGACTTTATACTGCGGGTCTGTCTTACAGTCCGCTAGCCAGAGGCCTTGAAAGGGAATGAGGGTTCATAGTGGTTTTTCACCAGGCTAGTTCTACCGGTGGGTCACTGCACTTCCCACATTCATATATCGTTACACTTTCATACTTTATACATTTTATGTGAAAGAAAATAACATCTGAAAAGGTGAGAAAACGATTCCTCAGACTTACCTACAGAATGACTCCGCAGAAAAATGTTAAAATGTTTTAACATTGATGGCTTGGGTTTGGAAAAACTCCGCTACATCCCTGCAGATCCGCCGACGTGGTAATGTTTAGTCTAAATTAGTAATATTAACAAGGAGAAATTAAACACATGTCCTTTATTTTCACTTTTGTGTCAAGTTATGCGGTCGGCCCTTCAGTTTCATGAAGTTGACACAGATTCGCAGATTTGGTTATTCACAACTTGGTAGATATAGATAAACAATTATGAAGATGATTTATTGCAAAAAATCTTTGAAATTAAAAGTTATTTTTGGTAAACAAAAAAGGGTGAGATTTATGCATCTTGGCTTGTGTATATGCCGCACACCATTTGACCTTTTGTCTTGGAAACCAGCCTCACTCACATGTTAGCTGTCTTTATGATTGTGGAATCTTATGTTTCTCTCAGTAACTTTTAAACTTTTCAGCACTGTTAATTTAGCATCTTTAATAATGGCCCCTGTTTTATTTGCGAATTTTCACATTAACATATCAGGGATCATCTGTGTCTAACCCTGGGGAATGTGAAGTGGTGATTGTACACAAATAAAAGCAGATTTGTTGCTGCAATGTTCTATACTGTATAATCTGTCGCCCTCAGTGGCCCCCTCCCAGCTCGGGGCCCCACACAACGGCCCCCCCCCCGTAACTGCGCCTCTGCCCTTCAGGTCTTCATTCTTTCGCATGCACGCCCACTCCAGATCTCCCCCTAAACCCCCTGCCTTGCCTTTAATACGGTCGTGCATCTCAGGTTCGCGTTCTGTCTCTTTATCTTTATCCTGACCTGTAACAGTTTGAAAATAAATGTTTGTTCAAGACTGTTGCGATGACACCGGGGAGGCAGACTGCATGTGCTCCAGTAAAGACGATGCAACGAGGTCAGATGTCAGACAATGGGCTGGAATGAGGAGACCTTTCACAGCTATGACCCTAGAGATACCTTTCAAGCACTGTTGATTTGTTTCTGCGGGAATCGTGACGGTGCGCTGGAAAGCGGACCGTGAGTATGTGAGAAATGGATTCATTTAGCGTCTGCAATCAGGCAGGCGCCTCCAGAGCCTTACAGCCGGGGCCGAGAGCCCAATGACCAGCTTGTATCTCCAGGCCAATAGGATCATTAGGATCACTGGCAAGTCATATGAGCTATTGCTACAACCTGCACTATAAATATGTTTTAATAATTATTTAATCTTCTTTTATTATGCTTCTGCCTTGTTTGTTGCACAATCTGAAATAGTAGCAATTTTATTTCACTGATGGTCTACCAGTACATTCATGCATGTGACTAACGGAATCCTTGAATCTTGTACCAAATTTGACATGGATGCAGAGCATCTTCATCCAGACGGTCCCGTCCAGACTCCGAGGTGCACCAACCGCTGTATGTATCATGCACGGTACCTTGCATTTAATCCTCCGTGTTTGACTTCTGCCAGCAGAAATTTCCATCGGCCTTGGTCGTGTGACAAGGAAGATTGTGATTTTCTGCCCGATGGCTCCTGACACCATCGAACACGGTAGGAAACCGGTAATTGACAAGACTTGGGGGCCACTGATTGGATGAGAAGTTCCAGAAGAAGGTGTGTGGGAGGGGCCCTCGGGTACGGATGACGGGGGTAGCTGTGGACAGGACTCTGAACTCCTAATCCTGAAACGACGAACACTGTCACAAGACAAACAAGACAGGACTACAAGCGAGCCTGCGGATTGTATGACCAAGACTTAATGCGTGTCAGACTAGACTCCAGTTGACTAGGAAGTGTGACGTGCAAAAGAAGCTCACTGCACAGTGCATTTTCAGCTGGGGACTTCCGGTTTTAATTAAGTCCCATGGGACTTGAGTGTGACAGCTTGTGTCTGGGAAGCGGGGGGGGTGGGGCGCAGGGGGGACAGTTGGCATCATGATGGATGATGGATGCTGCTGAAATTGCACGGCTAGTTTGTGGGTGATTTCACAGCACATTTAGCGTTCATGTGACTTCTGAATGAATGAAGCCAGGAACTATACAGACCCATTAACCCCCCCCCCCCCCAACCCCCGGGTACTGCAACCAACACAAGGGGCTCCTTTATTGTGATAGCCACTGGTGCTGGGTTGGGCTACCAATAGTATTCAACTTTGACAAAAAACATTTCTTTTCTGACAATTTGCCAGTGCCAGGTGCCTTTGGAAGTGTCCTAATGGCATCCCTTACCAAAAGAAGTAAACTTAAAGTTAATTTTGTTAAATACACTTCTAGGGACTAAATTGGCCCACTTTTAGTTTATGAAATAAAGTATATATTTTAAGTGTATTTATTTAAATCTATAAATTTATAAATCTATAAATGATATGAGTGATTTTTGCGGCCCAAGCAAGCAGTTCGTTAGTGCTGCATTCCTGTCCCAAAAATCGCTGTCCTGTCTTTTATAAATTTAAATAAATATAATTAATATAAATATAAAATGTAAAATATATACTTCTACTATTTCATAAAGTGGTTCAGTGGTTAGCACTGGGGCCTGGGTTCAAGTCTCCACCTGGGTTACATGTTCTCCCCATGTCATTGTGGGGTTTCCTCTGGGTACTCTGGTTTCCCGCCACAGTCTAAAGACATGCTGAGGCTAACTGGAGTTGATAAATTGCCCATACAGTAGGTGTGTGAGTGTGCCCTGCGATGGGCTGGCCCCCTGTCCAGGATTGTTCCCTGCCTCGTGCCTGTTGCTTCCGGGATAGGCTCCGGACCCCCCGTGACCCAATAGGATTCAGCGGGTTGGACAATGGATGGATGGATGGATGGATTTTATTGGCATTGATTTATTTGATTTATTTATTTTTGCTTCTGACTGTTAAAATGGTTTTAAAAAAAATCTGGCTCCGGTACCCCTGTTTTTTTACAGTGAAAGTGCCATCTCAATCTGCCATGAGGAAGCATCTGTCAGTGGACAGGTTCCGAAAGCAGAAGTTGACTCAAACATGGAAGGATAGATATACCCATGACATTTCCTCACCACTCTCACAGACCACTACATACCATAACTATCTTTCCAACTACTTCTGACTTTTAAAATTCAACTCCGGTCTTGCTAGCTTCAAGGAGCAAAATATGAATTCAATGTTGTTCCAGTTTACTACATCTCATCTGGCGAAATCCTGCCCCACATCTGCTGTTCCGTCTTCTGCTTGTATGGCTGAGTCTGTAACATGTTTGCGGTGGTGATGTGCTCCTGGGTGACTCGATGTTCTGAGAGAAATTGCACATGGCATGAGGAACGTGCCTCTTTAAACCTGATACAGGAACACCCTTATCAAGGGAGAATATGTGGTCTTCAGTTTTTTTATAGAAAGAGTGGAAAATTCAGAAACCTTATTACATATGAATATATTTTATTAAAAGATATGCAGGGCTAAATTATACATGTTCGACTGACAGTGGAGTATGAATAACCTCTTTGTGACAGCAGAATGGCCCAGAACAGATTTCTATAGATGTAAGTGTAATTAGGAAGAGTTCTGCAAGGTTGGCAGGGGAACGTGTTTCATTTTATTTGCCCAACTTCCAAACACAACTGCATTACGGGGCTGCGGAAGCCTGGATCCCACCATAGGAAGCACAGGACATGAGATGGGATGGATGGATGGGTGGGTGGACGGACTTCATAATCTTTGCTATATAATTCAGTTTTAAGCTCAGAAGTAAGTCTGTAGAAAAAGAACATCCATCCATCCATCCATCCATCCATCTATCCATCATCCATCTCAGGAAGCCAAGGGCTCTAGACAGGGGTCCACTAGACGGGATGGTGGCTGGATGTTTCGAAGTTTGGCCTTTATAATCATCACTGTAAGACTCATAAATTGTACTACAAAAACAGGCATATGCCTGCATCAGATGATAATTTAATCTAAAACAATTAAGCCATAGAGATTTGATTGGGTTCTTCTTCTTTAGGGGAGTGTGAGAAGACACTGATTTAATTTTTCTAAATGATGATATTCGTGCCACATGGCACTGTCACCAAAAGGAGGAATGAAAAATCCAGTAATTCAATAACATATTTACATATTACATAATACAGTTACATTAAACAAAGTAAAAGCAATATGATCTCTGAGATTTGGGAGTCTGCACAACATCAGCGCCACCAAAGGGATATTTATAAGCATAATGGAGGCCAGTGAGGAACAGTCATCCTCACCTCACAGTGTGGGACAGGTAATCCTCTGTTATTCTTACAGTTTTGGAGAGTGGATACTGAGACCCCAAACGTCACTTGCGGTCTAACCCCACAACACTTGGCCTTAGATTGGATCCAAGTGGAGGACTGTAAGGAGAGAACGGAGTAAATATTTAATGGGAGCTTTATGCATTATTCTCGAGCACCTATCAGACACTTAACAGGCACATCCTGTACTCTAATTCGCTGTGAGCCGTGACATCACACAGCAATAGCTAGGCCATTTTTACTTTTTTTTTAAAGGGGAGTTTTCAAATAGGGTTCATTTACATCTCCACTCTAAAAGCACGTTTTGAATTCTGGGCTGTTTGGGTCTTAAACGGGGGAAAAACACTGGATCATTTTGTTCCATTAATTTTATGCATTTGCATGCCTGATTCAAGGAAACTGTGTTAAACAGTGCAACTCAGTGATGATACACAATGAGCATCTTCTTCCTCCGGGGCAAAACCAAATAAGGGGTGTATTCAGATGCGTGCTGCGGCCTTTGACACGTTCACCTGGATTATGTTCATTTGACCGCAGAATCGTGAATCCATTTTACATAAAGTTATAAAGTTGCTGGCAAAACTTCACTGACAATTCTATGAAGTATTCTTTAAAGAAGCAGGGGACTGATATTTGTCCCTTTCCTGAACTGAAATGCTGTCATATGCAGTTTAGAGACGGAATGTTCCAGAATATCGTCCCCCTGGCATTTGCAAGAAAATCACACCCAAAATGCCTACAATTTCCCCCTCCCATTCCTTCATCTAATCATCCTGGCTATTGTATTAAGCACAAGCCTGAATTAGCCACTTATGAGAACAAGTGAAATAAATGATCAGAAAAATAATCATAACAGGTTCTTTCATCGTCGTGTCACGTTTGTTCTGTACAGAGCTTCACATTTCCAGTTCAGTTTCATCCCTCTCAGAATTATCAACAGGCGTTTATGAATTTTAGCACATCAGGAAAGATGCCAGGAGTTTGGAGCCGCTGTTAGAAACGTGCCGATACGGGCCAGTCAACGAGGCTGGGAAACATGCTTCCGGCACTTTCTTTGCATGTTTGGCTGCCTTCTGGGAATCTTTTGCGTATCCATCTCATCATATGAGGACGAGAACAAAAAGAAAGGGCAACGTCAATCAGGTTGCACAGAGAAAAACCCCAAGTCTCATAGAAAGAGAACAAACAAGAAAAACTGCACCCATCTGAAGTAGCTTGCACAACTGATACATCAGTGGCCACTGTCAGTGATTGATCTGGATGTTGCCTGATGGTGAGTTCTTTGGCCAACACCACCACTTGCGTCAATTCAGCACTGCCCATTCAACCACAGAAGAGCCAAAAACAGGGCTATACCCTTCAAAAATTAAGAAATATTGTTGCCAGGCAACAAATTAAATAAAAACAAACAAAGCGTTTTAACGGGTGGAGTTGTCTTTTCCGCAACCTAAGCCGACAGATGGTATGGCATTCGTAAGCTCAACTCTGTATAGCTAAGCACTTAAGCTGCACGTTGCGCCGGTAGCAGGAATGCGGATAATGCCGTAGGGCCATCTTCCTTAGAATTCAGACGTTAACGGGCAAGAGAGTGCATACTCTGGGAAAAAATGCCGACGGCAAACTTGCTGTCTCGGTAATGGTGGGATCATCCACAACTCCGCGGGAAGCTGCCCTGTGTCTGCATGTGTGTGTGAGGCTGTCCTCTCTTTATCTGCCACACGATACCAGATGGTTCCCCCTCCTAATTAAGATGGTCTGCTTCTTTTCAGCTTTGAACAGTCTACCCCCAGGGGGCTTTCCCTGCCCTTTAAGTATCTAACCCACACAATACTTCACCCGAGATATTCGGGGTCTGCAAGCACGAGCAGAAATGAGCCTCTCCATTGACTCACTGTTCTGGCATACGTCAAAAAAACATTCACGCATGGCAACAGCAACAGGATTATCACGACCCTGTCGATTTTCTTTCTTAAATTGGTCCAGACACCAATGAGATTGCAAGACTAGCCATCAGAGAGATTGTTTTGTATATTTGTTTGAACAGTAAGATTATCTGCGGGCTTTCAGGAAGGCAGGCATAGCGTTTGGCATGTCAACGAGGTCCTGGAGCTCTGCTTGATTGGGATGGGGGGCAAGCATAAATATATATATAGAGTTGTAACGCATTGAGAAAATCCAGGAGACCATGCTAAATATGTCTTGCATCATCAAGGAAAGTGTGAGAATTGCTCATGGAAGGAATGAGCACCCAGGAGTGTTAGGGTCCACTCACTCCGTACTCATCTCCAGCCGTCACAGACCTAGTGAAGGTAATCTCTCAGACTGTCACAGCCTCCCGAAGCTCATTTTAATGCTCTCTGCACCATGGGGCCGCAGATGACCCCTTCCTGGGTTCTCCAATGGGAAGCAGGCAGCTTGGGATACCTGCCGTCTGGGTTTTAGCTCACAGCCTGGTGTAGCGTCTGGGAAGATCGACACGCATCCGTCTCCATCCGCCGTCACTCTTTCTCCACTTTACCCAGGCTGATGTTTTTTCGACAGCTTTGACACAGTTCATTGTGAGACAGTCAGAGGCTTTAAAGCTGTCGCTCACTCATTCTCGGCGAAAAAATACAAACGGATACTGCACCCCTAGCAGGATTACTCCCTCATTATTATCTTTAACCCCTCAAAATGTTCTAGGGGGGCCAAATAAATGAGATTTACTCTCAGCTGTCTATACATTTCAGCGACAAAAGTATTGGGACACACTTCATAATCTTTGAATTTAGGTGTTTCATTCAGACCCATTGCCACAGCTGTATAAAATCAAGCATCTAGCCATGCAGTCAGGTTTGCACACATTTGTGATAGAATGGATCATTCTGAAGAGCTCAGTGAATTTAAGCACAGTGCTGTCATGGGATGCCACCTTTGCAATAAGTCAGTTCGTGAAATTTTAGATATTTCACTGTCAACTGTAAGGGATATTATTGCAAAGTGATAGCATTTAGAAACAGCAGAAGCGGCCGCGATGTGGCAAAACACGCAAAGTAACGGAGCGGGATCACTGAGTGCTGAGGTGCATAGTGCATAAAAGTCTGTTGACTCAGTAACTGCAGAGTTCCACTTCTGGCATTAACTCCAGCACAAGCACTGTGCACTGGGACCTTCGTGGAATGAGCTTCCATGGCCAAGCAGTTGTATGCAAGCCTCACATCAGCAAGTGCAGTGCTAATGATGGGATGGAGTGGTGTAAAGCACACTGCCACTGGACTCTGGAGCAGTGGAAAAATTCTGTGGAGTGATGAATCATGGCTCTCTGCCTGGCAGTCTGATGGAGAATTTTTGGAGGGTTTTGTGGACGCGAGGAGAACATTACCTGCCTGACTGCATTGTGCCAACTGTAAAGTTTGGTGTTGGGGTTAATGGTATGGGGGTGTTTTTCAGGGGCTGGACCCCTTAGTTCCAGGAAACTCTTAATGCTTCAGCGTACAAGACATTTTGGACAATTTTATGCTTCCAGCTTTGTGAGAACAGTTTTGGGAAGGTCCTTCTCTGTTCCAGCATGACGAAAGCATGAAAGCAAGGTCCATAAAGACATGGTTGGTGAAGAAGAACTTGACTGGCCCCCACAGAGCCCTGACCTCAACCGCATCGAATACCTTTTGGATGAACTAGAACGGAAATCGTGAGCCAGGCCTTCATGTCTAACATCAGAGCTTGACCTCACAAATGCTGTTCTGCATGAATGGGCAAAAATCCCCACAGACACATTCCAAAATCTTGTGGAAAGCCTCCCCAGAAGAGTGACAGCTGTTATCGCTGCAAAGGGGGGGACGAACTTCATACTGATGCCTATGGGTTTAGAATGTGATTTCATGAATGTTCCTGTAGGTGTAAGGCCAGGTGTCCCAATACTTTTGTCCATATAGTGAGTGTGTGTGTGTGTGTGTGTGTGTGAGTGTCCTTTGCAAAGGAAAGCAATCTGTAGACCATGATTCTTCCACACATTCTGGGAGATGCCTTATTGTTCTGCCTGGAGGACCTCCATTTCACACACACACACACGCACACACACACACACGCACACATGCGCACACACACGCACACACACACACACACAGGGTGGATGTTGCATCGTTCGTGTCTCCTCAGCAAAGTCTCACGCATCTGAGCTGCTCACTGTTAAATAAGCAATTTCTACAGCAAAGCCTGTCCGAGGCTCCCCCCAGAGTCCAATGTCAAGCCTAATTACCACCCTCTCTAACAGATATTGCCCCCTGGGACATTTTTGCATTTCAGCTTATTACCACCTGGATTGGATTTGTTGATTGATGGATTTAATTTTTTTCCCACCAACTTCTCAGGCAACCTTCTCGGCACTCAGCGAAGGCAGAAAAAGCAACACCTCATGAATTGGTAGCTTCTAACCAGTGCTGGCTGACATAACAATCCTGTCAAATGCACCAAAGTTTGGACAAGCATTTACATGCAAATAAAACACATTGTAGAAATATTGCTTAAAATGCTTACTCATTCACTGAATATATTCCCTATTGCTGTGGCATTCCTAAATAAACAATCACCAATCAGCAGCGCAATCAGCTGCCTTCAAGACTATTACCTGAAACTGAAAGGCGACCAGCTGTAAAAGCGGCTAGATGCTGATAAGCTAAGAAGATTTTATAAATGGCTACCTGAACCACAAACGTCTTTTAAAAGAACCTTGGGATAAGGATTTAGGATAATGAAAAGATTTTAACACAGCATTACCTAAAACTGTGATTTCGAGTTACGAGTGAAACTGCAAAAATTTCTACCTCTCTCAGAGGAGAGGATACTTTGGTTGTTTCGTATTCATTCTCTTTTGTTCACAGGAAAACTCCCAACTAAATTGTTAGGGAGGTAAAAAAAAAAAAACATTTGGAAATAAAAAATAAAAATTCTGCTTGTCACGCAACAGAAAGAGGAAGTGCAAGAGAGCTAACATCCTCTAACGGCAGAAACTGGTGTTTGTTCTTTTTTTCTGAAGCACCTACAGATGGCTGCTTTGCCACAGTGCAGCCTGAATGCTTAGGAAGCTGGAATCTCATGCATAACAATCATCTGGCGGGTGCAGGGAATCCACATTGCAGAGGGCGGACAAAGTACGTTAGTCCTGGACCTGGGATCCCCAGCCATGAGTGACCTAGACACTGACATGGGAGGTAATTGCATGAGGCCGGCAGTGTTAAATCGTGACTCGTGTAGTGAATCTGTGGAGGTGCATGGACTTTACAGAGGTCCGCGGTGACCAGCCACCTTGCCCACGTGATGTGTCCCATTTCCATGGGGGGGTCATAAGGCAACTGCAGAAGCCGGGCTGTACTATTGCGTCATGATCCATTTTCTTGATTTCATTATATTATATTATATTATATTATATTATATTATTGACGTGCTCTCTGGACACAGTGACCATCTTACCATTTTACCATACCTATGAATACAGAAGTAAATTCCGCTAAGTAGCTCCCTTAAGGGTACTTCAGAAATCAGACATCTTTATTGACATCATGTACTGTATGTTAAATATACGAGGGATTTGTCTTGGGGGGGCGGGGATTGGGAGTTCTTTCAGGAATTACTACAAATGTTTTAGCCTGTCGCCATAATCGACCACTTTGTGTCCACTGGTTAATCAGCAGTCAAAAGTTAGTTAGATAGATAGATGTAGGGGACGTCGTGACGTAGCGTACACGTGCGTTTCCAGCAGCGGACGGTGCTCACCGGCCGATCGGACTCCCGAACTCCGCCGAGTCTCACGTCGATCTCCCTCCGTGGGCGCCTGGGGCGAACTCCGCCGGAGTCACGGACCGGGGACTCG
Organism: Mormyrus hasselquistii; assembly: GCA_026779605.1. Taxonomy (NCBI): domain Eukaryota; kingdom Metazoa; phylum Chordata; class Actinopteri; order Osteoglossiformes; family Mormyridae; genus Mormyrus; species Mormyrus hasselquistii. The sequence continues at coordinate 17,174,917 of JAODKE010000035.1, read as the reverse complement.
GGCTCTCGCCGTATATCGCGGTCGTTTTCGGACGGACTGCAAATTGCTTACCTTTCAAAACGAGTGGGACCGGTCAGGTGCTCTGCAAAGTCAAACAAATACAAAACCAAACCCATAAAGGAGCAGGTGTGTTATGGGGGGCGTCTCTTTAGGAAAGTGACCCTGACCTTACTGCACCTGGCCAATGGTAACATAAGTATTACGGTAAAAGACAGTTGACGGACATTTCTGTAGGTGAGACCTTCATGAATCTGCTCATGCGGTTATACTGACAAAGTGAAGGTTAATATATATAGTAAAACATATCTTCGGCGTGTGGCTTTGGAGACGGTTCGAGGGATTATGTCACGCTAGCTGGTGCAGCTGCACCGAGGCACAAACGGACTCCTATTTTTAACAGCCCCTGTGCCTCTCGCAAAATGCTGATGATTTCTGGGGCGCAAAAGTGAACAGGATACTTACACTCATAATAATAGTGTCACAGTGACTGAATGGGGCGGCACTACAGCCACACACCCGTAGGGGTCCATACCCTGTCTCTGCACGGTGGAGTTAACGTTACACGGACTTCCCTGGGTTTATCTGCCCCAAAACCACGTGTGGGGCACCAGTGCCTGTGTGAAAGTGTCTGATTGCCCTGCGACGGACTGGCATACAGCCCAGGGTCTACCCCTGCCTTGTGCTGCCTGCGATCGGCGACAGACTCACTGCCACCCTACAGGCAATACGGAAAAGAGATTTATAATACAGTATTTATGCCACTACTGTGCTGCTTAATTAAAAACACTGTTACCAAGCCACGTTTAAAGCGCATCCACGTTTATAAATACAGCAGCCGTCCCTGTGATAAAAAGCCGAATAAGCAAGAACGAGCCCTCGGTTGGTATTGGGGCGAAAATGGATTTGCTATCGTCCCTAAAGTACGGCGAGCTGGCGGGCAAGCGACAGGGATACCCGCTGTCAAATGATATTTCCGACGGGGGGTGGGGATATGACTCGGGGGGCGGGATATGGGATGGATGAGAGAGGGGGTGGCACCGATCGCTGGCGATGTGGGCTGGGATGTGTGATGCAGATGTAAGGGCTCCCGGGCTGGGGGGCAGGTAGCGAGGAGCGGCACCGCCGGACGGCGCACATCGGCGCTCCGGGTGACAATAGCCGCCTTTGCGCGCTACTCTTCCGCCGCATTTCGCACGGCGCCCGATTCAAGTGGATCCGTCTTCGGAGGTGAGACTGATAACGATCCAGGCTGATTTTAAAGGATATGCATGGCTTATGTAAGGATTTCCCCTTTAGTGGGAATGTAGGCGCCTTTTGTTTCTATAAAGCTTTTTAAATGAGTATAAAAGGCTTTTGCTCTGTTTACGTGCAAGAATAAAACTAAATAAATAAAAATAGTAGGCAATTTCCTGTTTTAAAACGAACAATCTCTTTATAATTATATTGTAGTGTTGGTGTATATCGTTATTTTATATGAAGGAATGAAGTAAACTGCACTTTACTGCCTTTCGCTAGGTACAGATGTTCAATAAATCGGGCTTCGATTTATGAACTTTACAATCAGAGCTCGTTATCGATGGTCCATAAACTTATTGGCGTAGAACGACATTATTGTGTCGCCCGCCGTAATTTAACTAAATGTCTGAAGCGCATACAGCAGCCTAGGGTGCTTGTCTTGCTTGATGAATTATTAGTTTGTTTTTATATTCAGCGCTGGATTAAGTGCCAGCAGCGTTTAACGTTTTAATTAAATGGCTACCTTTGTCCAGATTTTTTTATCGAAAAAATGATACATATATTTTTAACATATAAATAATACGCACCTCTCTCGTATTTTCGCCTTGACGCTAAATCAGGTTATTTTAATCACGGAACTATAACTATATGTAACTATAATTGCACTGTAAGTTTATTTTTTTTTTCCAAGCGAGGTCACTTTGAGTTTTAACAAAGGGATTTGTTCCTTTTAACTTTTATAAATACCCGCGAACGGGAGGGGACATGCCCGGCTGGCTTATTTAACACTGTTACATTGTTCGTTGTATTGTTGTATTTTCGTCTTGCATGGATTTGTACTTTATGTTTTTATTGCGATTTAAGCGTTATTTTGCTGGTAGTAAAGTATTGCAACGTAAACGAATGATAAGCCGTAGACGGTCAGGCGTTAGTGTAAATCAGCCTGGTCTTGTGATGCATTTGTGACAATACCGTGTTTTGTTTAAGCTGGCACTATGACTACGATAAAGCCGTTTCCACTACACTACTACGTATTTAAAAGTTTAACAACTATTTCTAAGAAATAAAGTACGGCTTTCCCATACATAGTAATGAAAACCAATGAAACTGAACTGCCCGTGATTGTTAGGGGATCAGAAATCCAGGCACGTTTGTGCATGTAGTGTTAGTGAGTGCTATTGTTTGTGCATGGATTTACTACATAGTACTGAAGAGTGACCTTGCATAGGCCTGACTGAGTTGACGTTTAAATAATTTTCCTTTGTGTTTTGGCTCAGCAGTCATCATGCTTAGATCTACTCCGAATCCTAAACCGGAGGCTTGGATCAAGAGACCAACCTCGAGGAAAATGACATCATCTGTTACTTGGTCTACTTGACATCTCTATCCCCTCTGATCCCTGAGTGTTTCCCTTCACTTTCATCCAGGCTCTCAAGAGTTGGCACGCCATCACACCATCCAAGAGCGGGGAGCGGCTACTCAGGCCTGCGAGGAATTGGATCGGAGAGCTTTGCCATTCCGGCGCTCATCTGCACTCTGTACTGGTAAATATTTATAACCTAGTGTACCATCTGTGATTCATTCTGCCCAGATATGGGCAATCGCTTAATCATAATAACATATGCGAATGGAATTTTTACTGTATTTACAGGGCAGCAAGGCTAACTGTTAATTCTTTAGGGTAAAGCAGTAATTTGTCGAGTTGTATGCATATTAATCACTCAGAACCACATTCTTATGCATAAAAATAAATGGCTGAAATGAAATCTCTAAGTTGATATACTGTAGATCTGGGGTGGGCTATCTTACCCAGAAAAGGCCGTTGGGTATGCGGGTTTTCACTGCAACTCCCTAATTGGATTACTAATTAGGGGACTGATTGGCTGAAGAGTCCTCACACCTGGGTTTGAACAGTTATCCCCAAAAGCCGCGTACACAATGGCCCTTTGAGGATAAGGTTGGACACCCCTACTGCAGATAACATCATTCCAAAGCCTCCGTGTTTTTCAATCTATCTTTTCGAAAAGGCACAGTTAGGTAGGTAGTACTGCTGCCTCACACCTCCAGGGTTAAGGGTGAGAATCACACCTCCGCTCTCTGTGTGTAGAGTTTGCATGGTCTCCTGTGTCATGCAGGTTTCCCATAGTTCAGAGATGTGCAGTCGGGATAATGGGTCCCTCCAAATTGCCATGGACTGGCATCCTGACCAATATCCTCCTGTCCTGCCGCTCGCTGGGTTAAACGGCTGTGAGGATCGATGGATGCGATATTAGCGCATGCCAAAGGAGAATTTATTTTCTCATGCTTTCCTTGGAATTCCCTTTGCTGGCCACTTACAGTGGACCACTGGGGGCAACGCAGCAGAAACGCAGCCAGCTGTGTACTGGGGGCGCCAGAGGGGTGCCGGGCTGGGTGCGAGTGGTGGCTCCTTGGTTTGCTCGGTCTTATGGGCAGACGAGAGAACCAAAAACGCACACGAGTGTTTATTTGTTATAGTCGATTGATATCAATAATTAGATGTTTTTTTTCTGTGTTCTTGCCTGGTTAGATCTTTACAATTCTGCTATCAGTGCCATGGGTCTCTCAGGAGAAGCGTTGGGCCTCTGCTCCTCACAGAAGTGTGGCTCGTCTCAGCAGACGGGCTGTTTCTCATATGACATCCCTGCCTAGTGTTATTATTCAGACGGCACAGTCCTACCAGAGCTGATGCTTGTAGTGTCTTATAGCCAGAGAATAATGTAGCTGTTCCAGGAAAAATGGGATTCAGGCCAAAATCCATGCAGAAATAAGTCAGAAATCTGGAAAGTGGAAGATGACAGCTGATGTTTTCCTCTGGTGACAGATGGATGTCTTTAGCTCTCCTCAGCTGACTTTGCGTGCTGAGTGGTAAACGTTGGATCCAAGGAGCAGTCTGTTCAGTAACCGATGGCTTGCAAGCCTTAGGAATCTCTGGAAGGCTTCATGGAGCTCGAGCCGGCTGTCTCAGACCGCTGCTCATTGTGCCAGCAGGTTGACGGCCTCTCTCCCTCCAGGCCTCTCTCCCTCCAGGCCTCTCTCCCTCCAGGCCTCTCTCCCTCCAGGTCTTTCACCCTTTCAGGCCTCTCCCCCTCCAGGTTTTTCTCTTTCAGGCCTCTCCCCCTCCAGGTTTTTCTCCCTTTCAGGTCTCTCTCCCTCCAGGTTTCTCTCTCTTCAGGCCTGAGTAATTTTCAGTCTGTCCTGTCTCCTCCTGGTATGAAAAATTGTAAACATTGTGTCTTCAAAAAGCTATAGATGTTGCTCTCTGAAAAGGGATACACCCTTCTGTTTTTTTTAAACAAATTTCTAGTCACATATCGGAAGCAAGTTTGTGATGAACATGGAGCCTTTACAGCTACGTGTGGGACACTCCCTGGATGGGATGCCGTCTTTGTAGGGCATACAGAGGCAGGTGTGCACACACAAACAAACGGGCATCACAGAGTCAAAAACCTGCCGAAACCAAGTGTCTTTCGGCTTGTGGGGAGAAAACTGAACTTTGAATTTATCCAAAGCAGTGTTTCTTTTCTTTTCTTTTTTTGGCAAGAGAGCAGGGTCAGCCAGTTCCTGGAGTATTTGGGTTAAGGGCCTTGCACAGGGGCCCAATCGGGAAATCACTCTGCTGGCTCTAGGGCTTGAACTAGCAACCTTCTGATCCTAGGTGCTACATGCTATCTTGCTGCAAGCATGAGAAGGATGTGAAGAATTCCACACCCTGAAACAAGTGATGAGTATCAACAACCCTGGACCCTAGAGATGTCAGGCCTATATGGGATCTAGTTCTTTGAAATTTGAATTATATAGTAGATCATATTCTATCATAGTGTGTGGCTCAGCAGGTTAGGACTCTTGGGCTGTGGTCAGAAGGTTGCAGGTTCGAATCCCTGGGCCAGTGTACTATTGTGCCCTTTAGCAAGGTCCTTAACCCCCAGCTCCAAGGGGACTGCATGCTGACTGACCCTGTGCTGTGACACCCCCCTCCCCCCAAAGTTGCTTTCATTTCTACTTCTGAAATGACAATTTTCCCATGGGGAAGAATAAATTATCTATATTATTTAAGAAGGAGTTGTACTGTTCACAAAGCAACCCCTGTTAAGTGACCGTGGATCTGCTGGAATTGCATTTTCCTAAATTACACACCATTTTTATGGCGGCAAATAGTAGATTTGCATTACTGGAGTTCCACAGAATTTCTCTGGGGATTTTAAAATACCACTATGATTGTTACGCAAGGAAGTGTTGTTTTGCTGGCTGAGTGTCTGATCCTTCAAAGGAATCCCTGGTACTTGTGGGGGTTCAGTGTCATGCCTTGTTTAGCGAGGTCATCCTGATAGCTCTGGACCGCTCCTGCTTTCTGCCTAAATCCTCCAGAGTTCCTCTTATCCATCACACGGAAAACGGCTTCTTGCATTTTTTTAACCCTTTTTCTCTGTGCAGACTGGATGCATCAGTCTTTTAAGTGCCGTCTCTCTGTAACCTCGGACCGCTTTTAATTGCACGTGGGGCTCAGTCGATGAAGGTAACCAGGGGTCGGGTGCGAACCGGCGGCGGAGCTGCGACAGACGGTAGCAGCATAAGAATTAAAAAATAATAATTAAATATTCAGCAGGTAAACATGCTCACTCTGCTCCCTTTCTTAATATATTAATCATTATAGCATTGTTTTACAGTTATTAAAGTTGTTAAAAATGTGACCACTTAAATGGTGGGGGGGGGAGGGGTGTTGGATTTCAAGTTTAACAAATAAACTCAGGATGACAGAGTAGCCATTTCATCAGCTAATCTGCATATGTCAGTTTGGGTGGAATTAAGTCTAATTACAGTTGCTGGGAGTAGGATGAGTGATTTGACACTCAGCTGGTGGAAAGAAGTAATTACATCTGGTGATTCATGTCTAGGTTCATCTATTGCAGGTACATGCATCTGAAAAACAACGTCTGTGTGCACTGCATAGTGATTACCGTAGAGCCCTTTTCAAGAAGCGTCGTGAACAATGTGCCCAGGTTAATATTAGGTAAGGGCAGGAATGAATTACGTACCATTTTTTAATCTCGCTAACACGGGACACCTGAACACCGTGCTGTGCCGTGCTCATGTCGTCAGTCTGCACGTCTCTCTGTCCCTGCCGAAGCCTCCTGAAAGGAATGAAGAAATCACACGCTGACACTTCAAACAAAATTGGATTCATCCCAAACCCCCCTGCAAAGGGAATTCAGTGGTCAGGCCGCTAAGACTGAAACGTCGGTGCACATTTTGATTTTTAGAATTATTGCCTTTTATCTTTTATTTGATGAATCCTAGCTTGTATGAATCTGGGTAAGCAGATGTACTTTTTGTTTAATAATATTTATACTTTTTTTATATCATGAGCCTCATCAGGAAATGTCTGTAGACGGATGGATGAATGGATGAGCTGCTTTATTTACGCCGTGTTAATGAAATTATCCCTTTGTTATTCTGTGAGTAACTGCTGGCATGAGTTGAAAACAGAGCAAGCTGCTCTCATTACATTATAGACTGTCGACCAGTGAGAGATTGACTTAGTGCTAGCAAGTCCCAAAAATAGGCTTGAATTAATTACACAGTTAGTTGCTGGAAGCAGGACTGAGAGCGAAATCTGCGCTAATATGTGAAAATGTATAAAAATATATAATGAAGGAACTACAGTATGTGTGCTGAGATGAGCCTGGTGTGTGGTTTAAAAGGTACAGTTCCTACACTCAGAAAAAAATTTGTACCTTTGCTTTCATTGGGGCTTTGCCTTGTAATTGTACCTTTTAAGGTACAGAAATGGACTCTGGGGAACATCTCAAAAGTACAAACAGCATTGATGTACCATCAATGGTATAGACATGATCCTCATGATACTCCATTTCTGTACCTTAATAGGTACAATTACCTACAACTAAGAGTACAATTGGCAGATCATTGAGGGTACAGCCCCAGTGACAAGCAAAGGTACAAATTGATGCTCGTTTTATACAGTCTATAAAGGTACCCTAGCAACTGCTTTTTAACCAGAATTCACGTTGCTGTGCCAAGCCTGAGATTTTGGTGTTTAGACTAAGAAGAACCTAGATGAATGATGAGGAAGCAGCCAAGTTGAGAACCTGGGACTGAATCCATCCTGTGAGTCTGTGGCAGGATTTGCTGTTTGCTGATGTTCCCCATCCCACCTGGCAGCTTGAACGGAGGAGCAGGGACAGGAGGGAGGGCCGTCGATTCCACAGTCCAGAGCAAAGGGGCCAACATCAAGAGACATGGTTCGCTTTGACCGTTTACATTCTTGCTGCTAGGGCAGATTTCCAGGGCTCTTCTCTTCGTCAAGGTGGTGTCAACTCAGAGATAGATATCGTGTCTTCGATGCTGTTGACCGTGGTGGAAACTAGGGCAGAGGTGCGTTGTGTTTAATGTGATGGTTATGTTCCTTCTATGTGCCCTGTGGCCAGTGAGAAGAACCTGGTTAGTTTGCAGACACAATCACTTCCCACGCAGTAAAGAGTCGAAGTCTTGTAGCCATGTGATGCTCAGCCTCTGCTGAATTATTCGTTGATGCTGTGTTTTTGTGCTTTAATGAGCATATTTTTAAAAAGTACTTTGATATATCTGTTTGGCTGCTACTGTAAGGAAACTTTAGTCTAGAAATGTGTTATAAAAGAGAAACACATGCCTGATCGCGATCGGGGGGAGGGGGTGCTGATCGCAGTAATAATACTAATAGTAATAGTAATAATACTGCCAGTCTGCTCTACAAAATGTTATTACTCCCACTCGCCAGGTGTCGGTAATACTCACATGTGCAGAAATCTGATGAAATAGTCAGTCAGTGGCCTGTGCACTTACTAGGGATTATGCTGCTATAACGGACACCTGCTGTAAGTCTGTTCAATTCTGACGTAATGAAATCTCTCATATTAGAACGATAACTGGTGCATTCATTCTGTTGTATTCTTACAATAGTATAGGACTGTGTTGTACTCTTAGTGGTATGATAATATACATTGTTACACTGATAAAATCTGACTTTACCGTGCTGTTTGCATGGGCTTGCTGTCTGTGGAGTCTGAAATCGATCGTCATTGATCACACATTTTTAAAGAATCCTGAGTCGGTTATGGGGTGCCTGCAGCGATGGGTTCTTTTTCATTTCTGCTACTGGATCAAAACGTCTGTTTTGGCCCCCCAGCGTAGTGACTGTTTGTGGCCGATAGGGGGCTTCCAAATATCGGGGGGCCCATGCAAATGCATGGTATGAATGGTGGTACACATTGCTGCTGGGTGCTAGGAAGGGACAGAGTAAACATCAGGCATTCAGCCCAATGATCAGGACAGTGGGATGAGGCATCTGAGATCTGCATTCAGTGGATATTTATTGGTGTCATGTTTGGAGAACACGTCACCACTCGGTTTGTGGTGGAGTATGACATGTCCAACTTGGCAACCCAGATGCTAAACTGATTGAAAAGTCCATGGGTTTTTGTGTGGAGGCACAAAATAGGCAGCGAAAAAATTCAGCTCCACAGATTTTTAATATCCTGAAACTTTTATTTTTTTATTTACTGGGCAACATGTTTCAATTTGTGCTGTGTGCTCCCTCAGAGGGAAACCGGCAACTTCCCCTCTTCGTGTTTGAAGATACGAGTGACAGCTCAGGAAAATAATTAAAAGAAAAAGAAACATTTTGCAAACTACCCGAAGGGACAGATAAACCACATGAAAACCAGCCGTGGGAGGAACAGGAAGGAGGCAGGGTGTGATGTCATGTTTATTCAAGAACAGGACGCTTTTTAGTGGGCTGCGCTGGAAAAAAAATGTACCCCCCCCCCCCCCCGTGCACATTGTGGCTGCTTCAGCCAGATTCATGCAGACTGCCCCGTTATATCTGCAATGTCCTCCTTTAAAATGACCAAGGAATTTCTCGTGCTTTCCAAGTAACTAGCAGAAGCTGATGGTCTTGCATATAGATACGTGTAAGTCACTATCTGGTTTGGAAAAGAAATGTAATCATTTTTATTTTTCATCCATGAATTTGGTACCATCATAATGCATTATGAAGTGTTGTAAACATGGTTATAACTATTTATAAAATGGCATAACACATTATAGCTATGTTTATTGTAAATTATGAATGTTGTATAAAGCTTTCACCTATAATCAGAAGTGATACGAAGTGAACAGTCACGGTCACAGAGTACTCAACTGGTTGGTTGAAACAAAATCTTGGTCTGGATTTGTACTCTCTGGACCTGAAATCTCCACCTCTGCCTATAACGCACTATAGATACCTTCATAATGTATATAATGGTCAGTGTAAGCATTAAGGATGCTTTGGACTGCATTATGAAGGTATTTGTTATAGGTGAGAGCTTCATAAAGCATAATACATAATGAACATGGCTATAATGTGTTATGGCTTTTTATAAACAATTATAGCCATGTTTATGAATGCATTATAATGCATTATGAAGGTGTCTATAATGCATTATACATGACTGCTTAAGTAGTGTTACCATTAATGTTAATCCCTAATTAGGGAATGACGAGAAGCGCACATTAGTTCAGTTGGGACTGTTATTGCAGACGTGCACCATGCATGCCTATGTGAATGGTGAATAATCAGTGTAGCAGGACGTATGAAGTCCTGCTGACACAGAACACTGTAGAAGAGTGTTTATACAGTACGTTTGCGCAATACATTGAGTCCATGTAATCCTGCATTGCACATAGCAGAAAATACATCAGGTTCACCGCTGCTCTTACTGTTGAATCATGAAGAACTGTAAACATACATGTTTTCTGAAAGGAACATACTGACTTTTTTATAGTTTCAATGGGAATTAGTCATAAATGTTTAAATATAGGTGGACAAGAGAATTGCACCTATCGTTCAAAGTATTTAAGTCGGTATTTTGAGAGGGAGTGAAGTGCTTTTACTCAGATTGTTAGGAATTAATGTTAAGTTTATACATAAATTTATATGTGTTGCCTAGAAGGAACATTAGTTGTAGTAAACTTTGAGTTGTACAGCATGTATGATAATGACTGGTTATTCAAAGACATCACCCCTGTGAAGTGATGCCTAGGGTGGGATGCCAGTGTTCTGTGCAAAACCAAGTCTCATTGTTTTGAGGGATAGACTTCGGCTGGGCTCTAAAGCACACAGATGTGCACCAGGACAGAGTAGTGTTCCTGTAGGCTTGCGCAGTGTGTTTTGTTCTGTTTGGCAAGGTCTTGTTTAATTAAAATTTAGGTTAAATGAAAGAACCTGTTTACTCCCAGCTTCCACACAAAGGAGGTCATTGTTTGAGTTGGATGCTGAGAGCCAAGATAACATTCCTGGTAGTAAAGGTCAGCTAGGGTAGGATTATGGTGTGTTTATGAGTGTATTGCCATTGCTGCTTCTCATACCTGATCGTTAGTATCAAGGGCGTCTGAAGCGTTTTGAAGGTTGGGGGGACACACTGGAAAACATCACTGGGTGAACTAATATTTTATGTTAAATGTGGGGGGGTCCAAATTATGAAATGTGACAGGGACACATCCCCCTCAGATTTAATGGCAGCGACTCCCATGGTTTGCATGCAGCACGTTGATCAGTGGTGTAATTCATCCATACATCTCTGCGGCCATCTTCCATAGCTTCTTATCCAGTAAGGGGTTGTGATGAGTTTGGAGGCCGTACCAGGAAGCCCAGGGCATGAGAAGTATTTCTATTCCAATGCTTGGACCTATTAAACCTTTATTTGTCTAACAAAATGTTTTCAATGGTGATACATACGTAATGTATTGAATATTACAGAGTTTAATCAAAGGAAAGTGAGTCAATGAATAAACTTTGGTTGGAGAAACTGGTGTTCAAGAACTTCATTTTGTGGTTGTTTAGCTGCAGTGGGCGGAGCCTGGCAAAATCCGTTGTTCTGATTGGACAGAAATAGTTGAATCGTAGATATGCATCCTGAGAGTGATCCTGACCTTCTTCCGAATGATTTTTATGCTGCTGCTTCTGGCAAGAAAATGTGGCAAAAAGAAAATTCTGATAGGTTTGCAACATGTCCCTGTTATTGCCATCATGGTGAATATTAATTAATATTTCTTAATAAAGAGTGGGATGGTGGCTAAGGGGCAGTGCTGTTACCTCTCGCTTCAGGATTGGTTTGAATCCCGCCTCCGCTCTGTGTGTGTGCAGTTTGCTTGTTTTCCCTGGGTTGCGTAGGTTTCCTCCGGGCAAACCGGTTCCGTTTCCGAGGACATGCAGTTAGGCTAACTGGCCTCTCTAAATCGCCCGTGGAGTATAATTACATGGGTGTTCCTCAGCCCTGTGCTCTATTTTGGGATAATCTCCATGGAGAAGTGGTTCCAAGATGGATGGATGGATGGATGGATGCATAGATGGATTTAATGATGGCCAGGGTTTGTGCTTATAGAGCAAATCATGGTGTCTCTAGCCCAGAGCCCTAGAGCCACTGCATTGTATTAGTTATCAGCTGGTAGATGTAGGTGAAATAAATACATTAAAAAAACAGCATTTCTAAAAAGCTGATTGATTTGAAAGTGATTCTGAAAATGTTAGGTTAAGTGAGGCTGTTATTCATGTTTTTTTTTTTTTTTTTGAAGACCACATTAAAAAGCCCCTCACTCCACCCTGGGGGACTTGTTACCTCATAACAATTCTCTACCTCTGTCTCATAATGATGTACGTTTATCTGTAGATTTTTGGTAGAAATACCCTCTGTGCCGCAAGAAAATAGCCAGCTGGAAAGTGTCCTTGAACTGAAACAGGGTACGAGCGACTCAAACCCAGCGTAGCGGCCGTTAGCATGCTGTCTGTCCCTTTCGTTTCACAGGTCACAAAAACCCATTTTTTTATAATAATTGTCCTTTGAGGAACTTGTTCTGATGTATTAACACTTTGAATTGTTCCTTGAGGCATAATAATGGCAGAGCGTTTGCCTGCGTTCTGTGTTTGCAGATATTCGACATTTTTTTGCTTTTAGTGTGGGAGATCATGCGGAAATATGCTAAACTATGATGTGTGTCACGTCCTGTATGTTATTATCAGCACCAGAAAAGTCCTAATCGTTTGTGGGATGTGACCTTATGAACCGCAGGGTAGAAGGGCAAGATTTTAAAAAATTTATTCAAATCTTGTGTGTTGGGCGAACATGAACTTTCATCCTTTGTTCCTGTTGATGAAAATCTGCATCTCGGCGAGGTCACGAATGACGTTTGGTCGTTACCTCTTTGCATCCCCCGAAGGCACAGTGGACTAGGTCAGAGCAGAACCCGTTGGAGATTAGCAGAACACACCGAATCCCACTCACCTGGCTCCTGGAGGACCGCACTACGTTCGGGCAGCTGCAGGAAGGCACTTTGTGTTTGTGTGCTGTCTGAACCTGATGGCACCACCGGTGGAAAAAAACAGATGAGCGCAGAAGCCAGAGACTGGATGAAGCACCTGGGTTCTCCTTCAGTGCCCCATGGCACAGACAGAAGGAAATAAAATATCCCCGGTGGAAGCAGTAGTGCAGCTTTGACCTTTTTTATGACAGTTTGGTTGTTTTTGTATTAATATGACATGGTTGCAGGGAATTTAGATGCAGCGAACATTTGCTTACATGTATGATGGAGTTCTGTTTTCTTATTTATTTTTTTTAACAATAATACTAATGAAGTTAATTACTTTTTCCAGGGCATAATGGGGGTAGGCAGTTTCATGTGCCCTGATTTGTCATGCCATGTTTCCTTGGTGTAACGAGTGAGCCTCATTGGCTAGAAGGTTTTAATGAGAATGTCTCATTGGCTCAGAGGTCAACAAGCAAGATTCAGTCCCCTGGCCACCTATGCAGCCTGTTATTTATGTACGGGCGGGCCCCCACCTATACGGCTGTTCCGGAAAACAAGCCCTGTGGACGACGGTGAAACGAGAACCCGTGGGATCTGGCAGTCATGGAGACAGGCCCTCTGGAGGCAGGCAGCGAGGGCACCCTGCACCAGCCAAATCCTTGGCGTGAGATTGCGGTTCTGCCCATACAGCTGAGTCTGGCACAGCTGTAAAGCAAACAGCCGTATCTCTTTCCCTTCTGATAACTGACTAAACAGCCTTTAAGGGTGTTGCCTCATTCGCCAAGTTTCCAGAGTTGGGTAGAAAAACAGCTTAATCGTCATTCTTCAGTTCCACCTCTCTTTATGGATGAGAAAGACCACCACCTCACTGGTACTATAGATACGGTGCATTTGTGAGGGAAAAAATTACCGGCATGCAATATAGAGTATAACCTCACACTTACATAATATCCATGTCGACCATTGAATTTCTAATTGCTTTTCCTTCAGCAGACTGTAAAGCACTTCTGGCCTACAGTAACATAACAGAACGCCATTCCCATGTTCTGTCTCTGAATTCAGAGCTTTCATTTCCGTTGTCGTCATAATGTTTCTGTGCTCTAAATAGAACTAAATATCTGCTGAGGGGGACCACGGCAATTTAAAATATTGTGGAAAATAACATCTTACAATTATTGTGCATCCTGTGCACAGTTGCGTAAATGCATCTTTGGGTCTCTTACCTTCTCGTCTTTTGATTTCTTGTTGGCTAAGTTTATTTCTGCTGGACATTTTCCCCAAGCTTTTATCTGATGGTTTCGTTTTACAATTAGATTTTTTTCGATCTTTAATTAAATCAGTGTTTCTTTTCACACATAGTCTGTAGATTTCAACTGCAATGGGTAGCAGAACATCGGTCTGTAACTCTGCGCTGGATGTAATTTGTGCTGAGTTGATTTTTCTAGAGTGAAGCCACTGCATAGTTAATGTCATTGTGGAGGTGGATGCTTTTAGCCAGTTGTGGCTGATGTGGTCAGAGAGTCTGGGCACAAACGGGCAGCGTAGGCACCTAAATTCGGGTCCTTCAGGTCAGGAGCAATTTTAATGAATCTGACCTTTTTCCAGCCATAGAATCATAACTAGCTGGTTGTTCCCTGTGTCCTAGTTGATTTTGACAATTTTTATGGAGCTCAGGTTGTAATTAATCAGTGTGCAAATTCATGTGTTACTTTTTCTGGTAATCTGTTATTTAAAGAAACTTTATAGATATTTTGTTAAAATTTTGTTTTGCCAAAAAAATGTATTTAAATATTTGTAATTTTTTTTCTAAATTGTAAAGTAAGATATTTAAACTTTTACTGTGCATGTTCAGGTAGAATTCCAAATACAGATATACTGTCACACCTCCGCATTTCAAATCTATGGTAACCGGTATACCCCATAGCAGAAAGACTCAGGATTCAGGTCCAACTGTACGGTAACCTGTATACCCCATAGCAGAAAGACTCAGGATTCAGGTCCAACTGTACGGTAACCGGTATACCCCATAGCAGAAAGACTAAGGATTCAGGTTCTACTGTACGGTAACCGGTATATCCCATAGCAGAATGACTAAAGATTCAGGTTCTACTGT
>JAODKE010000035.1:17144059-17159076 GCA_026779605.1 Mormyrus hasselquistii | reverse complement strand
CCCCCATAAGTAGCGTTCTTTATTCTGGGTATGGATAGAAGACCTGCATCTAGAGATCTAAGTGTACGATTTGGAATATAATTGTAAATGAGGTCACTCACATACTGCGGTGCAAGACCATTTACAGCTTTATGAGTTAGGAGTAGTATTTTGTGGTCAACACGAAATCGGGGTTTTGAACCACTGTGCTACTGGATGTTAGAGTTTAATCCTGAGATACGGCACAGTTAGAACTCGATATCTGCAGCGGATAACTTCTTTATAGCTACTTTTATTTGATATGTGATCTACTGCATGAAATGTATACGACTGCTGTATGACACGTATGCAGAGAGGAGTTCTTTCGCAATGTGACAGTGACGGAAAAGGACCTCATCCGTCTGCCAGATGCCTTAATCGAGGGGAAGCAAGTACCGATTTCGCCACGCGGCCTCGAGGCTGGACGTCTGGCTCCGACTCCACGTTCGTTTCGTGATCTAATGGCCAAGCTGAGCGTTATGGCAGTTGGAATGATACTCAGCCTCCTTATTCAGGCCAGTGTAAAAGGGGAAAAAATCGATGCTTCATTTCTTTATTTTCTTGCAAGCATCAAACATTTATATCGCCTAGGCTGATGTTTTCCAGCCCAGTCCTCATGGACCTCATGTTTTTGCTCCCTACCAGACAGACAGTCCATGTTTTTCTGATAGACAGCTGGGAGGGAGCAAAAACATGGATTGTCTGTGGGCCTCCAAAGACCGGATAGAGAAACACTGACCTAGACTCCTCTCCAGGATGTATAAGTCTGGTGCCTCTTTGGGCAGATCAATGCCGCCTGGACCTATCGATACTTCGCATATGTACATTTCTTTCCGGAAAACGCTCACGTGTCCTTGAGGCTCACGGTCGGGTGAATTACGAATACAATTGATGTTCACGAGTCTGTTTAGAGGCGAAATAATTATCCTTTTGAAGAGGAGGGTCTTCTCATGTATTTTTTATTAGTACAATCTTGTTTTTTTATGTTTGTGTGTTGCTTCTCTATGCTTTTTAAATTGCCTCTCGGGGACAAATAAAGTTTTTTTGAATTTGAATTAGAATTTTGCTTACAATGCAAATGTCGCATTTTCCTGATAGGTTAAGAAGCAGATGGTATTGCGGCACATCGGCAGAGTGATCCTGAGCACCCGTCCTTCGACACGCTTCATGTTCTCCGTCTGAAATGGGGAGTCTATATTTATAAGCAATAACTCTTTAATAAGAAGTGATTTAGAGCTAGCATTGAGGAACAAGCTAATGGCTAACAGAGAATCTGCTCATCATGGAGACGCTAAACGAGAGGCATTCAGGGGGTCATTCCTTTCCAGACCGGCATACGTATCTGCACGTACATGGGCAGAGGTGGATATTTCAGGTCCAGAAAGTAAAAATCCAGACCAAGATTTTGTTTCAACCAACCAGTTGAGCATATAGAGTCACAATTTCAGAGTATTCTGTTGCTTCATGAGCGTCGCACCCATTAAGTTAAACATTTTATAATTATTCGTTTGGACCCCCCTCACATTTAACTTAAAATATTAGTTTTATGCCAGTGTGTGTCCCCCCACATTCAACATGCTTCTGACGCCCCTGGGTTGGTTGAAACAAAATCCTGATCTGGATTATTACTTTCTGGACCTGAACTATCTACCTCTGTATGTGAGGGGTGGTGTGTTGCCCGAGCGGGTTAAGATGCCATGCTCATGAGCGAAAGGTCATCAGTTCAAATCCCGGGGTTGGTAGAGTAAGCCCCGACTCGACCTTGCTTTGTCAATTGTACATTGATTTGGATAAAGGTGTCTAATAAATACGTTTTGGAAACTACATATCACCTATTTCCCCCAGAACCGCTGGTACCCTGGTCCAAACAATCACTGAGCTCTTTGATCCTGTTATCTACAGTTTGAGTCTGTTTAAAGGAGGGGTCTCCAACTCCGGTCCTGTAGAGATACTATCCAGTAGGTTTTCTATCCTACCTGGCTTCTGATGAGCCACACTAGTTCTCAGGTAAATACCAGGAGCAGGTCCGGAGTTGGAGACCCCTGGTTTAAAGGGTGCCTTATCCTTCAAATATGACATCTCACAGAACAAACCTTCCATCTCAGGACATTAGAGCGGTAAATTGTTTCGCCTTGCATGCAAAATCTCGAATATTGCTGGAGAATTAGTAACTGTAAAGTGACGCATTTTCATTTGTCTTCACCTGAGATGAAGAGCTGTCATGTTTTTTCCTCCTTTCTTTGTTCACAACAGACAAATGAAGGCACATTTATCAAGATAACTTTCTGATATTATTATTATTGTTATGTAACTCAGATTTTGGGTAATCCCACTTGGGTATGATGGTGATGATGCTGATTGATTTGCTTAGTACATATATTAGATTTATTAAGGCTCTGTTATTCACTCATCTTCTTACTGTGCTTTGAAATAAGCGCCATTTTCTCTTTTGTCAGTCCAATCATTCTGTACAATTTAAAGGTGTAATTCGGGAAATCGCTGAAAGACGCTAATGCTAGCCAGTGTTAATGGCACACGAAAGCGTGACGCGTGTCGTGATGCATCTTCTATATGCCTGCAATTTCATCCTTTGGAAGATGGAGAAAGGCAGCGTGATTAAGTGATTCGTTGTGGTAATTGGGCTCATTTGGAGACAGAAGATGTTTGAAAGGAAACCATCCAGTTGGTTTCTGAGTTTTATTTTCTAGTCGGTTGTTTGTGGGGTTTTATGGTAGTTTAATTTTAGTTTAGGTAGCAGCTGCTTTCTGGTGCTTCCAGTAGCTTCTCAGGAGGTGTGTGAATCAGCACACCCAGCCAGTGTACTGAGGTGAGTAACACACCTTGGTTTGGAATCAATTGGTTTGAATTACGGTTTTGAGTTTGGCTAGTCAATAACCACCAGATCATTTCTGAGAGAAAAAATCCTCAAAAACCAGTAAAGACATGCACGTCAAATTCTTGCGTGGCCAAACCGAAATTTGCTGGGAAACAAATGAAATTCGCATCTTATTTGCGTCTGGCCGGTATCTCACATTAAAGTATAACTTCACCTCTGTAATTAAAAACAGTTTTCAAGCCGTTTCCCTTCAGCACTTGATGGACTTGGATGGACTGAGATGATGTCAGGATTCACTCGCTTCGCTTCCCTCCAGGCTAAACGTCACAGCAAACACATCAGTGAACTGAATATTTATCGGGCCATTACAGCCAGAGGTCGGAACATTTTACCTTGTGGATACGATGTTTTGTTGAATGTGTTTTATATCTCGGTTTGTATGCTGGGGGTGGTGGCCGTGTTGTGGTCGTCAAGGAGGTCTCTGAAAGGTTGTAGCTTTGGGCCGTTGCTTTTGGAGATGCCTGAAGCACTTTGAGTTCTTTGTGCTCGCTGGGTGCTTTTGTGGTCGCCCCCAGGATTGGGGTTTTAAGGTTTGTTCTGTTTTTCTGTGGGAAGTTGCTTATTTTCTCTGTTGGTGCGGATTCCCCCTTGATACTCTCCTACAGTTCAGAGAGACGTAGCTTCGCTAATTTACTCTCTGCGTTTCCATTACTGCGTTCCGTGATTGACTGACGCCCCAAGTGCTTTCTGGGATAGCTTCCTGGCTGCCTGCGAACCTGTGCTAGGTAGATGGTTGCTTTGATCCTAGTTGTATATATTAATGGACAGAACAAAGGGGAAAGCATTAGCTAAAATAAAGCAGCTTAAATAAGTTGAACAGCTTTCAGTTTTCTTTTATTTTGCACTTTTTCTTCATGTATCGGGCAATTATACTCCCCCGAGTATGAAGAATCACAGACAGACACCATGTGAGGAACTTGACAATTGGTTGAGAGAAGGACCATGGAACTATGTAGAAATTATTGCTGTATTATTGCTGTAAGACACATACTGGGACAAACCTGGTTTCCGTCACGTAATGTAAGATGAGAGACCAGCTCCAGATTTGGGCTTGGAGCGATGCATGACACGACTGTTTTCACAGGTCATACCATTGCTGTTTACTGCTGGCTAGGGCTGGAATGGCCCTCTAATCCCCATCATATAATTTTTTTGAACAGAGATGTCTGACGTGACGTAGGAAGATCACTGTAACGATTATCAAGCAGGGAGACAGTAAAAAAATTGGGAAAATAATATATTTTCAGGAGAGTTAGATGTATGTGTGATGATGACAGATGCAGTGATTTTAAAAAGGACCATTTCCAGTATTCCAGTGACACCAAAAGGGACATGAGTGTGACACTGAGCAGAAGCAGAGGTGCTGTTTTCTCCAGCAAATGCATCTGAACACCAACACAGGGTTTTGGTGTTAGGACCCTGGGATAGTAGCACATGTGGCAGTATTCAGAATAGGTTTCCAAACAGTCATTCCTCTCCCGGGTCATTTTGGAGGTTTAACAGGTGCTGGGCTTGCATACCTTTCCTCGAAACCAATTCCAGTGCAGTCATGCCCCACAAAATTATATCTGACTTCCCCGACTTTGTGTATGTTTATGTTCTCATGGCACCTGTAACTCCCTCCCCCCACAGCGGTGCCGGCCGAGCCAGCAAGGAGCCAGCGGTGGCCGAACGGAAGATGCAGAAGAGCAGGAGCGTGCTGATGGTGACTCCCAGCTTCGTGAGTGCCGACTCCTTCCAGATGAGCCGCGTTCAGTACGGCATCGAGTCACGCGGCATAGTGAGGCTCCAAGCCGAGTGCTTCTGACAGTGGGGGCTATAGAAATTTACAGTTACCCCATTTAACAGACAAAAGCTAAAGTATGTCTTTGAGAAAGCAATGGACTAATCTGCTGCAGTGAGGTCACTGGTCCGGGGTACAGAGGGCCGGGGGGGTGGGAATGTGTAACCACAATGGCTCAGTTTTATAACTTAAAAATTTTACTAACTAGAATTATTTGTGCAAATCAACATGCGGTTCAGAAAGTCCCTGAAGCATTTAGGATTTAAGAACCTTGCTAAAGGGGCCCAAATCACACTGCTGACTGAGGGGTTTGAACTGTTGACTTTCTTCTTTTTCCCACTATTATATCCTAACTCACTGAGATACACACTATGGACCTGAGGTGGGCTTGCTGGTCACCGCTTCACCAAGGCTTGGAGCTTCTTCTCCACTCTCCAAGCTGCTTCCAGCAGCTGGTCTTTGCTTTCCTCAGCTCTGAGGCTCCCATCCCATCCCCCTCCTTACTTTATCTCTCATGCATCTTCATGGATCTTCTGTCCTCCTGCTCTCAGGCCATTAGTGCCTCAGAAGGTTATGACCACCCTCTCTTTTCTCCTGATGCTTCCTGGCCACCGTATTTCGCCCCAGGTCATGCAGGACCTCACACATGCTTCATCCAGCTCCCTAGTGGTCACCTTCAGCGTTGACTTCGGATGCTTCCTCAATCTCAGCTCTGGAAATAGCTCAGCTGAAATGCAGAGGCTTTCGTGTTCTGAAAGTGGTGTAACCGCTTGTTGATCAATTTTTAACAATCCCAGTGTTGGGTTTGCGCGGCATTAGATGTCTTATAAATATTAATTAACTGCATTTACCTGCATTTCACTGTAAAATTGTTTACAGTGAATATAAAACGTCTAGACACCATTATTGAAATTGTAGGTTTTTGTGACGTAAAACCAGAAATCACTTCAATAATTTAATTGTACTTCTGATGATGGTTTTCCTTTTCTCTTGAATTTTGGTGGCTTCAGGGTCACCTCAAAGATGGCACAGTGACCGACAGGGTTTGTCTGTCTTTCCGTCAGGGTTTGCAGACCTTCCACATCCGCTGCAGGTATTCAGTTGCAGCCACATGATTCTCTGTTTTTGGGTATAGCTAATAACAGGCAGTGGGCAGTTTTTTGCGGGATTACAGGGGCTGTTTATGTGACGGGGTGGGGGGGGGGATATTGAGGATAAGTGGGTGCAGTGGCACGCGACGGCCAGCGGGAGGGAGCCCTGATTAAATGCAGCCCCATTCAGGCATCACGGTGGGGGTGGGGGGTTTGTTACTGATTCAGCTCAGGTGGGGAGGGGGGCACGTGGAACCTGACCCACAAAGCACATTTCACACGTAGACGTACCCCATCATCCGTTACACCCACCTAATCATTCCCCTTCTCCCTCTACTCTCTGTTTTTATTTTCATTTTTAATCGCAGTTTTAATCCCCTTTATTGTTTCCAGTGAATTTACATGGGGGGGGGGAGTGTCTTCTTTGACATTAAATTTCAGATGACTATAGAAATTGGGTGGGGTAGTTCTCATCGCAGGCAATCTGAGGGACTGAAGTCTGTTGCTCTGCGTTTGCGATCTTCAGACCACTCGAGTCATTCTACTTCAGAAATGCGCGCGGCCGTAGATGGTCGTCATAGCAACCCCATCCCTCGAACGTGTTACCGCCGCACCGCTGCTGCAAAACCCAAGGCCTGTGGTTTCTCGGAAAGGTTGTACACCGCCCCCGAGGAATACCCCCCCCCCCCATTACTGTGCTCCCAGTGCGATTTTTTTTTTTTTTCCCCACCCGTGTTCTTACTGCGAGTGCGCTGGCTCTGAGTGCTGGGAAGGTGTGGTGGGATCCAGCCAGGTGCTTTGTGGGGGAGGGGGGGAGACCTTCAGGAAGCACCGTGATGTTAGGAAGCTGCGTTTCCCCCAGTGGCTTCAGCCCCAGTCTCAGTTCCAGTGCTGTCGCTGTGAGAGGTTATTCGCGGGGTATTCATGCATCATGGTGGTTAGTCATGGTAGTAAATTTTGATTTAGTCTCTGGTGCTTCAGATTCACTGCAAGGTTAGAGGGACCGCTACCCAAGTCGTGGTCACAGAGCTGCTCGATCACCTTCTTCTAAATGCTCTATTTCTTACATTCTGACATTCTAATGTTCAATCTTGAATTTTTGCACTCGTCAAGTAAACGAAGGAATATGGCCTAAAACTGACACACTGGTAATGTCTTAACTATCATAGCCTGTGCTTCCGAAAGCAACCCTACATCTTAAGGTCAGAAGTTATCATCCTACTATTTAGTTTTTTTCTCAGACAAGCAGAACTTCACAATGGAAATGCTATTGGGTTATATTGTGTTAACAGCCACACAAATAACATTATACATCTTACCAAAAACAACAGCTTCAGCCCATTCCCGCTGAAAACCGAATATCAGCATCTGTGCTTTCTTGCCCGCTTCAGCCTGACTGCGGGCGGACAGGTAATCAATACGTTATAAGTATGAAATCCCAGCTTGCCGCGAGCCAGTCTGCGTCTGATTGGCTAATCTGGGAGACTCTGGAGCTTGACGTAGCCCGGGGTGAAAGTGGCATGAGCGAATCCTCCTAGGACCACGGACCAAAAATGATTAGGGCTCGAAGGTTGTAGTTATCAAAGGACCGTTCAGCCAGATAAATCACAAGGGTGAGATGTGCGGACAGAACTGGGTAATGGCACTACGGTGACGCCAGCTCCTCATATTCTACTCTGGTACTATGGCATTCTGCCCGGAAAAGTTTAGGATTTTCAGGGCATCTAGTGTACATCCACCAATCAATTAATCAATCATTCGATCAATCAATCATTCAAGGGTTTGTCACATACACAGTTATACTCGGTACAATGTGTGATGGAATGTTTGGTTGCTTAATTCCAGCACTGTGAAACAGGGGTCATATGTATGAGAGAATCCATTAAACAATAATCATATATGTCCATAAATAGTGTGCAGGTAGCAGTGAAGTAACACAGTGCAAAGACTCAAATGGATAAATAATCCGTTATTTACATGCCAGCTGTACAGTGCGAGTGTGTAAGGGGACCGACACGTATATGTTGACAGTGTGTGGCACAGCCGGTTAGGACACCGTGGCTGTGATTGGAAGGTCACGGGGTTAAATCCCAGCGTTGGCAGAGTGACGTGACTATTGGGCCTTTCAGCAAAGCCCCTCCACCCCTAATTGCTCTAAGGACCAGCAGACCCCGCCTTCTCGAAAACATGTGTGCTGCTTAAACTCCGAGGTGGAAAGTTCAGGTCCAGAAAGTACAAACCCAGACCCAGATTTTCGTTCACCCAGCTAGTTGAGTACGCTGTGAATGTGAAGCACCGGTACACACTGTCCTCACGAAGGATTGTCACGACCTCCCATGTTTTCCTTTGCACCCCTCATCCCTACCCTAGACTGGGTCATAGCAAGCAGAACAAATACACGCTTACTTCTGTATTTCGTCCCATTGGACCTGTTGTCTCAAACACTGTCGTCCTGATGTTGACACACCCAGCAGGTACTTTAAGATGTAGCTCTCAATCTCCACCCATGCTGAGTCCCTGCTGCACGCAGCCTGTGATGGAGGCCTAATAGCGTTTAGGACCCCGTCCAAAGGAATTATGGGACAGCTGCTTTGCTGTCTGCCTTCCACCAACAGCGCCTCTTTTCCTATGAGACTCTACACTTTTCCTCCAATGAAAAAGTACCAAGGTCCTTTTTCTGATTTCATGAAAAAAACTTGGTTTTTATGTGTAAAATAACATTTTTTCACAAGACCCATTTTAAAGAGCTTGGGTATTGGAGTGCACAGTCACACGTAGATGCCGTTTACCCGGGTGGTTAATTAACGGACGTTTTGAACATCATGTGAAAAAAGCAAATCATGTAGGGAAAAAAGTGACAATGAGGTGATTGTAATTCCCCTCTGGAGTTACTCATATTCTCCGCTACAGGCCTTCCTGGATGCTCTTTATGCCGACGTTCATTGAACATTACACACTCCATTGTTCAGATAGTCCCAGCTGGCATTTGCGGCCCTTTTGTCAAACAACTGTGCTGAAAATTCGAGATTTGGGTGTTCGTCTACTTAAAACAAGCCATTGCTACATGGGGACACATGTCATATGAGAAGTCATGACACAAAAACTGCAGTTCTTGTTTGTTGCTGGTAGCAGTTTGTTGCTTTGGGACAGTGTTGACTCATCTGTGGTGTCATCTTACTGTTATTCTGCTGTTATTGCCCATAATGCAATCCTTTACGCATGCAAGAGCATGCTGACAAGAGGTGTTGATTCGAAAATAAGCAGGTCAAAGATGTAGAAGGTTTATTGAACATTTTAAGAAATCCTAATTTGTGGCAAGTAATGTGATTCCGTTAAATGAGAGCAGTGTTGTGTGAATCCTTAGAATAAGCCCTTGTGTATTCGATATGTGTTTTCTATCTCTCTTTTTTTTTACTGCCATTATAATCTGTTTTATCTGAGAGTCCTTTTGAGTGTTGGGCGTGGCTCCTCCAGAGGATATCGATTCCCATCTGTAGCCTCCCTAAATAAGTCAGCAGTTACTTTTTTTTTATCTGCCGAGCATCCAGAAGTCTAATGCTTTCATTATATGTCATGAGGAACTGGGATAGAAGCCAAGAATTCTAAGTTGTTATGTCGACTAAAGTGTCAAGATGGGGTTTTATGGATGTTATCAGAGTTGTCAAGTGATTTTGAGAAAAGGGTTTTCATTTACAGCAGGTAGATTTTGCCCCGGTGGTTTTTAGATGAGGCCTTTCCTGTCTTCCGCAGTGCAGATGATACCTGAGCCTGGAGAGAGGTTTTAGGGTTCTGTGTCGATATTACGAAACGCACAGAAGAGTATCTATGCATGGGGAAAAACAGACATTGTTTCCTTGTCAAAAGTATCATCATGAACGATTCTCGTTTTTCACTGTTATGTTCAATACAGGCCCTTGTATACGGCTGAGCACATGGTTGAATTCGCCAGTTACACAATATAGGGATCGGAGAACGGAATCGTCACTTTATAAACATCAGATTGCGAGTCTTCCAGTAACTTCCTTTGGATGCACATCAGGCTTTCTGCCCGCTGTGTCCTCCGGGCTTTTTCCAATGTCTCCGTTTTCTCCAGCTGACTGGTTGAGCTGAGTTGAGTGGGAGCGTTGGCCGGGCCGATGCGAAGCCGCCGGAGGACGGTGCTGCAGGTTGCGTGTTTTTTCCACAGGGCCTCGTCTGTGCCGTAGCCACTTGCGTTGCCGGCTTAACTTGTCATCATCTGTCACGTCAGGAGTAGGGAGCTGTGAATGGAGGACACTCGTTTATGATGTCAAGAAGCAAGCCAGTATGAGATGAGATAGGAAAATGAGACATTTACTTTATATGCTTTACCCATCCCGAGGGTGGATGTTGTTTTGCATACAGCAGCACAAACCGCATCCCCACTTCATCTGGCACACGAGCTGGTACCAGGCTGGACCCTCATTTGCCTTCACAGCTGCCTTAATTCTTCGTGGCATAAATTCAACAAGGTGCTTGGAACTCCTCAGAGTCCTTGGTCATTGTTAACATGTTAACATCATGCAGTTGTTGCAGATTTGTTGGCTGTACCTTCATGATACTAACCTTCTGTTCCCCCACATCTGCTGGATTGAGATCTGGTGACTTCTTCAGTTCACATCCTCCATCAGTTCACACCCTCCATCAGTTCACATCCTCCATCAGTTCACATCCTTCTTTTCTGTCTTATTTTCCTCTCACATCCGCAAAGGCTGATCCCTCCCCCTCCCACTTTCCATGCCCCTGCATTCCAAACCAAACAAGACAATATGCCCTTTTATGAGACACGCGGCTTCATTTGCCTTCTGGCCCTGCAAATTTGATGGTGCCTTATTTGCATAAAAAATATACAAATAAACAAAATGTAAATATGGCAATGATGTGGCCACTTGTGGGGCGGCGTTGTGCGCTCAAAGGTGAGGCCATGCAGGACAACTAGGAATTAAAGGTCTTGTTCAAGGACCCAAGAGTGAAATCACTCTGCCGACCCCAGAATTTTGAACTTGTGACCTTCCGACACAGATGTGAGTCACACTCGCAGCCGCCGTCGTCTCCATCGGAGCAGCGTGTTTCCTTCTTGATGTGTTGTTGGTTTGAGGCCCCGTCTTTCTGTGTTTGGGCCTCAGCTGATGGGCCCATCCTTATGGCCGCCCCCTTCCCGTGTGTTTCAGTGCAAGCATGCTCAGTTTGTATTCCTCTTTTTCCCAGCATGCACCTACGGCGCCGCTCTCTTTCTCCCCACTCATGCGGCTCAGGGGGGGGGGGGGGTTTCCCTGCTCAAGCTCCCTCTCTCTCTGGTTTCCTGTTAATCACGTACTACAGCCGCTGCCTGCCATACTGTCGCTGTCCAATGAGAAAATTCATTATTTCAGCGGAATGAAAAACTCCTCTCAGAAACTCCTTTATAAAGTAAACCTAAAACTATGCAATGAGACACCCTGAGCACCACAGTAGAAAGCTGTCATTACACAGCCATCAGTGGACAGCTTAAAACAACATTTTTTTTTTTTTTAAATAGATGGATTGTCTACAGTGAGGCAAATATGTCAGTGTGTTACAACGCATTATGTAATAATGCCGCATTATGTTGTAACGTCCAAATGTTACAAATTTTCACTTCATTATATAATAGCGTCTGCATTTTGCAATAATCTGCTGCATTTTGTAATAGACTTGAATGATATATGTAATACATTTCCCAGCATTTTGTAATAATTTATTGTTGCAGTGGTTATTACAAAATACTGGAGTTACTTTTCATGATGAAAATATAATACGGTATATTATGTAATAAACAACTAATGAGTTATGTCATTTATTACATAATGCATTGTAACAGTGTCAGGAAGATACAAATTAATCTAGCTTCATATTCACAATTAACACTGATGTTAGCTAGCTGTCTAGCTGTCAGTGTTTAAATTGTTAAAATCAGTGATATAAAGTAATCCATACAAACGATGATCATGAATACAAATGTTAAGTACTACAAGTATAAATGCTGGTTCAATAGATGACTTCGAAAAACATCTTTTCATTGGTGAATTAGATGTGGAATGCTATCAGTAGACAGGAGAATGGGCATATTCCATCTATAATAAAATGTCAATCATTAAAATGTGGCAATACATGACTTTCATTGGACAGCGATAATATTCCTGTTAACAGCTCAGGGGAATATTGTGCAAAGCAGGATTGCACCATTAGCCAGATAAGATTGGCCACCCCTGGCTTAAGTTATCTGCAAAGGGCCAGTGTGTATGCAGGTTTTCGCTGCAACTCCCTAATTAGATCACTAATTAGAGGACTGATTGGCTGAAGAGTCCTCACACCTGGGTTTGAACAGCTGACCTACAGGTTATCCCAAAAACCTGCACACACACCGGCCCTGCGGATAAGATTGGCCACATTAAGCCAAATTCAAGGATTTTTTAGTAGGAATGTCACTTGCCTTTTCTCCTATTGGATAGCTTTCACATTTATCCAGCTAACTGGGAAATCCTGCTTTGTGGATGACCCCCCAGGATGACTGATTTACCATAATATTTACCTGCTAAGCCCCCAGCACACACACTGCCCCCTGCTCTACTCCAGCCACTTGTGATCTCCTCACCCCCCTGATTCCATGCCAGCGCTCTTGTTGGTCACACGCATCACGCCGCATGCACACCTCTCATGGGGGCGGGGGGTGGTACCTTACAGTCAGCAAGCAGTCTCCTGCCCTTCAGACAGAGAGTCTGTTTATCTCTGGCCACTGAGGTCCTGGGATCCCGGTCTCCTGCTGGGGAAATCGCAGGTGCAGTGCCGTGTTTTCCAGCTGCGCAGAAGTACCGGGCTGCCCTCTGACCCAAACAAGGCTGGACCCAACAACAAGGGGCAGGAAACACCTGACCAGGCCATCAACCCCTGACAATCTGTTCCCGTTCTCAGAGAACATACCATAACCGATAAGTGTCACACGCTCGTGGCACAGAGAACATACCATAACCGATAAGTGTCACACGCTCGTGGCACAGAGAACATACCACAAACGCAGCCGAGGAGCTCGACCACAAAAAGTTCGAGAGAAACCCTAAACCAGTCTGCCCGTTTCATTCAGACCCTGATAAGCTCAAACCCTGATACCACATAGCAACTAATTATACAGTGAGTGTGTGTGTGTGAGTGTGAGTGTTGGGAGGAAGCAGATGATGGCTGACGGAGTGATTCACTGCACACGCTCTACTGCACAGCATAAAATACTTTCAGAATAAATCCTGCACCCCCCACACACCAGAATTCACAATAGACACACATGGAACGCACGTCTGCTGAGGTGAGCACGCGTTTTTGTTTTACACCAGCTGTTCCCTCATTCTTCTGTAAGGTACAAAGCGTCCCTCTGTGTCATCATTGGATCAGCTCCCATTAGCGGTGCAAGGGAAAGCTTAGGTCGCCCTCTAGTGGGAGAGCTTGTGTATCACCATTGTGTGTTTAACCTGGTTACTTGGAGGTCATCCCTAACCTGTTACCCGTTAACCAGCATATAAAAGGATCTTTTTGGGCAAGTCCTGCTTATTCTAGTGTTTTCAAATATCCATCCATCCATTTTCCATACCCAGTAGTGCTATGCAGGGTTGCAGGACTTCAAAACCTATCCGGGAATCTGCTGGCACATGAAAGCAACACCCCAGCAAGCCATCGTAGGGCATAAGACAAATATAAGATGTAATAAATATATAAAAAAATGTATTTTGCATTTATTGCATCATAAGTAACTTATCTTCATGGCTCTGACCCTTGGTCATCAGTGAACATTTAGTTTAAATCTATGAAAAGCAAATTTTACCCGGAAACACAGCGAGCATGCAGCAGTTTTTGTCGATTTGCCACAATCTGCTCCTGTTCGCCCCCTGCAGGACGGCAGGGATGCCCCGGACTGCAGTGAGTTGTCCGTCTCGCCCGCCTGCACGCTGGGGGTGGACCTGCGTAGGGGGCGACGGCGCTACTCGGGAACCCTGCAGCTGCCGCCGCTGTCCTGGAGGCAGGCGGAGAGGTCTCGCTCCCCCGATGAGGACGCAGTGGTTCGGCCCACTACCCTGCCCTTCATCGTGCCGCCCCGCATTGACATCACACCCGTGGACCCCGAGGCGTGAGTGTCTTCTCATCTTCGCCTTTGTGTATTAAGACTGTAAGATGGAACGTAAAACGCTCCTGTATACAGGGCAGTTTGTGTGGGAAACGACTCTAATAGTGGAGTCCGGAAGGTTCATATTGTGCTAGGTGCTAACCAGCGATTGGCCGTCAAAGAAATGGTTTCCTATTCTTGTAAAGTATTTAAGCTGGGTTAATTTAGCAAAGGCAATGATGGCAATGACTTTAAATGTTTATAAATCTGTCGAGTACCTGTAAAATTGTAGATGTCCAGAGGTTGCAGGGTCCCGATGAGCCTGGATCCTGTCCCAGGAAGCTCTGGGTACGTCTTGGAAGGGATGCCAGGTCTTTGCAGGGCAGAAAAGCACACACAGCGATTCAGGGACACATATCCCCCCCCGAAAGAGCCGGGGAACAGGAGTACCTAAAATAAGCCACACAAACACAGGAAAAACACATACAGCAGGTGGGAATCACATCCCGCTTAAGGAGGTACAGGAATTCTTCCTGCCACACTGCTGCCCTGTCTATCTGTTTAGTTACAGGTAAATTACTAAACTCCAGAGATTTTCATCCAAATTCTTTGTTGCACGGGCAAATGAGAGAGATTACAGGTTAAAATGCTGCGATGAAGAAATGGGCCCGATGGCAGACGAGCACACCTGAGCGGACTCAAGGACACTTGAGAGAATGGCTGGCACTTCAGTGCTTTGCATAGATTAGTGGCGTCTGGATGACGAGGATGCGAGGTTAGAGGGGGCTGCGTCTGGTCCGGCAGGTGATGGCTATGAACAAAGCCAATGTACTGTAATACATGGATGGCTCAGTGGGTGGCGCTGCTTGGTCACATCTGCAGGGTTGAGGGTTCAATTTTCAGCTTTTTGCGTCTCAGTCGTGAATTTGCGTGTTTTTCTTGTGTTGAAACAAGTATCTTAGTACTCAGGTTTTCTGCAGCAGTCTGCGGTTAGACTAGCTGGAATCTCTAGCTGAAATTGTTTGTGTGTCTACATGCCCGGATGGACTGGAGTGTCATTCTGCAACTTTCGGCCCTGTGTTGCCTGGGAAATCTTCCAGGACC
>JAODKE010000035.1:17091918-17117568 GCA_026779605.1 Mormyrus hasselquistii | reverse complement strand
TGTGTGTGTGTGTGTGTGTGTGTGTGTGTGTGTGTGTGTGTGTGTGTGTGTGTGTGTATGTGTGTGTGTGTGTGTGTATGTATCTGTGTGTGTGAGTGTGTGTCTGTGTGTGTGTGTGTGTGTATGTGTGTGTGTGTATGTATGTGTGTGTCTGTGTGTGTGTGTGTGTGTGTGTGTGTACCAGGTGCAGACTTCACAGGGTGTCCAGACACCTAAACCCCTGTTGTTTACAGTGCCACACTTGCTGCGTAAGGGGTCTAACTGTATCTCGCCTGAGTTGCATCCTCACATCCGCCCCACGGCACAATGGTGTCTGGCTCAGAGACTGGATGTGTCTCTAATTGGAAGTTCCCCACAGCAGCTGTTCCTGCATGTTTTCCACACCACAGGCTGGTATTAAATTGCCTCCCGGCATCATGTTCCACAGTAACCTTGAGGTCCTCGGAGATTTTTGGCATCTGATTGAGGTAGCACAGCAAAGCCTTTGAGTCTAAAGAGATCCACAGGGGCCCCTGGGTCTCCGACTGGTAGCACACAATTTCTGAAGTGAGGGAGGACCTTGGAAATTACCCCTGGTGGCTACAACATCCTGTTTACTGTTGACTGAAATGCATGGAGGGCAGTGCATGGATTCTCCAGTGCACGGAGATGGTAGGGTGGATTCCTCACGGGGCACCAATGTCGTGCTCAAGGGTATCAGGGAAGCTCCGTGCTACTGCAGAGACCCTTAAAACACACTGGTTTTCTGCACTTGATTTTCTTGCACAACAAGCCTGAAGACCAGCACCTGGAGACTGTCGCACAATGTTTCCCATCAAGCTGATGCGCAACGGGAAGTGCAGTGATATGTTGCTGATGTTTTACTTGACTGCTACATAGTAACACTATTGTTGAGTGGTAGGTCCAAAAGCTAGTGATGGCCAACTGAAGCTTCATGAACCGTTTGCTGTATTTTCTGACACCACTAGATGGTGCTCGCTATTCAAGAAAGGGCTCAATGCCCTAAAGCAAACCAAAGCATACCAAAAGCCTCCTCCAGTTTAATGGAGGGAATCTTTTGAACAAGCGTTGATTCAAGCTTTCCACTGTCTATTCTTTAATATTTAAGAAGAAAGTTGTTTTTTTTTTTTTAAATATGTGGTCAATAGCAGCATCTGTCAATCTGATATGAGTGAACAGACAAGGTATAGGCAATGACCATTGCAACCCTTGATCAACCATTTTCAATATTTCTAATGCAAAAAAAAAAGAGCCTGCATATGATGTTTTTCATCCAGCTGTTGTCCTATGTTTTAACATGTCTCCCTGCCCTTGGCAGATTTTTAGTCACCGGTTCCTGGCCCCACTGGCCTGTTCTGTGCGTCACAGTGACGGTGATCACAGTCGCGCATCATACCTGAACCATTACGTTGTCATGGTGGTCATTGGGCACGTGGGGCGGGTGGTCTCCGCTTCCATGGCGACCGGTCGGATGCTCGGCACCATGTCGCGCTGTGAATTCACGCTGTTGTGATCACCTGACTTCACACAGGAGTTTGGGTTTTCCTTTAGGGATTAAACCTGAACTGGGAGATTTATTAACAGGTCCTGCTGTTTTCATTTATCCTCTTACTTACGTACTGCAGAACTGTTATTCCTAAACAAGCATAAGGATGTCTGTAGTGGCTACACGCACGGGGTTAGTTGTATGGGGGGAAAAAATCCCTGTAATGAGACCATCGTTTGCTCCTAGTCATCTTGTTCTCTGTGAGCGGGCGGGTGAAGCTAGTTTGGGAGCTATAACGCTGTTCCGGGCAGGAGATGCTCAAAAATGCCCCCTGGTTTGCGCTCATTAATGGAGCAGGAGCTTCGACCCGGCTGCCCCGGACGCCGGCTCGGCACATGCGGACCGTGACTCATCGCAGCCGGGGCTGATCTGTCACCCTGCTCTCCTTTCAGCACCGAGCCGTGCGTGTTTCACTGCCACTCGCAGTCCCTTGTTAAAAACAGGATGCCAGACTGTGGGATTCTCTGGATTCCCCTTGCTGGGTGGGGGGTGGTGGGCAATGAGCAACACAAATACATGCCATCAGGCATGGGAGGGGGTAAAGTCCCCCCATTGAGCATGAAAACATCTTACTTAAAAGTTTTGAATGAACCAAACACTGGTGAGGTTGGGATGGGGGTGGGGGGGAATGTGGGTGCATGAACCCTGAAATGATGTGCAGCAGCACCTACAAGGGAGGGACGTCCTACAGCTCATGATAAGGGAGCGGGAGAGTGTAGAGGTCCCAGCAAGGCTTTTGGTTTCCTGCTGCTAAATGCTAAAAGTGGCAGCCCCCCCCCCCCCCCCCCCCCCCCCCCCCCCCCCCGGGGCGTACCCGCCCCCCGGCCCTTCGACCGCGAGGGTCCCCGACAGGGTTTTTGGTTTGTGCCGTCAAAAGGGTAAAGAGGGCGCCCCCCCCCCCCCCCCCCCACCCATGCTGCCCCCTAGTGGTGCTGTCAGGCCCACCGGTCCTTAAGCAGGTGGGGCCTCCTGCTCTCGTATCTATCTAATGTCTGTCTGTCTGGGGAGGAGAGATCGCGTTCTCCTCTTTCAACACCCCTGTTCAGACTAAAAATCATGAATCATGTCTCCTGAGAGGGAAAAGCTTCTTAAGATATTGTGTAAAGTCACTATGAAAAATATACATTAACCCTTTGTACTCTGTTTTAAATATAACCTTCATGTAAAATGGTGCCGTCCAGCGCAACGGCGAATGTCCCAGCCTTGGCCAGGTAGCCGTTAACACGCTTTAGTGATGATTTATCGCGGTAGTGTAGTTTTATCCTGACATCTAGTGGACGACATTGAGCATTGCAAGTCTCAGTCTAGCCGCTTCTGATTTTCCTTAAGTATGAGTCTGACCGTGATGAATTTTACATTACTGCCCAAAATAACCTTTCATTACGCCTTTTGCGCCGATGCATTCCCGAGGCTTCCATTGACTTTTGCTAATGCAATGAAATCCCAGCGGCTGAATGGACCTTCCCATTTCTCCTCGTCAGTCTCTCTGTCAGTAATTGAATTAACGCAAACCCCGCGGCGGTGCCCTAAAAACGTTCAGTGCGCTCGCAGTACGTCTTGGGAGGGGGTACTTAAACATTTAGAGAGAAATAAAAACCCTTGTTTTGTGGCTGAACATCTGGATGTTGCAGCTGAAAGCACTTTTAATATTTCCCAACAGCAACTCCCGAGACACCCCGTAAACGCCGGACTTTTTTGGGTGTAATCGGCGCTTTGTGGGGATTTTTCTATGCTTCTTTTCCCAGCCACTCTCCCCCCGCGGGCTGCAGGCGCTGTGATGGGGGGTCGTCAGTCAGCTGAACCTTCATGCCGACGTGTTTGTTACGCATGAGGAGGTGCTGAACATAGAGAGAACCTGTAGCAAGTGTGGACTGAATTGGATCGGCGACTATCAAACTGTTTCTAAGTGTCGCATTTCACCCACGTGTTATCTTCCCGGCTTGATGATGCTTTGCATCAAACCCACCCTGTTCACCGGTGCTGCCAAACTGCTACGATAATTCTTCTTTAATTACAAATTTCCTAAGTAAACTAGTTAAATATCAAGCACACAAGCAAAATGATAAAGCAGGCGCACAGTTTAGTATTATGCGGTTTATGACGCATTCGTATATCGACCACTTTTTCCAGTTAAGGGAATGGCAGGATAGTTTTCCTCAGTGACCCCTGTGGTTACATATTTTGCAACTGATGGAACTGTGTTTCCCTTTTCTATTCTGTAGAACCATTCTTCATTAACGTACTGACTTGCTGTTTATGTTACTCGTTCACTTGGATCGTAGAGACTGATAATAGTGAGCCCGTTTGAGTGTAAAGCCGGAAAACGCAGGCTGGCCCCTGCGATCGGCGAGGAGACCCGGAGCTGGGAATATTCCAGATGAGAAGTCTCCTCGTGCTCTTCCAGTGCAGCCCAGATATAGTATTTATTCAGTTTGTATATGTGTTAGAATTGGGGCCAGCAGACTGTCGTGTATATAGGTTCCTGTATAATTAATATTACACCACATTCTCCCAGTCGTTCTCCCTTGCCTGGATTATTTGCGATTTCCAGCCTATTGGAAGTGAAGGTTTGTTTGGCTGATGTGGAAGGATCCGCCAAATGCAGACATCCAGCTGCCGCGTCGGTCCGCTCCCTGAAGTCCAGACCGGATCTGCCCGCCAGCCCCGCCTGCCTGCCCCTCGGCCACATTTCAGCTGGGGGAAAGTTGCTGTGGTCCAGGGGAGTATTCGTGCATCGGACGGGAAGCCGTCGGCAGGGTCATGCCGTGGCGGGATGATGTTGAGGAAGTCTCCCTGTCCCAGGAGCAGAGTTTACTTCGACTTCAGCGAAGACGCGATCCGCCGAGTCCGCTCATCGGAGCCGAGGTCAGCGCTCCCCGGTCCCGCTATTCCCCGGATTCACAACACAGTTAGATGTAGTGTTTTGAGAACTCAGTGGGAGGTTAGGCTGGGGAGGAGAGCAGAAAATGGATGAATACAGAGGTGTTTAGTACAACATCACATCAGATGTCTTCTGTTTCTACGTTGAAGCGTTTGCTCTTTCCTAGTCACTTGTTCAGCACTCTGACAGCAAAGTTTGATATTAAATTAGGTTTTTAAAAAGCCAGCTGGAAAATGTACAAAAACAAAACGTAATATTACGGGGAATTAAAAAGCCGAAAAGGCATGGGCTATGTTTTGATTGTTATTACATAATTCTTATAATGTGAATATTAAATCAAAGGCAAAAGCTGTACTTTAATTTAGTACCAACAGTGTTCGCATGTTATTGCATTCAGGAAATTATGCTAAAGTTGTAATTATTTTCATTTAGTCAAAATAAATACGTCCACTTTGAAGCTAGGGTGAGCGGTTCGTTCAGCTGCTTGTTTTTGACAGGAGGCTGCTTAAAATAATTAAAAATTAATATACAGGAGATGGAATCTCAGTGAGGAAAATGTCCAATAAAAAGCGCCAGTATACGCATCAGTTTTTTATTGTGTTTGATTACAATGAAAGTTTTTCTGGAAAAGATCATCATGCAGACGCGCTTTGAGGTTGGTGCTGACCTGGGCTGTGTTACCATCGCCGGCAGACTGATCTCGCAGCCAAACATCCGACATCCCAAAATTACAGCTGAAATACCTGAGCTGCACGACGCTGCGTGGAAGAGCTAGTAGCCGTGGATAGTACAATGTAGGGAAGCCGGTGCCTTCTTTTTGACGTTTCTGGGTTTGTGGTCCTACACATATTTCAAAATTAATCATAATAAATATTTGATTTTAAAGCATTTTCTTAATTAATGAAATTCCTATCAAAGCAGCAAATAGCATAAAGTACACATAAGTCACATAAATTCACATATGGTAAGTGCAGGTGAGTGTGCAAAGTGGCACAACAGCAGCGATGAAGTAACCTTAGTGAAACAATGGCACAGTACATATATGACGTATAGCCTACCAATAATGGCAATGTGCAACAATATAATGCTAGACCTAAACTGTGTGCGAATTACAGGTAGTAGAAATTGTGATTTGTAGAGTAGCGGTGTTAATGTGTATAGTGCGGAAGGCACACACACACACACACACT
Source organism: Mormyrus hasselquistii (assembly GCA_026779605.1). NCBI lineage: Eukaryota > Metazoa > Chordata > Actinopteri > Osteoglossiformes > Mormyridae > Mormyrus > Mormyrus hasselquistii. The sequence continues at coordinate 17,111,951 of JAODKE010000035.1, read as the reverse complement.
TGTGCAGCTCAGCAGCAAACACACAAACCTCGCAAAGCTTAGTCTGCCAGCCTGCCGAACGTGGCCTCGTTTGTCCTGATGACGTCAGTGAAAGACTTGTCCTCGCTCTCCTCTGTTTTTGGGACAAGTGTGAAAAAATAGCAGCGCAGTCAGCGTGTCGCCTTCCCCTCCAGGAGGCGCCAGCACCTGCCAGGTCGACGCTACAGTTTCAGGCTGCAGCCCGACCGAGACTATCAAAGGAGCACCTTCCATACCCTCCGCCGGGTTGCAGCCTGACTTCTCTTGTGCTTTCATGCAGCTCAGCTTTCTGCGTAGAGCCCTGCAGCTTCTCCAAACTTCCTTCAGCGCGCTGATCTTTTTTTGTGCATTTGTTTGGTTTTATTTTGCGCGGCTCACATGGGAATTCTTGTGTGGACTGCCACAGTGCCAGCATTTACAGGAATAAATACCCTTTTAGGGCGGTGCAGAGACGAATACAGACGTCTGGTACGTTTACAGCAAATTCCGGCTAATTTGCTGCATTTTATGTCTATTAAAGCAGTCCCATGGACTCCGATCTTTTAGGCGGTGGATCATTTAAACTATTTGGTTTGGAAGTAAAAACTCAAAGACGTCAGAATTTTATAATGATCCAGTGTAACGGTCTTGTTTTCCCACACAAGCCTGTTGTTTTTTAGCGTTGGGTCACCGAGTATGCCTCGTGGGATAGGTGGGTGACCGGCACATTGGCACCCCCTGCTGGTGATTTTCCATGATCTTCATTATGCTTCCTCCCTCTTGTCTGGTCCTGTTTAGAAGACCTTAACTCCTTTTAGACGACCTGCCCTAGAAGAACAAACGAAACATGTACTATGAATCAGCAATAATGTTTCTGAGATCACACGCGTTAAGGCCAATTCATACTCCACTTTTCCATGTACGCTTTGGGTTACGGAGGGGGGCGTGACGTGACTTCCGTTATCACGGGTTGGCTGTGGATGACTGCGGTCAATTCGCCCGTAGCCCAGATTTTTATGCTCAGCGGCAGCCGTGAGTGTCCGTGCACATTGCCCGCGCATGTGCAAGATAATTGATTAGGTGTTTCCAGTAGGTGGCAGCATGGACTTTCACAGATCAGTAGTCAACAGACTAAGTAGAGTCCCGTACCTGCCATTGAGGACACCGAAATGAAGTCCTCTGTATTTTTTCTACAACTTCAGTAACTGCGATCCATTACGGTGCCTCTAGGAAGGTCTAACACTTCTGACCTTGGTTTTTGAAAAATCCTGACTACGGCCATTGTTGTAGTAGTTATGGTGAGCGGTTGTATGAGGAGAATCAGAGGTACCTGCGTATCAAATTTTTCATACTGTACAGACATTATACAGTATTTTACAGAGCAGCACTCTTCCAGCATTTTGAAATCTTGGTGATAAAATTCACCAAGCAGGTGTGTGTGTTTATGTGTGTGTGTGTGTGTGTGTGTGGTGGGAGGGAATCCCGGCCAATTTTGTGGTAAGGAGTTCAAAATACAGTGGTATGCCTTACACCGCTGGTATTTCTGGTTTTTGCAATACATCTGCCTTCTGCTGGTCTGTTTCTGCTCATTGCTATGAGCATTCAACCGATGGCAACCATCCGCATCTGCAGCCATAAGCTGCCGTGTGGTCGACTATCCCCAGCACAAAGGCGCACGCAGAAAGGCTTTGTAACATATATGGTCACTATAGTATGCATAATGTTATTGGGCAAAAGGTTTAAAAAGGCAAGTTAAAAAGTCAGCAAACTTGTGTAAGGAATTCAGTACACAGTGTGGAGCGTAGGGTAGGGGTCCTGGATGATGGGGCAGGGAGCGTAGGGTAGGGGTCCTGGATGATGGGGCAGGGAGCGTAGAGTAGGGGTCCTGGATGATGGGGCAGGGGGTCAGTTGTGAAAGGGTTCTAAAGTGGGAATCAGATCCTTAAGTTATTTCATTTACTGCAGTCGATATGCAGATAATGCAGTGAAATAAAACATGTGGTTATGCAGATTCCACAGTGAACTCTGAAACATGGGCATACAGATTCTATAGTGAGTGTGAGCCTTTGTCTAACTTTTCGGCTCGTGAACCTGAGCCAGAAGCTTTTCCACTGAGCATGTTAATATCTAGATCTGAAATCACCAAGGATTTGTGGGAAACTGGGGGATTTAAAATTAGAAAGCATTCATGGTATGGGAATGTGTCAAACATGACGATTAACTGGAAATATGAGGAAAGCCACATTCTGAAGCTGAAGGAACAATTACTTAAGTTAGAAAAACAAATGTGCTGCTTCTCTCAGCAGTCTATGAATTTCTGATATAACTTTTGTTTATTACTCCTTTAGCAGATGGTCAGACTTTGTTGCCTGACAGATGACATGCTGTGACTGCAGGGATCACAGTGTCCTTAGTATGACATGAAATAACAGCTTCTCCATTGTGCTCCAGTAGGACAGAGAGCCTGAACGGAAAGGCTTTCCTCTGTCCGCCCTCAGCTCCCATGCCCTGAAATGCCCCAAAATGTGCCAGACAAATAGCTTACGGCTTATCGCTATCCCGAGGTCGTAAGGTCCGCAGGGCCGCAGTGCTTACAATAGTGATGAGCTCTACACATTTGCGCATCTTGTGTAGCTCCTTCTGCCAGCGGTAGCTGACATTTGTAAAGAATGCCTGACACTGTCAGACCTCCTGTCATGTGATGTAGTTATGATTTATTACACTTGTGTTAGAGATATCCTTCCTGTTTGTCTAACACAGCCTTGTGTCACCGGGGTTCACCGTGGCGTTTGCCATTTTTGAGGTCCGATGTTAAGACCATCCAGGTCTTCTAGCCTATGCCTGCCAGCTCTCCTATCTCTCTCATTCTGACCCCTGTACTGTACGTGTTTTGTGTTACATTGCTGAGCTGGCATGCGCAACTAGGTAGAAGACAGAAGGAGGAATTAAGTTACACAGGCCTGGAACTTCTACATTGGGTCTCTTACCAGTTCATCACTGCGACCAGAGATGACACAGTCAGGACTTTGGGAAATCTGAGCCTTCACTAAGGATTAAGATAAAATGAAACAAGATAACAGAAATGTATTAATCCCCACGGGGGACATTTTCCTCGTGGAGTATCATTACAGAGTTAAACCTGTGCACGATGGTCTTCCCATCACCCTCCAATGAAATAAATAATAAATACTGGATAGAAAGTGTATAGCACATGGCAGGTGGACCAGTATGGTGACGAGTCAGAGAGTTAGGGTAGGGTCTTGGAGATTGGAAGCTTATATTTGTTATTTTAGTAGGAACTCTTATCCAAAGATACGTTTTTGACAAAGCTGGGGTAGACTGGCTCATGAGCAATTGGGTTTAGGGTCTTGCTCAAGGGCCCGATGGTGAAATCGTCTGCTGACCCTGGGATGTGAACTGGCAACCTTCTGGTCATGGGTACAGCATCCTAACCTACAAATGAATGGTAGTGGGCATGAAGTGGCCTGAACATCTGAACCACTGACCATAAGATATGTGATAGATCTGTCGAGATTATAACTGACTAGAACTTTCTGTTTCTTCTGCATAGAGTTGTAAGTCTTTAATACAGGCATTATATTCCAGATGTGAATGGAATATAAACCTGGTATCTCTAGAGATTCAGACATGTTCTGCGTGAGAATCACCCGTCTCTATCCCTCAAGGAACCCCCCGCCCCCCCCCCCGCCCCTCAGGTGGTCCAGCGTAACACCGCGGCACCAGGGATCTGGCAGCTTGCAGCGTTCCTGTCAGCTCCATTAAAGGCTTCGCCTCAGACTTGGTGAGGCGAGGGTCACGGAAAGCGCCGGCGAACAGAAGTGTGATTGTGCTACGAATGGGGGGGCCCCCGAGGGCCGGGGTCTGCCCCCGCGAGGCACCGACGCAGAGGCCCCGGGGCGGACGGGCCGTCTCGGCCAAACGACATAACCGTCCACAGACGTCATTTTCCACAGTCGGCGTGAGAGCAGCCCTTTGAGATGCGGCGCGCTCCGTCTCAATAAAGGCCAGAGACTGTGAGAGCAGACGTAAATGTTAGCCTCCTCCCGCCACAACACAGAAAACCATTCACCTCATTCAGGGCTGTGGCCTGGGCTATGCTAATTACTTATTACAACTTAAAGCGTCCCCGTTTTTTTTAAGAGCACAGCATAATGACTGCACCCCTGCCCCCCACAGCATGGAAACATTTATAAACCGTGCTCCTCCCCCATCTTTCCAGATGGAGAGCCTTGTCCTTGGAAGGCACTTCGGGGCGAGAGACACGCGTTAAGTTGACTTAGCAGAAGACGCCTGGCCGATTTCGTGTGGGTCCTCAGGAACGAGCAGGGGGGGCGTTCACAAAGGGACGCACTGGGAGCGAGTTCCCCATTGCGGCCGAAAGCTCAATATGCAGCCAAAGATGCAGGAAAGGGGACCATTCAGTGTTCAGATCAGGTACACATGGGCTTTCGTTTCTGCTGTGAGGGCCTGAATCCAGGTTATAGGTCACGTGGTGGGAAACACATTATGGAAAGAGCGACCCCTGGTTTCCACCCTGTTTCTGGTCAGGTTCCAGGTTTTTCCAACTTCTGTCTGATCCTGTGTCTGCAAATTCCAGATTAAAATCTATCCCTCTGGCTTTTTCCTGCAAAAAACATGTTGGCTTTGATGTGTGGTGAAGCTGTTATGATGGTTGAAGCTGAAGCTGAGTGCTCAGGAGCAACCCCTTGATGATGCGTTCAAAGCAGATGGTTCCTCAGCCGTTAGAGAACCCTGTTCTTCACACGCCGGTGTCCCTTTGCACGTGTGTCTGGATGGATGAACGTGTTTAAAACTGATATCAATTGCTTTTTTGAATCAAGCTTGAAGATTACTTCGCTGTTTGTCATGAAGAATCCAGAGATCTCCAAATACGGATTAGCAAAACGTTGCAGTTTGGTGTCTGCGCTGAGCCTTCTTGGTTTAAACCTGCCGTAATGAGTCCTCCTTGCCTCTGTGTGCGCTGCAGCTTTGACGTGGAGAATGGCCCGTCCTCCGCCTGCAGCCCGCTGGATCCGCAGGCCTCCCCAGGATCGGGTCTGGTCCTCCACCCCAACTTCCCAGGACACAGCCAGCGCCGCGAGTCATTTCTGTACCGCTCTGACAGCGACTATGACCTCTCTCCTAAGTCCATGTCTCGCAACTCCTCCATTGCCTCAGAGCTGTAAGTCAAACACCACCCCCTAATGGGTGGGGGGTGAGGGTGGGTGATGACAGTAACATGACGTTGGGTTTCTACATAACCTTTTTCATGATCGATCATTTGTGTGTCTTTGCTGTTTGTCTTGGAGTGGCCAATTATCTGAGATCCTGGAACAGTTGTTCATAGACATTTAAATAACACTTCGATGGAAACTCAGCTGTATATAATCACTCTGAGTTATCAGTATGGAGTTTCAATGTAGGATTACGTTTCTTTGTGGGAATCGCATATTAGCAAAAACCAACATGAATAAGTACTCCGTCACTCAGAATGGTCAGAATAATTTGGTAGAACAGAGGAACCCCGAGAGACTTTATTCATTGTTTTAAACTCTCGTTGTTGTCCATTCATTGTTTCATACGATGTTCCATTGTTTTATTTTATGTTTCTGGGTGACACTGTTGCCTCATACCTTCCAATCCCATCTCCACTCTGTGTGTGTGGAGTTTGCAAGTTCTCCCGCTGGCATCTGGGTTTCTTTCTGCAGTTCAAACGCAAGCGATTAGGCTGACAGGAATCTCTAAATTGCTGCCTTTTTGCGTGTTTGTGACCTGCAGTAGTACCCCGTCCTACATGTGCTTTTATACACAGAATCATATCTAGGTGCTGTTTCTGTTTGGCTGATTGGCTGAGCGATACTGTAAGTGTAGTATTGGTTCTGTATAATGGAAATAAAACATTATTTCATTATTTTTATCCACAGACATGGGGATGACCTGATTGTAACACCATTTGCTCAGGTAAATATGACATCGGGGCAGAGAATATGAATTGATGTAGGTTGATTTTCGCAGTGTTTATTTTTTAGGAGTCCTAATGTTTTGTGTTTTTTCCACAGGTACTTGCAAGCCTTCGTAGTGTGAGGAACAACTTCACTGTGCTGACCAATGTACAGTGCGGCTCCAGCAAGTAAGTGGCTCGTCAATCCTAAATGATATCAGTTTAATCTTAAATAATATCCTCTGTTTTGTTTTAAGTTCCAGACTAAAAGATTTCATTATTTGTCTGAGTCTGAATATTTTTGACTACACCATTATGTTTGCAATGTCGGCTGTCGACCACTAGAGGGCAGGAGTGTTTTCACCTCAAAGCACATGGACTCAAAAAATTTCACATTTTTGTATGACTTTATTCTTTGTTTTGCTTTTTGCAAAAGCATGAATGTGCGCACATTAAATTATTTTCCAATAAAAATGTGATTCCAGTACATTGGTCGAAAGCCCTTATGCATTAACATAACTTACAGAGGTGAAACAGCGTGTACTGAATCTAAGCCGCGGCTTTCGGTCTGATGTGGTTTTAAGCTTCTCTCTCCCACACCACATAAGCAGTGAAGCTGAAAATTCTAAAAACTGGGTCAGTGTCAAGAATTATATCGACTGGCCCATGTAAGCAAACTTTGTTTAAAGTCCTTCATTCAGAACAGTCTGGGTTCAAAGGGAAAAGTCTGTAATTGTTGGACACAGTTCAGTTTGTCCCTGGTGCATGCCTGTTTCATTATACACGGACTTAATTTCCAGTACCTGGAATCAGAATAAGGATTTTATTCTCTATTAAAATGAGAGTAAGGGGTGATTAATATGCCGTAAAAGATGCTGGATCATCATGGGTTGTAGAAAATCCTGAAAGAAAGTTAGTACTTTTGGCTATAGGAGCACTCAAGCGAGTGGTGATGACTCAAGCATGGATGTATTGCAGTCTCATTAGCCTCTGGGGTCTGCTGAAAGAGCGCTTTTGCCAGGCTCACGGGTCTGCCTTTATCTCTGAGAACATCTGCTGACTGAAGGCCCTCTAGGCTGGGGGAGTCACTATCAGTGCCTTTGAGGCTGGGGGAGTCACTATCAGTGCCTTTGAGGCTGGGGGAGTCACTGTCAGTGCCTTTGAGGCTGGGAGAGTCACTGTCTGTGCTCTTGATACTGAGGGAGTCACTGTCAGTGCCTTTAAGGCTGGGAGAGTCACTGTTATGGAATCTGGGTCGTTTGGTGTGATTGCTGTCACAGTGAAGGTGCTCTTCTGTCCTTTCTCCCCAGGAGGTCCCCAGCGGCTCCCCAGCCCCCTGTCACCACCCGAGTCTGCCTGCCTGGTAAGTCCACATCAGCTTCCACAATGCACTCGGGCTTGAGGTGCCTGAGCGTATTCTAAGAGGCCTGGCTGAGTCCGCTCTTCTAATCGGCTTGAGGAGACCAGAGGAAATGGGCCTTTGGGTGGTCAAGGGCTGCGTCATCATCAAAGAGGGTTCAGACTGCATAACCAGAGAGGTCCAGGCCATTCCAGACCACTTCAAAAGAGGATGTTAAGGGAAGCAGGGTGGACATGTCCTTGGTGTTTAGGAACAAAAGTAGTAGTTTTTGGTCCAAATATGATGAGTGAACCGCATGTAACTAATCCATTAATGCTTTACATTAACTGTACCATCAAAATGCATTCATAGAATATTCAGTGCACCTCCATAATGCCTTCATAGAACATTCAGTGCACCTTCATAATACATTCATAGAACATTCAGTGCACCTTCATAATGAAATTATGGAACTTTCAGTGCACCTTTATAATACATTCATAGAACATTCGTAAGGAGCATGTAAGTATAGCTTAACACCATAACATATTTTCACAACTTTAATATGCATTAATGACAAACATGATTATATGATTATAATTATTATCAAATAATGTTTGATATTTATACAAATTAAAGCTGTTAAGGCATGTTAGAATGTTAAGGTATATGCTGGTTTATGAGGGTAGGGAACAGCTGCATTGGGGGGCAATGGTACAGACAGCTGTGCAGTGCAGGACGCGACAGTGCAGGACAGACAGTAGTGCAGTGTAAGACAAGACAGTGCAGGACAGACAGTAGTGCAGTGTAAGACAAGACAGTGCAGGACAGACAGCTGTGCAATGCAGGACAAAATGGTGCAGGACAGACAGCAGTGCAAGACAAGACAGCAGTACCATACAAGACAAGACAGTGCAGGACAGACAGCAGTACAATACAGGACAAGACAATGCAGGACAGACAGCAGTGTAAGACAAGGCAGCAGTACCATACAGGACAAGACAGTGCAGGACAGACAGCAGTACAATACAGGACAAGACAATGCATGACAGACAGCAGTGTAAGACAAGGCAGCAGTACCATACAGTACAAGACAGTGCAGGACAGACAGCAGTGCAAGACAAGGCAGTGCAGGACAGACAGCAGTGTAAGGCAAGACAGTTCAGTACAGACAGCAGTACCATACAGGACATGACAGTGTAGGACAGACAGCAGTGCAATACAGGACAAGACAGTGTAGGACAGACAGCAGTGCAATACAGGACAAAATAGCGCAAGACAATAATAGTATATTAATTACCATTATCCATCCATTTGTTGTCCTACTGACTATCCAGTACTGGGCAACAGAGAGCCTATTCCATGCAAAAAAGGGAGAAGTATATGAATACATCTGAAAAACATATGTTTGTATATAAATTGAATGACGTACGGCAACGCGTGCAGCTTGCTCTTGCAAACGCTGCTGCACGTGTGGTTTTGGAGCCAGATGCAGATCTGTAAAGGTGACTTATCTCCCCAGGCGTGTCATCAACACGCTGCAAGGTCACCAAACCCGTCAGATACCCTGAGCTTCTCCTCTCCGCTCGGCTCATTTTCCATCCTCTCACTGTCCAACACATTTTTGCGACGGGATTATGTGTCATGTTGGCTGCGAGTGAATAGGGGGTCAGCGGGGGGAGCCCATTGTACAAGCTCGCCTCATCTGGGGGGGGTCCCATTGTGTGCGGCTCCGAGCGCCTCTGCTACAGGCGGTTTGTTTTGGACGGGGGAGGTGTTCCTGCTCGCGGGTGCTGGCTGCCGCTTGACGTCAAGGCGCCCACGCTATGGTTTCTGTTGACTTCCCCTGAGCACAGATGGGCCAAGGGCGGCCTCCCGTCCAGGAAGAGCAGAGCAGGTCAGCCAGCCGTAAACAGAAGAGGACGCCGCACGGGGCGGGCCCTGCCAAAGCCTCTTCCTCCCTTCAAAGGCAGCCGTTCTCAGAAGATGCGACCTCGGGTTCTTTCGAGTCGCCAGACCGGAATGAGGCAGCGATGTCGCGTCTTCTGATAAACACTCTCCTTCAGAGACAGAGCGGCCGTTCTGATTGGATGTTATGGTTACATGCAGCAATCACTCGCTGTCCAGCTTCCTTCTTATCGTAACACGGTGTGAACGCATTAAGTTAGAGTGACAACCTGAAGGATTTCGGCCAGAACACTGAGGGAGAAGCGAGTGTGGAGCAGGTTTGGGTGTGAGGAGAAGTTTAGGATGAGACTTTCATCCAAAACCGTGCCCCTAGTGAAACAGAGGCTGTCACTGCACAAGTGTCATGTCTGTATAGTGTCATGGATGTGTCATGCTGTAGAACTATGGGTGTGCTGTTTGTTTTAAGCAAGCCAGTTATAAGCATTATATTTCATACTTGTGCTTAACGCCGACTGGTGCCTGCCCCGGAGATCGCATTTAGACGCGATAAATCCACATTGTTTTCACCATACGAGGTTTCTCTGAGGCTCCCTACGGCGGTAAGAGGTTTGTGACGCAGGCAGGGGCTGCTTTCTTTGTCCCTGGCCGACGGCGCCGTTGAGCTGGAGGAAGAGCGGACTTCCTGCATGGCTCGGAGTATTGTCACCCCCCGCGCGTCAGACAGACGGGGTCATATCGGGGCAGGAAGGGGGGGACGCACACAGATTTTTCCTGTTTTTCTGTGTCCCCCACAAGCCAGGCTGAGTCTCTCATAGGTCCGTGGACAAGGTAGCCAGCACGATTTCGGGAATACAGCGTCAGATCGTCGACTTCCAGGAGGCCCTCTGAGGTCGAGATGAATAAATCCTGAAATTAATGTCCACCGTTCAGGATCACCAAACAAAAAACTGCCGCAGATCCCTCTGATACTCGGTCCTGATGCTCTCGCTGTTTTCACGTGAAGCTAACGGTGGTTAGCGCAAATCGCAATTTCCGCTAATCTCTGCCCAGCCATCTGTGATTTGGTTGTTTTTCTCTATTCTGGAAGGAAGGTGCCACTTCTGCCTTATCCTGCATTTTATCACAATATTGAGGTCATTACTTCCCTTACAGGGACACCTCCTGGATTGTAGTCGATTACGAGAACACAGCACTGCATAAATGCTGAATGATGATACCAACGGGGGGGGGGCCCTTAACCCTGATAGCCAAGGGAATGTCTGACTCTGCTCTTTGATCTTCAGTTGTACGTTGCTTTGAACAGAAACGTCTGCTAGATAAATAAATTTAAGTGTCAATTACAGTTCTCTTTTGAGGATTAAATTACATGGAAACTGCAACTTGAATCAGCGTAAAGAAACTCCAGTTATTTTAATCTTTAAATTTTAGTCTTTGGTCAAATATTTGATCATATTTACTTACAATTAATTTATCTCTAGTCCCCATTAATCCATCAGCCCATAGCCAAAAGGAGCAAAGGTCTTCCAGTCACACCCGTATACAGCTTTGGATGGGCGGTGTGTGTCCCAGAAGGTTAATTCTCTGTTTTTGTGATTGGAAGGATGCCAGTTTGAATCCTATACTCTGCAATGTAGTCATGTATCTGTTGGGCCCTTGTTCAAGGCCCTTAACTGCCCCCCAAACTGCTCCAGGGGTGTCTGATAAATGTCTGACCCTGTGCTTGGACCTCAAACTTCACTCCTTTGTGTGTGTCTCAAAGCAGAGCATGATGGGATATCACACATTCTAATGTACCTGCATCCTCACTTATGCAAATGACACATAAAGTGTCGTTTCATTTTTGTTTGTTGGCTTTTGAAAGGTTTTTGGGGACAGTTAGGACTATGGTGTTTGAATGAGCTCTGCAGTAATCAGGTGAGACTCCAAGGGCCTGGCTTCGCTTGTAAAAGTGCGCGAGTGTGTACGTGCAGAGCCATACGTGTCCCCCAGCCTGGCACTGCAAGAACGTGGCCTGTGCTTACTGCCCCGCCAGACTTTTTACGAGTCAACATACCCCCCGCTTGGTCTGTGGCTCATTCCTTCGCTCATACATTCCTCCCCACTGTTTACTCACTGGGGGGGGGGGTCACGTACCCCCCTGCCCTTAGCCTTCGATCCAGAGATAACAATAGCAGTGACGCCAGCCCATTGCCAAGGTCGGCATGGCAGTCAGGCTGGGAGAGCCTAGTGTTCCCTCCTGGATGAACTCTTAGCATCTGCAGTGCAAAGTTATTAAATATCACCTCATGAATCTGCAGAGAAATGCTCCTCGGTGCAGCAAGGAACCTGCATATGACCGAGTTCTCTCCACTGCACCAGGGAACCTGTATATCAGTGAGTTCTTCCCACTGCACCTGGGAACCTGTATATGAACGAGTTCTCCTCACTGCACCCGGGAGCCTGTATATGAGCGAGTTCTCCCCTCTGCACCCAGGAACCTGCATATGACCGAGTTCTCCCCACTGCACCTGGGAACCTGTATATCAGCAAGTTCTCCTCACTGCACCTGGGAGCCTGTATATGAGCGAGTTCTCCTCACTGCACCCAGGAGCCTGTATATGAGTGAGTTTTCCTCACTGTACCCTGGAGCCTGTGTATGAGTGAGTTCTCCTCACTGCACCCAAGAACCTGCATATTAGTACGTTCTCCTCACTGCACTAAAAAACATGTACATGAGTGAGTTCTTCTCACTGCACCCATGAACCTGTATATGAGCAAGTTTTCTGCAATATGAAGGACTCTCGTAAACCATTCTGCTAATTGCAGTAAGCAGGATTTTTCCACAATGACAGTGACGTAGTGGCCCCCTCCTTAAAGACAGGGCCGGACCATGTGGAGCATTTTACTGCAGTGACAGAGCGTGTTTGGGCAGGAAGCCGTACACGTGAGTGAGGGGTGAGCGGATCCTCTCGCCACCTGGCGCACGCCAGCACCGGACTGTTCGCCGTCTCGCCTTGGCACCGGCGCCTAAGCTGAGTCAAAGGTCCCTGTGGGCGAGCAGAAATCACCTCCTGCGTTTAGCCCAGTGTCAAGCCCCTTCTGGGCTCCTGCCACCGTCTGCGGGAGCATTACTTGCCAGAGAAGGCCAGGCCGCGTGACCAAGTCGTGCCTCGATCCTGAGGGAGCGAGCCAAATCCCACAGACCGCAGAGGGCACCGCGCCCAGCACATCACGCTGTAACAACGTGATTCTCCTGTAAAAACAAGAGAAAAGATGGGTTGGTGATTGTCTCGTGGTGCAGAGGGACCTTATCCCAAACCTTGGCTTGGCCAAATCCATTCTTGGTGGCAGTATATGGTTCTGCCAGTTAAGATGGTGTGCCTGCGATGGGAAGGTCACTGGTTGGTAAAGTGATTTCACCATTGGACCATTGAGCGAGGCCCTGAACTGCTTCAGGAACACTCTGGTCCTGCTTTCTCAGTTGTGCATTGGTGTAGATAAAAGCATCTACTGAATGAATAAATGTTAAAAGAGCAGGCCGTTTTTAGGCCTGGGTAGATTTTGCAGTCTGTGCTGCATCTTCCCGCTTCAGATGGGCTAGCTGGGCTTTTAGCTGAGATGGTTTGGCTTTTGCTTCAGCTGTTGGTTAATTAGCTTGTTAATCGGCTTGAAATTGAAACACCAAACTGTAACCAAGTTAAACTGTATGCCGTAAATCACAACACACCATGCCTTCGACTTTTTTGTTGTTTTGTGTTAGTTGCGGATTCCCTCTAATGGCGAGAAGCTGACAAAAGGTCTTCGCTGTCAAAGTGGACGTTTCGCGTTTGTTCAGTAGATCGCATTCTCCCATCGGTGACGCTGTTTGCTGCGACGGCAGCCGTTTCTGCGTCTTTATCCAAAGTGCCGTTAATAAAGTGGGCCAGACGGTCCCTGGAGCAACTGGGGGTTAAAGGTCATATCCAAGTGCCCAACAGTGAAATCACTGCTGACCTCGGGATTTGAACAGGTGACCTTCTGACCTCAGGCCAAGAGCCTTGCTGAGGCAGGACCCCACATCCGTAATTAATGATCTTCCTTTATCATTTAATTTGATTGAATTTTTCAGAATAAAAGAACTGAAACAGGGCTGAGCATCGTTGACACTAATGCCGCCTTGTGCGCTGTTTGCTATGGTTACTGACGAATAGCTCAGTGTAGGTTGATTTAAGGATACGACATTTACCAGGATGAAACCGGGAAAAGCAGCTGAGCAGGAGCAGAGGCTGGTTTGGTCATTGTGTGTGTGGGCGGGGACACCGTGTGTTGGGTAAGTGTGCGGTCAGGCGTGACGCACCTCTCCTCAGCAGCAACAGCATTGATCCCCCTACAGCCAGACAATGAGTGCGTCAGGGTTATGTTTCACTACCCATTTGCACACCGCGCTCTTTGTGAGAGTACGCGATCCGTCCACGCGTTCGCCATGACCGCTGCCATCCTGGGTCACGGTGACCCTGGGGTCTGCTCCCAAGGCCACACCTGTCAGCCCGAGGCACACAACCCAGCGCTGGGAGCAGTACACATTCACCTAAACTCTGCTTCTTGTGTTTTTTGACTGGAAAGCTCAGGGAGAATCTGCATAAACGTGGGGGAGTGCATGCAGTGCCCCCGCACACACGGCCAGGGCAGGAGTCGAGCTCACGACCCCGTGGTGCAAGGCTGACGCCAAAAGAGGAAATCAAGGTGCATGTCATACTAGACCTTAGAAAGGCTTTGCACAGCCTGCACGATGGTAGTAGCCCAGTCCGTAAAGAAACAATCATTTGCATTTATGTACATGTACATATATTTATTTAGCAAACTCTTTTGTCCAAAGCGAGAACGACAGGCATGCCATGTGAAAACCGGCCGAACCATCTGTGACCCCCCCCGCAGGCTGATGGTATAATCCGCAGCTCCCACAGGCAGTCACACCTTCTGCGCGCTGAGAAGTGCCCCCGCCCGCCCCGCCTGTCTGCCCTGCCCGTGCCCCGCCCTCGCACCCTGCGCGCTCAAAGCCCAGGGGCGGTTGAATCACTAAGGACACGTCAGCGCCGACCCGCCACAGGGCCGGGAGGCAACGCCGGGTCGTCATGGGACTTTTTAACGGGTCCTGACTCGGTACTCGCGGGTTTTTTTTTTTTTTATTGGTGCTGATTCAGGTTTTCCTGGGTTGGGACGGCCCTCTGACCGCGCAGCAGGCGGCATTGGCGTGTGACTCCCATTTCCTGTCTGACTGCAGCAGGCCATAGCTCCTTCCTCGACTGGGGTCGCCACTTACTTGCTGGACCCAAGAGGGCGGGGGGGGCGGCTGGACTTCGTGTGGCTTAATGCTTCCAGACCGAATCACACTGACCAGATTCGTATATGGTAGTGTTTCCCAGATGAATCCCTTCTCCCTGTCAGTGGCTGGAAAATGGATGGCTGAATAAATTATTGATAACGCCTGCTGACATGTCATGAATTATAGATTAAAGAATGGACCTGCTGACCGTTAAAGGGTTTGTAAGTTCCTCACTGTGAGATACTCACCAAGGCTCTTAAATTGTGGTTTGTGACTTAGTACATTAGAAAGTTGTATGTGTGATGGGAAGGTCATTGGTTCAAGTGCCAAGGTCGGCAGAGGAATGTTACCATTGGGCCCCTGAGCAAGAACCTCAACCATCAATTGCTCCAGGGACTGGCTGGCCCTTCTTTCCCAAAAAATATGTATGTCTCTGTGAATAAAAGCACCTGCTAAATATATGAAATATAAATCCCTTTCGCCTGCTTATCTGGTGCAGGCATGCTGGGAAATCTTACCTAACGCTTCTGTTTTTCTGCTGTATTGAATTTTGTCTTAATGGTCGAAAAAGAGTCAAATCATGTGGCCCCAAATTAATGTTTTTGGACAATAGACGGGTCAGAAGCTCACCAGTACCTTCACACTCTTCCACAGGATGTCGGAACATGAGAACATTAGGGGAATTGGAACCAGCTAGGGAAAACAGCTTCATAGTGCAATCTAAGACAGCACAGCTCGTTATACAAACAGGACTTGGGGACAAGGAGGACACGCCCCCTGGGGGAGGAGCCTGTCTGTTTACCAGTGTGAAATCTCTGGATTCGTTTCAAGCTACTTGCTGTGCAACAGATTCTCAGTGATGCAGAACGAAACTGCAAGTTTCGAACAAACTACGCTTTGAATCACGCATGAACCAGTGATGCATTGTGTTGTGAAAGGTGGAAAATATAAATAAATATAACAGAATGCTGATCTTTAGGGATGTGCGTTACTCAGACCTGTGAACTGTTTCCCAAGGCCCCAAAACTTCCCCTAAATGCAACGTTTGTTTATCACATTAAGGTTTTGCAGAAAATTTTCCGCGGAATGATGCATGTGCCAGGGGGAGTTAGAGAGTCCCGCTGGAACTAAAAGACTTTTCAGATTCTTGAGTGCAGCAGGACCGGCCGTATTTACTTGAGAAGTAGAGACATTAAGCAGGGAGTGAACGCTGTGATGTGTGTTTGGCGTTGGGATAAACAAGCTGCTGCAGAAAGCTAATGAATTCAGTATTGCACTATAACCAACGGCAAAATCTATCCTGCCCCGGTACTTTTTTTTTTTTTGTTTTTATTCAGACATTTAAAAAATGCGCTGCTTCTCCACACCCTATGCCTCAGTGTGACATGGGAGGCAGTTTTACCCCAGAAGGCAGAATATCTCACGCCTCATTCTGCAAGTCTGAGGCTCCAGCCAGGTTCCGCGGGATGCATGGGGATTCCCAGGTGACCCTCAGCGCGTCAAACTGCAGCCTGGCATGACTGCGCGTCCTTATTCTGATGGGGCAGGAATTCGGGCAACGAGACTCACTGTCCGTAACCAGAAAGGCATGGCGGTAATGGAAAGGTGAAGAGCGACTGTATTGACGCGATCACCGATGAGCATTTTTCCCGGGAAGGTAAATGGTATTCTCATCCGCTGCGTCGTTTGCGGGGCATTCCCGAGTCCTTTCGGGTTTTACGTCCCGGGCTGTGTGAAAATGGATGGGTAATCAGAATCAAATGTCATTATTTTCCATTTTGCCGCGCTCCCCGCTCAGCCCACGGCCCCGCCCCGCTCGCGGGAGCAGGAGGCGGCCAGGCCCGGCTCTGACGGAGGAAGCTGGAAGCCCTCTGCGCGGGATGTATTTAAATGGCACCGCTGACGTCAGCACAGCCATAAAACAGAAGGCCGGCTATGCCTGAGCAGACGGTCAGCCCCCCCGCTGGCCTGCTTGGTGTCCTGCAGATGAGATTAGGTGGCTGGGGGGGGGGGTGGGGGGGTTACACAGAGAGCCCCCTTTGTTTTGGTGTTTGAGAAGAGTTACTCCTCAGTGTAAACTGGAAAGAGGAAATCTCCGGATCAAATGGTGCCCGTGCGAGGCTCAGAAGGAGGCCCCCCCCTCAGAAGGAGGCCCACTCAGAAGGAGGCCCCCCCCCTCAGAAGGAGGCCCCCCCTCAGAAGGAGGCTCACTCAGAAGGAGCCCCCCCCCCTCAGAAGGAGGCCCCCTCGGGTTTAGGGCCTCCTTGTGCTGGGCTGCGATCTGAATATTATTCCCCGCAGTTCAGGAAAACGCCGTTCCTGCCAGCATGAGGGCCAAGGCTGTCCAGCGAGCAGCTGGATAAAGATCCGATGTCCCCACAACGTGATGAATACCTGTTTTTTTACCTTATGGGGACCAGTTTCTATTTTATAAAATCATTGACTAAAATTAAAAAACTAAAAGTGCAAAAACTCTTGCATTTTGTTTGGTTGCTTATGGTTATGGTTAGTGCTGGGTGGGGGGGGTTAAGGTTGTCATAGTTAGCATTAGCATTTTCCCATAGGAATGAATGAGCTGCCCCCAAAAAGATATGATTACTACTGTCTTTACAAGTTCAGGCTTATTTTTCTTGATTGACCTTTATTATATTAGAATCAGTGCCCTTGAAATCCTGCCTGATGTTTACACACCTCGGGTGTACAGTCGACGGGCGCGATCAGATTTACCAGCAAAGCTGCTGGTAATTTATGATTGGTGCCCCCCCCCAGGCCATAAAGGCCCCAGTCACACTGATCCGACATGCTAAATTGTTCAGCCCGAAAAACCTAAACAGTATCATGATCAGAGGTGTAAGTGGATCCGGGCTGATAAAATTATTTGGGGCTTATGATGAGCCGCCCCCTCCCTTCGAAAAAGGCGAGACCGCAAAGGCAGTGTCCCCCCCCGCCCTGTGACAGAGTGTGCTGTTCCGGTTGCGAGTCCCTGCTTCGCACGTACCTGCAGTGTCACATTTAGCTTCTTTTTTTGAGGGTGGGGTGGATTATGCCAAGCCCATGGTGAGGGGACCTATGAGTGCGCGTGGTGGGACATTCCATCACACCCAAGCGGCCCTGAGAATGTAGGCGTGTGGGAATTAGAGAGCAGGACATGGAGTCTGGACACAGTGTCACCATATTACCTGGAGTCACTGGACTAACTGTCATGTGACTCTACAGCTGCTCCTACTGTAAAGACACCTGTGTTCTGAATGAACCTTCACTATATATATATATATATATATATAGACCTATTAGAATCTTATATACCTGGACCCCTTAGTCTCCTTTTTTTATTATGTTCACTGTTTTTTCATATTGTTCACTGTTATGTAAAGAATTTTTTGTTGTATTTATTTCTACCTAAATCATCCTTTGCTGCATCCTACCCTTTCATGAAAGAAAAACAAATCTCTCCTCTTGAGTCTTATCTAATCTTCCTTCTCCTCTATGGGTTGTAATCTATTGGCATTTTCCTTGAACAGTCACATGATTCTGCATTCGCTTGCTGCACTGGCCGTGGGAATGACATTTACCGGCAGCGTATGTGTGTGGCTTCGAGGCCAGAATGTACTTGCGAGTTGGTTTTCTCTTCCTATCAGCTGGCAGAAATCCGGAACGCGCAAAATAACGCAATTCCCTCGTTTGTAAAGTTTAATTTGATTTGCATTCCCAAAGGCCATTTAGGTCATGTTTTTTTTTCATAAACACAGTGTCGGTTATATTATGCGTCTTACTGCACATATTTCCTTTGTCTTCACATTCTTTATGTCTGTCCTGTGGCTCATGCTGACTTTTGAAACACTCATTTCCCTCCCCTGGCAGCGTATGCTTGACGTCACTCCCAGCGCTTACGACACTGATCTGAAATCTGTGGGCTGATTCACAGTGAATGCAGGGCTGTGTGTGTGTGTGTGTGTGTGTGTGTGTGTGTTATGTTTATAGTGTGGATCAGGTGTCCACGCAATGTGATAAAACCCCATTATTTTTTCGGGGGAAGTCAATTTCATGAAAAATTATTGACTGCTAAAAAACTAAAAATGCCAAAAGTCTTGTATTGTGTTTGGTTGCTTATGGTTATGGTTAGGGCTGGGTGGGGGTTATGGTCATCATTGTTGGGGTTAGAGTTTTCCCCATATAGATAAAAGGATAGTCCCCACAAAGATATGAATAAAGCTCTATGTATATGCATGTGTGTGTGTGTGTGTGTGTGTGTGTGTGTGTGTGTGTGTGTGTGTGTGTGTGTGGTGAGCCAAATGGTAGAGGCTTGTGGTGCACTACATGAGAGTCGGCAGCCAGATACTTCCCACGCTCATTTCACCATGGGGTGGGAGAAGCAGAAGGGTAGAGGGCTCTGGTGCAGATAGAAGGTAGAAGAAGCAAAGGTGGAAGCGCTGAGAGAGAATAAGCAGAGGTATGAAGCCTTATAGAGTGAGAATAAGCAGAGGTATGAAGCCTTATAGAGAGAGAATAAGCAGAGGTGTGAAGCCTTATAGAGAGAGAATAAGCAGAGGTGTGAAGCCTTATAGAGTGAGAATAAGCAGAGGTATGAAGCCTTATAGAGTGAGAATAAGCAGAGGTGTGAAGCCTTATAGAGAGAGAATAAGCAGAGGTATGAAGCCTTATAGAGTGAGAATAAGCAGAGGTATGAAGCCTTATAGAGTGAGAATAAGCAGAGGTGTGAAGCCTTATAGAGTGAGAATAAGCAGAGGTATGAAGCCTTATAGAGGCTATGAAGCCTGGAAGCATCACGCCAGCCGGCAATCAGGCATCTTGGCAGAGTCAGATGCCATCAGCAAGTGCAGTTTCCCTCTGGCAGTGTGAACATTCGCTTATTAAAAATTAAACCTTACACATGCACCCCAATCCTCGAGCCCGGCACAGAAGGAAACGGCCAGTGAAAGATGTGATGTCGTCACGGTGCCTACACCTGCTCTGCTGAGTGGTCCTCTGGGGGAAGGGGGGGGGCTGGGGGTGAGGAGTGAGGGACTGTGTGCAAGCCAGCGGAGCAGAGGATAAATGATTTCGTTTCCTGGCCTCAGCAGCGGAAACCCCCTATGTACGCCAATGCAGCCCTTACGCCTCAATGGACCATTGACAACCAGAAAAACCAGACGGTTTGACGTCAGCTCGGGGTGAGGGGGAGGTCTGACTGGAGGGGTTATGGGAAGGAAAGGCCCCCCTATCTGGAACCCTATTTACCTGGAACCTTTAGCTGCCCTCTCTGTGCCTGTTGGGGGGGGGGGGGCTTAGCAGGGTTTTATGTGGGCGGGTGTTTTAATGCAGCTTCGGTGCACGTTCCGCCGCAGACTGGGGCAAGGCACTGAGATCCAACTCCCCTTCGCATGGCCCAAACTGCGCAGAAATCTGCAGGCCAGATTGCATCACAAACACAAAGCCAAGGTCCACTGGCCCCAGATAACATTTGCTGGGGGGGGGGGGGGGGTCGACACTCCCGGGAAAAATTTGTTTTTTTCTAGCGGGCGGGGTGGGGGCCCCGCGCCCAGGCG
>JAODKE010000035.1:17075810-17091818 GCA_026779605.1 Mormyrus hasselquistii | reverse complement strand
CAAAGGCTCCCCGAGCCACCCCCAGGAGCAGACCGTGTTGGTAGGGTGGGACAGCAAACAACAAACTCAGATATGGGGAGGGTGGGAGGGGGAAGAAAAAAAGGGGGGGACCGAAAGGAGGGGGGGGGGGGGGGGGGGGGGGCTTGACAATTGCAGTTAAATTGTACTTTGTTCTGGATGCGCCGGTTGGAGACCCCTGCCCTGGGCTGCCCTGTGCAGAAGATGAGAGGTGAGTCTTCAGACCCAGAATGAGTTTTCTTATGCCCACCTGTCAAGGATCAAAGGTCCCAGGGGGTGGGACAATGAACAAACCATGAAGCGCAAACAGGATCCTGCCGTCACACAGACAGCCAGCGCGATCCTGACAAAGACCAGCCCCGCATGCTTTCCTCCGACCCTCCTTCACACGCCGCTCGTGCGGTCGAGGCAGGGTGAGCGAGGATCGGCCCCTCCCACCCCTCGCGGCGCAGCCTACCGAAACCAGGAGGCGGGGCTTTCTGAGGTCCGGAGGGGCGGAGTCTGGAGAGGGGCAGGGAGGTAGAAAGAGGAGAGCAGAGAGCTGCTTTCCTCGCAGTCAATGAAAGCGATACCCTGTGCCCGTGATGAAGGAGCACAGCGCAGGCCTGCGCAACATGCCTCTGGGACACACGAGGGACTGTGCCTGGGACTCGCTGGAGCAGCTGCAGCCTGAGTACATGTCCATGTGTCTGTTCGCAGAGGACTCCTACCAGAAGCTGGCAATGGAGACCATGGAGGAGCTGGACTGGTGCCTTGACCAGCTGGAGACCATCCAGACGTATCGGTCCGTCAGCGACATGGCATCCAACAAGGTGAGCGGCAGCGTCCTCATGGCAAAGGGCCACGGGGTGCCGGGGTGGCTGCTGGTGTTTAGGGCCGGAGGAGCTCTCCCTCACTGGCCACACGGGACACAGTGTGGGAAGAGGAGGCGGCTAGACGTGCGTGTTCCCGTGCACTAGTGCATCCACTGATTGTTGTCCTGCTCCCAAGCCATCTCTTCACATCATGCTGCTGCGATTGCGTGCCCCATTCCCAGTTTAATCGCAGCGCCTGCGGCAGAGCTCGGGGGTCTCGCATTTCTTAATTAATTCTAACCGATAAGCAAATTATTGATAATTAATGATCAGTTAATTGTGAATAATAATAATGAAGGTGATGAGTGTGAAACGGATGCGTTTATCAAGGGGTGTCAGTGGGACCAGGGACTTTCCAGGTGGTTCTTTGGGTCATTCAGGGAATGAGGAAGGTGGAGGGGTAACGGATGAGCAGCGGCTGTTTGCAGCGTGACTCAAACGACTCCCGGCTCCTTCCTGATCTCATTTCCTTTGGTTAAGGTCCAAGAGGAATGGCAAGGACCAGGACCTCTTTTTCCGTTTTTCCCCCAAAAATCTGACATCACGAAAAAGTCATTCAAGGCTCATGGGCCTCCATGGTTCATTCACCTGAGGCTCCGTTAGCATCAGGGTCGTGGAATTGTGGGATACGAACTGTTTACTGAGGCAATATATTTTTGAGGTTGTCCAGATTATAAAGTTCACCTCACTGTCCGACTTCCATGCATCAGATGGGTATAATTATTGTTTTGGGTTTTTAACCCTTGTAGTTTTTGTCCCAGTCCAGAAACATTGTTTACTGTACCATCTTAGCAAGGATTCTGTACCTTAAAGGACATTCATTTGACCTGTTGATAGGTTATGGTGGTCACAGATGTTTCAAACTAGCTGTGAAGCCAGAGCTGCAGTTTCATTCAGAAAAGCAATTAAGTAAAATGAAAACTCTGGGAATTTATATGACTGTTACGCAACGTCCTGTGAGATTTTAATTCTTTTTGACTTTTATTTATGTGCAACCTTCTGTGGTGCAGCTGTAAGTGATTGAGCCACAAAGCGCTAAAAAAAAAACATTAGCTAGCAAAGGGGAGAAGTCGCTCAAGCTTTGCGGCGCCGCCATTCCCGCCCCGATCCCTTGGCACGTCGAGGAATGCGAGCGACTCGTGTGCGGACCTGCAGGGAAGCCTCCAGCGTGTGGAGACAGCTGGAGCAGAGAGTGGAGGTGGGGGGGGTGGGTAGCTGTGCATCCCGAAGGCTGGCGGGGAACTGCTGTGTTGTCAGCCCCCACCCCGCGGACGCCCAAGGCCCACACCCAAATTTTGGAAATCTGCCTTGTGGGATGTTAACGGGAGGAATTGATGGCTGCTGCCGAGCTGCTAAGGCACCTGGCATGAAGGAGAACGGCCTTTTGTGGTCTGTTTTTTTAGCAATTAGCAAAAGGCTGCAGGTCCTGCATGGTGGTTAAGGACGCTGGCCTGGGTTGCCAGATGTTTTTAGGAATTTTTATTAGCCACCTGGACTAGTGATTTTTGCACACCCTTGCTTGCTTTCCACAAGACACACATATGCAGGGATGGTGGCAAATTCCCCAGCCATGGGATTCGACCTGGCAACCTTCCAGGCACAGGTACCTATTCCTAACCACCTCGGTGAGGTGCTACGTCTGTTTTGTTACTAGTTTATAAAAGAAGGAGCAGGAGCAGACAGGCATCCTCAAGGTACCAGCAACCCCTCGCACGGGTCGGCCCAGCTCTCGCAGACGCCGGCGGCAAGCCGCACTCTCGTCAGTCGCTTAATATCACCCGGAAATACTGAGGGTTCCGACAACTGGCAGGAAGTGAGTGGTTACGAGAGAGGCGAGACACCGCTATAAAGACGAGAAGGTGGAACAGCAGCAGTGGCAGCTGGGTCATGGTGCGCGTCGCTCTCCTCTGCTTCCCTTCGTGCCGGAGTGGCACAGAAAGGCAGAAAGGTCTCGGGGAAGAACACCCGGCCCGTTACAGCCAACCCGACATGGGGGGTGATTCCGCTCAACACAAAGACAAAAAGCCAAAGTTTGCCCGTTGCTGGAAGCAGGTAGGCTGTCGTCCTGTGGACGAGCGATTCTGCATCTGTGTCGGCATTCCTCGGAAACCGGCTCGCCGGTCCGTCTGTCTTTTTTGAGCGGGACCTGGTTCTGGGCATTACAGGCTATGAGCTCAGTCCATTCGACTGATTTTGGGGGGGGGGGGGAGCATTGTTGTCTCAGAAGATTGTGTAGCTTGCCAGGCTGTTTAGCTAGTAAACATGTTGCAAAACAATACTGGTGGAAATCTTAATGGCTGCATCCAGGTGTAACCCAACTTCTCTACTGCTGCCTGATTTTGATTTTTTACAGATATTTTTTATCTTTGTTTGTATCGCATTGAATGCATTGAAGTTGCACATGGAACAAAATGCATTTATACGACAGAAAAATTAATAACCGGCAATTTGGCCGTAATCATGCCTGACATCCGACCCATTAACATGGTAATTGGAAACATCTGAAGGATTTGGTAGCGAGTGTGATTAGACGTCCGTTACAGAGTTTCCCAAACACGCGGAGGTTGGGCTGCACCAGTCAGGAGGCAGCGCTGAGGTAAACTGCGGACACATTTTGTTGAGGGAGGGAGAGAGGAAGTGTTTCAGTGCGTTGAGTAATCTGGAAGGCGCCAACATTCCAGGTTGCCGATTTCACAACTTGGTGACGTCACTCGTACGCAATTCGCTGTTGAGAAAAGATGAATGTGGCTCTGAGTCATTTGGAAGGAAATGAGGCCGTCAGAGGTGTTTTTTTAATATTACCAAGAATTTCATACTGAATTTAAACAGATGCTGTTTGTAGCCTCCTGTTTTTTTTGTGTTCCTGTTGGTCTTTCTGAATCACATAAGTAATGATGAAAATATAGCTAACGTATTTCGTTCATGAAGGAATTTTTTTCTGGGGGCTGAACAATGTACAAGCATTATATTGTTTTGTAGGCCGCTGAATGAACATGTACTTGTTGTTTGATTGTTTCCAATCCTCTGCTTCAAGCGCCCCCTTGAGCTGGCCACTGGTACTGCAGCTCAGCTCTTGGTCGTGGACGTCCCCTCCGGACTCCCGTATCCTCAGCGGCTATGGGGTTGCATTGACTTAGCGCTGAGCTTATCTCCTTTAGCGTGCAGCGTATCTGGGGCTGGACCATAGCCTGGGACATCTGCGAGAGCCCTAATGTGTTTTCACAGTTGTAGATGTGATTAGCGACCGTTGTGTAACATTAAGGGGAAACTTGAGTCCTTTTCATGCGTCTTCAAACCGTCAGCCGCTGATCACTTCTTCCCCTGTGGCAGCTCTGGAACGCCCCCCTCCCGAATGTACCTCGGTCGCCGTCCTCGTTTACCCCTTCCACAGTCCAGTTAACATTCGGCCCCCTCCGTAGTTTAGTCTTTCTCCTGATTTCTGATCTCTCTGATTTCTTACATGGTTTAATCAGTTATGGTGCCTCTTTTCAGAACCCTGGGAAACATTCCTACCCTGTCACTCCACCCATGTACCAAAGCATTCCCTACACAAGCCTTTTATTGTGTAAGCTGAATGCACGCTATTCATACTGTCTGTCAAAATATATATATTAAATATGCTACAGCTTAAACCCAGTTTTGCTTAAACACTAGTGCACCAGTGTAAACAGTGTAAGCGGCATGAAAATATTAGAATGACTTCCCAGCCGTATGTAAAATGAGGGACATGCAGCAATGCAATAAATGCACATTTGCATGTGGATATGCGACATACGTGGTGTGTGTCCTGCCTGCCGCAGTACAGAGGACCTGCATCATCAGCTCTGTCCCCAGCGATGCCGGGCCACCGCTCTCTCAGTACGCCAGGATCCTCTCCGGTTTTCCGTCTCCTCCAGGCAGTGTTATATAAGGAGGTCTTCCCGCAGTGACGGGGGGGGGGATCCTGAACACACGTCCCCTTGTGCTTTTAACTTTCTTTCTCTATGACACACGTACGCCGCTTGGTGTATCGGCTGCGTGTTTCCCGATGATTCTGAGCCGATCTGCAGGCAGCGGCACATGCCCCGAGGGCACGATTTCTGGGGTCGGGATGCTTATTTGCCGGGCCCTTATTTCCTGCTTGCGAGCAGAGCCCGGACACCGGCCGATCGATTCCCCCGATTTTCCTGGCCGTTTATAGCGGGGAAGCCTGACAGAGGCGGCAGCGGTGGGTCATGTGATGCTGTTGCCATGGCGTTCCGGTTCTCCTGCAGAGAGCCGTGGCGGCAGGGGCTTGGGGGGGGGGGTTGATTCAATTATCCTGAACCACCCACACTGCAAGACGAGGACTGGCCTGCAGTAAATACGCCGGTGGTCTCTCTCCCATTTAGCGAGCCACTTGCCAGGCGGTCATCTCACCCTGCTTGACCCCACCTAGAAACGGGAAGCTGCAGTGGAAATCGACGGGAATGGCTGAGCATCTGAACACATGAGCTTTTCATTGGGGGGGGCTGTCTGAAAACATGTCACGGTTGCATAAATGAAATCAAATTGCAGATAATGCAGCATAATGTGAACAGCCGGGGGGTGACCATGCTATCACGCTGCTGCCCCCCCCCCCAGCATGTGAGATCGTGAGCTGAGGAGGCTGCGGGGGGGTGGGGGGATGTGCTGCAGAGGAGAGCGGGGGGATCCTGGCTTGCCGTTGCATAAGAGGAGCAGGGGGCTCCCTCCCTTATCTGGCGAATCGCGTGTGGCGCTGCCGCTCGTCGCTGGGGCAGGCTGGCTGCGCGGGGTGGGGGGGGGTTGGCTGCACCGCACCGCTCGTCAGAGCGAGACTGATCCAGGAGAGGGAGACCCGCCGTCGCCGCTCCTCCTGCTCCTGCCTCCGATCGCTTCCACCCGGGGGCACCGTGACCCCACCTCATCGACGCCACCGTCCTTCTGTCGTAGTCATTGCCATAGTCCGTCACCCGGGGCCGGCCGCGGACATGGGGGTGAAGAGGAGGCTGTCCGCAGAGGGGGACGCTGCATTCGGCCACTTCCTACGCCACTAATCGCCCTGCGACGAGGGTGGGGGGGGGTGGGGGGTCAGCGAGGTGGTGGATTTTTAGCACGCAGGATCTCCATCAACGGGGCTCCCCTTTGGGGGCGGAAAGCCACGGGCTCCAGCGGAAAACGGCGTCCAAAATGCCCGAGGCGAACTACCTGCTGTCCGTGTCGTGGGGGTACATCAAGGTGCGTAACAGGGGGGATGCGGTGGTGGCTGTTTACTGTATGCGGCTGATGCGGGGGGGGGGGCGGGGGGGAGGGGGCGGGGGGTGTGGTTCGTGGGGGGGGAGGGGGGAGGGTTGGGGGGGGGGGGGGGGGGGGGGGGGGGGGGGGGGGGTGGGTGGGGGGGGGGGTGGGGGGGGGGGGGGGGGGGGGGGGGGGGGGGGGGGTAGGTGAGTGGAAATGTGTGGAACGATGTAGTGCAGGCGACCCCCCCGACGTCAACAATACTCCAGAGTGCTGCATGCGTGTGCAGGCTGGCTGCGGCCACGTTCGGCTGAGTCTTTTTCTCCCTGCAGACTGGCGAGGCGCATCTCCGCATGCGGTGTCAGTCTGGCGGAAATGCCACGGTTGGAGGAACAACTTGTTATGCTCGTGACGCGGGAATCGCCGCCATGTAAATTCTCGGGGCGCCAATGCTCACTGTGTTTCTTCTCCTTTCCTCCAGTTCAAGCGGATGCTGAACCGGGAGCTGACGCACCTGTCGGAGATGAGCCGCTCCGGGAACCAGGTGTCCGAGTTCATCTCCAACACCTTCCTCGGTAACTACGCCCCCTAGGGGTAATTCTGCTGTTACACCGGGGATGTGGGGACAGGGACTCAGGCATGCTTCATACAGCTCCGGGCGTTTTGTTGGAGATGGGAGAGGGTTTGTTTATTACAGCATCTCTGATCCCCCCCCAGGATAAAATATTGCTCATTGCTCAAGTCCCTCACCCACACACACCCAGGGGGGGGCCTGAAGGCTACAATAAGGTTTCAGCTGAGTTTGCCCCATTTTTGGGGGATTTATCCACACCCAGCCTATCATTCCAGTCACTACAGCGGTGCCCAACGCAAATCCGCCGATCCACTTAACTGTCCTGTTTCTGTCGATCCTTATAGACAGTTTGCGGTTGGTACCAGCCGCTCCATTTAGCACAAGTAAGTAAGACAGATACTCAAGGTGAATCACTGTGTCGTTGTAGGTCAGTTGTCTTTGATTGGCAAATAATTACAACATTATTGATCCCCGTGGGGAAATTCCTTTTTAAGCCTCCCTCAACTTGCTCTTTGTAGAGCAAAATACTGAGTATGGCGTTTAGGGATTGGAAATTAACTCATCAATTTGATTATCGCTTGTGATCAAATTTCCCACTTCAAGAGTACAAAAACAAAAATGCTATTTGTTTACTTTCCAGCTGTCTATTTGGCACGCTGTGGGTACTGCCAGTAGTGGGCGCCATGCAGTGCCCTGCAAGAGAAAAGCAGCTGCCTTTGCATCTGGGTCATCCTGCGGCGGGGAAGGGGGGAGACAGATTGGTACTTGTGGAAAGAGGGGCCCGGCGGCGGCAGTTTGCTGGCTCAGGCCATCGCCATGGTGACCTCACATCACCCAAGCGCCGACGTTAGTCACGGGATTGTTTATCTGGCTGAAGTCAAGGGAGACGGCTGGTGTCCACTGGGTTAGTGTGTTCCTTGCTTGAGGAATTATCTGAATCAGAGTAATGAGTAGCTCACTGGAGTGAGCTTTACTGCAGGAAGCTTCTCCAGGGCATGAGGAACACTCTCTGCTTATCTCACACGGCCAGTATCTGCACTTCAGTTCCCTTCCAGCACGTTGCATGGGCCACCCAGTCCCCCCCGAAACTGAGCTTACCGTGAAACCGCACCATTGTAGTTCACACTGAAGAATTTGAGATGACTCTCTGCTCTAACTTGTGGGGGGGGGGGGGGGGGTGTTCTCAAAGGGAGACTTCCCAGGTGTAGGGGGTTAGGGCTCTTTTCTGGCGCCAGACCATTGCCGTCCCCCGGGGAACGGGGGGATGTGGGATCAGATCTTAAAACAAAAGGCCTTTGTTTCATGGTGTTTAACAGAAACAAGGAGCAGCCTCAGTGTTTTAAGGGTTCTCCTGGACTTTTTTTCTTGCCCTCGATGTACCGAACGGCCAAATCGAGGAAGGAGAGGAAGGTACTCTTTGTTAACTGCAGAAAAATAAAGGTCAGAGGAAGAGTGAGGAAGGGTTAGGACGCGGTCAAAATTTAAGTCTTGTGCGTCATTTGGTGTTAAAAAAAACAGCAAGACGATGGTGGCCAGTTGGTAGCGGGAGCCTTGTTTACAGCTGAGCATTTTTTAACCCTCTCTCTTTTTCCTCAGACAAGCAGAACGACGTTGAGATCCCGTCGCCAACGCCAAAGACCCGGGAGAAGAAGAAGAAGCAGCAGCTTATGACCCAGATCAGCGGGGTGAAGAAGGTGACGCACGGACCAAACCTCTCCAACTGCAGCATCTCCCGCTTTGGGGTCAAAACCGACAAGGAGGACCTGCTCTCCAAGGTAGGAGCTGATCATCAGCCACCCAGCAGAATAAATCCCATGAGGACCTTTGGGTTTATAACCTTTCTTAGGGTCACTTAAGCGCACCTAAGTGTTCAGATGCAAGGTTCTTCTTCCATGGCCAATCCCAAGAGGGTAGATCGCATGATAGCTCTCTGGCATTGGAAGTCAAGCCAGATATTCCTGTAGATTCTTTCCTGAAGGTTTTCCTGATGATGTCATCCACTGACCTGGCACTTAAGCATCCTATTCTCTTATCTGCAGGAGCTAGAGAATCTCAACAGGTGGGGCCTCAACATCTTCACCGTGTCTGACTACTCCCAGAACAGGCCCCTCACCTGCATTATGTATGCCATCTTTCAGGTGACTACCATGTCCAAAACTGTAGACACTCCAGGAAAACATCTCTGGAGTACACTTAGGGCTGGGTCGTATTATGCTGGCACTCTGACTCATTTCACCTTGCCTATCAGGAGAGAGACCTACTGAAGACGTTCAAGATCCCTGTGGACACCTTTGTGACCTACATGATGACGTTAGAGGATCACTATCACTCGGACGTCGCCTACCACAACAGCCTGCATGCCGCCGACGTCGCTCAGTCCACCCATATCCTGCTGTCCACACCTGCCCTGGATGTGAGCACCACCTCCCCTTGCTTCCTGACAGCTCTTCAAGCAATTATCTTATGTTGAGAAACATAAATTTGATACAAAAATGAAACTCATTAGTGCATAATGAGTAACTAAGGAATCTTGTAATGGGTCTATGCGCTAATTACAATTTATGGCTCCTCCCAGTCCAAATTCTGCTGCCATCTGCATTTACTTATATGGCCATTCTCCTCCTCCTCCTGTCTCAGGCTGTCTTCTCCGACCTTGAAATCCTTGCTGCCATTTTTGCCGCCGCCATCCACGATGTGGACCACCCCGGGGTATCCAATCAGTTTTTGATCAACACTAGTGAGTATTCCCTCTCTCATTCCCGCCAGTCCGCGGCAAGCTCCCTGGTGTCGCTCCTGTCAGAAATCCTCACCGGCTTGCATCTTCATTCCAGACTCAGAGCTGGCCCTCATGTACAATGACGAGTCAGTACTGGAGAACCACCACCTGGCTGTGGGCTTCAAGCTGCTGCAGGAGGAGAACTGTGACATCTTCCAGAACCTCACCAAAAAGCAACGCCAGTCCCTCAGGAAGATGGTCATAGACATGGTATGTGACCTCTACTCATCTTTGACACCATGGTCATCCGTGTCAACTGCCAAGTTCCTTGCTAACGTCAGTCCATGTGTGTCCTCCAAGGTTTTGGCAACTGACATGTCCAAGCATATGAGTCTGCTTGCGGACCTGAAGACTATGGTTGAGACCAAGAAGGTGACGAGTTCTGGAGTACTGTTGCTGGACAACTATACTGACAGGATACAGGTATATTATCTCTCTGCCATCCCTCATAGCTTAATGTAATAATTATTGGGAACTGGAGAAGCCATTTTAGGCTTTTTTCCTCAAGGTATTTTTCGACAGACCTCGAAAACTGATTCCGGTCTTCTTCTCATTGACTGGTCAACAGGTTCTCCGTAACATGGTTCACTGCGCGGACCTCAGCAACCCCACAAAATCCCTGGAGCTGTACCGACAGTGGACAGACCGCATCATGGATGAGTTCTTCCACCAGGGTGACCGTGAGCGGGAGAGGGGCATGGAGATCAGCCCCATGTGTGACAAACACACAGCCTCTGTGGAGAAATCGCAGGTGGGTATCCCTCCCCTGGCGCGAACACACGTAGGGAATGGCTTTTGGAGTACTGTTGAAGAGTCAACTAATGTCGAACCATGTTCATCTCACAGGTGGGCTTCATCGATTACATCGTGCATCCTCTGTGGGAGACATGGGCAGACCTTGTGCACCCAGATGCCCAGGACATCCTGGACACGCTAGAGGACAACAGGAACTGGTACCAGAGCATGATTCCTCAGAGTCCCTCACCGCCTTTCTACGACCAGGGCAAGGACAGTCGTGGGGGTGGAGACAAGTTTCAGTTTGAGCTGACGCTGGAGGAGGAGGATTCCGAGGGGACGGAGAAGGAAGGTGTGGGTGAGGCTCACTCCCCGCTGGACTTCTGCGACAGCCAAGATGCTGGAGAAGCTTTGCCTCCCACACACATAGAGATTGTGACGCAGGACGCCTCACCCGTGGACACATAGGTGTGGGCCGTAGTCCCAGCACACGCTGACGTCTTTTTTTCCCGGGAGAATTCCCACGGCCCTGCTTTTGAGGAGCCTCGGGGCTGACTTTCGGCCGGGGACGGCCAACCGCCACCACCCACCCCCCCACCCCCCCCCCCCCCCGTCATTGCCGCACTACTTCTCTGAGCCAGAAGTTTGGTGGGGGTTGGTTTTTCAGATGAACGTTGAGGGAGCCCTCAGGCTGTCACTGTCGACACCTGATAGAGTGGCCGGGTGTGAGGTTAAGGGGCGGGATTCGCTCTGGCACGCTGGGTGGCGTAACGCCACGGCTCAGCCGCCGCCGTGACATTTTTGTACCAAGAGACAAATTTTTGTCAGAAGAGGAACATTGTGAAGTAGCACGTGGATCTAATGAGCAAAGGATATTTGTACAGAGAAACGGTTCACTATTTCTGTAAAATCCGTCCGAGGAATGTGTGCCTTTTTTACAAATGTCTTTTAAATTTTTTTATTTATTGAACACGCTTTATAAGTGATATGTTTTTTTTACACCAGGAAGCTCATCAGCGAAATCCTTTTGTAAAATCAGAAAAGAGAATACAGTCTTCCTACTGACTGATATTGGGCAATATCAGCTCTATCGTATAGGCATGGGAATAATTCAGCATCAAAGAGATATCCACCCAGATTTTATTTCAGTTTTTGACATAGTCACTACATTGGAATTGAAAGTACCATTTCAGATGGAGCACAGGATTTGTAACATTTCAGTTATATATATACTGCCTGTTTGCTGATCTATAGGAAGATGGATGTGAATACCGTAAGACTAAGGGATTGCTGGGATTCATTAACATCGTTTCATTTTGTAGATACATAGAGAAGAAATCAATATTATTTTCACCCACCCATTTTTCTCATGATTCCAACTCAAATCTTGATGATGATGGAACTGAAAAAAAGCACTTTAGCAATTTAAAATACTGCTGCATACAATCGAGGACCTTGCAATATTTCTCACTATTTATTAAGACTGAAAGTTGACTGTTTTTATCATTAACGTGATGCTGAACAACACTCAAGGTAGTCTTCCCAGGTCTCCATAGTCAGCTGTTCTCAGAATGTGAGAAAAAAAGATTGTGATCATATCCATCAAATCTCATTTATTTGTGAATAATTTAAGAGGCAATACGATGAACTGATCAAGTCAGCAAAGACCAATAGGCTGTTCTTTGGTTTTGAAAAGGGATATTTGGCATGACACAGTTGATATCCTCATGCTTGCTGTACCTCCTTCAGCTTTCTCATCATCAAGGTTTGATTGGCTGTATCTATAACTTCCCTTAAAGTCTGGTCAGAAGCAGCAGACTGTCTAAACACTACCAGAAAGAGAGACCATCCGAACGAAACCAAAAACCAATCACCTAAACGAGACCAAAAACCCACCATCTAAAGTAAACTGGGAAAGCCGGAATAATTGGGTGTATCCCAGCATCCCAGATGGCACTCTGACAGAGGGCAGGGAGTTTTGGGACAGACTTCAGGGTGAAGTTTCCCATCCCGTCATTTCGCCCATCATGTTCGAGGCCCGCTGTAACGGGCGGAGGTACTTAAATTGCAGCACAGCCCAGCTGTCGCATGGTGTTAAAACTCAATAAGACACATCGCTTCATGGCCGTGTTGTGTGTGTGTGTGTGTGTGTGTGAAAGAGAGAGAGAGAGAGACTCTTTTCAATAGGCCGCACCTCCGCTTTGCACCTGAACTCGTGTGTCCTTTACTGTTTATAACAGTGTATTTATTTACCTTAGCTTGTAAATACTATAGTGTTCATTGTAAATTAATTTTAATTTATATGCACCGACATCGCTTCTGATGGGCGGCGTTAGTGTGTAGAATGTTCTGCGGTTGAGTCTTTTTATTTACGAAAAATACACTTTTTCGATTGTTTATCCTGCACCATACGAAAAAGGGTCCTGAACATGAGACGCGGAGTTAACCATCGGGTGAGAGGATAGTCACGTGGTTCGGCGGAACACGTGGACGGTCTTGGTTCTGGTTGCTAAAATGCTTACGATGCCGACCCAAACTCGTACACCTCGGCACCTTCAGTAACGACGGGAACAATCTGAAGAGGCTGGAGCTTCCATAAGTGTCTCTCTTCTGAGAAATACCACGGTTTTTGGAAGAAAAAAAAGGCGCTTGGCACGGAGTTATTTCCTGGCTGTAAGAATGACAGCTGACGTGGACTCCATAAATTATGAACATGCATAATTCTTGTGCTGAAGTGGCAAAAGAAAAACATCTTGTTTTGTTATATTCTTACTCGAGCTGTCAGTATAACTCTGTACTCCGTGTTAAATCTTTCGGTCCAAATCACGTCCCAGATGGTTAACCAGAAGTAGTCAAATCTGCATGCCCAGTGGGTGTGTATGTCTGTTAAATACTGCATTGTTTCAGGTGAATATTTAATGTTTCACACAATGTATGGTATAGTATTGTATATTGTGTCCAGAAAAATCATATACTTTTTCTATGAACTGATTAAAAAAGCATGAATACATTTTTGCTGAATGTAGTTTTTTTTTACCAGTCTGTTTGACTTTTGAAACGATACAGATAAAATAAAATAATTTGAAGAATATTTATGCGTGGACTATCAGGAAATCATATGTGAGTGAAAGGCAAGGATAACCCGAAAAGTCATATACCCCAAATCAGTGACATGTGCAAATTGGGAATTAGAATTAGAGAGAATGAATTGCAGTGTATTAGCCCCTAAAGCTAACCATTGCCTGTTTTTAAACCATTTACATAGCCATACTATATCTATCTTTCTATGTACTAGTGAAATAAGTGTGTTACCCCTGTAGAGACTTGAACCAGCAACCTTCTGGGAATGTTTCCTGTTTCATAGCCACTGCAGTTTCCCTGAAGGCTTTAAATACAACACCGTGATTATGGTGTCCACCCCACGGCCACAGGAATCTGTCTCAGCCTTAAATATCACCCTGTGTGGTCCCGTTTCCTCCCACATCCTGGAGGAATGACATTCAACGACTGCTAATTCAGTGTGGAACCAGAATTCCCTCCCCCAGCGCCAAACACCCTCCGTCCCTTGCAGACTTGGGTGGGCACTAACAACACGTGCATAAACGCATCTGGTTTAGGGAGATGATAAACACTTCAGGTCCAGCAGGTGGCGCCAACAGCAACGCAAAGGATACGAAGCCAGTTTTCTGCCGTATCGCATCCTTCCTAACGACAGACTTACGCGGCTCAGTGGGTAGACCGCTAGCTAGGTTAAATGATGTTTCTAAATTGTCCATAGTGTGTATGTATGTGGCATCCTCTCCAGGGTGTACCCCAGCCTTGTGCCCTGTCCTGCCTGACAAAAGCTTCAGTTTACTCTGAGCATAATAAGCAGTTGAATGATGGGCGTTGTTAGGTCCGATCAATCGGAGATATTGCGTCGAATATTTTAACCTTAGGCCCGATGCATTTCAAAAAGAAAAAAAAAATTCAATAGCTAAAAATGCCCTTGAGTTGGAAGAAGGTTGGATGGACAATCCGTCCTCCCTTATTTCCTGGACCAGCTCTCTGTAGCCCTCTGTGGCCTGGGGGAGCCATGCTCTCTGGCTGTAGCAATAATAGACGCTCAGTTAGAGTTTGTGTCAGGTCACTTCTAAAGCAAAAGCCAGTAACGGAGACATTTGGCTGTCATAGTACATCAGAGGGAAATTGTATCAGGCTTTCATTATTGCTGACGGCTGAATGCATAGTGACACAGCAATGTCCCCAAATCCCGGTTAGTTAGTGCTGAACTCGATCAGTGGATGATAAAACCAGTTAAGGGCGCAATGTAACCGATCCTCCGCCACCGGCAGGGGGAGCTGATGGGCAATGCCGTCAGTCGTGTTGTGAGTCCAGATTTGCGTTTAAAACATGCGCACTGCTCATTCACAGATGTAGCGCAAACCTGTATATTCAGCATATTTCTCGGTATTGTTTTAACCCATTCATTTTCTGCATCTCCAAGGAGCTTCCTAAAAACAGTAAGTAAGTCATCCTCTTATTTCCGGGTCAGGTCCGTACCCTAGAGATCAAAGCATGATCTCCTTATTAACTCTATGGCGTCTATGTAAAGTTATTTTAAAACTAAATGAACATTATTATTTAAACTTTCTCTGCTCATTTTCTGTATGTACCGCGACACTACTTCCTTTGATTATAATACTGATAGTATCACGTCGAAAAAACTGTCTCTCATGAAGAGCAAAATCGGACAAGTAAATATCAAGAATTATTTCCGGAGTATCATGTATAAATGTGAAGCAAATAAAGTATCTTGATGTCTGTTTGAAAGTATCCCGGGATACACAACAGCTCAACTGCTGTTTTTGTACATTGGGAGTTAGGTCTAGTTTCAGTTAATAGAATAATTTCTTTTCTTAGTGTGTTTATAATAGTGTTCAAATCAAAAATGCAACTACTGAAAAAAATAATTGTGTATTTGTAGATCTACTCTTATATTTTATGATTATTCTGTTGCTTAGTTGACTTATAGCAACTGTTTGTTGTTTTTCTGTGTACAGATGCAATTAAGTAGCCTATAGTTAGTTGGATTAAAATGAAGTAGGCTTTCAGTGGTGTAAACAATAAACTCATTTTAGCATGTTTGTACTGTTGTGGATCGGGATATTTTACTGTGTTGTTTCTGGTCAATTATCTGGATTAAAGGTACAATTATGTTTTCTACGTTTTAATGCAAAACACTTACATAAGGTAATTATATTATTTTTTTGTAAACATAATAATGAGGACAGGATTTGTAAGATTTAAACAGACAGGCTTATTATGTATTTACAATGACTTTTCATGCATGTTATTTACTTGTGGTTGTTTTATCCCGTTTGGTGGTAGCTGGTCATCGAATCACGCATTTTGATTCCCTCCTGCTTTATAACATCTCTCTGAGGGTTTGCGCAGAGGTGGGATTAGCTAAATAGCTAGCTAAGCGTGTGAATCACAATGCATTGCCATTACATCTTTAGAAAGTGAAGTTCAGAGAGCGAAGCATTCAAAACCATCCTTACTTCTATAAAACAACATGCAATGATAAAGAATAATAAATATTGTGTATAGGCCTATGTGTGTATGACCGTTACCTTATCCGGCAGTTCCTCATATATCGGAGAATGACATCAAGTGACTTTTAGCAAGAATGCAAAACATTAAGTGGTGTAAAGTGCACTTTTAGAACAATTAATAACAGTAAAGTGCACTTTTAGAACAATTCGTAACAGGCCCCTAGAAGCAGGACTGAAGACCCACAAAGCAAGGAAGAAGCCCTTCATTAATGAGAAGCAGGGGAGAGCCAGGCTGCA
>JAODKE010000035.1:17040667-17075674 GCA_026779605.1 Mormyrus hasselquistii | reverse complement strand
ACTTTGCAAAAAGCATGTTCATTTTACATGGGTGCATACCCCTAAACTGAGAAGTGTGTGTGTGTGTGTGTGTGTGTGTGTGTTATTAATATAATAAAAAATACACAGACCCACACCCTCCCTGGATGTACATTTGGGTATTGACTGTAGCGACGTGTTCATGTCAGCATTGTAAGAATAACATCTGTCTTTAGAGGCGTAGAAGTTTCGGGCTGATTTAGCCCTAACCAATGTCGAAACCAAAACTATGCCCTTGATATAAACACAATAACACAAAAGTAGGACAGTGGTTAATAAATGACAATGGTGATTGGGGTTTAAGTGCAAGTTATTGGTGCATTTTTAACATTCTTATTGGTCATTTGTAACCGGGCATGCATAGGCATGCATACTTTGCGTTAGTGGGATCGGCACTTTACAGGGGCCCTTAAAGACGTAAAACGGGGGAGCAAGGTGACGTTTTGTCGGGGGGGACCTTAATTTCTAGCTGCAGCCCTGGTTATAAGTGTGGACGCGATCTTGTGGAAATGGTTAAAGTGCGTGAGCTCAGCACGCAATGGAAAGCTGGGGGCAGAAGGGCAGCTGCGATTTCGAATAGGACAGGATGGACACAGTCTGGCGTTTGCTGGCGGGAAGCCTCCCGGAGCGCGGGGCACGCGCGCGGTCACGTGAGGCGTCCGCGGGACGCTGCTGGCCCGGAAGCGGAGGGATTCAGGCGTTGCTGTACGGGCGATAAAGGCAACTTGAAGACAAGATAAAATGTAACTTAAGTATTTATTTAAAACCGACCCCCTCCACCGTACGCCCACAGACAAAATCATAGCATTGTGTGCACTGTTAGTGTGTGTTGACGGGCTTAAAGCCAGTAATCAGGGTGGCGATGGGTCGTTCTGGGACAGATGGGGGGCGCGGGGGGGATGGCCGGCCGCCATGTGACTCAGGGGTGTCGGCGGGGCGGCGGTTTCCGAGCCGCCGATGCGCACGCTGCGGCCTGGCTGCGCCTGAACGGCGGCCAGTGCAAGACGTAACGCCGGAACTGTGGAGATGATGATGAGCGAGGGGAAAACCAGCACGAAAATGCGTTGGAGCTGACTGGGAATTTTTAGAGGGGCGTGTCCTCGCCTACGGAACCTGCCAGAAACGCATGGGAGTGTTTTTAGAAAGGTGCTGAAAGTTTTGAGTCATCCCGTCGTTTGTTTATCTCCGGTTTTAATCGTGATGTAGTTCCCCGCTGGATACGTGGTTGCATTTGGCGTTTCGTATGAATGAATTAGCGTTTATTTAATCTAAGGAAACCCACGGCAGTCAGCACAACACTGATCTCAGCTCCATTGAGATAACACGCTCGTCCATCCTAACAGTACAAGTCACCGGTGAGATGATTATGTTTCCCTTTTGTATGAGCAGTACAGCGGAATGTGTCGTTTCGCATATCCGACCTGGCCATCCTTATAAATGCACGCAGCCATATATGTGAGAGCATAACATGGGATTCCAGCATAGCATGGGGTCCGAGCCCAGGGTCAGCTGGCATAGGACGCCGCTGGAACGTTTGGGGTAAGGGCCTTGCTCAATGGCGGCACCAGTCTGGATGCTATTTAGTGTGTAAAACCCCCGACTTTAAACCAGCGACCTTCCAAGTATCAGGAGTCTTTAATCAATGAGACATGCCCCCCTCCCCTAGGTTCTGGGGGGTGTTTGATCTGAGTACTCCATGTTGCCTTGGTGTGACACTGTTGCTTTTTTGGGACTGTTTGTGGTTTTACTGTTTTACATTTGATTTTCTCTGTCTTTGTCAGAGTGTTGTACAAATCCAGCGTCTCCACCAGCCTTGATCGGTGCCTGATCTCATCGCTTCTCATCCTAGAGCATCTGCCCTAAAAGTGCTGTAGATCTCCTGGCTGATTGGCACTGACTTTAACTCACTCTGTCACTCCATAGTTCCCCTTGCATTTTAAACAGCTTCAGTCTTATTTTTAATCTTCTGTGGTTCAGGGCTGCATTTCCCCCCATTATCTGGTTCCTTTTTCTGGTTCGAGATTTTATGGGCTGCCCCCCCCCCCCCCCGGTTAGCGGGATCTTATTAAATGATTACTGCTTTGTGTTCCTGGAATTTTTCTGTCAGGTGTGATTTGGAGTTTTTGGCAGTTTCTTTGCACCATATTCTATATGAAAGCATGAATAATCAGTATAGACGGGGCATAAAACGAAAGCTTATAAAATCTTATGGTTGGAACAATGGGCAATGCAAAATAATGAATGATTATCTTTGTAATTATAAGATCAGGTAATGGTTTTTATGATTTCTATTGTTCCAAAAATGGACATGATAAAAGTTGTAAACATTTTTTACTTTTATCACTGTCAACTGTATAGTTGAAAATTTTTAACGATAAAATATTTACAGAGCCATTCCCAGATATTTCTGTACCTAATACTGATGATTAAAAAGCTATTGCAATCAAAGCTGTCTGCAGTGATCTGAAGCAGCAAACTTCGGTAAAGGTTAGACAACGTGGGTATATAGACATCTAGGGTATATTAAGTCCTGCTGCGCCCTCTAGTGGATATTTTATGAGAAAATCAGGACGTAGTAGAAAGTGAATTTATTAGATGCAAACACATTTTCTCTCCTAGATGTATGTAATGAGGATAAGAACTAAGAATTGTCTGGAGGAATAAAAAGTAATATGACTGATCTTACATTGGTGTTGAATGAGGCGTTTGATTCTTCCAGATTGTCTCCCTATGAATCAGCGTAATTATTAAAGCTGCCTGCTCATTTTGTAACGTTTCCTTGCCATGTTTAATTTCACGCTGCCAGCGCCCTCTGCAGGGTGCTCTGGGCGCAGGTGCCTCACCATCCTCTCCCGGGCTGCTTTGCCAAACCCATGACTCACTTCCTGCTCGGCGGACGAGCAAGCAGCCGATTGGCTGTAGGGCTCCCAGCATCACGCTAGGCTTACTTATCAGGTGCTTTTATAGCAGCGGGGCTGAGCTGGGGGGTCAGAGAGCAGGATCAGCCAGCGTCCGGCAGTCTCCAGATCAGCTGGGTTAAGGGCCCAACGGCAATACGATCATTCTGCCGGCCACAAGATTCGAAATGACAACCTTCCAGACACGGGCACAGATCCCAAACCCTACTGAGCGACACAACACCCCAGCACGTGTTGCTGACGTGACTGCCCAGGAAACAGCGCCCCCTGAGTCTGCTTATGGAATTTACGCCTCACTATGATGTAACCTGTAACCTTCCCTCATGTCTGGCTAATCCCCTTTCCGTGGTGTTTAATGACTGAGCACCACCTTCACAAAATAAATTCCCAGAATCTTTTTTCTGGGGTTACGAATTTGCCTTAATGAGATCCCAGTCATGCACACTTAGTTGGATGTGCACAAGATCATTGATCAGTACTTGAGACATAAAGGAGACCTCTTTGGATTAACTTCATCCTGAATTACACTTCCATTACCAGTTATAATTTAATTCTGCATTACCCTAGTTAACTGAATTACATTGATTCTGAATTAAAGTTGCTTTTGCGATTACACTTGTACTGTCTTAGAGGCAGGGGTGGGTTTGTAGTTCCTGGGCTCAAACCCAATATGGTGTAGTGAATGGCCAGCAGGGGGCGCCCAAACCCCAGGTGCCCTATGCAGATATGTGGTTTGTGTAGCGGTAAATACCCCTGCTGCTAGCCTGCTTTGCTTATGTCTGATCATTGCCCATGTGGTGAGCTGTTTGACTTTTTTGGGGGTAAATTTGCATGAGGCCCTTGACCCATGAGTGTGTGACCTGCTTCTGTAATGAGAGTGGAATATACATCACCAAAAAGGTCAGCTTAACTGTAATTTCAGTCTTGGGTCACGTCCCTTTGAGATGTTAGCTAAATGAGGGCGGTGTGGGGCTCAGTGGGTTTAGGAGGCTGTGATTGTGATCGGAAGGTCGTTGGTTCGCATCCCGGGGTTGGCAGCGTGATTTCACCGCTGGGCCCTTGTGCAAAACCCTTATTGCTTTTGGGACTGACTTACCCTACTTACCCAAAATGTATGTTGCATTGAATAAAAGCGTCTACTAATTAAGTGAAAATGCAAAGCACTTGTTGGGACGGAGCATTTATTAACACACTTCAGATCAGGGCTGAACATTCTGTGATTATTAAATGATGATAAACGATTCCTTCCTGTGATAGAGCTCCGGCCTGCTGTGCTTCCTCACTGCTCCTGCTGTATTGTTTACTCTCTATTAATTCTTTAATATTGATGCTGTGCCCCCCCCCCCCAAAAAAAAAAAACAGGACGTTGTGAATCCCCCCAGGCTTTTTATCTGCCACATGTAAGTGATTCCTCCCCCACCTCATACACGCACCGGTCTGGCTCCGGAAGATGGTGGCCCCGCCCCCCGTCCACATCGCTATTCTCCGCAGGTCCTGTGGGGGTTTGTGTGTGCGCGCGCGTGTGGGTGTGTCTGCCCCTGCCCCAGCTCTGAGCTCTGAGCGCCGAGCAGCCGGGAGTCTCAGCACCCAAACGCCTCCTCGTCTCTCCATCTACAGCCGCCCGCCCCTGCGCCTTCGAGCCTGGACCCCCCCCTCCTTCTCCGCTCCACACCTCCTGAGATGACCACCGCCCCCTGGGCGCCGTGCTAAATGGCAGAGGAACTGTGCACCGGATGGTTCCGTATCGTCGCAGGTAAGACGCTGGGCCTTCCTGCCGCTCCCGCCGCCGTAACGTTGACGGAGGTGCCCAGCGCTCCCTCGCAGCCCCGCGGCCCTCCGCTGCACCGCTGCCATGCTCGCTTCATTCTCTTTTTTCAATCTTTCGTTCCCTCGGATGGAAGGTGACAGTGTGAGCTAGTTCTTCTTCCAGCAGAGGTATTAAAACAGGTCAGGAAGCTGTGTTGTCACGGCCCCCCACCCGTGTTTCGGTCTGATTTATTTATTTATTTATTTTTGCCTGCAGCCCAATGCAGTGACTTGAAAAGCACTGCACTGGAGACATGGATATCTGAGCTACCCAGGAACAGCACGCCCAGCCCTCGCCAACCTGCTTTCTCCCCTCCTGTCAAGAGCTGCTGGCATTAAGTATGCGCATAGCTCCATCTGTTGGCTGCTTTGAGGAACTGCCAGGGGCTGGCTTTAAGAATTTATTACAAATTTCCCCAGAAGGGAAAGAAACATGACTTTACAAAATGCTTTGGGCTTTTTTTACATTAAATTAAAAAACCCAATTAAGAAACATAATACTCGACTAGCTAAAGCAAAACGGTGAAATACTGTAAGGATGTAATTTTAAACATTTTTCGTTTGAAACCTTGAGTGATTTAATCTTCATCCCTTAGCTCCTGTTCAGTCATGATTTAATAAACCGCAGATTAGCACATGGACACTTTTCACTTTTCGTTACAGGTAGATTCACGTTTACTTGATGTTTTCAGAATTTCTGATTATAGGCAATAAATTTAACATGTAGGTCACTTCAGTC
This sequence comes from Mormyrus hasselquistii, assembly GCA_026779605.1. Classification (NCBI taxonomy): domain Eukaryota; kingdom Metazoa; phylum Chordata; class Actinopteri; order Osteoglossiformes; family Mormyridae; genus Mormyrus; species Mormyrus hasselquistii. The sequence goes on along the minus strand of JAODKE010000035.1, from coordinate 17,070,193 downwards.
CATCATTTTATTTTAGTTTTCCTTCTTATTTTCCTCTTCTGCTCGTCTCAGACATCTTCCCAACCCTAATATTGGGAAGTTAAGGTTGAGCCCGATGATTAGTGCATCATCGTCCAGCTTTCATTCCCGTTGAGTCGGAGAAAACCCCGTCTGCGGAGCCGTTCCTGTCTTTGTCCGTCAGAGCTCTGCCAAGTGCCAGGCTGCCATGTGGTCACCACCTGCTGGGGTTTCTTCCTATTCCAAGCAGGAAAAGCCCATCTATAACGTGCCCAGCCATTCATCACCACCATCATCTTCATCATTTCTGTCGCATTTCACCACAGTCCCATATTTTCACTCTGTCCTTTAACCTTCCTTATAAGTGTCTTCAGATCATCTTTTCATGGTCATGGGTTCAGATTCAGTCTCTTCAGGCTGCTTTAGCAGAGGAGCCTGGGGCTCTGAGCTGACGCCTGTCTGGTCACCAGTACCCAGCTCCCTCACTTTGCTTTCCCGTGGTTCTGGAGAACCTTCTCACATACAGAGTGTGAATCCCAGGCTCCACCCGAGTGACTCTGTGCTACTTAATGCACGTGGGTCTGGTGGTGGTTTTGGCACGGAGAATCCAGTCCTGGCTGATACCCGCAGGTGGCGTGTTCGCTGCCCCGACTGCCGTCCGTAAGGGTCCAGCTGAGCTTATTTCTGAGGCATTGAGCTGAGCTCATCCCCTCAGTAAACACTGTGCTGTGGGCATTAGTGTGTTTGGCACAGACTTGGTGATGTGGCATCCTCTGCTTGTTCTAAGCGACCCGTCTCGTGTTGGCGCCGGCCAGCCTCACAGCTCCGAGCACCTAAAGTGCCTCCTCATCTGACGTTGATTCCCAGAATTCCTTTCTGCTTGTAGTCATAGAGATTCTTTAAAAGCAAAAAGCAGGCTGTAAGTAAAATGTATTTATATGCTACAGCCTTCAGTGTCCCTTTTTTGAACTTTAATTACAAAAAGTCAGCATTGAAATACAATATTTTTGAGGTCTGTAACCAAGCTCATGATATAAGATGCAGAGTTGTTAAAACGATAACTTAGTAATCAATGGATGTCGAGTGAGAGTCTTGATTATATCCTCGATTGCGAAGAAATGCAGTGTCGTGGCAAACAATTAACCTTAAACGAGCATTACGGAGAGCCTGGACAGGCGTTTTGTGGTCGGAAAACTTGTTTTTCAGACCAGTACACTGTTTCTGAAAGGGATGGTGTTTTCAGCGTTAAGCTCCTCTGTTATAAACAGGAGAGTCAGATCTGCAGTGTGTTTTTCATTGGGATCCCCATGGATTCGGGTACTTCTGCAGCTTCCTGTTCACTTTATCAGCGGTTTAATTCGTCTCCCCCTGAGACTGACGTGCCGTAAGAGTTTCTGTATGGGAGGTTTATACTCACCAACTGAATACTTTATTTCCACTGTGCTCTCTGTTAACAAGGATTAGGAATTAGGCTTTATTTAGTAAATCCAACCTCCCCCGGATCGTTAAAGCCACCTGCCAGCAGTTCGACAGAAGGCACCTTGTCTGACATCCTGGTGGGTGGGGCTCTGCGGGGGGGGGTGGGACGCAGGGGGCGGGACTGGCATCGGAAGCGTCTTTTGAGGGAGGGATGCTCACATGGATTCGGAGAACGACCAAGAGAGGAATTATATGAATGTACAGATGTGGCCAAAAGTACTGGCTCCCTTCCAATTTCAAAAAAGAATCACGATACTTGATATTATGTTAACTTAGTATAATGTCATAAATCAGAAGTGTCTCGTATGGAACACGGAATAAAGAACGGTGGAGCCCATTGAAGTACAGATTTCCTGACCTCTCCACGTTATACGTTTTTGAGTAAATTTAGTTGTAAAAGTTAGAGTGAGTGAAAATTTCTCTGAGGTGAAATTTTAATGAAAGACCTTCATTGGATTACATGAGAACAGTGAGTCTCCTCTCAAAAACAAAAAAAAAATGGACTGTTTTGGAAATTTAATGTTCAGTTACGTTTGTCAGTTTCAACTTCTTTCACGGAAAATTGTGATTGTTTTCAAAAAGTAAAAAGGCACCAATACGTCAGTATACGCCAGAGCACAAGGTCGTGTTAAACTATGACTGTCACCTTCCTGTGCCAAACCACAAGTAACTTTTCCCCTTATGGTAGACAGGAATGAAATAGTTTCTTGATTTAAGGCTGGACATGGTCGCGAGGAAGCTGTTGTTACCCGTCTGTAATAAATGTAGAAATCCTGAAGGATTTAGCGGATACCGTTCAGCGCCGTGAAGCTGGGCGTCACTCTCAGCTGTCTTGCTTATACTGTCTGAATTAGAGGGTGGATCAGGGAGAAATTCTTAAGGATCAAGGGTGAAACGGAAATGGAAACAGATCCCAGACGTGGCCTATCAGGATTCTCGGTGCAGTGATGCGGATCCCTCGGTGTTGGGCCCTAGGTGTCGGGCCCCCAGGACTGGGCCTGGTGCTGGGCCGATTGCTTGTCTCCCTTAGGGCGCTATGGCCCCGTGGGCTCAGGCTACACAACCAGCTCAGCTTGTCTCAGCCCCATTAGTGACCACTTTCTGTTCCCTGGCCCTGATCCATGCACTCATGCAAGATTAATTGTGAACCTCTCTCTCACTATCTCTCCCTCCCTCTGCCTTTATCTCTCCCTCTCTCTCTCTTTCTCTCCCTTTATCTATCCCTCCCTCCTTGTATCTCTGTCTGTCTTCTCTTTTTCCTCTCTTTTTCTCTACCCACCCCTGTCCCTCATTTTGGGCCCCTCCGCCAAGGGGTAATTTATATAGTTTGTATTTTGATGACAGGCAGTAAGTGTGTCACCTGTATGTGTTTTGGATGTTTGCTCTAGACACAAAACCAAAACATCAATAACAGCGTTAATAATCAGGGATTATTATAATGTGCCAGATGTATCTGATAAGGTAAACAAATTGGCCAGTAGCACTGACTTTTATTCACACGCTGAACGTTTGTGGTTTTTCAGGTGGCTGGACGTGTTTTTCTTTTCCCTATTTTCACGTGCTGCTGTTTTTTTTCATCCTGCTGAAACCGCTTCCTCCCTCCCCCCTGCTAACTGACAGGCTTAGGACAGCCACAGGGGCCCCTCCCACCAGCAGGCTGGTCGGGGGGTGGGGGTTGTGACGGCGGCTGTGGTGGCTCACGTCAGCCCGGTCGATCTTTATCCCCCTGAGCAAGCGCAGTGCGTGCCGTCTGAGCTCCGGGCAGCGCGGAAAACGCAGGCAGTCGTTAAAGAGCCAGAAAACAAACCAGACATGGCAGCCCTCCAGCCGGGCTGTCAGCGGCTGTCCCCGGCGGCTCCCCCAGCAGGACAGGACAGCGACGGGGCTCCCTAATCGCCGTGTGCCTGCCTGCGGGTCTCCGCCTCCTTCACTGCTCCCTGTTTTTTCATTTAATTATTATTTTTTTTTTATAAGCCTGAGATCAATCCCAGCATTTCTCCAGCTGCCCCTGCACGGCCACTCAAGGTACAATGTGGGTCTAACAGGAAGAGTGGATTTTGTAGGGGGGGGCGTGTGAGGGTGTGTGTTTGTGTGCCTTCATGCGCGTGCGTGTGTTGTGTATTTGTGTGTGTGTGTGTGTGTGTGTGTGTGTGTGTGTGTGTGTGTGTGAGCGTGTGCTGTGTTCCAGCGGAGCTGGTTTGTATTCTCTTGGGGAAAACTGTCGGGAGACGAAGGCCTCGGGCCATGTGACGCAGAAAAGGGCTTTGGGGATTGGCTGAGAGAGGATGTGATGTCAGCAGTGCTACCGCCCCCTCCCTCCACATCTATCTCTCTCTCTCTCTCTCTCTCTCTCTCTCTCTCTCTCTCTCTCTCTCTCTCTCTCTCTCCTTCTCTCTTTTTTTCCCTCCCTGCTTCCCCCCCCCCACTCTCAGCATCCTCCCATGATCGTGTCGCTCGGCGCTCTGGCTGTCTCTGTGGCCCAGTGCCATAGCTCCAGCAGACTCAGTGCAGGGGCCAGCGCTGACTCTCCCTGTCCCGGTAGCGGTGGCGTGGGGGCAGGGGGCCGGCCCGGTCCACTTAAAGAGCACCTCCATTTTTCTCCCCCCCCTGTTTTTTCTATTATTTATTTATTTTCTGTCATCTCCATCGGCAGATCCAGTAACGGGTTTCCCCGTTTCTCCCCGCTGTCGTTTCAGGCTCCTTGGAGATTGAGGAATGTAAATCTGCAATCATGATGGAAGGTAAGACATGCGCCTCTGACGTCTCCTGTGCTCCGGGAGCCTGCCGATGCTCGCCTACACGCCGGCTGCTCTCCCTTGCATCCGCGCTTTCTCGTCATCTAGCAGCGAGGCCGGGACTCTGAAAGACGCGACTGCTTTGGCGTGGAGGTGTGACTCTCGTAGGGTGTTGGCGCGCGATGCCCGGTGTGCGAGCACGTCCGCGGCACGTTGACTCACCGTTACGCCCTGTACCTGCTCTCCTGGGCTGCTCCCTTCCGTACGCCGGCCGGTGAGAAGCAGACAGCAGGTTATTTTGAAACACGACCCCCGGACAGCTTTGGCAATGGGGGGGCTGTAGAAAAATTGGAAGTTTTAATCCCCTAGACGAGGGGCAATTTATGTAACCTTCAAATCGCATGTGCTGTCCGTAGCAGTCTGCTGGATATTTGGAGGTTTCAGGTTTGCCTCACTGTTCTTTCATTAGTAATGTTCTCTGGGAAATTTAGATGCTTGTGTTACATGGCTTTGATCTCTCCTGTGTCACTACATTTAGGATTGTGCTTGTCACAGACTCCACCTAATGCTCTGAAAATATTTTTAGTAATGAATGAGCAAATGATGAAGGATTTCATTCATTTGTATAGATGGTTCTGTCCGTTGCAGCATAAGTCTGACAGTTTCTGACTAGAACTTTCAGTAGTTATAACCCTTCCAGCATAATAAAACAGAAACTGACATTTCTGCCTACATCTCTGTTAAGTTACTCATGTCCTAATATTTTGGCACGATAACAAAACACATTTGCATGGTCATCAAGTATCACAGATATTTAATTAGTTCTCCTATGAAACTATATGCAAAAACTTGTTTATTTGGAAGTCATTATCATGCAGAAGATTATTCAGATATGCGGATATTTGTCTTATCCCCTGTAAAGGTAAGGCTAATATCAGACGACGATTGTGTTTCGGTCTTTTAAAGTACAGACAGGACATACGTGATGTGATTAGTCAGTTGATGCGTTTTGGAAACGTGGCTGGATGCTAGGTCACGGTTAGCATTTTGGCAGACCTCAGTACTCAGGCGAGGTGCGCCTCCGTTCCGTTCGACAGGTGAGTCATGGAAAAGGTTTAGGTAACTGGCTACGGTCAGCGAGGCCCAAAATAACCTCTGACATTAGCTATTAGCCTCTCTGAGCTGTAGCGTTAACACATTCCCCCCATGTCCCTATTACAGTCATGCGCAAAATGGGGAAACTAATCCCTTATTCTGGTGCTTTCCGTGACCTGATGTAGGTGGCATTAGCGAGGGGGGGGTATGATAAGGCTGGGTCAGAACTTGAGATGTGCTGATGATTCTGATTTAAATGAGATTCCAAAAAAAACTTGCGTACTTACCCACAGATTACCACCATGCCTAAGGTGTGAGGTTCAGGCCTTGGTAAGGATCCACGTGTGCCGAGTGAGACTTTATAACCTGCAAAACAACCATTCCAGATGATTCTATCCCAAGAAACAGCATCCGCTGTTGACATTATCGAGAACAGTGACTTGACAGGTGTTTGACTTTGCCAGTCATGGTTTGAGGAGCAGAAGGTGGCCGTGTATCAAAATATGAAACTGCCGTTTGACTTCAGCTGTTTCACTGGTTTGGCCAACTTGATAGTTGGATAGGGTGGGGTGTGATGGGGATGTTTTGCGTTTATATTCAGATGCACAGGTTACGTTAGGACACTGGCAAATGTTTGTCCTGACAGTCGGTTGTAAAGCCCCTTTGCTTCTGAATTTATGTTGCAAAACATGGTGGTGTTGGCTTAAGGAGCAACATAAACTAGAAGATATGTGACAAGGTGCGTCTAAGTCATTTGTTTCTGTTTTTATTGATTTCCTCTTCATGGATCATTCTAGTGGATCGTCCATGAGGTCTACTTAAGCGATTCCTGCGGAGCGGTCTTTGGCTCTAACACATAGTTCACTTACCGTATTTGTTTTTGTGTGTGTTTATCCGTGATGAAATTCAAAACATTGTTGCTTGGATTGTGTCTCTGGTCTGTGGCATGAATGGCTTTGGGATGAGCTGCTTTTGATTCGGCGCCGGTCCGATACGAACCACTCCAGGACAAAAGCAAGGCAGGTGGGGAGGGGGGCTTGGGCTACCCTTGTGCTCCTGAAACAGGTCGTGATGTGAATGAATCGATTTTGTTCGCCCAGCCAGCTCCGCGTCGCCCCCCACTGACGGGGATGGCACCTGGGTTCAGCACTGTCCACCTCGGACGGCGCTGTAGACACACACCCCACCTTTCAGGGACGGATCATGCATAGTGGTTCATTTCAGATTTGACATATGATACCTAATCAGCACCGTTGTGCAGACAACTGAGGGGACATGGCGGAGTCTTAGAAAGCAAGGAAAAGATGAACCTGGGCCTACCAGTCGATATTTTATTGCATTTTAATTTTAAAATCACAGTTGGAGGCGATATCCATTTGCCTGCTTGGCCAGCACTATCAACGGGAACATTTACCTATGTCAATGAGCATCTAGTTCAGTGTTTCCCAGTCTGGTCCTTGTGGACCCACAGTCGGTCCATGTTTTTGCTCCGTCTGTGCTCCCTAACAGTCAGCTCGCATTTTTGCTCTCTTCCAGCTCCCGGTGGTCTGTCTGTGGGTCCCCAAAGACCGAATTGGGAAACACTGGTCTAGTTCAGTGAATGTAACATTTGATTGATACCTCAGTTTTACTGATTTTACAGTTGACTGTGACTAACAGTTAGGCTTCACTGCAGTGGATGATTTAACATCTTCCTGTGGAAGAATGTGACACATGCCGTTTCTATGTTATAGTCTGAAAATGCAAGTACGTTACCTATGCGACGAGGAATGTGCTTGTTATTGCGTTGCCATGGACAACGGGCTTCGGTCGGATTGGTGAACCTGTGCAGGGTCTCCGAGCGTGAGAGTTGACAGAGAGCTTGACACCCACACTAGGGATGACTTGGCGCTACAGCGGCCATGATGGTTACACATCATGTATGACCAAAATGTAGACAGGGGAACAGTGGGCCTTGTCTACATCATCGGGAGTGTACGCATCGCCCTGGACCAATCGTTGTTTAATTTTAGCAGATGCTTTTATCTAAAGACATCAGGGCAAGCCAGTCCTGGAGCAATAGGGGGTTCAAAGCTTCGGTTAAGGACTCAAGGATGATGTCACTCTGCAGACCCTGGGACCCTTCTGGTCATAGACGTAGCATCCTCACCCACTGAGCAGCACACCACCCCCAGGTCAGACCCAGATTAATGCCTGCTGAGCTCCTTGTCACTGCAAGGATGAGGGGTTCTCTCACGTTAGGCAGAGCAATATCACAGAACATTCCGGAGAGAGCTTCAGCTGCAAGCGGCATGGGTTAAGATGGCCAACATCATGCATAATAAGCACCAGACAACTGGCCCCTGCTTCAGGCCCTGTTTTGGGTCCTCCCAGTCTAGCGAGATGTGGCTGCGGGCCCAGTGAGCGGAGATCTCCGGGCCCTCTGGAACGGTGAGGCCGGCTTTGCCATTTGCCGTAATTATCTCCTCTGCAGTGCCAGCCCTGGCTTCGCCCGCAGCTCTGCTCCTGGTCCTGCTCCCATTCGTCTCCCCCAGTGATTTTGTTCTAAGACCCAAACGCTTAGATGGTTTACAGTGTGTGCTTCCAGATCATTCTATCTCTAGCTCATCCCTTAGGCAGTCTGGGTTGTGTTTATCGCATCTTATTTCCTGCTTTACCACGGATCCATTGTGTCCACATCTCCTTATGGCCCATAGCTTATTTCCTTATCTTTCCAGTTTTAGGTAAAATATGCTCCCTACATTATATAATTTGGCTGTGCTGTACAAATCCAGCTCCGGTATTCGATCTCCAAGCCGCGTATGGTTTATTTCTGCCACTCTTCTGGAAAATGCTTTCCTAATGGACAGCGCAAGCTCTGTAATGAAGCGTACTATAAGTGTATCCTTCGAATATGTGGCCAAGTGTAAAATCGTTTCATAACTGTTGGATAAAATTTAACACTCTGAAGTGCTAAGGAAATGTGTAATAAAAAAACAGGCACCTATTATTTTGAATGTCTTTAACTCTTTTTTTTTTTTGGGCTCTCCACGTCCTAATTATTCATCTGTCCGCTGTCGCATTCCCTCGCACGCCAGAAAGATCCCAGGAGCGAGTCTCCCTGCCCAATAGTCTCGGATGCCCTGAGTGCAGGCCCTCCCTTTCAGGCGATGGATGCGTGCCCCGCCATTGGCCATTAGCGCCAGCTGGAAAAGCAGTGTGCCCTTCAGGGCAGATCGCTAACAGCTGGCAGATGCCCAACCTGCTCCTATAGCTGTTCTATAGGGCTGAAGCCTTTCACCAGCTGAGCCATCTGGACATATTCGCGATTTAGCCTTTTAACTGTGGACTCACTGAAGCACTTTGCATCTCCATCCAAGGCTGGAGCAGGTGCTGCCCTCCCGGGATTGGAATCCAGTCTATTTTTGTCACAATTATTGTAGTTTATTTTAGGTATGTGGTTTAATATGTCAGCAGTGTATATAATAATAGTAATAATTAATAGTGACAATAATAATGGCTAAGCTAAGGTTGAGCATTTAAGTTTCAGTCTCTGCTAAGTCACCTGGAGACTGAGACTGTGAATTCCACAGCCACACCACATGATTGCCATGTCCAACTGCTATTGGCTGCGTGATGGAGAGAAGCAATTCTCGAAATTGGCAGGAGCCTGTCTGTGTTGTGCTGCACGACAACTATGTGTAAAAGTGAGGTTTTAAAGGCATATGGATAACCAGGATACCTCAGTTAAACATGAGATAGTTTGGGTTTGGTAGATGGTTATATGTGTACTAAACGCTAATGGGTGCGATTAACAGGCATTCTATCGTGCCTCGATGCTCGGTGCGGTCTGTAGCCTGGTGACGCACAAACGGGAGGGGGTGTGTAGTACACCTCACCTTCCCCTTAATAATAAAGGAATGGCTTCAAATGAAATGCCAGGGTTGTAGTTTAGCAGGATACTCTGTGCTCTGTAATTCACACTGACGACCTCAGAACAGCTCACACCCACATCATTCACTGCAACTATAGCTTAGCAGACACAAATTTCACTCTAGGTACGATAAACCCCTGGTAAAAAAAAAAAAAAAAACCTTATTTCCTGTCTGCTGGGTATTTTAAGCCAAACCTTTGTGGTTTTAGGAGCTGTTCCTCTTTAGAACTTATATTAGTGTTTTACCTGCTCAAAGGACTGTTACCATAGCACCAACAACTTTGTTTTTGCATTTCAGACAAATTAAAAATCTTTATCTGTGCCAAGACGGATCCAAAATAAAATGTTCTTAACTTGATGTTCAGATTTGTTGCTCAGACATGGGTACAGAAATAAATCATGTTAAAATCGCTGCTACAACATGTTAGTACTCAGTGTTGAGCATGCAAAATATTTCATTGCTTTCCAGACAAACCTTAATTTAGCTGGCTGATATTACCCAGACTACATCAGTGAAAGTGCACAACGCAGACGGTGTTAAATTAGCATCGGTTCGAAACGCTCTGTACTATTTTAATGTTAAACGCATCAAGCCCCTCACAGGAGGCGATTGGTAGCTAAACTGCGTAATTACAGCCTCCTCTTCCAGCACTGCTTGTCCAAAAGGCTAATGCGCTTTGCAGAAACGCGGCCGTTTGCATCATCGCACACTCTACGCTGGCTTGTCAAATGTCATAGATATTTGTTTGGCTTTCTGAGTGGCATGGTATTATTATGCTGTTACCTGCTGTGTGATTGTCTGAGCGCTCGGAGTCGCTTAGACCTCAGCGTGAGAGGTTTTCGTTTAGGAGACTTTGATGTGAAGTAAGAGACTGACAGTTAAACTTGTTTTGCGTGTGTGTGTGTGTGTGTTTTTCTTTTTCTAATACATGACATTTTACTTAATAGTCGCTTTTGTCCAAAGCGATGTGCAAATGAGGAACAGAAAGCTGGTTCAGCCAGACCCAGTAGCAGTTGGGGTTAAGGGCCTCGCTCCAGGGCTCAACCGCGACACTGCTTCTACATGGGATTTGAACAAACAACATTTTGATCACTGGCACAGTCCATTTCTAACCCACGGAGCTGCACGTTTCTGGTGGAAACTGCCTTTTCGCTCTGTTTCCCCAGCTGTTGGGTGTGCCTGCCTGTATCCGCAGGTGTGTCGCCTCCCTCAGCTGTTGCTGTAAAATTAGACTATTTGTTTTTTTTTACAGTGACCCACTGGTCCAGGCTTTTCCTGGGTGGGCCTGCTTTGCGTCTATTAACGAGGCAGCGCCATCTTACCACTGACACCATCTGACGCGAAGCGGCCAGTCCGGGCTGCCTCACCTTGTGTAAGAGGTTGTCCTGCGGGGCCTGAAACCAGAGTTTGCAGATTTCAGTGCTGAAACATACCTAGTAAATCTGGCAATTAGCTTAAGATATGTTTGAGTAGGGAAATCTGCAAGCGGTGCTGCATTCTGGCCCTCCAGGACCAGAATTCGGGACCCTGATTTACAGCTTTGGGGGAAGAGGGGTTTCCAGTGAATTATGGGTAATGGGTGCAACCACGCCTGGGTAGAGAGGGAGATTCCACCTTGTTTTGATGGGGCTCCCCAGTGCCGACCCAGGGCTCGAGCTGACTCTGCGTTTTGGACTCGCGTGACACATCTAGTGCTCTGGGGCCACAGTCACTGCAGGGTCACAGTGTGGCATCAGTGGCGGTAACGTCACAGATTTAAGGGCCCCGTGAAGTGGACACTGACAGAGGACCTCCCTCATCTCACTCTCCTCTCTCCTGATACTCACTGATACTCACGTGCCCTATCTCTGCCCAGCTAGCTTTCCTGCATTCCCGCACTTGTACTTATAATTTCCTTTTCACTTCCTGCAATGATAGGAAAGCAGGTGGGCAGTTCATCCACTTGTTTCGAGCGACAGCTTGTGTGCTTAGTGGAATGGAAACGATGATAACGTTATCTTTGATGAAGGAAGTTTATATCGCTATAAAAATTATTGAAAATATCCAGGTAGCCCGGTGAACAGGGCACGGTACACGCTTAACCAGTTTCAGTCACAGGATGCTTGTTCATGCAACTGAACGGAATTACCTTCATGTCCCGGGGCTGTGGGTGGGTACAGACATACCAGAGGAAACCGATACCATCATAGGAAGTAGGAGTGTATTATCTCTCCGCATGAAAAGCCCAGCTTGGATTCGTCCTCGCCACCCCTTAATGTGTAGTAGTGTTTTTTTTCCACTATAGTTCTCGGAGCGGTTGGAGTGTGTTTAATCGTCCGGGGTGTGCCGGTTGGCCACCGCTGAATCCAGGGTCTTCTGACCTATCGGGTGTCGTCGAGTTTCCATTTGCTAATGACAAACCTTACGCCAGCCTTCGTGTAGGTCTTCTGTGAGGGAGGTCACGGCAACCATGACGCCCGCCAGCCTCCTCTTCGGGCCTCCCGCGCTCCCTTTGAATGGTCGCACGCCTCCCTAAGTTGAGGACGAACGCTCCTCTGCATCGCCGCGTGGTGCCGACGTGCCGGAAGCAGAACTGAATGCGTGTCTATAAATGTAACGAGACGGCTCAGAAAGAGATGCAAATACTGTCCGGCGATGGCATGGAGATGTCCATCTGCCTTCCTGGAAGTGCTCGTCCAGTGTAGAGTGACAGTGAGCCTGGAGCCCGTCCCAGAAAGGTGCACTCTGGGCCGGATTCCAGGCCGTTGCTGGGTCCACACACACAGAGGAAATTTAGGGACACAGAGTGACGTAAATTGCACCTTCAGGCTGTAGGAAGAACCCAGATTAGGTGGTGGAAAGTCATGTGAGCAGAGGAGAACAAACAGACCTGCAACGCACACGGCAGCAGTACAGGAATCGGGCCCCGTACGGCGCCAGCCACTCTGCCCTTCACTGTATGTGTATAATCAGCCGTTTTGTTCCAAGCTCCGTTGCCAGTCTGAAACATTCAGTACATGATCCTCCACTGCTCTTTTTCCTGCATTTGTTTATTTCCGGCTGCATGGTGACACTGGATCTGGCCTCCCTTTAACAGACCTGCAATCTACCACAAGTTAAATGCAGTTTATCAGCAATGAGAGGAATGTTTGACATTCTCTGAAAAGTACCAGCTCCTTTTGCAGTTTTTTGTTTGGGGGGGGCTGTTGTGTCATGTAGAAATTTGTTTCTCCTTTGCAATGTCAGCTTATACCCAAGCCTAGCTACAACTGTATTATTCTCCAAGTGAGTCAAATATTATCGGCACTGTTTCTTAACGCGGTTCTCTTTGCTTGACACCGCGATGACTCCTGCTCCAGAAGCAGTGCCTTAATCTAGCAGACATCTCAGGCTTAAAAGTCTTCAAATTTACAATTGAAATGCTGGTACTTTTAAACTTGTGATTTTAGCCTTTACCGGGACGCCTTAAGCTGCAAGCTTAAGTAATAACTCTTTGTGCTGTTTGTGTTGATATTTCCATCGTCTCCAGCTCGCAGTTATACCGCACTGCTTGAAGGTGGTAATTGCTGAGATGTGATTCACGCGCTAAATACTGTAGCTTACTGTATGAGGATCTTAAATATGTCAGGTACGGGAATCGTAAAATGATATTTAACCTTTTTCAGAAAATAAAGCAGTCTGTGGTGTTATGTATAAGGGGAAGGGCGGTTTGATTAGTTATTAAAAGCGATTTATCGAGCGTTTTTCCAGCACTTACAAAATGCCGTTATTCTGTAAGTGAATTGTGAAATGTGTCAGCGGTACATGCTCTGTTATACTGCACAGTACGAGGGGGACTGAGGAGCGGCGGATATTAAAACCTGCAACCGGGTTAATAGGTTTCATCACTGCCTTTTCACCCTTAATCGGGTGATCGGAGATGCAGGAAATCCCGCGTTGGCACCCAGCACTCTCCAGAAGCCGATAGGGCCAGAGGTTGCTTGAGTGACATTTAAATACAACTATATCTTGATGTATGATTTGCCCGGTGGTTCTTACCTTCTTATCGGCAGAGATAGTTCGTCTATGCACCACGCATTTAGTCGATACCTTTATAATCAGAACTGAACACTCTTCCTAAAATAAAATGTGTGCTATTTACGTTAAATAGCTGTTTCACGCACATAATACACAAGTATTTCTGGGCTAGATCATAGAAACAAGCCAGGAATTTGTTTTCAGCCCCCGATCTGTACGGAGAGTCGAAGCTCAGCAGCAGTGGGGCGTGTTTTTGAGGCGGTTTGTGGTCTATAGTTAGTGTGAATAACACTGAACAGTAATGAAAGCGTCCTCTATATTAATTATAATTGAACAAACGAGTCTGAGTTCCGAATCGTTAGGTTCCAATGAGCCTGGTTTGTTTAGATTTGTCTTAATTATTTGAAGGAAAAATCTGCATTTCTGCAGTTTTTGCACGTAATTTTTGCTAATGAGTAATTTATTGTGTGTAGGTCTTTGCCGTTGCGATTTTTTTTTTTGTTTATGCAAGTCTACTTGTTGATTTACAAAACTGTGATATTGTTATTGTAGACTAATACTGGCAAATTTGTAAAGTGCAATGAAACGTAAAATTATTGGAAATGTAATGAATGTCGATGGAAACAACGTTTTGTTTTTGTGTTTTGATCTCGCTGATTGCCTGGCTGTTTCTGGTTTCGGTTTACGCATAATTTTATAAGGAATAGCAAAAGAGGAGAGTTTCTAGGGCAGCAGGATGGAACTGAATCTGGTCCTTTTTCACGCTTAATGACGATGCAAAAAGCGTAGGCTAAGTGTTTATTTATTAAAATGAAACTATGTTGCAAAAATTCTGCAATGGCCATTTGGCAGTATATTCGGTTCAGTTGCATTTAAATATTTTAACATTGAAAACAGCGAAATCATGTGTGCCTGTAATCACAAGGTCGCAGGTTCAAACCCAGCCTCAGCATGTGTGCGGGTCCTTGAGCAAGGCCCTTAACCCCCAGCTCCCTGGGCGCCCCAAGAGGTGGCCGCCCTTCGCGGACAGCTTGCTCTAAAAAGAGCAAGTTGAGGGAGGCGTAAAAAGAATTTCTTCACGGGGACAATAAAGGTTCTAATTATTATTATTATTATTATTATTTTATTATTAATTCATTTAAACCAACTCGCTTGATTGCGGACGCCGATATAGCTGTACAGGAATTTAATGTATTTGCAGTGTCTCAATAAAACTGCACCTTAATTTGAGAAGAGCATTTTTGAGCGTTTTCCGTCCATCTGGTTTTTATTTTACAAGTAACGTGAGAGCCAGGCCCACCATTGCCGACGCGATTACTAATTTATTTGTTAATGGGATTTCGTCACTGTCATTCGCTGAGATCACTGACTCCTCATCTTCTTCTTAAGTGTCTCCGTGAAAGATTCATCAGAGCCTCCCGCGTGCTTCGAGTTTTACGCAGCCATGTAGAAACCTCCCGATTCTTGGCAGTTTCTTGTTTTGAAGATATCAGATCTCCACCGACGCAAAATTAATAAATAAATGAAGCCCCCCCCCATGCAAGTGAACGAGGATCCTGCAGAGAGAATTAATTATTCATTAGTTGCAAACACCTGATTACTGATTTATTAATGATTTTCTAAAAATGACTAACGTGACAATAGTTTTGCGATAAAAAGAGAGAAAAGAGGTTTTGGACAAAAAACTATTCTTTCTCATTGCACTAGTTTAATTCTACTGCATTTTTTGGAGCTTTGAGCAACATACTAATTAATGACATAACTCTTCTATGAACAGATAAGAACCAACATTGTTATTGTGTTGTGCCGTCTTACACGCCCTCATTAATTGGCACCAGTTTCTATGTGCATGCTGTCACGTGACGCGGTCGTAAACGAAACAGGACATCATTTCCCATCAGGAGCAGATAAGGCACAGAATAGGGGTGGCGCACAGTCTCCGACTCCGAGCAACTGTCAGGAAATGGCACGCATCGTAAAGAAAATGAACACATTCCCGTTTTGCCCGGGTTCAAGCTGTGCTGCTCGATTAATTTATATGCGGCGTTTATCGGCGCGTCGGGGCCGTAAATCTTGTATGAGGTGCGCATGACGCTCACGTTGTTTGTGGCCGTGCGGGTCTGAATACCCAGATTACCTTTCCTCGCTGTTAGGGATGTATGATGTATTTTCTTGACCTGAATATCGTCGAGTACTGAATTATAAACAGAATATTTATGCTGTTTGTTTACGATTTGTTTTGTGAAGCGTCTGGGAAATGTGTGGGTGAAATCGTAACCTGGCCATGTTAAACCGGGACATCCCACAGTATTTAGGGTCCTTCCCCAGGGTTGCCAGCTGTTATGCTTCTGGCGTGGCACTCACGCTTTCAGACTCTCACACAAGAATCTTATGGCAAGTATTATTCCACTATAAACCTAACATTAGCTTCATTGAAAGTCTTTGGGTAGTTTGCAAAGATAATAAAACTCTAACATGCATGTAAATGCCTGTGCAGACTTGTCTCGAATTGAACATCTCACACCAGCCTCCTGACCAGAGCTGGCAACCCTGCCTCCCTGTCCTGAATTTCATTCGGCAGCTGTGAAAGAATATCCTCAAATGTCCGTAACCGAATCGCCTTGCGCCATCTATAAGATTAGTGCATTTTATTACATCGCCCCAAACGCAATTATGTTGACTTGTGTGTGTTTGTCTCTGCAATATATCTGCCCCTCTGGCTTCTGGGGTCCTGGGGGAGGCACAGACTTGGTGGACAGGGACCCTGATTGCAGGTGGCTGCATGGCCTTGAGCTTGCCATCGGCTTTTGGCTCGGAAAGGCTGAATAAATAGCTATTGATTTCCATCTGCGTGTGACTTGGAAGGCTTGGCTGGACATCCGTGCGCTGATAGAGACCATCCTGTGTGTTACTCTGTGGCGGAGGGGGGATGAGGGCTATATCAGGGGCCCCTGAGTGACAATTTTTTTTGTGAAAAATTTGGAACAAAATTTGACTGGTCTGGGCTGGGGGTCCCAATATGACATGCTTTTATGGGGCCCTAAGTCTTTGCTGCGCCCCTGCTGGGTATGAGCTGTGTGTGTGTGTGTGTGTGTGTGTGTGTGTGTGTGTTAATGTGCTGGAAGAAAGTAGGCTGGGGGCTCCAGAAAAGGACAAATCCCCAAAAGTTGACATCGGTGTGGGAATGTTTTCCAGACGGTCCCACGAGGCCCCGCATCACACGCCTGTCCGCTCCGTCCCTCCCCGCATCACACGCCTGTCCGCTCCGTCCCTCCCCGCATCACACGCCTGTCCGCTCCGTCCCTCCCAGCATCACGCTGGTTGCTTTTTGTGTGTTTCTTTCTCTCGGCCAGTTTCGCTGGGTTCTGCCCCATTCGCTGATTGTTTAACAGAGAGGCTGTCGCTGGCTGTGTATTTTTATACGCTGTTCTTAAGAGCTCCACCACGATTAAGCTTTTAGGGGGCATAGATTCTTTATGTCAATCCTGTCCACCTGACACTGACTTCAGTATTGCAGTCCTCCTGACTGCAGATTCGAGTATTCTCTGAAATTCTCGCTTAGTCTCGATATAACGGGACATCTTAATAATGTCTTTGTACATGTGCACCACAGCACAAAGCCTGTGTGTGTGGATGTGCTGCCATCAGGGCTGTATGCAGTGTCCCTGAAGGTCGCAAAGTGAGAGCGACATGAACTAGTTACTGCGGGCACCAGCTGCACACCAGTGTTTCCAGCTACATGATGACTCATTTCCTTTTTAATCACGTGATCTCCGACGCTGCTGATTGGCCGGCCTGTATTTTCCCGTATGCATGAACTCTTCAGGATCAAGGGCTACTCACAGTGTGTCTTCGAGCAGATGTCTCTCTCTCCATCCCAGAGAGTCTTATCCTCTTGGGGTTCAGGCCACAGCTCAGCCAGAATCGGTGTCTGGGCTGCAGGGACACCACAAAACCATCGTCATAACTGGATACAGCCGGGACAAATGGAAAGATATGAGTGACTGTAATCATGCAAATAAATGGAGCTGTTTTGCAGTCTAGAAATAGTTGTGATTATCACCCCTGGTAGTGCTAGATCAGAATGTCAGCTAGAGTATCTGGGTTTTTGATTTGTGTGTTGGTGACATGTATGGTTGTGCTGGACCAGTTTAAAAAGTGAAAATGAGATGTTGATCTTAGGGTGGGACAGCAAACAGAAGCACATGACACAGGGATGGGGATTTATTTTTGTACGAGAGCGGAGGTGGTTTTAAATAAAGGGCGGGGTGGGTATAAAACAAAAGACGGCCTGGGAAAAGTCGCGGGGAAATGTAAATGGGCGTTGGATTTTGGGAAAGGCTTCGGCGTGATGGAGCCTCAGTGTATGTTCTGGAGACAAAACCGATCCAAAAATGAT
Organism: Mormyrus hasselquistii; assembly: GCA_026779605.1. Classification (NCBI taxonomy): domain Eukaryota; kingdom Metazoa; phylum Chordata; class Actinopteri; order Osteoglossiformes; family Mormyridae; genus Mormyrus; species Mormyrus hasselquistii. The sequence continues at coordinate 17,052,578 of JAODKE010000035.1, read as the reverse complement.
GGGTAATAAGGAACAGGGGAAGAGGGTGGTGCCTAACTGGATGGGTGAGGATGCTGAGTCTGTGGTTGGAAGGTCGCTTCAAATTCCTCAGTGACTGGGAGGATGACTTCTCCGTTGGGCCCTCGAGAAAGACGCAACCGAACCCGCTCCAGGTCCTGCTTTCGTTAAAAAATGTTTTGCTTTAGATAAAAGTATATGCTAAATAAATAAAATGCAAATATACAAAAATGTAAGTGAATTAATTAGTTCACCGCCCCCCCCCCCCCCAAACACACTGCATGTTACTGGTAGCTTTTATATGCATGTTTTCTGGGCTGTTTGTAAATGACCCCTCCCCTCCCGCGGCTACTCGAGAATGCTAAGTCCATATTAATCATGTCGAACTATAGTTTCTTTTCTTGGCTGTTTCCTCCCCTTTCATCACGCATTTCTGTGGCCACGTAACTGCCGGCTGTATGAGGTTACAAGCTGTAATTGTGTTACCGTGTGGGCTGCCTTTCTTAAGGAGGGTCTTAAGTAGCTAAATGGCTTTAGCGGCAGGGTCGCTCGCATTCGTGACCGCAGGTCCTGCGGCCGGTGGGGGAGGCTTGAGTTTTGAATTTCACTAGAAATCCCGCTTCTCTGCAGCATATTCTCCCTTGTTTACGCAGCCCTTTGTCCAGCATATCCACGCAGTATACGCCCATTAATCACTTGGTAGTCGTCTGCTATCAGAATGACTGTCGCAGTGTGGCAAAGCTGGTGTTCAAGTAACTTTTTTTAAAACGAAAAAAGAAGGTCGAGTAAAGTACAATAAGGCCACATATTACAGTGTATTGTTATAATCATAATAATAATTTAGTTTGAATCTAAGTTTGAATAGTGTAATTATAAATGAGCATGGTTGTCCTAAAATGTCAACACCTTTGTCATCCTTCTGGCCACATGCCCATGCTGTGAGATGGATTAAGGGACACTGAATGGGTTTTGAAAAGTGTATATTAATCAAGCTTCATAGTATATCAAGCTTCATAGTATACCTTTAGTTTTGATAACATTTGATACAGTTAACTTGAGAGTTTTTTTTTTTTGAGCAGAAGTTCAAAAATTTGTGCTAAAAGCAGCATGGGCTATAGAAGCTATCAGAAGAAACATTGGCTAGGTATCTTGTCTAATGTATAGTTTCCTGGTTGGAGGATTTCTCACAATCCAGGCACCCATGCCTTGATCATCACACTGTAAAAGTTTTATTTATTATTCAAGCATCAATTGTTAAACCAAATCAGACTTTAAATTAGAATTTAATGATTTTGGCAAAGCATATTTTTGCTTGGCATGAAGTGACAATAAAAAGGTCTTAAGTCATAGATTTCAGCTCAGGATTTCTACAGACGCCCGGATTCACCTTCATATTGTATGTTGTAGTGTAGCAGCATTACAAACAAAACAAAACAAAACACACAAGGGTCACATTCCCCCCCCCCCCCGCCACTCAGCATTTTGATATTAGCATGATGCTGATATTAGCATGTTTTACAATAAGCACACATCAGGATCTCGCTTTTCATGGCTGCCCTCCCGGGCGAATCGGGTCGGCACCAGCGGACCGGCCCAGATTAGCGCGCGGTGACGGCACTGATGCTTCCGCAGAGGCAGGGAGCTGCGGCACCTGTAAGGTAGATTCGGCCTTGGCACAGTGCCAGCTGCGGAGAGGAAGAGGGGAAGCGGTTAGCGCTGTGGTGATTTATGCCGTGCCGCTATCGGGCCTGTGGGCTGAATCCCCTTCTAGTTCAGGCAGAGCCAGATGCAACACAAACCCGGATCCTCGCACCTAGATTCGGTGTCAGTGGGGTAACTGAGCGTTGTGCGAAACCTCCGTCCCTACCGAATTCATGCTGCCATCACCACTAAAAATGTTAACTTTTAATCCATTTTCTCCCTCCTCATGGGTGGCCCTGAGCGTGAGAAAAAGTGGGTTTTATGTGGATTTAATAAGCAGGATTCTGGATGTTGATTTCACTTATCTCTCAGAAGGGAAACCTTTGTTTATTTTTTTATGGTTGTAATGTACATCGTTTCCCTTGAAAATTTCAGCACGTCACATCTGAACTGCCGCCCCCCCCCCCCCCCGGTCATCCTGTGTGATTGTGCAAGTTTATATAACTTCACACAACTGCTAATATTTTTCTTTCTATATTTTCATTCTCCCAGGATTGAAAAAACGTACCCGAAAGGCTTTCGGGATACGCAAGAAAGAGAAGGACGCCGATTCCACGTACGTGTTTGACACACGCGTGTTGACCCTCGCCCGGCTCCGTGTCGGCATGTAAAGGCCATGGGTTTTAATGCTAAAATCTACAGTTAGAAGAAACAGGTTGCGAGATGATCCTTCTGCAGGTTGAGGACGTACATTTTGGCATCGGTCCGCACGACATACGGTCAGAAGTTAGAATCGCGAACGAAAAAATCTTCAGAAAAGCTTGACGTAGGGGAAAGCTGGTTGGTCGAGATTTTGCCAGTGATTCACATAGCTGAATTTCCTAACCAAATTCTCAAAGGGCTCCGTCATTAGCCTGGAACTTCCTCAAACGTAGAAACACTAGACCAAAGTCCAGTTCATATGACTGATAACGAGACTCTAGCATGAGTCTGACTTGTTTTCTTATGTTGTTGTGTGCGTGTTGATGCCTCTGCTTTGTTTTCAATCTCCCACTCCTCTCTATTGCTTTCTGGTCACCAGTAGGAACAACCAGGGACAATTTTTGACTCAAATCTGGTATTTATTTACTCATTAACCCGTGAAATTTCAGGCTGCTTTCACATTACAAGTCTCTATGTTCAGTTCAGATTTTTCGCTCATATCTGATTTGCCTGATCTTGGCTGTTCACATTCATAATTACAAGTGACCTGTATCTCACTGTAATGTGTGCAAAAATGTTCAGCATATAACATATAGGAGGAAAAAAAAACACAAATTCTGATCTGACCATTTTCATTTATGTCACTTGGCCACGAATCGGATACGTATTCGATCTAGGACCACATATGAAAGTGACTCAGATCTGATTTGAAAAGATCGTATTTCTGTGTCCACACAGCCCCGAAAACATCTGTGTCACGTCAAGGCAAAAAAACTGATTTGAGTCACTTCAGCCTGGTAATGTGAACGTAGCTCTAGTTAAAGGTTTCGTAAGCATCTGACGTGTTGCTGAGAGTCTTAAGCTAGCAGAAGAGGAGGGACATATAAACAGAGTTGATCGTTGAAGTACATTAAAAGTCTGTTCAATAATTAATCCTGCTCAACAGTTGTCCCTGGACTCCAATGACCAGGATCTTTGGCACTTGTATGACCAGTTGTTGTGGGATGGAGAAGCACTGATGTGGATCTTGAACCTTTAGCAGCCTCTGAGAGCCTATCTGCTGATTGGCTGGGATGCTTGTGTGACACCACCAGCCATATAAAGAGCCAACGTTTCCTCCTCCTCTGCTTCTCTTCCAGGGGATCACCGGACAGAGATGGATGTGTAAGTGTGACATCAGCACCTACTTTACAGCAGCGGTGAAGCTGCCCCCTTTTCTGTGAAATTACTGCTGTCCTGTCAAGATGAAGTGCTGTCATAAGCCACCATAATTGGCACTGGTGCCTTCTATAATTTGTTGACTTCAACAAAAAATTCTACTTTAGTAACATTGCTCTCTGTTGATTTGATGTTTTTTTTTTTTTTCCCTGCCAGTATGTATTATATTGTCTTGATTTAAAAATTGTTTTTGCAATGAGCTGTTTGTCTTTGATAGTAACTTGTCCTTGCGTTTGAGCTGACTATCTTGGAGCTGTGCTTTTTTTGTGCATACCTGTGCAAACCGTAAGTGCATGATTTGGATAACTGCATCTCCATCTTCTGTGTCACGGATCTCCCATCCGCCAGGACCGTCAAGAGACCGAATCGGTACTAAAACTATTTGAATTTCCCCTGCAGTCTGGTAGCTATGTCATGATTTACAAGGCCCACAGTATTCCCCTACTCCTGATTTCTTGTTATTTAACTGTTTGATACTCCATTAATTCTGCTTGCATCATTTCCAACATTTTGCTGTGTGGTGAGAGTGGTTAAAGTTCTATATGTTCCTGGACAGCCACAGAAAAAGACCAACGGTGCTCCGAATGGAATCTGTGGAGAAATGGACTGGGACCGATATGTGAGTCACAATGACTGTATGCTGTGCTGTCTTACATAATCCAGCCAATGTCGTGCATCATCATGTTCTTTATATGTGTGGCACAAACAGGATGTTACCTTGCTTAATAAATTGGATTTATTCTCAAATCCTTCTTTTGTAATCACTTAAATATGATCGTAATTGCCATAAGTAGTGATCTGCGTTCTTTCAAATGAAGTGTGTTGGAGGTATTTGAGCGATGTGATCGTAGCTTCTTCACATAACGATCAGTTCAGTCTAGCTACCTAGCTAATATCATTCGTACTTTGGAGGAAATAGGCGGGTAATGTATATGTACCAATCGATGGCCGGGTGGCGCTCTTTTGCAGAATGCTCCTGATGTGGACGAGGAGGGGTACAGTATTAGGCCGGAAGATGACGAAGAGGGTATCCTTCACAGATCGAGTCAAGCGGATGCCAGTCATTTATGCTGTTTCATCCAGCCTTTGTTTCCTGTGCTAAACCTTTAGGTGTTAGCATTCCTATTAGCAATAGCATCATGTTTTGCTGTTTAGTTTTTATTCATTTGTTTTCATCTCTGTGAACAGTACAGTCTTCCACAAGCAAGATGAACATGCAGGATGGGACAGGAAACAGCAATTGTATTATATTTAATTATGGATTTATTCTCCTATAACTTCAAACATGGGTAGGATGGTGGTTAACGAAGTAGGACCTATAAAGTATAGGGTACAGTGCTACAACTCCAGGAGAGAGTTTGCTGCAATGTTATGTCAGGGATTGGGTTGTGGTCCCCCCGAGTGAAAGTTCCGCAGTTGACATTGGGTGAAAATGTCTTCTGAGAATGAAATATCAATGGCATTGTTCTCCTTAACCAAGTCACCAGGCATTAAGGGGAAGTTTTTCTCATCCAGCGATTCTGAAGGGGAGGATGACCAGCTGAAGAAATTCAAAATCAAGATCAAACCTAAAGAGAGTACGGAAATTATCCCACCCTCGATGGAGGAGCTTAAAGCTTCTATAGGAAACATAGCACTATCTCCTGCTCTAATGGTGAGTCCCCGTGACATTTGTATTTTTCCTTCAATTCGGCTCTTGTTTTATATTGACATTTTAAAGAGCAGGCTTGGCTCACACACAATGTCGTTTTGTTGAGCTCTCAGCATGATTTAGTCATATATGCACTATGAGTTTTGTTTAGGTGTTAGCATTGTTTTCTGCTATTCCATTTTCAGAGACAAAACTTTAATAGGAACCAGACCTCCTTTTGTTTTCATAACTATCTATTAGCTATTGTCTGTTGGTGGATGTGATTCATAGAACGTCTGTTTCTGGGTTGGAGTCACATTGTCTTGAGCTTCCATTGATAGAGGAAGCTGCATTGTGGGATTGCAGTAATGAGTAGTAAAGTGTAGCACAGGATTAGATGAGGCTTTCAGCCATGGTGATTCATTGTTGTGTCATAATGTGGAGGTTTTTGGAGCTCCAGAGATGCAAAAGAGCGTCCAGATGGCCAACTGTGATGGCTAGTGACGAAAGACTTTTGACCTATCAGGTGACCTTTCCCACCCAATAGGTTGTCTCTTCACCCTGGCCCTTGGTGTCACCTTCCCTTTGTTACCACCAGGCCAACTTATGTGTTTTGTTTTGCTTCAGTTGTCATTCAGTTGAGGATCCTTTAGCTCCTGCATACTATAGCATCACATTTCATGAAGCTGTTTATTGCCAATAATTGTTTCAGAACATAGATACTTATTAAATCCAGCCTTCTAGAACGTAGGTGATTGTCTTTGTTATGTCGACCAGATGCTTTGGAACAATGAGAACTTAAACAATGCCTCGTTTATTCAACAGCAGTACATTAAAACACACTTTGAAAACTTGGTCCACCCTTAAAAGTAACCCTGATGATGAATTTATGGAGAAATCTGATTAAGTACAGACTTAAAAGCCACATGTTAATGTGTCTTTAGTCTGACAAAGTGTGTTTCCATCATTGGCAGCTAGGTTACTTCTCAAGAGTAGCTTTTCAGTGAATCTGATTCTTTTCCTTCACCTATAATAAGTGTATTTGTTTCATGGTTCATTTACAGGTTCATTCACATGTACTTCTGTGTACCTATCCAGTTAATTGTACTTGATGTTGGTTAGCTTTAGGCATACTGACTCATCTGTATGTCACTATACCAGTGGGTGGCAATCTGAACGAGGTAAACGAATCAGTGCCTCGATTTTGTTCACTAAAGGATTCGGTCAGAAGGAATGAATCGCTCAAGGACGACACCAACCTACTGATGAGTATAAAATTAAGGAAGCGGAGGAGAATATATCCTCTTCGATCTACGATAGTCCATAGTAAGCAAGTAGCACGAAAGTCATGCATTATTGTCAGATGTCACGCATCCGTGTACTAAGTGTGAGGCGGTGACTGTGTAAGGGGGGGCAGCTCGGGTCCGAAAACAGGAACCAGTGTCCTATGTGTCCCCAAGAAGCATTGTGAAACCGCTTGTGAAAGTGACAATGGGCTTTTACTGTAAATCAAGACCGGCCATAATTTAACTGCAGTTTTACGGAATCTCATCGCAAAGCACGAGCTTGATGGGCCGAATGGCCTCCTCTCGTTTGTATATTTCTTATGTTCTTAAAGCACTTTTCATCAATGGTCACTCTAACTTAACTGTGCAATTTAATATGACATTCCTGATAACTTTATGCAGGTTACAGTGCATTTTTTTGTAATCAAGATAGATTCACACATTTACTCATCTGTTTATAAATGCTGTTGTCTCAGAAAAGCACTTTCTCATCACACGAAACATCAGCCACAAACAAACCTATTTCTTGACATACGGGTGTTTCAGTCCAATCTGACACTAACGGCCAGTGTGCTCTCTCTCCCACCTCTTACTGTGGCCTCTGTAGAGGACTAGCCCGGTAAGCCTTCCTCATCTTAACCTTCCTGATGAGGTTATTCTTTTCTACCGCATGAGCATGTGACCATTATGCTGCATGTGACAGTTATGTTGTTTTTTTTGTGTTTGTGTGTTTTATACACAGATTTCAACTCGTGTAAAATCGACTTGCGTAAATCCGTAAAGTGCTCGAGATGTATAGTTTACAGAAGTACTAGCACAAAAAGGTTGCATACACCTATAAGGAAATTTATCTTTTTATTAATTTAGCAGTTTTAGGATGTATTACTAGTATTTCTTGGCTTATGTGGTTTTTGCTATAAGGCGTCTTGAACGGTATAGGAAGGTAAATCCAAGTTTTGTGAAGTTTGACTTGATTTGGTTTGTATAATCAGTTACTTATGTCATTCAAGAGCCATACGATATTTTGTGTTATGTTCATGTACTGTTTCTGTGGAGTATTTACATTCTTAAGTTATGTAAGGTTCCTTACTGGAGTCATTTAGAGCCCAAACGAAAAGCACTTCAGAATTTGGCCGCAATTTTCCGTAATTTTTGGCATATAGCGGATGTTGCCGAGTGAAGGGAGGGATCCCTCACGTACGGCAGGTGCCAGGTGCAGAGCTGCTTTGGAGAGGAGCTAGCTGGCCCAGCAAAGACGCTCCACAGGGATTAGTCTCCTCTAGCAGCCAGCCCTCTTACATCATCCCAGCTGCCTGCCATCATGTCTTGGGAAATTAGCTGCGGAGACAAAAGCTTGGACAAGTCAAGGACTGTGGGGCCATTCCAGTAACAGCCAAGGCAGTGAGAGAGGGAGGATGGGGCTTTCTGGGCCGCACCCAAGTAAGCGTATCATATGCACTTCCAGCTTGCTAGGAAAGAACTGCGAGGGGACTGATTCTCTGAAAGCAGTCATGCGGAGGGTTCATTGCTGACACACAGCTGTGACATCACGGGCACTCCTGCCACGCCGGTATCGGATGCCTGCTCATCACTGGTCACTAGCGGTCACTTCAGGTGGCCCAGCTCCCAGCGCCGGCTTCTGCATCAAATGCAGAGAGACTGTGATAGACTCTGACCATGTGACATTTGGCTTTCAGAACTAGTGAAGAGTTTTTGTTTTTGCAGTCGCCCTCTTGCCAGCGAGTGCATTTGAGCTCTGATTGGCTGAGTATTGCCCCTTGACACTACCCAAACCTCACTACTACCTCAGACTCTTTCCAGAGAGCAGTACAGGAAGTGGCCAAGGGACTTGCTAACTCCATGGATGTGCTGACTGGCTTTTGACGGTGTCCTTCCTCTACTGATTTGTCACTTTCTGACCAGGCATCTCTTCTCTCTCCCTTTTTGCTGGTCACAGAGACGTAGCCCGGTAAGTCGACTAACACTTTCCTGTCATGTTTTCTGGCTTTTTAAACCGTGCAGTGATAGTGGGGGGGCTGAAGTCATGCTCGAGCTGCGAGGACGATGCGGCCACAGTCAGCAGCTCTGCTTCCAGTCTCTTCGTTGTCATGCTTTTGGGATTTGTTGGCCTACAATCCCTAGTAGATGTACTGCTTTAGTCCCTATGGTGGGAGATCAGTAGTTCGCCGCAGGCCTCGTACCACTGAGTGACAGACGTGGTATGACCAGCAAACTCGTATTGGCTGCGTATTGGGTGTCCCAGTCTGCCTCGTTGACAATTCCATCTTTTGACGATGCCAAACGTTTATCCAACAAAAGCTGTAACCCTTTTTGTCTTGTTTTCCCAAACATGAAACATGTCATTGTAGGGAAGAACAGCAAACAGTAACTGATTTTTGAGTGCTGAGTTCTGTGTCTCAGAGTTTGAGTTCATCACATCTATGTAGATGGAACTCCCATGTGTGAAATGGGTTTGTTATCCTGCGTGACTTTTGGCAGAATATCTTTTTTGCTTTTTGATTTCTGTTCAACTTTGCAGTGCAATGTAAATTGTTATGGAAATCATATTTCACTGAAACATTTATACAGTATAAATAAGTGTTGGCGTCCCTTATAGAATTTATGCTTTAGAAATGTTTCTGGTTTATTTAAATCTGAAATAAACTCTCTTTTGTGATTACAGGGCCTGATGAAAACAAATATAACTGGCAAGTATTTTGCTAGGTGTCAATTTGTAGTTGTAATATACCACATGTGCACCCATTAAAAGCATGATGGCTAACAGCTTACAGAAGAATCATCCGCACTTTTAAAAGAAAGTTGATAATTTGGTGGTCTTGTCCCAGGTGAAGAGATTGCAAGACCGAGACGCTCCGTGGTCACAGCACCCCCCGTTACAGCTTTCGAAAATGCACCCCCAAGGTTGGTGCCCATCTCGTGTTATTCGCAATGGAAAATAAAATCACTGCCTGCTGCTATCGACGATAAAGGCGATAAATTCACTGCCTCATGCTATTAACGATAGTCGATCCAACCGCTCCCTCTTGCTAATGATGTTAATTGATAATTGCCCTCTGATGCTATTCATGATAGTCAATAAAATCCCTGTCTGATACTAGTGACTATAGTTTATAGATAAAATTACCCTTTGGCAGAATTGATGATATTCAATAAAATCACCCTCTGATGCTATTCATGATTATCGATAAAATCACTGCCTCATACTGATAATTACAAATCATCTTCTGATGTTATTGGGAATCAATAAAATCATTGCCTGATTTTACGGACAATAGGTAATTAAAATCGCTATCTGATGCTATTGATGGTAGTGTCAGACAGTGATTTTATCTACTATCAAAAACAAATAATAGATTCACATGACATGCTGTTCAGAAAATCACTGCGTATCATGGTATTTGCTGGTGTTTTGTATCGGCAAGTTCCAGGTCTATACATACGACACCCTGTCCTTGGTTTCCTGGCAGAGATCCAACTCCAATACCAGAGGAATCAGCCACCTTATTTGGGCCTCCGCTAGAGACGGCGTTCGAAGGAGAGAAAATGGAAGGTGTGAATCTTAGGTGGATTGGGACCCATGGACATGCCGACGTTTCTTCCTCGGGGGTTTTTGCAAATATTTGCGTGCATGTTTTTCTTTATTTATTTTCACGGTGGGTTTGTTTGTGTTTTCGGTTAGCACTTAGCATTTAGCGCTTAGCATGCGTGCGTGCGTGTGTGTGTATACTCCAGATGCTAAAGTACATTGACCTACTCTGCTCTGCCTTGGGGCTCCATTGTAAGCTAATATGATGATGACAGTTCAAGATGACATTTGTAGGATGCCGAGAGCAGCCCAAGAACGTGTCAGATCTTACTGTAAGGCAATACGCCTGTGCACTTTTAGAGATCACCAAGGGTCACGGTCAGGGTACAGAAGGGGAAAGATCATGTGAAACACACACTGTGGCTGTTTCCTCGCTGTTAGGTCCTCCTGTTAAATTAGTTAATTTTAGAATCCACGTAATCGAGGCCTCCCAAGGAGAAGCTGAACCTTTGCCGTCTGTTTTTTTCCTAATTCAGCGGTTATAGACGAGCCCGGTGTGTGGGGTGCACCTCCTACTGAGTCACCTGACTTTCCTTCTGGAAGTAAGTCTTGATCCAGGTGGAGATTAAGCTTCCATTGTCCCAGCGCGCTCACCGAGCATGTTGTGAATGGCTGCGGTGAACCCGCACACCTCGGTCAGAGAGACGCCCGCGTGCCGGCAATCCCTCATCTGCTTCTGCTTCATGCCCCTCCCCCGCTGAGTGATGACTTGTCAGAGTTCGGTCATGTGGGTCCCACACCTCTGTCCCAGAGCAGCCGCAGACCCTCCTACCCAGTCAGCTTCCTTTCATGTTCGCAAAAACAAAAATGTCATTGCAGCTCCACCTCTGCTTCCACCCAAGAATGTCTCAGCCCTGCCTCCCTTGTTTGGGCCCCCATCCGCAGTGTTTGCTGGTAAGCCCCCCCACCCCCACCCCATTGTACCTCATCCCATGGCTCCTAACCTACAGTCAGGTACCTGCTGTTTATAGTCATTGGTGACACCTCGTTTGTCTTCGTCCCGGGCGATTCCTGGCGCAGAGATGTCGAGGAATGAAGGAGATGAGTCGTCAGAAGTCGAGCCCTCGTTTGCGGACCTGGACTCCATCTTTGGACCTGTTAAAGCCCCTGAATCCATGGAGAGTGTGGTGGAGAATAAATGGATCAGCTTCAGTGATGACTCACCTGAGAAACCCCACCCTCTGAGGGAGCAGCCCCCGCCCCTTCCTCAGGCCCCGCCCCCAGACTCGCCCCCTCGAGTTCCGGCCACTCCCCTTCAGGAGGACAAGTCCGACCGACCTAGAAGCCCCTCCCCATCGTCTTCTCACATTGTTCCCCCACAACTTGAAAATAACCAGGGAGATCAGAAGAGCCTGGAAGCCGCACCAGGCAATGAGAACCTCACGGGGTCCACGGCCTCACAGGAAACACCTCCCCCGTCCTGGGCTGCGGTGTCCTCTCCCGAACCCTGCTCTGGCCACGGCCCCGAGAGTGGTGAGTGTATCTCGCTATGCACTCGCTGCCGTTCATCGTAAGATCCGTGATTCAGTGTGCTTTGCGTTGTGATCAAGCTTTCCTCGCTTGTCTGTCGCTTGGATAAAAGCGTCTGCCAGATAAATTTAAATGTAAAAATCATGCAGTGAAGAAAGGTGTCACACCAGCGTCCAGAGGAGAATCTGGCTAAAGTTTATTATGTCTGTGTGAAAGTGGCTCAGTGGCAGCCCGGCTGCTCGCTGTCGGGGGCCCCGTAATCACAGCAGTGTGAGTGGCGTACTTCACACCAGAGCTGGCGCAGCCTCTCCGCTGGCCTGTAGGGGGTGCTGAGAGCATGACTGGGAGCGAGGAGAGAGA
>JAODKE010000035.1:16994724-17006316 GCA_026779605.1 Mormyrus hasselquistii | reverse complement strand
ATTTAAGTAGCCTCTCAGTTGTATCAACATTGCATGTAATCAGTACCTGACTGTTCAAATTAATTTAGTACAATTCAGTTCAAGATGTCTGCACACATATGTAACAGTTCTTAACTTGTACATAGTCAGCTTTTGTATTTAACCATGTAAATTCACTTTTGACGTAGCTCATTTTAGGTTTATAATGGAATAATATAGATTTGCCGTAAGATTTCCTGCGCAAGTGTGAAATCGTGAGTGGCATGCCAGATGCTGAAAACATACAATTTTTATTTCACCTGAGTTGATTTATATAACAAAAAACATTACTTTATACAGTTGTTAAAAAGCGAACATAAAGTCACCAATAAACTATGTCTATTTATCCAACATGTTATATAATACATATTGTATTTGGAAACTTTTCAGCTTTACGATTTAAAGACAGATCCGCCACTCTGTTAGGAACATTATGGCTTTTTGGTCGCTTCGCTGCTGCTATATTAACACTTAACGGCACATTAACGCAGACAAAGGGCTTCACACGACAAACGGTTAAGGGCGTTTGACATTCATTGGCGTGGGAAGCGGCTCTTCTAGTGCTAAACCAAAAGACTACAAATGCTGCGCCGGTTAAAACAGTCAGGTTTTAAATCACAACTTTCTGTTGGCTATTGGCCCGGGGGTGCGTTTCTCGAAACCATCGTTGCCAACTACGTTAGCAACTTCCGTTGTTCAAACTATATAAGTATGACGCAGGTGTTTCCCGAAACCATAGTTCGAACTACAGAGGTAACGATAGTGCGGACTTACGTAGTACGATGCATCGTTAATGCTAACTTCCGTCGTTGTTCGAGAAACGCACCCCCGGGTCTGTATGGGACAGCTTCTGGGTCCGGACCCCAACCGCGGTCTGCTTGTTAGTGACTGCTGCTCTATTGGTATAATTAATCATTCTAGAAAGATTTAGCTGATTTTGCCCAAATATAATGGTAATGATTACTTCATCAGTACTAAACAGTGCATGAGCATTAAACTAAAGAAGCTTATTGCATATGGGAGTTAACATGAGTGACAAATAGCGCTGGGTTAAATGATTAGCTCAGGGATCGAGAATGCTTGTGATTGGTGGATCGTTCTGTGATCGACATGTTTGTTAACTGCTGGCGCAAAGCTGCGTGTCGGCTCCGTATCCAAAAACCTTTAAATTGACCTAAATTATGTGACAGACTTTTGTGGATTGTTCAAGAATAAGAACAGCGTGACATTTGTTAGTTTTGCAAAAACGTCAAAACGTTGTCCACGCCGCTTAATTTTATTTGCGTTAACATTGCACATCCTTGCGATGTGACTATCGCAATGACAATGCTGAAACGATATATCGTGCAGCCCTATTAACCATTATATACAAAGTGCACATTAGCCATTAAAAGGTTAAGATACATCGTCATTTCTTGTAATAGCAGTGCAAATGTGTACTTGTATGTGCATTTGCTCTGTTCCACCAAGAAATTGCCGCACAAATTATTTTATCTGCGTATTTGCATTTCAGTTGTGTGCATCCATGGAAAAAGCACTGGAATGTAATTGACCACACTGGGCTTAATGGCTCGGTCAGGCTTGGGAGTCTTGGTGTATTGGATTTTCAGTTTCGTTTAGCATTTACCAATCAGCTATTGGATGTGAGTTTGGAGTTTTCTGATTGACAGTTGTGATGGAAATGTGCTTCACTTAAATCGTAGGAGGGTGAAATCCCAATTCAGGAGCTATTGAACATGTATGGATATGGGAGCGGAGGGTCGCCTGAGGCGGCCGAGGAAGAGGAAGATGACAGGGAGGAGGAAGCAGAGGAGTACGCTGATGACGTGACGGACGAGAACAGCGGAAGCACAGGGGACCTGAACCGACTCTCGGTCGGTATTCCGGCGCTTTGAGCCTTTAGGGCATTTAAAGCCAGATGATGTGGCACTTATAACCCCGCGGGTTCGGTGTGTTTGGCTTGTGCAGGGTGAGCGGACAAAGGACATGTCGGGCCAAGAGGACGAGACCCAGTCCTCGAATGGCGAACGGACCCCATTCGTCTCCTCGCACGCGGAGCTGAACCGTCCGCGGAGATGCAAGTACTTCGAAAGTATGTGACTATTCCCCACGGGACTCTTGTGGGAGAGGGTGGGTCCAGTCAGGGGTCTGAGAGGGCGGATATTTGTGTGGAAGTGGACGAGAACACAACAACCTAGCAATCTGTTTGCATTTTCTAATTAAAACATACCGAAGGCGTGTAGGTTCGGTGACATGATTTGAAGTCAGCAGTGCATTAAATTTGCATTCATATAAAAAATGCATCGCTTGACGCTTTCTTTCGCATTGAATAAATGCAGTACAATTATCGGCACATGCACTGATTGCGAAACACTGTCACTTCCAGGCAACGAAGACGAATCGGAGGATGACGAAGATTATGTTCCCTCTGAGGACTGGAAAAAGGTACGTTTTATTAAGAAGCTGACATTTTTAAATGATGTCCTCCGGGGGATGTGTGTGTAAAATGGTTTGAAATGCTGTCTCTCTCAGGAGATCATGGTGGGATCTATGTACCAAGCTGAAACACCTTCTGGGCTTTGCAGATATAAAGAAAATGAGAAAGGTGAGGTCCGGTGTAGAGCAGGAAATTCCCCCAGGTGCTTCTTCACCATGGTCTGTCCTCCTTGCCGGTCAATGTGTCACCATCACTTTCTCTCCACAGTTTACGAAAATGAAGATCAGCTGCTCTGGGAGCCGCAGTCCCTCCCTGAGAACAAAGTGGTGGAGTTTCTGGCAGAAGCCTCCAAACGTACAGGCGAGGAGAAGGGGGTGGACGCCATTCCGGAAGGATCCCACATCAAGGACAACGAGCAGGTGAATTCAGGAGCATTACTTTGAAATGGATGCCCCAGTTTGAGTGGGGAAGGAAAGTATGAATGAATATGGGTTTTGAGCCAGATAATGTGTCAACAAAGTGCAGATTCATGGGTAAGCGATGTTAGAGTAGAAGGAAAGTTTTAAGTCAGGTAAAAAAAAAAACATGATTTATAACATTGCAAATGTTTTACTCAAAGTCTGATGTATCCGTCTAAAATATTGTGTGTCAAAGTGTATACTGTAGTATTTTGTGTTTACTCATAGAATCTGAGAATTGTAGACCAGGATCCTTTCTCAGTTTTGTGTTGATCTCTGCTTGTTGTTTTTAAAGTTGCCTTTTTCCAGCTGCAGATTCAGCTCTGACTCACTTTTGATGTTCTTCCTTTCAGGCCCTTTATGAACTGGTAAAATGCAATTTTGATACAGATGAAGCATTAAGGCAAATGCGGTTCAACGTAAAGGCAGCCAGAGGTGAGAGTCACTCTGTTATGCATTTTCACTTAATGTCTTTCCATTTTTGAAGACCAGTATTGACTCTGGGCGCTTTTTCACTGTACCAGCTTTTGGTACTTTCCCTTTTCCAATGACGTCCAGTAAAGTACCAGTACCAAAAGCTCCATTATCTGAGGTACCAAACCAGCTGGGGTAGTTCTCTGGTACTTTAGGGTGGGAATTGCAGACATGTTCATTGTCAATTGGTTATGTGATTAGCCTGCCTTTGAAACGTAATACGGCTGCCATTTAAAAAAAAAAAAAAAGTTAAAAACAACAAAAAGTAAAAATAAATAATAATGTTTGTGAGGACAAATGAGCCCCAAGCTTTGAGATCTGGTC
Source organism: Mormyrus hasselquistii (assembly GCA_026779605.1). Taxonomy (NCBI): domain Eukaryota; kingdom Metazoa; phylum Chordata; class Actinopteri; order Osteoglossiformes; family Mormyridae; genus Mormyrus; species Mormyrus hasselquistii. Next base: position 17,002,605 of record JAODKE010000035.1, on the reverse strand, counting down.
ATGGGAATTGATTTGGATGGCATGACAAGAAATAAACAAGTATTTGCTATAATGTACTAGGACTGCATGATATTGGGGCAAAAATTGAAATAATGCCATGTAAAAAGCAAAAAAGCATTTCAAAATAAATATCTCTCAAACTCATCTAGGAGTGATTTAAACAGCAAAGAATGAAAATGATTGATTGTTGGAAAGTGCGTGATGCATTCATGCAACGGCAGCAGCGGTAAAATTTAAATAGATATTGCAAAACGTGTAATAGATGACCTTGAAAAGGAAGAATCATTGAAATTTTGTTTACTTGCTAAATTTTGTTTGTACACGGACGTAACATATGATAGTGAAAATGTTTTAGTGACACTTAAACCCTCCTGTGCTATAATGGTCATATGAGTATAAAGACTTGAAAGTCTGATCTCAGCCCAGCTGACTATCAAGGTCCTTGTGATGTGAGAATCGAATTTGCATAACATGCAATTTTAGAATTAATATTGCACATCGCCCAGCCTTCTAATATACTATAGTGAATTTGAAAAATGACTACAAAATATCCCACCTCGCGTTGTTACATCCTTTAGTGCCAGTACCAGTTTTTACATCAGTGGAAAACCTTGAAGTACCGTACCTTTTTGAAGTACTGAAAGTACGGTACCTGGTGCAGTGTAAAAGTGCCCTTAATTACATAGTACTGTGTATGTTGAGTAGTTTTGAAGCCAGGATTGTTGACATAAGTTGTTTAGCTGCCCCTTTTCTCTAAGGAGACTTTTAGGATTGTAGAGCCTGAGGTTTTGCTGTAGCAGTTTCAGTCCAGTGCTGCTACAGGTTTTCTTACAGAACTTCACCCAGCGACTCTCATCCTGTGCCCTTAACCATCAGAATTGTCCTTCAAAATTATCCATCCAGGTCTTCAAAGGTTTAACATGTTCCTCTTCTGCAGAAGAACTGTCAGTTTGGACTGAGGAAGAGTGTCGGAATTTTGAACAAGGATTAAGATCTTACGGGAAGGATTTTCATTTAATACAAGCAAACAAGGTAAGGGTAGCTTTGCTATGATCTGATTTGATGGAAAAATTAGAAAATATGTACGAAACCATAACTTGTAACAGCTGAGCAGTTTATATTCCTCCTTCACTGAGCTCTAGGGAAGCTTGAGGGTTTCTTTACTCCTGACCTGTTCTATACAGCTGATTGTTTTGTTTAATTGCTGGTCTGTTCTGGGAAAATTAGATCTCTTAAATGCCTGCATTCAAATTTCATAGTCTATGCTTAAATCGCCGGTTGTTAGATTAAAGCCGCGCTTAATTTTAAACTATATTGGATTGTTTTCTTGAAATTTGTAGCTGGAAAACTGTCTGGAGTCCGATGTTTGACAAAGTTTTAATAGATGAAAAAACCTGTAATTTAATCATTGAAACGGTGATTAGATGTCAACCCTGTCTTACCCACAGTGAGTTGTTGGACAGTTGTTTGCTGCCCCCAGTAACTGCTGCACTTGATAAAGTCGAGTATTCAGACTGTTTGTTTTTATTTAGCTTAATATTTTTAAATTCATTGAACTGTTTTGTTTACATTTTTTGTAAAGTGTGGATTATGTCAATTTGTAAATTGCTTAATTTTCTGACTGAATCACATGGAAATATCTGTGCAATGTAATGCCTGTATTGTTGTTGTTGTTTTTCTCTGTTTTTTTGTAGATATGTAATGCAACAAATTGCATTTTTTTAGGTGAGAACTAGGTCTGTTGGAGAATGTGTGGCCTTTTATTACATGTGGAAGAAATCTGAGCGTTATGATTTCTTTGCACAGCAAACCAGAATTGGCAAAAGGAAATACAATCTTCACCCAGGTGTTACGTAAGTAGCTGTATTTGATGATTGACTTGTCTGCAGGGGCGTTCCATCATTTTTCCTTTGAATAATTAGACTGTTTTTTTTAATGACTTAAGATTTGAAGTGGTTCTGTTGTTAATCATTTAATAGTGTAGGAATCGTGATTTTTGTGTGTGTGTTAGTTTGTAGTACTTGGGGGGGGGGGAAAGCATATAGCAACCTTTCGTAGCTGCTATTATTGAATGCCAAGGTATTTAATTCTTTCTAATTGTTGCGGCACCTTAATAACCCTCCGGCAAAAACTGTAGCCCTTTCTGTTACATAAGCATCCGTGATCTGGCTACCTTGCTAGCTTTCTAAGCAGCTAAGCAGAGAGGTTGCGGGGCGACATGGCGCTTTGTGGGTGCCGTGTGGGTCGTGACGGCGCCCCCTGCTGTTCGCAGGGATTACATGGAGCGGCTGCTGGACGAGACCGAGAGCACGGCTTCCAGTTACGCCGCCTCTCCCCCTCAGGCCTCGTCCACCTCGGACCGAGACGACAGCTGCCTCCAGAACGGTGAGTCAGAGCCGCCCATACGACCATCCCACCGGCAAATATCTACCGCGTGGGCGTAACTTATGTTTTTTTTTTTTTTGTCCTGGTTGCAGGTACGAGTCATGACACCGGAGAAGACCGGAGCGGTGGCCCGGACGAGGTCAGAGACGAGGAGGCCCAGAAGAACGGCCCCTCCCACAGCCAAGAACTTTGCTCCTCGGACAAAGACACTAACGGCTGCAGCAACGAGGACTCTCAGAACCACAGCAAAACTGGGTTCGAGGAGAACCACCGGGCCGGCTCATATGAGGATGCTGGGCCCGAGAATCCTCTCAAAAAACGCAGAACGGACAGCAGCTCCCAGGGGTCCCTGATCCCATCATGAGCAAGGCTGAAGATTACTGATGCTTGTGCACAGGGCACTATCTAGGGGCAGGAGTTTGACAGAAGCCTCCTGCATGCCAGGGGTTCACCAGCAAATTTGAGAAGACTGTATGCAACCCCTGCAGTCGTTTGTATTCCAAAGTACAAATCCTTAACAATTAGGAAGATGTTTTTTTTTCCCTTCCTCCTCACTCCTTTTAAGAGACCTTTCAGAAATTTAAAGAAGTTTGTTCCCTATTTGTATTACAGATCGTCGACTGATATTTTTTTATGCAAGAGATATTTATATATTTTGATTAACGGTGGTTTCAGTCTTTCAGGAGCAGGTGAGTGTTTTAACAACAGTTGTAACTTGCAGTAAGCAAGGGGTACCTAAGCTTTATAAGCACACGATATTGCACTTTCATTTAGTTTTGTACAAGACTGTCTTTGCACCACGAGTACATCATTAAATCAAATGAAACTGACTTTGAAGCCTTACACACGTCCACTTGTTTTAGGCGGGAAAAAATGAACCAATGGTTTATTTGATAATGACATCAGTGATGTCCTGTATATTACGTGTATTACGGGGGCAGTTGAGATTGATTCATATTTCCCGATACTTGGTTTTTTTTTTTTTTTAACTACGTATTCTTTCATATATCAAGGTAGTTTTTTCTGATCTTATATAGGTTTTACTTTTATGTAGTTTTTCTTTCTTTTAAGCTGCAGACTAGCATTTCCATGTCTTAAAACAGACCTTTAAATGTTTTATAGAGTTTTTCTCTATCTTTTTTTTGTGAGCATTTTGGACTGAACCTTGAGCAACAACCTAAATGCATAAATTAACTACAAACTTCATGAAGAAAGTGACTCGGTGCGATTTGTTTAGTATCTGTAATCATAGAACTTAATATTTGATGTAGAATTATTTTCTGTTTTTAACTGAATTAAGAACTGCCTCAGATAGATGTTTGGGGGGGGGCGTAACGGCTTTATCCAAAGCATTTTTGTGTGCTTAATGTTTTGTTAATGAAAAGGCCAGTCTTATGTGGTAAAGTTTTGTTTCAGAACCTTTGAAGTTCTGACTGGGCAAGGAGTTGTATAATTTTCTTAGCTATTGAAAAAAAATCAGTTTGTGCGTTAGGTATTGTTCTTGAGTGTAACTTACTGATAATCAAGTTTGTTGGTATTGTACTGTTTACCACTAGCAAAACCTAAAAGTCCGCCAGATCACCCTGATGTATTGTAAAATAGTACTAGTTAGCTTTCAGCCACCAGTCATCCAGTGTGTCAGACTAGTCTGCTGCAATTTAAAACCAAAATGAAAAAAATAACATGGCCACCCAGGTGGTTGAAGTAAATATGGGTGTATTGAAATGAGTAAATTCCCATTTGAAGGTGAGTACATAAAATGTTTAAATATTGCCCCCTTAATGCATTGAGAATCTTTGAGCAAACACCGTTTTATTGGCCAATCGATCACAAAACAAAGCTTTTTACCACGAGATGTTCGATACGTTGTTGAGCATCACTCATTTGTTCTCGCCCCATGTTCTTGAATATTTATATCATCCTTTTGTAATTACTAAAGAATAAAATTGAACCTAATTCTTTAAAGCCTGTGTTTTTCTTTGATCTCGCTTCAGCTCTTTTGATCTAACAGCGTGGGCAGGGAAAGGGTGGTGGTATTTTTGTGTTTTTTTTTTTTTTTTTAAATCTTTTAGCTTTTTATTACGTTGTCTTGTGCTAACCTAGTTTTTAAGTTCCTGCCTGTCCTACATAGATCTGGCTGTAGTTCCAGTAGATAATTTCACAAGTCTGGTTTTTGCCATTGTCTGATGCCCTTTAACCGAATCTGTTGATTTTCTTGTTCCATTTGCTTTTTTTAAATTAAAATGTTCAGGTTCCTGTTTTGGAGTGGTGTTAACTAGATATAGTTTGATTTTGACTAGGTAGCGCGTCATGTTTTTTTACTCGTTGGCTGATTTGCTCTTAACTTCAGAAAGAAACTAACTGATTTCTTTTGTGCTTAATTTCCTTCTAGACTTATTCCCCTCTAGCCATTGCCTAATGGTTCTTAATCTCGCTGCACTTTCATTGTTTCTCTTTACAGGATCATTGTCGTTTAAAGGGGATGTCAGTTTGAGATGCTGTGTACACAAAGTCCTTTTGGGAACCTTTATTTTGTGGATAAGGGGTTAAGTAGTTACTGTATTCAGCTATTCTATATGCCTTTTATTCCCAGTGCTTGCCTGTATTTTTAGGTGACTGTATCTTGTGCTGTGGACGACCATTAGAGCGACGGGATGAAGGACATTTTTCTTCCGATGTTCATTAATCTCCAACCCTAACTAGTGTTGGGCGATATAATGGGAATTTACCATAACCAGTTGCAATTGTATTCACGATAAGCATTTCAGTGCTACTGCAAGAATCATGATACCTCAATCGCGTTTTTCTAATCAGTTTGCTGTCTCAGTATAAAAACAAACTGTATATGCCATCAGACTTAAAAACATTGCACTTGCCTCAACGCACGGTCCGTAGACGGACTGGCTACATTGTTGAATGAAGAGAGACGAATCCTGCATTTAATTCTTTAATCTATTGTTTATATTCATTAAACTGAGTTCAGAAGTAGTTAATTTGTGCTTGAAACTTTATTAAAAATAAAAAATACTTTTCCCAATTTACTACAGTATTTTACTTAAAGTTTATATTTTATTATAAATAAGGATTGATATTTAAAGTGATTGTGTCAATTTGTTATAACAGTGTAAATGCCTAATTTATTAAAATATTTTTATATGGTTAACATTACTACATAAAGAAGCAAATAAAATCATGACCTATATTGTGGATTGTCTTTCTGACCAAAGATAACGTAATATGACATCTTGGTCAAATTGCCCACCACTAGCCCTAACCCTAAAAGCTACCTAACTTAACAGCTTTGATGCCTGAAAATGCTGAATTGTTTCCTCACTGACAGCAAAAAACATTGGTTACTGCCCCACCCCATACATAAAGCAATCAGATCACTATCCTGTTTAGGCAAAATGTTCCTTTTTCACTTGGTTGTAACTAGCATCTTTAATTAAATAAGGTGTGCAACAGCAGTGTTATAAAATTGTTTTTGAAATGTCTCAATACCCCTGTTGTATAAGCGGCACGGTGACGTTAGCTGAAAATAGGTGTCTAGTTTATAGTCTGCGTATGTCGTTCTTGTTGCGTTTCCTGCCTGTCCTACATAGATCTGGCTGCATCTCCAGCTGATAATTGCATAAATGTGGTGGTTTGTGTTTTCTGTTATAGTTCGATTGCATCTGATGATGGGTAGTGCTTGGCATAAATGTGGTTGTTTGTGTTTTCCGTTACACTTTGATTGCATCTGTTGTTTTATAGTGTTTTTTTAAATTAAAGTGTTTGGGTCCTTGTTTTGGAGCAGTGTTCATTGGTTTTAGTTTGCTTTTGACTAGATAGTCTTTATATTTTTTTCTTGTATGCTGATTTGGTGTTATTTGTCATTGAGTTTCTCTCTGATGGTTTGCTTTTTTATTTTCTGTTGGTTCATCTTTTCACCCCCTTCTCTAATGACTCTTAATCCTACTGCACATTCTGCCTTTTTCTTTTTTTAAGCGGATGGCTGTTGCAGCTGGGTAATAGTTTGTCACGGCCTGAGGAAGACCTCTGGTTAGACCAAGATTGTTCTTCGATTGATAACTGGGTTCCTGTGATCGTTTTTTGGTGAGGAAACTTGTGTAAAGTTTCTTTAAATTGTCCCTAATTCTAGCTGTAAACATAACCCTACTCCCGAAACTAATTATAGTGCAAATGATAAATCTAATCCTAACCCTTATCCTAACATTAACCCTAGTCTCAAATGTAACTGCACACCTAACCAAAGACAATCCTGATCCCAATTCTAATCCTAACCTTAATCCCAGTTTGAACACTAACCATAATCACAGACTAAACCTTCTACCAAGTCCTCACAATATTTACAAACCAAGCTTTAACCATAACTCCAATGCAAACCTACACCTGGAAGCAACCCTAATCTTAGCTCCAACCCTGACCACAACCCTAACCTTATCCCTAACCCTAACCCTGAGCCTAAGGACCGGTTCATATTGTCGTCTGCATTCTTGGATCTTCACACCAGTGTGCCAGGAAACTGCGTCCTTTAATGCCAAACCTGACGTACAGATGTAGAACGAAGCTGTTCTCGAGCCACATTTATGACATGCGGTTTGGACATTATATTAAATACGATTTTTGCTAAAACCTTGCAGTTTGCACTTGGCGTACCCAAGGCAGAGTTATAGTTATTGACCAGATGTTTTCGTGAACTGAAATAAGACAAAGTAAAAATGATACAAATAAAACTTAAGCAAATAAACTTTTGTGCGACACGACCGAAATTTATATAAATGGAGCCAGCAGCCCGACATTGTAACATTTTGTCGTAGTAAATTATGTCCTTCAAAAGATCAATACTTAAACTGACTCTACGCTGCCTGGCCAAAAACAGTCATTTAAATTTATATCAGCATATACTTAAGAACCAATGACTGGATCATTATTACAGCTCAGCAACGTTACACAGAAATAAAGTGAAGTCAGCGGAGTACCTGAATCTACTGGCCATGTTACACCTCCATCCATCATCAGTGGGTTTTCTTCCCTGTTGGCATGGGCATGTTGGCATGGGCATATTCCAGGACAAGAATGCCAAGATTCATTGGGTTTGAATTGTCAAAGAGTGGTTCAGGGAGCCTGAGGAATCATTTTCACGTATGAATTGGTCACCTCAGAGTTATGGCCTTAACTTTGGTTCAACTCACTTGTCAATACAGGGTTTTGGTGACAAATGAATGCAAATGTGGATGAAAATAAAAGGGTGAGATGTTGCATATGCGGGGCGGCATGGTGGTGCAGTGGCTAGCGCTGTTGCCTCACACCTCTGGGGCCCGGGTTCGAGTCTCCGCCTGGGGCGCATGTGTGTGGAGTTTGCATGTTCTCCCTGTGTCGTCGTGGGGTTTCCTCCGGGTACTCCGGTTTCCCCCCGCAATCCAAAGACATGCTGAGGCTAATTGGAGTTGGTCAAATTGCCCGTAGGCGTGCGTGTGTGTGTGAATGGTGTGT
>JAODKE010000035.1:16967364-16978467 GCA_026779605.1 Mormyrus hasselquistii | reverse complement strand
GTAACTATTTGGTTGAACAGCATCCAAACCTGTTAGAAGCTTACAGACCTGGATCATGTCCCCCCTCAGTCTCCTTTACTTGAGGCTGAACAGATTTAGCTCAGCTAACCTTTCCTCGTATGACATTCCTCTAAGACCAGGAAACATATTAGACTGCGCTGTAAGTCTGTCTTAGAGGTGCATTGAGACAACATGGGGTTTGAATTTCATGTCTGAAGATCTTTGGCGATGGAAATATTCACTTGAGAACCAAGGATAGTAAAGAGCACAGGCAGGTAGCAGAGATACCTACAGGGGGTGCTATAACATCAGCAGTTAGTAATAGGGAGAGGACATGGAAGGCAGGCAGGCAGGGGCAGAAAAGAGGAAGGCATCCTGTAGCTGAACAAGTAAAGCATTGTGCTACTAACACAAAGGTCATGGGTTTAAATCCCATAGAGCACACATAAGTGGACACCCTCTAGTCTAAGTTGCTTTGGATAAAAGTGTCAGATAAAATGCCTGTGCATTTGAGGACAGAGGCTTCAAGTTGAAATCATGAACCAGCAAGATGGTTTGCTTTCTGCAGTGCGCATATTTTTATATGTCACTTGAATGAACACAATGACATATTCGGGTGCATGAGTTTGCGGAAAGAAATTACCCAAATACTCAGTAAAAAAAGAGAATTCCTTTATACCAAGAACATGTCTGCCCTCTGGTGGAGTGTCATTGCTGTACACATGTGCTGACCATAATCACCTGCATCCATGGCCAAATGCAGTACATACATGCGAGTCTGAGCACACAGCACTGCATGGACTGTAATGGCACAAGGAAAAATGAAGTAAGCTTTACCATGTGGACACCATGAAGGTCTTAGCGGCAGGAGCAGCTGACAGAGATGAAGTTTGGTGCCATGCCCTGCTCATCCAATCCTCCTGTGTGCCACGCCCCCTCGCTACCTCGTGTGGATTCCCCGTGTTTACCAGCTGTTTCTTGTTATTGTTGATTAGTCCAATGTATTTAAGCCTGCGTTAGGAATGTTTTCTCCAATCCGGTCATTAACGTTTTGACATTTCGTAACATGGTGTGTATGTGTGTAAACATATTCCTTCAATTAAACCTCGTATTCTCCCAACACCTGGAGTCCTGCCTTGCTTCCCCAGTCCGTGCCCCGCACACATTGTGACGTCTCGGGTCACGAGCAACATCATGCTATCTAATGGGGAGTGGGGGACAGGGTCCCAGTGAGCCTGAAACCTATTCCAGCAAGCATAGGACAGAAGGAGGGGTCTCACAGTGTATGTGGGGGGGTTAAGGGCTGCTGTGATGGGCCTGGGGGTGGATGCATGTCTGCCCTCCACCTCCTCCGCTATTGGGACTGAAAGTATGGAACAGGAAAAATTTGCACTGTGAAATTTCATAGTAAAACTGTACACTTGTTTGACACAGGATGCTTGATGTACTTTCATAGTTCAACCATGCATTTTTACAGTGAATTGTCAACTTTTCGTGGTTCTACTATCTAAGGTTGAACAATAAACCTGCAGAATTATAAACCCCGGAAGAGGTGACCATGAACTTCAAAGTAAAACAAGAGTGAAACGTTCATTTTCGAAATGTAAACTTTATAGTACAACTATGAATATTACAGGTTTAACTGTAAACTTCACTGTTTTACTTTGAACTCTCACAGTGCATTTTCTCCTGAGATTACAGTAATGTACCTTAACACTGGAAAATCACATTCATACAATGGATTTCATTGACATCTATCTGTCGTGTTTTTTGCAGCCATTAAGCACTGAAGATTACAGTGGCGCCATCTTAGGTTACGAGGTCACATACGAACATACATATGGTGGGGTGGAGGTCGTCTCCTGTGCAGCTAATGTCACGCGCCGCACGCTGCAGCTCCCACGCGATGTGAAGGTCCTGCACATCAGCAGCATCACGTCTTCTGGAAAGTCGGCGCCTGCGGGTATAACCCTCACGCACCCAGGTTCGGTAATTCTACAAACACAGCAGCGGGAGTTTCTAAATAAAGTGCCGATGAATGAGAACTTGGTATTTTTGGTAGACTGATGTTTTCCAGCATCAGCAGTTGTTTCAATGCAGAGCATCCTCTAAAGGGTTCAGTCGTGGTAGGGGATTTTTTTAAGGGTGCATTTTCCAGAAACATATAGTGGTAAACCAGAATCCAACACCATCACGTGGTAAAGTCTCACCCCACAGTGTAACTCCCTGCAGGCTTGCCTTCTCCTCGGGTGCTGCGTCTGGATCCTGTGGGTGAAGACCGCATGTTCTTGATGTGGGAGGTCTATATTAGCTGGAATAGCTCATTGGTCTGCTATGTAGTCCAATGGCAGAGCAGCTCTGTGGATTTACAGTGGAAGAGGATCCCTCCAGAAAACAATTTTACATACATCGAAGGTGAGATTTGCATGAGAAGGTGAGCTCTCCACTAAACGCACAGGGTACATCTTATCTGTGACTGTAATTCAGGTATCACCAGAGCAGCGTAACAGGAACGTGTTTGTAATCATCCCCAAAATCCTAACACCATGGGGAGAGTCGGCACTGTTAAGAAGCAACCTAGAGGAAGTTGGGGTGAGAAACCAGTTGTGGTCAACAAGTGAGTTCCTGTGCCAGATGCCTAGATGTTCACCAGTCACTTTTAGAAGCATGGCTGAGCTGAGATGTTTTTCTGTTGGTCTGCTCTGTGGCTACATCATGTGTGTTCTTTGTTGGCTTTTACATGGATATACTTTTAGGTTCTTTAATAGAAGTCAGAGACACCGGCAGGCATCCCTTGGGACATGGCCCGTTAACCCAGGCTAAATCCCCAAACTGACTTGTCACATGGACAAAGTGACTTTTCTGTGTTGATTGTTATTGACACTGAGCAAGAAAATGTGAAGCTCATTAAAATGTGAAGGTGTTTCCTGGATATAACAGGTTTAAAGCCAGGGATCCAGTTCAACGTGTCCCTGTATGCAGTGACTTTGCGTGGTTCCTCTGATCCAGCTACTACCCAGACATACTCCAAAGAGGAGGGTAAGTTCAAAGGTCATTACTCATTGCAGTGTTTGTATTGAGTTAAGAATACATGGTATTAGTGTAATTCAGTTTTCCAACACAAAATTGTACAGACGCTCCCTGGGTTACGATGGTCCATGTTACGATATTTCGTCTTTACGATGGGTAAATCTTTTTCACTTTAACTACATTATTCAATAAATTACATGATATTTTCAACACATTATTATGAAATAGGTTTTGTGTTAATAATTTCGCCTACTGCAAGCTAATATAAGTTCTAAGCATGTTTAAGGTTGGCTAGGCTAGGCTATGACATTTGTTACGTTAAGTGTACCGTATCAATATCCATTATTATTGCCTTAGGAAATGTTTGCCTTATGACAGGTTTATTGGAACATAACCTTATAACCTGCGGAGAGGCTGTATTGTCTTTAGAATGTGTGACTCTTGTGGGGAGCCCAGTCCTCTGGGGGTGACAGGAATGCCATTCCGGAACAGACTTTAGCTGAACAGAACTGGTCATAAAGTCTGTTATGCCTAAAATCTCAGAACTCTTCCCACACCACTTGAGTCGAATGGCAGAAAACTACAACTTTATAACCTGTTTCAGTGCCACTTTCCGGGCCCAAGGTGTCGGTCCAAACTTCCGAAGAGACTCGCATCCTCATTCAGTGGGAAGCTCTTGAACCGCGCCAACGGCGAGGTTTCATTACCAGCTACAACTTACACATGAGGAAATGTGACACTGGGAAGCACCTCCAAAATGGTGAGACACGGCTCGCTCACTCAGTGCGTGTGGTTTCTGCTTTTTTTTGCTTGCAGTGTGCATACTTCTGTGTGAGGGCTGACATACATGTCTGTGCTGTCACGCACCATGTTTATGTGCAGTCACTAGTCTTTCACAGTGTTACCAGCAGCACAGGTCATACTGTAATAGCACAGAGTGAATAAAGGGATTTTCTCCTTTTACTGTAAGCCTTCATTCAGTTTCCGGTAACTCCTCTCCTTCCCCTCTGAATCACCATTTTTCTGAATAGCCTTGTTGCGTACTAGAGTGCAATTAAGTTTCCCGTATTGGGGAAACCAGGAAGCAGCATTACAATGAAACCCCAAATTTTTAAACAGCTGATGTTCTGGTGGGCAAGCTGTCACACTGAACCTAGTTCAGAATGTATGAGTGAGCTGGCTGCTGTAATTCAAAATCACTTCAGTCAATACAGTGGTGGAACAACTGTGCACTGGACCCTGGGGCAAAAATGGATCATGCCCCCCCCCTCCAAATTCATACCTAGTTCCTGCTTACTACAGTTGCAGTTGATAAAATTGGTCTCCAAAATCCGTACCCATCATGCACTAGAGTACTTAGCAAATTACATGCCTCAGCAACCTATTACAAAACAACCTATTACTGTTCAAAATTGTTTTAAATTAAATTTTGTTGCATTTAAAATTATATATATATATATATATTTTTTAAATTTTGTGTGTGTGTGTGCGTTTCTAAAGCCGTATGATTTGTGGGGCAGCTCAGGTAGGCGTCATTTACAATTTGTCAGAGAGCTGCTAGCACACTTTCTGAAGTACTCTTGACTTATGACAGCTTTTATAATTTCGTCTGAGCTGAGCTGGGCTGTTTTGAGTCGTGGAGTCTAAAATTATCTTCTCTTTCTGCGAGTGGGACAGGAAGGAAGAGCCGCAGCTTAAATGTGCTCCTTTGAAAGCTGTTTACTCGCTCACTCACTCCAACACCACATGCAGCGTCGCTCACCCAAAAAGCCAGCAGATGGGTTTAGCCATTATATGAGTATCCTAGCATATTTGTTTGTTATCAGTCAACAGGTTTGTTGATGTTGTTTTTTTCAAATACAGATGCATTTTCCTTAACCTGCTCTGTTGTCGAAAATACAGAATCATCGCCCTCATATCTCTGCGTTCAGTCTTTACTGAGGTGTTCCTTTGCCATTTGGAAGATTCTTATTACTGAATGGCATTTACAACAAAATGCATAGATCAGAACGCAGGAACTGATTAAAACCAGGTGGTGAATCTTTGCAAAAATATTTTACGGCCCTCATCTTAAAATCTTGCAGCAAAATTTTCTCTAAATTAAACAGTACTCTCACTCTGATGATCTTTAAAGTGCTGTATAATATACTCTGGATTTATCCAGAGTGTTTTCGTTTTTTAAAAATAAAATCATGATGAAACCTTGTGTTGTTCTAGTCACCCTGGCAGCCCCAGAATCTGGAGAGATGTGGCTTGACACTGCGACCACCAGCTTCAGCCTTCATGTCTCAGCTTCCAACTCAGCAGGAGAAGGTCCAGAAGGGGAGGGGGTCAACTGCTGGTTCCCGCCCTCCCCAGAAGCTCAGATTGGAGGTCAGAGGCAATTCCCACCTGCCTTCATTTTACATCTAAAATTTTAAAGATACAGTACCACTCAAGGGTTTAGGGGTCGGGGTGCAGCTCTTTGGGTTGGGACTCGAAAGGTTGTCAGTTCAAATCCCTGGGTTGGCTGAGGGATGCCACCATTGGGCCCTTGAAGCAGGCCCTTAACCCCAATTTCTCCAGGGACTGGTTGACCCTACTGTCTCCTCTACTCCAGTTCCATGAGGTGGCCTCCTGGGATGATTTTCCAGCTGCCCTGCAGAAGCTTCCACATATATGATGATTATTCGTTGATTGCTTTTCTTCCACTCTCATTTCTTGGTGGTTAGCAAGTCTACCTATGAGGATGACTTTGTAGTTTTACCTAGAAACTTATTTTATTTATATTTCCAACTAATTCCTGGAATTGTTAGTTGACGTTATGCTGCTGGCAAACTTGCTTTTCAGTATGAAGACAAATATGTTTTAACTCTCTATTGGTCAATCTGTATACACATTTATTTATTTAGCAGATGCTTTTGTTCAAGATGATGTACAAATGAGCCAGGCATCATCACACAAGGTGATGTACAAATGAGCCAGATATTATCACACAAGTGTTCAGCTGTAAAGGAGCCACCTGGGTAAATGTGCAGCTATACTGAGCTACAAATGAATGATCTGAAGTGCAAGTTAGCATTGGAGAAAGAACCATATAATATTCTATAAATGTAAAAACAAGAACCAAACAGGAGATCTGTACAAATCAAAGACACAATGAAGACAAGCTTCCAAATGGATAAGTAGAAAAATACAACAGCATTCAGTAAAGACACTCCTCGCCTAATGACTGCGCAGACTTAAGACCAGCTCTCCAATCAGTCGGTATTAAACACTGTAGGAAAACTTTGGGCAATAAAATGGCAGCTCGGCGTCTCAGCGTCAAGCATCTCATCTCGCATCAACCTTTCTCAAGCTCAGTCTCGTTCCTGCAGTCGCTCAGTATTCACTACACTGGTATTCGCAATCTCAAAGACTACATATTTCACCTATAAATCTGTATTGTCTGCGATTCCACCTGCATAATCACAGCATCAGTTGTGAGATGGTAAGCACAGATGTAGACAGCAGCAGAAAATTTTGCTGACCTTTTTGAGGAAATCGAGATATGCAAATTAAAACAACGTTATCAAGTTGGACTTTCCTTTAGTCCTTTTGTTTATTCAGAATAAATAAAAATAATTACCTGTATTTATAGTACGCAAACCACAGCAATGTGTATTAGAGCTAATTTCCTCTATTCTGTTTATAACAGTATACAGTAACCTACAGCATTAACATTTTTAAATATATACTAAAAGTGTTAGAAATGGTGCCAAGGTGACATTAAAACAGTATCTAAATGACACAAACCCAGCACCAGTACAGTCTGCTTGAAACATCGATAAGGGGCAGCGTCTCGATTATCCACTGATTCGTTGACCTAGTCATAGGACCGGAACTCGGTCCTTAAGTGAGGAGTGTCTGTATGGACAAGAGACCATAATCAAGGCAAAAACAGATTAAGACAGAGACCAGATCATTGGTTGTAGAAGTTAATCTACCTCTAACTCAAAAACAAAAAAACTCTCACCTGCTACAGCGTGGGCTGTTTGGCTATTCAATAGTGTCAGTTTTGAGTCATTTTTGTTTTTTAAATAGATTTCTGGTTATGTCTCCTGTTTATACTGGAATTACACATACCTCTGGCTCACATGTGCACAGTACAGTAACAGTAAAGTGTCTGGACACACCTGCTTTTAATGCATCTTTGCTATCTTATTCACTTTATAGTAAATGGCCTCTGTCATCGATCCAGCTCTATAGGGCTTATGGTCAGGGGATTGTGGGGCCACGGTTATCTGTCACAGTACTCCGTCTCATTTCCTGTTCACGAGGTGATGCAGCACTTCCAACGCCTCTAGATGCGCTTAGGGTCATTATCTTGCCTTTCAGTGGGTATCCAGGCACTGCACCTGTCCCTCTATTTTAATGCATTTCTATGCAATGTCACAGCTGAGTTTTCTCTCTCTGTCTTTTAATCTCTTTTTCTACAGATGATCCAGGTGTTAAGATCAGCATTGCAGCGGCGATTCCTGCAGTGATTGTACTGGGTTTGATGTACTGGAATTGTGCTAGGTAACGGGCTTTAAACTAGCTTCTAATCACATTCATAGCCTGTTGATAAGGGCAGAATAACCTCATAAGATGCTCAGCACCTGTACTTTGAGACTCCAGGGCTCTGGGTTAAATCTGGGTCAGAATCCAGGAGTTCTTTCAGGGTTACTGTGGGTTTCCACCTGCAATCCAGTGTTTCCCAATTCGGTCCTCGAGGACCCCCAGACAGTCCACATTTTTCGATCCCTTCCTGCTCCCTGCCAGAGAGCCCACGTTTTTGCTCCCTCCCCACTTCCTGTCAGACAGTCCATGTTTTTGCTCCCTCCCCACTTCCTGTCAGACAGTCCATGTTTTTGCTCCCTCCCCTTTGCACCATACCAGACTGTCTATGGTTCCCCAAGGACTGGGTTGGGAAACAACTCATATTCTCATAGTGTATTTGATCATAATATAACATGGACTCTGCCCATGACCTGATAAACAGATAAAAAATATGAATGAATAAGATAAGGGCAACCTTATGCAATGACTTGTCTCATAACCATAAACATATTCAAAACTATTCATAACCATAAGCGCAAAGTAAAAATCTCTTTTGCTCTACCTTTCATTTTCTGTTTGGTGTAGTGCAACTCTTAAACTTTAAATGTTTTTTTAACAGGATTAAAAACACATGCATAAGTTTGGCACCTCAGTGGCTGTTCGCAACATTTCCCAGAGTTGAAAACAGCAGCGTGACCATATTACTGCAGGTAATGAAATATTCAGACAGAATGATGTTGCAATTGAATTTGTATGTACATACAGACAAACACACAATAATATGAAAAAGACTCAGGCAGTCAAACACAATGATGCTTAAATCATCTTCATGCTGGTGCAAATCTACCATGTCTGTTAAAATGTGTCAGCTTAGCCATTTCGAAATTTCTCCAAAATATGACTGCCTAATACGTTTGCACAGTATCGCATGTATGTCGGTGTGCATACTCACGTTTACCGTATATTTAAATTTATATCGCATTTATTGTCTTTTATTGCATTGTAGATGTTAAATATTTGTTTATTGTATTTGAATTTATGTGCAGCAGCACAGGATGCTGAAGAGAAAAGACATTTCAATGCAATGTGTACTTTTACATGCATGTGTTGACAGTGAAAGTACTCTTGAGTCTTGATTCATGTACTCGATGCACTGAAAATTCATACAAGTACTCATTTTCTAATTTCTTAATTAAACATATAGTGCAATCAGAAGTGAATTATTTCATGAAACGGCAGTGCTAATTCCTCATCTGTCACGATTTAACCCACAGGAGAGGGAGAGAAGTGATTCCAGTTTTACCTGGCAATCAGTATACAGGGATCCCCCCCTTGCTTCCATAGAGGAAATGCCAGCAGTGGAGGACCCCACCCCAGACGAAGGGGCAGTACGAACCAACCCACTTCTGGAAGAGGACTCTGGATATAAGCCCCAGATCTCGCCACTGGCTCCAGAAGAGTTCTCGGATGAGGAGGACAGCCTCAGCCAGGAAGGCGCAGCCTGTGGCCTGGAGGGGTCCGAGTTCTCTAGACGCTGGCCCTGGGACATCGACCCAGATAAATGCGGGCCGGGATTGGGCACCTGCATCAGGCCGATATACAGGCTGCAGGTTAATAGGATCCCGAGGGACCGTGAGGAAGGGTACCAGGACCAAACGCTGCTGCCGGACGACTTGGTCAGCTGTCTGATTGGGCTGTCCCTTGAGCCAGCGCAGGACGCAATGTACTTCTCACGAAAGGACCTGAGGCCACAGAACAGTGCGTCAACATCCAGACCCGACAATGAGAGACCTGGAAAAAGTGGGCAGGACTGAAAATGATTTAAATGTGCAATTTTGTAAAGTCCATTGTTTTTTTAGCATTACTTAGATACAACAATATGCATATATTGAAGATACAACAATATGCATATATCAGGTCATCCACAGCCTTGGATGCAGGGCGACTCGATGATGGGACATCAAACATTGTTTATGGGTGCTATTCACATCTATCATCTACTTTTCTTTGTACTTTTTCTCCTAATTAGAGGAACTGGAGAAGAGCTGGCATGTTTTTGATTTTCTTATAACGCCGTGTGGCCACACACCAGGAGGACTGCAGCGTCCGGAGGGCAACGAACAAACAGGGACGACTAAAACTGCCAAACTCAGTCAGGACCCTCCCTAACCTCCTCCAGGATTATTTCATGGGTGAAATAAACCAACAGGACCACTGATATCTGTTTTTACATACTGTATGGAACCGGGGTCTCAAACACAGATCACCTGAAGGCCATCGGCTAGGATCTCTGTAGCTGTTTTTTGCTAAAAGAAGGACGAGAGACAGAAAAACAATAGAAGCATAAACAGCCGGCAGCAAAAACTGGTGCCTGGAGTTGGGGGGCTGGCGGTGGAATTTGCTGAACTTAGTGCTGGCAAATTTTACTATCGCTAATTAGCGAAATGACCGTCAGGAAGTCAGATATAATTCACACTTAAGTACACATGGTATGCGAGTCCTCTGACCCCCTGGGACAGACCCTCATTACCTTCATTAACGCTGTGATTGTTTGTGGGATGTAATACTTCATAAGGGTGAATGTGAACACTTTTTAAAGACAACAGCAAGAAGCACTAAATTTCTGAACGGGAAACTATTATTTTTCCTGTTTTTCTAACTCAGTGACCTCGGGCAGCAGAAGACTTTTTTTGAGTGGTGATGAGTTAATTATGAAAACTGTCCCTGAAAAATCTGTGATAACACTAGAATCTTAATGCTGTGCATTCCTTTGTCTAACAGCCCATTCGAATTTTCATCCATCCACCCATTTTTTTTGTAACCGCTCGTCCCATCCAGGTTCACTGGGTCCGGAGCCAATCCCAAAGGCTACGGGCGCAAGGCAGAGAACAACCCAGAGGATGGGGTGCCAACCCACTGCAGGGCCAATTCAAATCTGATTTAGTTGAAGAAAAAATAGAACCCTGGTATAGAGGATGAAGTCTGTGCATCAAAAGCCAGATCCACTTGAGGCTGAAGCTAATCTGAGCATGACACAGATTGGGGTACATCCTGAAAGAGTCAGCAGACAATCACTGGGCGAACATAACGGACAGTCACACACCCTGCGTCTTAAACTGAGGGAGAAACGACGTCCAAGCCTGCGAGGAACAAGCACTCTCCCCCCACACACTCAGTGGTGTGACATCACAGTGCTATCCCAGAGTTATCATGTCGTTCATCCAAGAACATGCGTCAGTATCAGTGGTGTAGTGCCTGTTTGTATCCTGCCTCCTTCCTGTATGCGGGACGTGGTTCTCCTCCGAGTAGTAATCCCTAAATGTGTATGAGTACCTGCACTGCCCGATAAACTTCAGATGGTTTTATTAGGCTTCATCACAATCAGAGGCACGTTGGGATCCTGCAGGGACGGCTTCCTTGTAAATGAAGAGCCTTGGTCACCTTATATGTGGGCTTCAGGCAGCCCAGTTTACTCCTGGAGTCCAAAAACATGTGGTAATTGCTCATAGTGTG
>JAODKE010000035.1:16939199-16967264 GCA_026779605.1 Mormyrus hasselquistii | reverse complement strand
CCTGGAGTCCAAAAACATGTGGTAATTGCTCATAGTGTGTGAGTGTAGTGTGTGAGTGTAGTGTGTTCGCGGCGCTGGACTGGTACCTCCCGCTGCGAGGCCCCTGCCTCGTGCCCTGTGCTTCCTGGGATAAGCTCCAGAATTTATGAAAGTCCTTTTACGAATTACTTTGGTGAATTTTTGGGGAAGCAACAGTTTTGGTTCACACTCCTACCTGTCTGATAAGTATGGAAACCATTATATAAACATCCATCTTCCGGATGGTTTACTCAGAGTCATTGCAAGGCTGGAACCTTTTCCAGGAAGTAGAGGATGCGTGGCAGTCAAGCACTATGGATAAGATGCAAGTCTATCACAGAACGCGCGCCACGGGCAATTAATACATTCCAATCGGAAGTAAACCACACAAATTCCAAACACTGGGCAGAGCTGGGACGTAACCAGCCATCCCTGAAAACGTGAGGCAACAGCGCTACTGTTAAACAGCCACAGTCCAACAGATACACAACTCATTAATGTTAAGCCATATAACACTGAGGCAGCTGCGTGAATGGAGAACATTGTATACCTTAACACGGAACCACTTTCATTTTCGGTTACTCAGATTAAATAGTACTGATCTCAGTGCTGCACTTTTTCACAAAACGTATTCTGAATATCATGCTGACACGCATCGTTACCTTCACTTCACTTGGCAGATGCTTTTACGAAGAGCGATATAGAATATGTCCCATTTATACAGTCTGTTTTGTTGGTATCGATCTTTACCTGAGGCCCCACGATCCAAAAACATGCCTAGGTGAACTCAGCACATTGGTGTGACTGGTGTGTGAGTGAATGGTGTGTGAGTGTGCCCTGTGGTGGGTTGGCATCACATCCTGGGTTGTTCCCTGCCTTGTGTCCATAGCGTCTGGGATAGGTTTCAGAACCTGTGACCCTGCATAGGAGAAGAAGGTATAGAAGATGGATGGATGGATGGATGGATGGATCTTCATTGGTACTTTCAGGTTTAGCAGCTTGCCTGAGGGAGTATGAGCAGATAGCTCTACAGAGATCTGAACCAGAAACACTTGGGTTGCATTTCCTTGCTGCCTGCTGCATGAATACAGATTGCCCCACCCCCCCACTGGCCCCCGAAAAAAAAAAAACGCACAAATGAACCAAAGAGAGACATCATTCGTACATCATTCCTATCCAAGAGTTCGGAAGTCTGGAAGTGGATGCTGTCTTTTATGGAATACTTTGATTTGTGAGGGACGTTGCTGATGTGGTTGATGTTCTGAAAACCACCCTACAGTAAAAGCTACCTTTTCCCATTAAAAACTTACAATCACACACAGTCATTTCACGATGCGATTAATTTCCCCATAGCCTGTCATTTTCCTCACTCCTCACAAAGACAGTCATTTAGATAGATTAGAGGTGCACCCAAAGAGATGTATAGAGGCACATTGCCATTACACTGCCCAGGGACTGTGTGGTTTTTATTATATAGATTCAGTATGTTGTTTGCAGAACTTGAATTGTTTAATAATAATGAAAGAAACATTGCTGTGTTCCATCCACTGTGTTTCTTCTTTCTGTAGTTTAGAAACGTTAATCTATAGTATTTTGTAATTTGCGCAAACAAATAGCAGGTGAACCTAGCATTACTCGTTGTGAATATTTTTCTTCAGGTTTGTTGAATAAAAGTAACGGAAGAACGAATTCAGAAACCGATGTTTAAGCTGAGGAAAAAAAAATTGAAAGCCCTAAATACAACATCTCATCCAATTTATAGTGATCAGATGCAGCTAAAAATATATTTGCTTAGGTTTATTGTGTCTGGAAATGAATGGTAGGTTTCATTTAATTGATGATGTCACGCATCTCCTGCACCGATGCGCCGTGACGTTTGTTTCCATTTTGTTAACCAATTTAGTTTAGTCAGTGACCTCTGTCAGGAAAGGGTAGTTCCGTTATAAAGTATGGTTACTATGGAACAGCCTTTACCAACTGTGTGAAATAAACAAACAAGAAAAATAGACACGACGAACCGTTTCCCTTTTCAAACTGGTCTCGTGAAACAGCCCAACATACCCTCTCACTGCCGAGAGACTGTTATGTAGGGTGGGGGTAGAGTTAAATAAACCCCACCTACTCTGCCGCGTTTACAGCCACAGAAAACCCGCGTACATGGCAGAAAAGCATCGTAACGTTTTATTATAAGGATAAACCCCAAATAAATATTTCGCTTGCTAGTGTTTACAGTCAAGAAAGGCATGCAATGTTCATTTCGGCTTTTCATACCATGAACTGACCTGAAGTGTGCTCTTCGTGTTCACTGGTGCAAACCCCAGTACAGGGGGAAGCGAGAATAAACGTGCCAGTCACATCTCCAGCGGAGCTGCACTTCCACCTTTCAGCCAGACAGAAAGCGCAGGCTGCACGGCGAAGGACGCGGGGAAACCGATGGCACCGTAACGTGATCACCCTGCTCATGGCTGAATGAGATATCCTAGTGTCACATAACGAATACGGACAAAACCTATTACTCAGGAAGAAAAAAGAAAAGAAAGCCCATTCCCACCTAACGCAATGATAACATCTTAGAAACAAAACGCTCCTGAAAAGGTAAGCGAACGTAGTGACTTATACTTCTTACAGCTAGCGATCATTTGTTAGTAATAAAGCGGTTTACTACAATATACCTGTGTTGGAAATTCTGTATTGGCTAAAAAAAGAATTATATTCAGAATTATTCACTATAACAAATATAGTAATATTTGGCTTTCATTGTGTACGAGGTATATCAGTAAACAATTCATTAATTCGTTGGTTGAGTACTATTAGGTTGGGAAATGCATGTATTAAGTTCTCTCCAACAGTATGAATAATACTTTTCTAGGCATGGTACCTTCGCGTGATCATGCACATACAGTAGTGACAGCTGCAGATGGAGATGCTGCAGTGCGAGACGGATCGTTTTCGGCTTTAAAATACAAGTTACTACGGCTCCTTATCTTTCATACCTTTACTCGGCAGCAACATGGACTTTAATCAAAACTGGAGAAAGTAAGGAAAACGTACAAACGTAACCTGAACCAATGCTTGGCCACTGGTGTGGTAGTTTCATCAAGTTCATTTGGTTCTGTGGCATACAGACAATAGCAGGTAAATAAAATTGCATATATATGTGTGAGTGTATGTGTATATTTTAATTAAGAGTGGGTTTAGGGATTTTCTATAAGCCTAACTGATTCTTGATCCCTAAGAGTCAATAACGCCATTAATGTAGTAAAAGCCCTAATTAAAAACACTGTAAGATTAAAAAATAGTTTAGGATGGCATATTAATTATTTCATTATATCCTTTTTTCCTGATCCGAAAGTTAAGCCGCAGCGTATTTATAATCGGCCACATCACAGTATTTATCTAACGCAGAACGAAACTCCGTGTTTTAGTAAGAGCAAATTAAATTTAACATTTTGCAGATTTAGGCCTATTAACACCGAGACACAATTAAACAATGAAGAACATGTCAGAAGATGTATTTTGACTGTCAAAAACCCTTTTCTGTCATTTTTAGCGCAAAAGCCATGCGACGCAGTATCAGAAGTGGGCCCTGTTGTCCAAATGGGCTCAAGCTTTAAGGTTTACTGCGTTTTTCACAACGTAGTAAAACGCAAGTGCAAAAAATCTATCCATCTGAACAAAATCCAGATACATGACTCCTTTGAGCACAATTCCACTGTAATATTTGTAAATATAAATAATATAATGGAGAACAGGACATACACTTGCAAGTGTGATTGCTGTACGGATCCTTGTGGACTCGATCTGCAGGTTGGATGTAAGTACAAAATACAAGTTACTACGGCTCCTTATCTTTCATACCTTTACTCGGCAGCAACATGGACTTTAATTAAAACTGGAGAAATTTAAATGAAATAAAGTTGGAATGCAAATTGACAATACACAATTTACCCCTTTGAAACTGAATATGTAGAATTAAAAATGTAACTTAGATTGTAAAAGGAAAGCATGTCTAATGCGTGGGTAGGCTTAAACAAATCTTAGGCTCTGAAACAGGAGAAAATACTATTTTTGAGCTGATAGTGCTCAACTTACAGGTGGTTTATTAAGTGTCAGAAAGAGAAAAACGCAAAAAAAAAGTGGTGACTGGAAATTCCTACTAAGCATTGCGAGAATACAATTTGAAAAAGCCGAGGAGCACAGCCGTGCACACAGCTGACGTGCTTACGAAACCACAGCATCTAAGAAAGTTGCTTGTTTTATAGATCTACCTGACGTACCTCAAGACGTGTCATGCAGCCTGAGCAGAAAGGACGGAAATATCACGTGTACATGGACTACGGGAAGAAAAACATACCTTAGAACCGTGTCGAAGTTATGGTGGGTATACACATTCTGAAGTTATTGAAAAAGGTGACAGTGATAACCAGATGCACTGGCATTTTTTTTTTTTTGCATTTTACGTTATTGCAGCTGAAATTTTTGCATTTTTTTTATTCCGGCTCCTCGTATTAACTGAGGCGGTGGTCTGCTGGGTTTCAGGGTGAGACCGCAGGGCCGGAATCCCGTCTCTTTCCCCGGCTTCGGCTCCGCGACTTTCCCAGCCTTAGGCGTTTGGTCGCATTACTCCGTGTGGGTTGATGTGTCAAACAAACTGGGCACCGTCTGCTCTCCCCCGCTGAATCTCACCCTCAGTGACATCGGTAGGTGCAGGTGACTGAGCACGGAGCCCCAACACGACCTCACCATGCATTTTAACTATTAATAAAGAGCGTTTGTCGTCAATTCACATATTTGCCAGTTAGGGGTCGAGCTATTAAAATAGTTCAAAGAGGATAATAAAATTTACCGAGGGGGTTCGGACATCCCGGTGATAAAATTTGGCAGAAGTGTGGGTTGGACACACGGTATCGAATTAAATTGTTTCGGCCCGGATACTTGAGAATGTACTGCAGGTTAAGATACGTTTTCTAGGAAATTTAAAATAAAAAAAAGTGAGAGAATGACTGCTAGACAAAAAGTGAGGAAGAAACGAGTACTGGATCCCGCCAAAGAACACGACTGTGTATATGTCTTAATCACAGATATAAAAGAATTAATAAAATTAAAGAAAGAAAGCGTATATCCTAGAGAGACGGGGTCTGTGATCATTGTCCGATGAACCGTATCGGAGTCTCTCTTGACAATATTAACATTCATCTGTTTCTTCAGTGAAGCCTTCACCACCGGACACCATCAGGGTGAGCTGTGCCTCTCGCCAGTGTGTCCTGCACTGGAGCCACGAAGCAGATATACAGCTCCACCAGGTCAAGTACAGGCAGCACCATGGAAACTGGACAATCCATCCCATAATTGTAAGTACTAAGGCGTTTCGATGGGCCATGAAAAAGGCATGGCTCTCTTATTTACTAAAGACAAGCCCAAACTCAAAGTAAAATGAGGAACCCTTTATGAAAGCGCAGCTAAATGCTTTTGAGATCCTCTTGCCCACATGTACTTTTTACACCATTAGATTTGGTGTATCTAATATGTAATATGGCGTTTCGAATATGTTTTCCCCGGGGGAAACAGAACGGTACGGCTGGCGGCTGTACCATTTCCGATCTGCAGCCCTACACGGTGTACGATTTACAGATCAGGAGCAAGTTAAGCCCCAGCCAGGGACTGTGGAGCGAATGGAGCGGAGTCATAACCGACAGGACTGATGAAGAAGGTACTTCCCCATCGTAATGTTAATTTTACGAAGCGAACCGCCAAGGGTGGAGAATATCGAGCAAAAAAAAAAATGAATAATATGAAAAATGTGAAATATCAATAGAACTGGACAAAGAAAACGGCAGAGATTTTAGAATTATATAATGACATATAATTATATAATGATGTTTATTTAATAGACCTACACCTAGTGGTTTAAATTAAGGGGTAGCTTTATCGCAGGATTTTTCTTGTTTGCAGTGAGGTGAAAAAACTGGCTTTGTGGAGACGGTGATGTTTGCATGTCCTCTAAGGTGTCGCCCAGCAGCTGGGGCGCAGCCTACAAAGAGCTCGGCATTTAGCTTGACACCCCCAAACCCCCCCCCCCCCCCCCCCCCCCCCCCCCCCGGCTGACCCCCCCAACCCCCCCTTTGGGCTTTTGGGGGGGGGGGGGGGCCCCGGGCGGGGGGGCGGCCGCGGCTGTGGTTGGGCCCCCCCCCCCCCCCCCCCCCCCCCCCCCCATCCAGCACGTGCATGACCCTCAGATCAGCGCTGTTGGGCTTTCGGGGGAGGAGGTGACCCTGGTGCAGGGGAGCCTGACTGACTGCCGCATGATCGCGCCGCAACCCAACTATCCTTTCGTTATAACGTCTCACCCATTTTAGGTTGTGTGGGCTGGAGCCTTTGTTTTCACACCTTGCTGCGGGTGATAAAACTAACGTAGTATAGAATTGCATAATTGGTAGGCTATAACTTATGCATATTTTTCTTCTTCAGCTTTTTCTGTTTTTTGTGAATTTTGTTAGAAGCAGAGTCACCTGCGTTGCTAAAAGTCCGTGCTACCTAAAGCGTGTTTATTCAGCCGTGGGAGAAAAGGTCTGCGGCGGGGGGGAGTTGGGGTTGGGGGGGTTATGGGTTTTTTACGTAGAAGGCAGTGGTGTGATTTCAGTATTTCTGTCCGTTGCAGCGCCGACTCGTTTAGACGTCTGGTATATTGAGGAATCTTTCAGTTCTGGGGAGACGTTACTCACTGTGCTTTGGAAGGCAAGTATTTCTCAGTCCGACCTGTCGTATGACTATAGCTAATGCCTGCCAAACGGGCAGCTGATCCCCACCAAATTTACTCGCTAATTACATACAGGCAGACATGTCAATCTATGGAAAAAAATGAGCAAAGACGTTCATAAACACTACTGTAATCGATGTACAAAAATGTTCATCAAAAAAAAATATGCTTTTCACGTCTAGGAATGCAGTACTTAACAGCACAACAGCTTTTAACAATGAAACTGAAAGATTCAGTGTGGAAAAAATGTAGATTACCTTATTATTGTCACTGACACATCGACAAGTCTGCAGAGGGGAAATACCAAAAAGAAAAAACAAAAACAAAGAAGTGATTTTTATAATGGTAAATGTCAGTCGGCTTGAGATGTCTTCTGTAGTTCACTCTTCCACGCCATATATGTAACAGCTTTGTCATCCATTATGTGTGATAATGAAACCAGCCAGCAGTTTCAATGTACCCTCAAAGAAAGAAATGAAGTTCTATTTAAAAGAAATGAAGAAGTCAGCCCCCCCTGTACCCCCCCATTAGCGGTTCACTACGTTTTTCTTAGAGACCAGTGTTTCCCAGCCTGTCTTTGGGGACCTGCAGATGGTCCACATTTTTGATGGAAAAGGGAGGGAGCAAAAATGTGGGCTGTCAGGCAGGGAGTTCAGGGGGGGAGCAAAAACATGGACAGCGTTTGAGTCCCCGGGGACTGGATTGGGTCTAGAGAAACAGCTGACCAGATTCTAAAGTTCTTTATGAATATTATCTATAATTACCTTATTTTTGTTACCGCATTTTTGATGTAGCTCACGGCAACCAGTTCCTTGCATTTAGAATCATTCTGGGGCACATTTGCAGGAGCTCAGCGAATCAGAAGCCAGAGGGAGGATTCTGGGATACAAGCTGGAGGTCCGAGATTTCTCAGCGAGGGGGGTCAGAGAATATAACACCCCCAGCAACCAGACCAGAGTGAGGGTCACCTGCTCCTCCTGCACCATCGCCGTGACCGCCTTCAACTCCAAAGGCCACTCCCCCCCGACCCTTATTAACATCCCTCAGCAGCGAGGTAATGGCTCACCATGACGACACGTGACCGTCGACGCGTTGCCGTTTGACCTCGAATTCGGTTTAACTAATACGAAACTGGGGATGGTGCATTGTGCGTTTCCATGGAATAAATACGCGAAAATTTTGTCTGAATATCACATTGTATTTCTGTCTGGTTTAGGTTTGACCTTTCACCCCTCATTTGTGCGTGAGCTTAGTGCCTCAGCTCCTGTGGACCGTCCCTACGCTCAATATGACATTAAGACGTCCTTCATTTAGGAGATGCTGAAGCAGCATAATTTGCTACTAAGTTAGCTAGCTATGATATTCTGATTTTACTCACTAGCTATTTTTTTTTAGTTTTTGAAAATTCGGGGGGGAGTGATTTTTTTGAGTGGGATCCCAGGAGCGGTAAACCTGGCCCTGATCATCTACCAATCTCCCTCCCCAGCTGATCCCCCTCAGAATGTGGTCTGCCGACCCCTCAGTAATCACAGCATCGCCATCTCCTGGCAGACACCTGCTACTACAGAAACAGTGAAAGGTTATTTAGTGCAGTGGTTCGCTGCGCATCTGCGTGGACAGGACCTCCAGTGGAAAAGGTTGGGCCAAAATGAGCTTCACACCAGCATAACAGGTGGGCAAGGCAAAAAAAACAAATCAATTAAGACATCCAGCCACATGATAGTATTACTATAAATCCTGGTCACGTGTTACTGTTTCTGTTACTGACCTTTAACACGTGTCTTAGTTTGTTTGCCAGTGTTGCCCCTGAAGGATGTATGTATAGCCATGCAGTGTCAAAGAATTCCGATTCTGATTTTCCCTTTTCACCTACCTCCAAAGAAAACATTCAGCCATTTGAATGTTACCAGGGTGCCGTGTTTGCCTTGTATGAGCAAGGGTCTGGAAAGCAGGACTTTATAGATGCACATTCCAGGGAATCAGGTAAGAGACTAGGTGTATTACTACTTTCAAAAGCATAGATGTTTGATTTTTTTTTCAGTCTTCAGGGACAGTCCACATTCTTGGTCCCTCCCAGCTCCCACAACCGCAGCAAGCAATCAAGAACATAGAATACGCTGGTGCAGGTGTATTGGATGCTGGGCGGGAGCAAAAATCCGGACCATCCTCAAAAATCTGGACTGGGTTAAAAATCACGACTTTAACTCACCGAAAAATTGCTTGGGAGTGACGTGCTTTACAACACGCAGCCCCGACTCTGGGCCCGAACCCGATCACCAAGGTAACGGGCGACAGCGTGGCCGTGAGCTGGGGTGGAATCCCATTGGAGCATCGGCGAGGCTGTCTGAAGGATTACATCATTTACCTGAAGAGAGAGGGAGGGGAGGAGAGTCGACACGGTGAGCATGCTACCTTGCCGATGCTCACGGGGCAGCGAGACCGCTCCTCTGTGTTTGGGTGGTTCCCCGTAACATCTAAGGTGGTAAAAGTCCTGCCAGTTAATAAGCGGATACTGTCAACGTGCCGAGGCGGCACAGGACGGAAATTACAATCCAAAATCACCCTTCAGTTCAGCTGAATTTTTTTATATACTGCTTTACATAGCAATGATGCCCTCAACCACTTAACACACGAGTGGCAATACAGTACCAATCAAAAATCTGCACACACCAGCTTTTAATACATTTGTCTATTTTAGCTGTCACTCACCTTGTACTAAATGGCCTGGAGGTATTGCAATGACCAAAGGAAGTGTTAAATATTTCAAAATTTTCTTATATTTTGGACTCTTCAAAACAGCCCCCAATTGCTTCAATGACAGCATTGCAGACTTGTGGCGTTCCTTCAATCAGCTTCCAGATATAGCCACGTGGAACGCTTCTCCAACAGTTCTGACTGAGTTTCTCTTAGTTTTGGGCACAAGTTGGCCATCTTGCTCTCTCTCTTTGATCAAACTCATCCCAAACGAGCTCTGAAGGGTTTAGGTCAGGGGATTAAGGGGGTCAGGTCATCTGTCACAGCATTCCAACTCTTTACTTGTTCACAAGATAATACAGATGATACAGGGGTGCTAGCATTATAGAACATAAAGAAATATGATTCTGCTTTTATAAATGTAAGGTGTAAACTTCCAAAATGTGAACATTGAGATGCAGTTCCAGAAAGCGGGCAGATCTCGTGAGGGATCGGCTTCTGTTCCAGGTCCAGTAAAGGCCACACAGAGGATGTTCAGCATCAGTGGGCTGAAAGCTGGAGAGTACAGTCTCTTCATGAGCAGCAGGACGGCTGCTGGAGAAGGCCCAAGAGGAGGCTTGGCGGTCTTTTTGATCTCGCAGAGTGAGTACACATCACGGGTGAAACTACACGCCACACGCGAGCGTGCGTGGGCCGCACTAAGCATGCCGCTACACTCGTAGAAAGCAGTGACGATCTCCTTGGTCACCACGGACATGAGGCAGAGGTGGATTTGGCCCGCGTGTGTGGGCGGCGCACAAGCAGAAAAGCTCCATTCTCACAGTAACATTTCTCAGGCTGATTCATGCTCAGTAAAGGGTCTGCCTCCGTTTTCTCTTTTCAGATGACACAAAGGGTTTCATTATAACTCTGATGATTTTACTGTGCTCTCTCCTGCTGCTGGTCATTTACCTGTGTCTCACAAAAGCGGCGAAAAGGTAAACTCCATCACACACACGTCACCGTCCTGCAGAGACCAAAAAACACAACATTTTAAAATGTACACGACATTTTCTGCACTCAGCCGTGTTCTGCAGACAGTCTTTCCTGCAGATCAGAGGGTTATGTTCAGCTAGAGTCCCACCAATGTGAAAATTTGCAAATAACAGACCCCTCAAACCTCAACCCATGACAGTCTGCTAGGCAAAACAGTGACATAATATTAATTAGCAATTTCTAAACAAACATTACTGTATTGTACACTTTGCATGTCAAATGACTTTTTATTTCATATGTAGACCTTTTTATATAATACACAAACTTTCTAAATCTTTCTAAATCTTTCTAAATGTCCCTGTATGTACAAAGTTACTACTGTGTGCACTGGGAGCACTACGTTTTGGATTCATTACTACAAAAGGAAAATTAATGACACTGAAGTTTAAAAGTTACTGATAGAAATGCGAGATCCCACGGTCATAGAGACAGCTAACACGTGAATGTGGCTGGTCGCCGAGACAATCGTGCATGGCGGAACCAAGCAAAGATTTTTAATATTAAAGATATAGTATGCACTAACCAATAATATTAGTATATTATATGATATTGTGTGGTAAATCCTTTTCAGTATTGTTTTTGGGCTATGTGTCATCTGAGTTTCTGCAATCTACTTTGCAAAAATGTTCTTGTTTTTGGCCAACTTGCGAAGGGGTAACTGAATAATCTCCACGTATGATCGATAACAAGCGTCTTGTTGAACATTTTACCAAAGGACAAACCCGTGTGATTCTTCCCAGCAACATCAGAACACAAAGTCAATTAAAGCAGATTCCTAAAACTGCTAACATTCACTCTCATTTAGGACACCATTAGCTACTCGACTTTTATTACTGTGACAGAAAACCAGCCAAAAAATAATCATATTGCCATTGTGGTTAGTATGGTCACCTGACACCCGGGTCATAGGCCAAGGAACACCTGCAAGCCTGCATAGAACAAGTGATACAGAAGATGAATAAATGAATAGTGTCAAGCAGTGTTTCCCAATCTGGTCCCCATGGACCCTCAGTCAGTCCACGTTTTTGCTTCCTCCAAGCTCCCTACCAGACAATCTACATTTTTCTGCCTCCCAGTTCTCGGAGGGAGCAAAAACATGGACCGACTGTGGGTCCCCGGGAACCAGATTGGGAAACACTGGTGTAAAGAACAAGACGTCACATTGCCAGAGCCTGTCCAGAAGAAGAGTATAACATTTTAATAACACTAAACATTATACTAAATCCTTGAATCGTGCATAAGTTAAACTACAGTTTTACGAAAACTTTGTTTTTTTTTTTTTCAGAGTTCTGCCCAAGTCCGTGCCAGATCCAGCCAACAGCAAATGGGCTAAGGAGTGCACAGCCATTAAGGTACCGTCAGAACCAGAAAACGCTCCGCTGATGGCATGACAGATAGGGTTATTTTATTCTTCATCAGATTGTTTCCATTCACATTGTATTAAACAGATAGTAGGAACGGACCGTTTGCACTCCCGTCCCTTTCCTGTTCTTCAGTATAGATGATTTTCTGTGTGGTTCTGCTTTAGGGCGAAATGACGCTGCAGTTGCATCTTAACTGCTCTGCTCTGGACAAAGAACCCCACACCATGGAGATGGAGGAGATCGAAGAAAAAGAGGCTTTGACTGTCGTGGAGGACCTCGGTGGATTGTCTGCTCCAGAGGGGAGTACCAGCGAGATACCTGCGGCACTAATGACCTGCGCCGTCAACCAGATCAAGCCAGTGTGCTCTTACATCAAAAGTCTTTCCCATGAATCGGATAATTCTGTCCAGACTGAGCTGTCTACAGTCACAGATATAACTGTTGATTATATCTCCTCAAACGGACTGTTGGACATGGACTGCGAGATGCTGGGAGACGGTGTGGCGGAAAGCGATTTCTTCCCAAGCTTCCAGAGTCCTTTCTCAGAGCCTCTAGTGCCCATTGGGGGCAGATTGACCCTAGACAGTGTCAAGATGGACTGGAATGGACTGCTTAACTGAAACCTTCACACAAGTCCTATCTCAACACACAAACTGCAATTAATAGGTGTATTTATATTTGATAATACACAACCTGCGTATTTAGGTCCCTTATGCTGGAGACTTCAGGATGCTTGTGTTTTTATTGGAGGTCACCCTGAATTATTACCTCACACTCGTTTCTGAAGCTAATGAAGCTTCTTATAGGATTACCCCACCCCACCCCACCCCAGAACCTCAGGAACAGGATCAGTCTGCGTTGCCCGATATCACCAAATAGGAAGTGTGCTATTGCACTGATTATCAGACCAATCAGCCCCACCCACCCTGAATTTGTTTCTCATTGCTGTAATATTTACCACCAAACTTTGCGTTTCTGCTGAGGCCACCTGCTGGCCAGAAAGTTACTACACTAATTATCACACACTCCTTCTTTAGCATATGCAGTAGTAGGTTTCTGGCAGGGTGGCACAGTACCTCACAGCAAGAAGGAGGTACGATTGGCGAGTCTAAACTGGCCCTGTGGTGTGTTGCCGAATGCCCAGGGTCGGTTCCTGCCTGTACCCCTTGTTCCTGGGATAGGCTCCGGTGACCCCAGTTGGGATTAAGTGGTGTTGGATGGATGGATGTTTCAGCTAATTAGCATAATCGTGACTCCACTCGCTTTTTATTTTTAAAACCTCTAATAGGGGACCCAGAAATAAACTTGCTTCCGCTCCTAATCATCCTAACATATATACTAGGGAAGCACTGACCCGATACCGGCTTAAATAGGAGGATCAGATATCGGTAGCATTTCACGCTTGCTATGCTAACAAGTCCCACGGCCGTTCGTGTTTCGCGGGAAAGGCAGCAGCATGCAAAGTATCACGAGCAGCTTTATAAAGCTCCTCTAGAAGTATCATGCCAAAGAGCATGAGGAGCTGAAGAGAACAAACACAGGGGACTGACCAAGCAGGCAACTCTACAGGCAGCACTGCAAAGACACGAGATGCCCCCCGGCGAGTGTCAAAATGACAAAACAGACAAGGGACTCGAACCTGCTCACAGCTGTAGAAAATGAGGGATTCTGCTACCCGATTGAACACTTTGAACCATGAAGCTGTAAAACAAAAGTATGCAAACATGTACCAAATATGATGACATACCAGCGATTAGCTTCACTACTGATATCTGCAGCTGACATGTGCAGAGTATCGCTTTTCGGTTTACACACTGCATGGACCCTCAAAGTGTGACGTTTTCGTTTAATACATTTGTATTGTATACTGCAATTTTAACTCCTGAAGATTGCTGCACCTAAAAGTATACTTGTAACATTACTTATATTGGCATAGGACCTTCTGTTTGTTAGTATTACGTTAATGGTAAATAATTCAGCTTGTACATTTGCGTGCGTATTTTTTGCATCGTCTTCCAAAATGTGGTATTTAAGTCAAGCATTTAAGCCTGATGTCTCCTTAAATATGATCTCCATCTCCTCTCCAAAGTGTGACATACATCTTACTAATCACCGGTATCGGATCGGTACTCGGGATCGGCCCAAAGCCCAGGTACTGGTATTGGAACTGAAAAAGCTGGATCAGTACATCCGCAATATATACTCATTGAAACGCTGTACTATACCTTAAAAGTTCAGGAGTGTTACACACGACATCCACACAAAGCTCCTCAAAAGCTACTACTGAAATTAACCTTTAACACGCTTAGAGACCAATGTCTATATATATATATGGGGTATGAAACCTGAATATTTAAGATAGGCTTCCTGCTGGGGCGAGCAGTCAATGATGATTAAGGCACAGCAGCAGATGGAGGAGTTCGGCAAAATGTACAAGCATTAAAAACGGTGAATATAAGAGCATTATTATGGAGCATTTAAGATTCCCTAAAATAAAGGTCGTAATCCAAGATGACAAACTCTGAAAAATGCTCAGGCTGAGGCAGCGATGCTGCAAACATTTCATCATTAAGAACATTCAAGACATGAAAAATTACGCAACACTATGCTCCACCAATGGCAGGAATCACACCTCTTGGCAGTTTATTGGAACAGGGATGTTTTGCAAAAATGGGTTTCAGTTGCCAGAAACCCAAAGTTGCCTGGACCCAACAGATCTACAGAATGGAAGCGGGTGGGAGAAATCTGTGTGTACATCGCCAGCGACTTTTCAACACTGAACATAAAAGGTACGGCCAGCTTACGGTCATGTCGGAAACGTCACCATGGCGGCGGCGTGCTCCGCAGCGTACAAGCCAATCAGATGTGGATAGCAGGGTTAGAGGTCATGCTAATTGTAGGCACTCGTGCCATACTGAGAGAAACATGCATTTCTTTCAGAAAAACTTGTTTTGCTGCTGTAGAAATCAGAAAACAACCAAGCTGAAGACCAAGATATGTGTAACAAATCCAAGCTTGTATCTCTGACACCAAAGGCTTAAAACAATGTTTAAAATCCAAAACCACCCAAACAAAACCACCACAAAGAGCTTTAAAATTTAGTGGTATTCACAATTTCAGATGCCCGAAAAGATGAGTAGTTTCAGGAATCAAATCATTACAAGACCAATTCGCGCTACTATTCATTCGACGCTGTGAAACAAGGTCTTACATTGGCCAGGGACCAACAGAAGATCTGCAAGAAAAGAAAACCAGGACCCACCAAACCCCTACACAGGAGACTCATCAGCTATTCTTCATAAACCAAAATTAACTATTTCCCTAGCTTCAGAAACATGTAATCTGTACAAAAAATTAAGCAAGTCCTGGATCCACTCTCAAACAAATATACTAAGCGCCTTTTAACTTTTTTTGGTAGAGCTTGCAGGCTGGTAGACAGTCCAATTTTATCCGTTTAAAATAGTACATTTGTAAGGGAAAAACACAAGCAATTAGGACACCATAAACTTATAGTCATAGTCTTCACACCTATATTTGGAAATGCATATTTTCAAGCAGCAATACAAAATAGTATCTGTGAAGAATGCATAATCTCTGGAAACAAAAATCACTGTAAGAAAACAGCCCCCTGCTACCGTGTCTCAAAATACAAAACCTCTAACAATTTGCTTCAGGATAGCAAGAAGTCCATTTTTTTCCTTTTTAAAACTTAAGTCAGTCCTCAATGTGAAAGGTATGGATGACAGTCTTCCATTTATTGTGTTTTTTTTTTCTTTATTATTTGTAGCTGAAGGATCCAATAGCATGCGAGCCTTGCAGAGGAGGAGGAGGAGAGCCCGGAGGGGGCCTTCTGGGGTGGGGCGCCACTGGGTCGCCTTAGGCCAGAGCCGGGAAAGCCTCAGGATCATCCACATTAGGAGCCGATACTCCACTGGGCTGCAGGGACAGGAGAGAGAGCGAGAGAGAGAGAGAGAGAGAGAGAGAGAGAGAAAACATCAAGGCAGCAGCTCTAAGACGGGACCCCCACCCTGTTCTTCACAAAGCTCATCTGGACGGGGTACCTTCTCAGTGCGGCCCCCACGCGCCACCCTGCCTGCACCGGCGGCAGCGCCGCCAGCGCCAGCACCCACACCAGCACCAGCACCGGCGGCGCCAGCACCCGCACCAGCGGCCCCCCCGCCTCGGGCACCCCGCCCGCCACGAGGGCCACCGCGGCCGCGACCGGGGCGGCCCAGGTCTCCGAAGTTGATCTCCAGCTGCGAGGTGATGTCATTGGCCGGCTTCCGGAAGTGGTGATCGCCAGCGGCGTCATCGGTCTGGACCTGAAAACACGACGTTTTCATCATTATTCACATTACTGTCACTGTGCTTTACCACAACACACTACAGTGCAATACATCATGCGTTTAAGATGACATAACGTTTGATATTTCTCTGCAAATACAAATATATCCTCAGTTATTTCTTTATTTAATACTATGTTGATATGGGTGTATACATGTAGGCTTAGTAAACTTGTGTAAACCACAATGACAATCCTTTGATTATATGGCCAAGATTGAAAGCCCCCAATTAATGATGCCGCAACGATGCTTCCACAGACACGACAGATGGAATCGAATAGCTGTAAGCAGTAGCAAGACAAATATACTGTCCTAGAGATGTGATGTCATAAATATAGATTACAGTGATTTAAATGGCTGAAAATTATTATGATCGTCTTGCAGAATGTATGGAGCGCTCATGAAAAAGCAGCAGAGGTAAACTTCAAACTGATTTTTAAACATAAGAATCTATAAAAAGATGCAAGAATTGCATGTGCATAACATGCGATGTTGATATTAATATTGCACGTTGCCAAGCTGGATAATATGCTCAAGCCGTTTTTCAGTACAAAACACCCCGCCTTGCTCTGTGATGTCATTCGGCGCCAGTACCAGTTTTTATGCCAGTGGAAAACCGACACCTTGAAGTACTGTACTTTTGATACTTTCTTGAAGTACCAAAAAGGCACCTGCTGCCGTGGAAACACACCCTTGTGCTCCCGACAAATTTCGGACTCCAACTACAGCTGGATTTAAAATGAGTAAAGAAGCCCATTCTTTACAAATAATTAGGTTATGAGGAGCAAGACATACCAACGCACTGTATGACACGTCTTGAAATGCATCAACATCTATTGTACATTGATTACTATTAATACATCGTTAATTGTTCTTGTTGCAGGGTGTGCCTCAAAGAGTGGACATTCCAATGCACTTGTGCAAAGTCACGAACACACCTCGAATTTAAGTCGGGATTACTTCCCAAGTCTGCAACAACACAGCTGTGCCAACAATTCTGAAGAGTTTGAGGCAGTTCATCGCTATAAAGCTACGGGTGCCAGGGAAACAATTACACCAAGGAAAGACCGAAACCACGACGACGGCATGCTCACCAGCCTCCGCGTAACTGTGCGAATCAGTGACGCTAAGAGAAGCTAGCGGAACGGAATGAGTATACCGAGAGAAGGGCTACGGCGAGCGGACGTACGTCTTCGCTCTTGGACTTGTGCAGCACGTATCCCTTCTTCCACTGGCTGTCAGCGCCCTCGTTGGCCTTGCGGATGTTGAAGTCGACCTTGGCTCGCTCCTTGTCTTGCATCGCCTTCCACTCGTCCAGAGTCATCTCTTTGGGTCCTTCCGGTTTGACCTCCTCAACCTCGTTCTCTCTGGAAACATAAGACAAGCGGTTGGGTAAAGCTGAGCAAGCTACCAAAAAGCCCCCAGGAAAGAAGACCCATTTGGCGCGTGCCGGTTTCACGGGGAGGGTGACGCACTTGTTTTCGGAGTCAGCAGGGGGGTGTTCCTCGCCTTCACGAGTTTCCTCAGTGGTATTAGATTGATCAAGCTCGCTGCAGAATATAAAAAACACACAAAAAAAACTTAGCCAATATTAGCCAACAAATGAACTCATAGATGACAATGTATATTTTTTTCCCCTACATGGGTTGTGGAAAATACAGTATTAGACAACTGCCTTCGAGAAATTAAAAA
Organism: Mormyrus hasselquistii; assembly: GCA_026779605.1. Classification (NCBI taxonomy): domain Eukaryota; kingdom Metazoa; phylum Chordata; class Actinopteri; order Osteoglossiformes; family Mormyridae; genus Mormyrus; species Mormyrus hasselquistii. Next base: position 16,949,361 of record JAODKE010000035.1, on the reverse strand, counting down.
AAACTCCCGTTCAATCATAGGCCAATAATCCAGTTATTAGACCGTGCCCCCAGCTTCTTCACCACCAACATACCATGGGGGCAGGTTAGGACTTTGGCATTAGAAGGTTGCTGGGTCAAGTAATTAGCAATTGAACAGGGCCCTTAACCCCAGCTGCTCCAGGGACCGTCTAACCCACCTTAACTCATCCTTGACGGTGCCCCAGTTATGAGATCCACCCCCGCCACGCTTCTCCTCGGCTTTGAGGCTACTGAAACCAAAGCGAAGGGGGTGTTAGGCTGGCCGCGACCCCGCGACGCGGGAAGCCCCCCCTGGACAATCCCGCGGACGGCCCGGCAACCGACGACTTACGTCCGATCGCTGCCGCTGTGCCTGTCGAACTCCCGCTTCCCGCGAGAGTCGAACCCGTCGCTGCGGCCCATGCCACGTCCTCGGCCGCCGCGGCCACCCCGGCCACCACCACGCCCTCGCAGAGGCCTTTCTCCCGCAGGCCTGCTGGGAGAGGGAGGGGAGAGAGACACTGAGTACCACAGAGCACAAAGGCACCACAAGACCCACCTCGGTGCAGGACACTGCGGCTGAGGTCGGCAGAAGAGATTCATCACTGCTTGGCCCCTATGAAACGCCATTAACCCCAAATAAGCCCCAGGATCGTATCAGTGTAATTAAAGGTCTAATTCGGCACCTGATCCCTCATGGTGCCTCATTCTCATGTGTATAAATGTGTATGTCTCAAAAGATGAGATATGCAAACACAAATAAATTCCTACATGCACGCACAAATAAAGACAATGAAGGACTAATAAAATACATGGCACTCGTAATAAGAACTGTTACTTCTCCCTCACTGAGGACATCTTCACGTAGACAGAGACTTTAGGTTCATGGGGGCACGCTAACCACCCCCAGCTTATAGGGCGGATGCTGCTCATGCAAATTTCCCTGCAAAACGTGCAGCTAAACCCTCACTAAGTGTAGAAGAAACGTTAAATGTTAGGTTTTGAGGTACAGATGCCACAGACGAATGACAGTATAAATGTGTCTTAGGATCACAGACTAAGCGAAAAGTCAACACCTAAAATATGACCCAGCGCTTTACATGGAGCAACAAAACCCAAGGACTGAGATTTCTGTCCTGATCTGTTAACAGAAATAAAGTATGAAGCCAGAGAGCATCCAGCCGCAAACACTCACTTATCCACGGAAAACTCCCCCCCCTCAGGCTTGTCTTCGGCAGGTTTGTCAAACCGCCGCTCCCTGGGCGGCCTCCTCTCTGGCCTCCTCTCCCCAGGCCGAGCCTCGCCCTGAGGCCCCTGCTGATGGCCCTGCTGGGGCCCCGGCTGATGCCCCTGCTGGGGCCCAGGCTGCCCTTGGTGGGGCGCCTGCTGCTCAGGCCTCCTGCCGACTCTCCTGATGCCTGAAGTAAGAAAAAAATAAAAATGAGCCAAACCCCAGAGAAGAGTCAAAATGGCGATTCAGGCTACAGCAGAAACCAGTCAGAAAAAAAACAACATACATATTGAAGGGAAAATGGAAAGAAAGGAAATTTATATTTTACTACCAAATCAATAAGGGAACTGACAATGGAAACATCAGTTGCGGTCTGATAACATTAAGCCAGGCCAGAGGCAATCACAGGGCTGCCAACTCAGGTCAAGGCTGAAACGGGATTTTCATGAGACAAGTCTGTACTCGCATTTACATGCATGTACAAATTACTACCTTGTACAGAGTCTGTATGGTTTGCAAACTACCCCAATGCTTCTGATGTAGGTAGTTTTAAGGTTTATAATGGAATAATAGACTTGCTGTAACCTCTCTTTTGGCTGAGAGTCTGAAAACGTCAGTGTTATGCACCATGCCTGAGAGCTGGCAAACCCGTGCATTCATAATACAAGAGAAACGTTAAATTGTTTTAAATAAAATAAAAGCACAAGAAAATGAGCTAAATCTCGCAAATCCTCTTTAAGGTATAGAGCAGTATATGAATTTAAGTTGTCCTGCCCCAAGATCCTCGTGCCCTGAAGGAAACTGGCAGCAGCCGCCATTACACACGTTACGGGGGTTATGTTGCGCGATCGGGGGAGGGGTGTAGCGGCGACCCCTCCAAAGCCTGCAGGAGGTCGCAGAGGGCTCCGAAGACGGGATCAAGGCGCTAATTCTAGAGTAGGCTATTTAAACAGTCCCCTTCGCAAAAACTGGCTCTATCCAGCCCAGCACACCAGTAACCCGCTACGTACATTTTAAGATGCAGCCAGGTGATTATGGCGATTATGGATCGCACGCACCACCTTCCCCGCACCCGAGCCGTGCAGGACTGGCAGCCACAAATGCGTCTCTTGGCTGACTGACACGACTGAACAGGTGCCGCGCACCACGCTTCATTTCTTTCCTGGGCGAACCGGTTCGCGGCCGCCTCACTTCCGCCCCCGAGAAAACTTGTTCGAGATCCATGTGCGACCAATTGCCTTCCCTAGACCGAACTTAAAATAAAGATCGGCCGACACCACGGCACCCACACTCCTACCACGAGGTCCGCCGGATCCCCCGCTTCCCTCCTAAAGTTGTCGTTCGTGGAGGGCCGGCAGGGGGAAGGGGGGCGTTTGCACACCCTAGCAAAAGATCTGCAATTTAAAAGTCGAGTCGATCACACGTGTTTCGATTCCAGATTTAACCCCCCGATTCATCTTTAAAAAAAAAAACCAAAGGCAAAAATACCACCAAATAACCGGCAGATTTTTTTGTTCACGAACGTGTCACATCATTGTTTATCTAAACTGAACTAAAAGGCCGAAACAGGCGCCGCACCGCGTGCGATGGAAAAGAAAAGCGCCAGTGGATGTGCGCGCTTGGCACGTGCTCGGCGCGTTAGCTGTCGGACTGCATGCACGCGGGTCCACAATAGAAACCATGTTGTTGACCTCATGGGGGGCGCGTGCGTGCTATAGGCAACATTCTTCGGGATTTTAAAGACACCATGAACCTCGGATGGGGAAAAAAACATCTTACCTTCTTTCTTCAGAGACACTGGCGGCTGCGTCTCCTCCTTCTTGTCAGCTAGCGGGTTCTTTCTGTCCTTCTGCGACTCCTTCTTCGGCTGCTTGGCGGCCTGAGCGGCCGTCTTGGCGGCACCGGGAGCAGCGCCGTCCTTCCTCTTGCTCTCTGCCTGTTTTAACGCCTCGAACGGGTCGTCCTCGTCGTCAAATAGCTGGTCGAACCGATTGGTGACGACGCAGCCGAAGCCTTCTTGCAGATGTCCGGGCATGATGGCGCCCCTCCGATGGGATTCTCCTCCGATTCTACCGAGGCTAGAAGCGAACTTGTCGCCAGCGACTGCCACAAGATGGCCGGGAAAGAGACTTTGCTTCTCTTCCGGCACGATAAACATCCGGGAACTCGGCTTACGGCCACATAGGAATTGTAGTCTTTTAGGGGAAAGTATTTGGCATACAACCCATCCCTTACCTAAGAGATACTGCAGGGAGTCATTCCATTGGTGCTTTTTCCATTCCGTATATTAATGGGAAGATTTATTACCAGATCAGTGTAATTATTTTTTTTTTTTTAAAAAACACGCTGAATAAAAAAAAAATAGTTTTCACTGAATCTTATTTGTGCATTTTCAGACAAAACACGGGCTTAATGCATGTTTTGAATTTTTTGCGACTTCTGTTGAGTTGAAACCTTGCTACCGTTAGGCCTATAAAATAAAATAATGCAATACTTTCCAAGTGACACAATTCTCCGTTTCCGGGGGGAACTAAACTTAATATAGCTATAATCTATGGTTTTTAAATAGGCCTAGATTTATTAATTTATATCGGTTACTAATGATCCAATGCCAGCTCCTGTCGGGTTTGTGTCCCCAAATGTATGACGCTAAACTAATGAGTGCAGCGTCAGTCCAAAGGTAACATCAGTGAAATGAATCTGATTACAAAACACTGACAGATGCTGAACTGCAAAGGACACCAGACGTAAGCTACGTGAAGCTTTTAAAACTGACAAGGAAACTGCTATTGAGGACATTATATATTTCTAATTATTTAAAATATATAAAAAACTAAACTTTCCGAAAATAATTTCTTCGACTCACTCGCTGCATTAATTAAAAACCATTCAAAATAATTTGTTAAAACTCTCAAGTTTAACTTCGCACGTTGCTTATTTTCCATAAATAAAAGCGAAAACACCGGAAAACCATGCCTCATAACGTAAACGAAGCAATCATTGAATCATACGCTTTGATGCTTTTCGTGATGGCGACGTTTTTCATCTACTTTTGCATCATGGTTTGGGCTTTCAGCAATCCGAAACTTAGCGGCGCGGAGGAAGACGCTGACATGGGCACCCCGACCGAAGCCGCTTTCAAACCGGGAAAGCAAGTGTCGCTGGAGCGGATCCTCATCCAAAACGAGCATCTGCAACAAGCAACTGACCCAAGTACAGACGCGGTTTTCTTGGAGAACAGCATCAGAACAGACAGAGTGAGCTTTACATTTAATTACAACAGTCCGGGCACCTCCAATTTAACTGAGGTAATTGCTTAGTATTTGACTTTCAAATTAATGTCCTTAATTGCAAACATAATAATGTACGTGCAGTTTGTTTCATCTGTCATTGAGCCGATTAATATTACTACCTGATAATACAGTTAATGACAAAAAACACGCACGCTATAATACTAACTTTATGATTGCAAAATGCGCTTCATCTCCATTGTGAATCACTCTGCTTTAATTTTGTTCAGTATCAGAGCACGTCCTTGTCCTCACCTCTAAATCCTGCAGAGAGCAGAGAAATAGTAGCCTTTTGTCTATAAGGGGTGGTATATTTTTAGGTGTGATCAGTCACGTGCAGTCCGCCCCCATCATGGTTTTTGGACGCCTAATATCCAGTCTCACCCTGTCTACTGCAACCATTTATTTTTATACGTGAGCAAACAAATTGTGTATTATGTTGGCCAATTGGCTTTATTAATTTTATTCCTGTTTTTGTTCTGAATAATCTGGAGCCAAAAATACTGCATAGTCTGTTCAGACTTCAAACTGTTCAGACACTGACAGCTCAGATCTCAGATTCATAAAGAATGTCACCGCCTTGCACTCTGCTAAGAATATTTTTTTTTTGCCACAGTTTTGAGTTTTGGAATATTTGAATCAACGGTCGAGAGACCAGTGGAGCCATCCCACTCTTGAAGACGACTTTTTGGAACCCGGGGGACAAATTGCTTCTGCGACATGGAAAAACTGAGTTGAACCCTCCTGGAAGGACTACTGGCCGTATGAATGAGCTTAATTTAGCTGCAGTTCATCCTGTACAGGCTGTGCCTCTGGCTTTTACTCTGTGCTTCTGGAATAAGTTCTAGACTCATTCTGTCCCTGTACGTAATGAGCAGGTGGAAGATGGATGGATTCAGTATTACACTGCCTGTAGTTCCATGATCATCTAGAAGGGAAAAAATACACTTTAGGTTTCTGTACAGATCTAAAATCTCTCTCACCCTTATGGCAATTTATAAACAGCTCTCCAGTTTAGTGGTAATGCACTGAAGTATTCATTTGGATGACTGAACATTGCTTAGGAAGGTAAGTAATCGAAAATAGTTATTGGTTCTGGCATAAACTGACAGGGACCTTTGACAAGGGAAAGAGTTTGACGGGAAAAGTGACGGGATTCAAAGGTAAATATTAGATGCTAAACACCTTCCTGTGATATCATGTAACCAGGGGGTAACGTCACCTGAGCATTCCTACAGCTATTCCTTTCTGGAATATTAACAAAGCCAGAACTGTTCACACGAAACAAAAAATGACAATACATGTAAATTGTACTACAGCACAAGCAACTACTACATGCCAGCCGCAACACGCTAAGCCATTGTATCAGTTGTTACCATGGTGACATTTTCTATCTACTAGCACATCAAATGCAATGGAAAATGAGTAATAGTCAATATCAAACTGCATTTAGTTTATTAACCAACATCAATGGGTCAGCAATGTCATTAAGTTGCAGAATTATTACTTTATAAAACAGCACAAAAAAAATCAGTAAATGAAATTGAAAGGTTTGCATTGCAATCATATTTAAATTGATCATTGAATTTAAAATTACTGATCATCCCAAAAAAAATAAAAATTCAGGGTACTTTGTTTGAAAGACGTACAAATACAAAACATATCACATATATATATTTTGAAATCATTTGGTTTTAATATGCAAAACAAATACCTGGATACAATAACATAATAAAACAAATTACCACTAAACCTGTAAAAAAAATTTAGTGCACAAAATAAGCTCTATACAATAATTACTATACAGAACTGTGTCATTATCAGTATGTTACTATGATTGACAAAACCGGTATGATGTTATACACAAGTACTACATCTATAAAAGCAAAATTGATGGCTAGAACATGAATCCCTCAGTCTGAACAAAAGCTAAAAATAGCTATTGTATGTAAGTTATGGCTTTGGTAATCTTTGAATTTGTTACTATTATATGGTTTATGAATTGAAACTCAATTTGACACTAACCTTTTATCAAGATCAAAAAATCATCATAGGATGTGGTTCCAAATAAGCTAAATTAACATGAGGTTTTAAGGGTTTCAAATACTCCAAAGGGTAAATACTATGGAGTGTATAATTTTATGCATATTGATGAGTCCATATACATGTATAACATATAAACATTCCAGCAATGTTAGTGTTCCAGTGGATTCCGTATAGTTAAAGACTATGTGATGTCACACAGGGTAGGCAATCCATGTCTTAAGGTCCCACAGTGTATGCTGGAGCTTCTATAAATTTAATCATAGCTACTCTTACCATAAGCCAGGCCTGGGCAATGATTTTCTATGGAGGGACAAATCTGAGCTTCACCATCAGCGAGGGACGTTTCTAAATGATTATGTTCACGTCACCTCTACAATAACAGACTTATTTGGTTTTACTTTTCCCTTTTTTGAAAATACATGCAGAAATCAACAGAACCAGTGCATTGTTCATGTTTAACTTAACATACACTTATTAATTTTAAAAAAAATCTCCATACATTTGAATGTAATACTTTTTATTTTTTTATCATCAAGCAGACCAGTAAAAATAGCTCTGTGGGCTGAATATGGCCCTCTGGTCAGCTTTTGCCCAGGTCCTGCCATAAGCAGTCTCTCTGTTTCAGGAACAGCATCAACGTGTAACTGACAAGTAATCAGAATGCACTCGGGGTCTTAGGACATGAACACGTCTGCCCCTGCATTATAGCAGAGCAAAGCTGATGTATGGCGGTTGGAAAAGCATATTCGAGAAGTATGTGCTGGCTGAATGAGAAAACTGGGTAAAGGGTCTTTATACCACCAATGAAGAGCTTTTCCCAGACTACAAGATTATATAAATAGGACCCAATCCTTACAGGAGTACGCTGAGTGGTCCTTGTGTTGGTGTTCACTTAAGTGAAATCTAAAAGAGGCATCTGACCACATAGCAGAGTTCTTCATTAACACCAGACTGTAACACTAATGCCCGGCCTGCGATAACCATTCAGCTGTAGATGTTTTCAGCTAATCTACCATGTGAACGAACTGTCCTTCAGTTTCCTAATTTCACGGTACAACAAACTCCCTTAATGGAAAAAAAAACAGCAAAAATTATATACACCCAGAAGTTTAACACATATTTGGTTATCAATGCAACATTCAGACACAACAGAAAACTACCATTTCATGTACTAATGAAATCAAGCTTATTTTCGCACTCATTTTACACCAACAACTCACAAACATGCTCACAGACAAGAGCATCTTCGACGTCTCTCCTCTTCGTCTCACGTACTCTTTCACTCCTTTGCACATCAACCCATTCCTCTAGGTCACAGATCATTTTAAACAGTGCCATGTCCTGCAGAGAATAACTTGGGTCTGCCAGTCCATTTGACTTGAACGCAGTTAACTATTACCATTAACAACTATGAATACTATACATACGAAGACTTGTTGGGCCATGAAATATGCTCCGGGGGGTGAGATTGACATGCAAATGTGTTGAGTGACTGTACAAACCCCGGATTATGCTATGAAATGCTGTGCTAAGACCACCGTGCTTAAGGCATGACATCTACTGACCGTGAACTATGGCTACATAGGGGCTATATAGCATTTCTGTTTTTCAGGGGGTGAAGACAATGATGAAGGTGTGTGTGTGTATTAGGTTTATATTACATTGTGGGGACATTGGGTCTGTAAACCTGTAACTTTTTATTTTGTGGGAACATTTTTATCCCCATAAGAATCAAACCAATTTTCTAAAAATCTGTGAATGCAATCAAAACAGTAAAAATGTTGTTTGGTTACTTTTGGTTGAGGTTAAGGCTAGCTAGGGGTTAAGATTGTTAGGTTGGGATTACAGCTTTCCTCACAGAAATGAATGGAGGGTCCTCATGAAGATATAACAAATCTCTGTGTGTGTTTGTGTGTGTGTGGTCCTGGTATACCTTACCTTGTGGGGACCAGATTTCCCCACAACGTGATGAATACCTGTTTTTTTTTTACCTTTACCTGGTAACTATTTTATAAAAATCTGGGACTGGAATGAAAAAACTAAAAATGCAAAAACTATTGTATTTTGTTTGGTTATGGTTAGGGCTGGGTAGGGGTTACGGTTGTCATAGTTAGCATTAGCATTAGCATTTTTTCCCATAGAAATGAATGAGCGGTCCCCAAAAAGATATGATTACACGACTGTGTGTGTGTGTGTGTGTGGGGAGGGGGCGGCGGTGGTGGTAAACATTAAAATTCTCACCTGTGCATCACAGAAACATGCTCCAGGGTAAATGCTGTATGATCCATACTGTATAAAAATGCACTATTAAATGTCTAAACCACAAAAAAAAACCTCAGGCAAGTAACATTCAAATAGTAGTAACAGAAATATTGATACTCACTATTTAACAATCAGTACTAACATTAAAAACATTTTAAGGCACTTAGAGTATAATTCCACTAACAGAAAATAAAATTACATAAAAAAAAAACCTAATTTCACCGAACTTGAAGCAGTTTAATTGGACTATTCCAGAATTCCAGGTCTGTGTTGAGCATATCACGCCTCTACTGTAAAATGTATACTAGCCTACCTGCAAGAAACTGTCAGTGTTTGACTCGAGATTGAAACTGAGTACTGCTGTGGACCTTAAATTACATAAAAGCACATTATTATCACTATTATTAAAAAAAATGCAACATTACAAAATTTGTAGAACGTTAACAGTGCAAACCTACTGCACAAAGTTGCTTAATATAGCAGATATTCTGTTACGTGTACAATTGTGACAAAATCATCTGATACAAAGTGATATTTGAGATTATTCTTTGTATTAAAACTATGAATATTTAATTGACCTACATTACACAATGCCCTTGTTCCTGTGCTGACACATATTGAGTTTCATTGAAATGAGTCCCACAGGAAAACGAATAGCAAGACATGCTCTCATTCCTTAATAAAACAGAAGAACATAAAAATGTGTGAAATATTCCTTAAAATCCACTAAGAACTCTTAAGGGACAGCTATGATTTCAAGATGACCCTTATGATTACAAACCAAAAACCATATGCAAAAAGTCAACTTCCAAACCTAGATAACAAAAAAATTATATATTGGCTTTTTATTATGATTGCTGTAATTATTCGTAATGCCTACTAATCAAATCAAACCAAATCAGTAATCAAAAGCCAAATCAAATATCTATTCAAAAGCCAAAAATGTGACATGTTGTGGCGAAGGCCTGAAATGTGATATTTGTGCAATTTTTCTTTAACTAAAAAGAATCATGAAAGAATTCAGTCCCTTTCATGACAGTAACATTGTTATATTGGCAAATACTATCAATCTAATTAATTCCAGAGGGGAGAAAAACCTTTGAGAAAGGTAGGTGACCAGGGTTAGCCTTTTTAACGGAACTTTTTTCGCTGAGTTACTAAATTAAATATGTCGAGTCGGGTCGTTTCAAAAGTGCGTTCAGGCCTCCTACTAACCCCTAACCCTTCCTGCTGCGCCCCCCCCCCCCCCCCCCCCCCCCCCCCACCACCCCCCCCCCCTCCCCCGCCCCCCCCCAACCACATAAAACAAAAAACCGACTAATAACACCAACCAC